>OX637510.1:12747232-13360763 GCA_951799955.1 Apamea anceps | reverse complement strand
AGCTCAAGTATTTACGTTCGTAGTTTCTAGCTATTGCTCTATGTTTTTTTTGGGTTTGTATATAAATCTCTTAAACCCACAAAAACGACTGCTGCCGTAGATACACCCCCATACTTCATTATATTATACAGAAGACTGTGTTAAATTTTACAGCAGTAGACTTGTAAAACGTGGCTCCACTTCTTGCTTATCGGTACGAATCTATCTATACTACTAATAATAAAGCTGAAGAGTTTGTTTGTTTGTTTGGACGCGTTAATCTCTGGTATTATGAGTTGAATTTAAAAAAACGATCTACATTTGATAGACCAATGTTTGAGGAAGGCCATGGGCTAGTTAACATCAGGCTAGGACCCTTAGGAGCCGAGTAAAAAGAAATAAGTTAGAAAGAACACTTAGTGAAAACGAAGTAATAGTCGATGCAATGCGACGGTGTGGGTCGGGGAAAGTCGCGGTGAGAAGTTAGTTATAACCATAAACTTAAATGTAAAAAGCTCATGCTTGAGTGCTTTAACGAAAGATGTACTTTTCGCAGGTACATATCTACTACCAGTTGAGTTTGATTAAAAGCAATTGAGACAACCTTTTTCCTACTCCCTAGTAAAATCAAAACTAGCATATAGGACATAACTAGAACCTAACGCTTTCCTTTAATGATTATTTAGCAAACTTTCTGTTACATAAATACATTGTTGTACTAAAAAAAAAACTCGGATTGTTTTACATTGTCTACATTCGTTTTAAATCACCCACAAAAAGCTACAAAGTTTCGTAAAGGGCGACGCACACTGGAAACAAAATAAAAGAAGTGCGAACCCGCGGCGACGTACATAATTGTCTCGTGTCTTGTTCGTGTTGCATCCGACGCGTAGTGTCCGAGTGATTGTTGTTGCCCAATGGACGCTGATCGTTAGTGCAGCAGCCATTAGATAGAATAATGCTGTGATTGATAAGCATGCAAAAAACTGCCTATTTAAATGAAAACTTGGTCTGCAATGCAGCTAGTAATAGAAAAATATTTATAGTTTTTTGAATTTCAGTTCCTTAAAACAATTTTCAGTTAACTACCGTGACAGAAGGAAGGTCGTGATGAAAAAAGGGTTGAACAGAAAATGTCCGCATTCTTATCGTAAAAATACAGTCCAGTGACCGCAAGTAAAAAAAAATAAATACAGTGCACTTTTAAATTAATGGTAATGTTTCTTTCTACTACAAAGAGTTTTGACACTTCTTTAGACTGTTACTATTTGTTTGAAGTACCTAAGTAAAAAACACAACATACACGAGTACATTATTCTCTATTCATCGTGCACGCAATTCTACCATTTTCTCCAACGTGCTGGTAAAACCTCCTAATGGATGTACGTCAACGGTTTTACATTTCGAGTTAGTAGCGACAAGAGGCACAGCCGGAGGCATTAATAACTCAGCTGTCTTCGTATTGTGGCCAATGAAGGATTCAGTGCAAGTGTAAACTGGCCCTAAACAAAACCGTCTGATACTATGCGGTGAAGTGTCCTCTACATACAATGGGACATCGATTACTTGGCGGTGAAAGTAATTGGCATATAAATGGTGCTGAGAAAGTGTGAGTGGATGCAGTTGTCTCTGAAGAGCTCGTATGTTAATATTGGTTTCGTGACTTAATATGCATGTCATTGTGGCCAAGCAATAACAGCCACACGAGTCGATCGATCAGGTTAAGCTACGCTTGCAGCGGTTGATCCGTGGATGGGTGACCACATACTTAGACTCCTCCGTGTCTCGGAAAGCGTTGGCAGGACCAACGCTCTGTCATACGTGGACCTTTGAAAGTCGTTACACCCGTCAGAAGCCCGGAAGTCTGACAACCAGTCTTATCAAGGGGTATTGTATTATCCAGTAACTGGCTTGTTGAGGTCAGATAGGCAGGCGCTCCATGTAAAATACTGGTAATCAGCTGCATCCGGCTAGACTGGAAGCCAACCCTAACACAAAGGGCTAGGCGGGTGGTGTTTGTTAGGTGGTTGGAAAATTTGGCTGTATTGCAACTGAAGTTTCCGATGCCATTAACAACACCGATGAACTTTGTAATATTTCAGTCTTCCTTAATCTATAGGACGAAACATCTAAAATCAAACCAGCATTTTTCCTCACTTTCAGTGTAATTTTTCTAGTCGTGCTCATACATCTGCTACGTAGGTACAAGTTGCACCGTGAAAAAGTGGTTAACGTTTACCAATAGCAAACTAGATTACTTATAGATACACAATTAAAATTATTCACATTAATATTCGTAGTATTAACAAAAATCTAAACAGTTTTTTAATAGTTATCGCACAGATGCCAATACAATTCGACCTTATAATACTGACGGAATGCTGGCTGAAAAATGCTGGCCCAACACCTAATATAGACGGTTATATCACATATTCCACTATACATAACCCAATTCAAAATGATGGAGTAGTAATCTACGCTAAAAATAATCTACAATGTACTGTAACAGAACCATCTTTCTTTGTGGACGCAAATTGCCTAATCTGTCGTACACAAGACACTGCAGTCATTGGCATATATCGTTCACCTTCTTATACTAATTTAACTAATTTCTATAATAGTTTGGAAACTACTGTCACTGCCTTAAAAAGCTGTAAATCTGTTATAATAATGGGTGACTTGAACGTCGATATTAAACCTGGCAACAAGGACCCAGTTTCACATGAATATCTCCTACATACAGCGACACTGGGCCTTTTGCCAGCCAATCTACATCCCACTAGACCAAGTTCAAATACTTGTCTAGACCATATCCTACTTAAAACTAAATCCCCATCAAACTCCTTTTTACTAGAAACGTGTATCACTGATCATCATGCTACGGCTTTATGTATAAACAGAAACAAGGTGAACAGCAAATTTGCTCAACAGACCACACGTTTAAATTATACCAATGCAGTAAAAGAAGTGGAAAATGCTGACTTGAACCCCGTGATGGACGCTACTGATGCTAACATTGCTGCAGATAAGTTAACCACTATTCTCAAAGGCATAATCCTAGCTCATACCTCACATATCAAAGTCTCAAGAAAGGCTAGAATAATTAAGTTTGGATGACACCCGGTCTTATCCGGTGCATCAAAAATCGAGACAGTATGCATTTAAAGCTTAATTCAGACCCGCAAAACACTGTTCTCAAAATAACTTACACAAGATATCGAAATTTTTGTAATCGGCTTATTAATAAACTGAAACGATCTTATGAAAAACTTCAATTTACTAGAGCCCGAAATAATAGCAAAGAAACTTGGAAAGTCGTCAAAAAACTCACTTATACCGAAAAAAATAATCAGCCAGCAACAAATCTCTTAACATTAACCTCGGACCCTTTTTCCTCTGTTAACTTAATCAACAAATATTTTGCTGATATAGGTAAGACTTTGGCATCTAAAATAATTACCTTCCCTACAGACAGAGATGAGACAACCAAATACAGTACGCTAAACTCAATCACGCTTCTCCCGGTCAGTGTGAGTGATATCGAGACTATTATAAAAACCCTTCGGGATGACTGTGCCACGGGATGGGACAACATACCAGCTAAATTAATCAAAATGGCGCGAAACGTTCTTGTACCTTCGATTACACATATCTGCAATCTTGCTATATCACAAGGGGTATTTCCCAAGGCGTTTAAAACGGCGTTAGTCACCCCTGTTTACAAAACTGGAGACAAAGATCAGATCTCTAACTATCGTCCCATCTCCGTCTTAAGCGCTCTGTCTAAAATCATGGAACGAGTTCTCAACAACTGCCTAACTAATTATTTAACAAAATTCCACATCCTCACTAATAACCAATATGGCTTCAGACACGGCATATCTACGGAAGATGCCGTGATCGACCTTGTACAGTCAGTGGCTGACAAATTAGACAAAAAATTGAAATGCTATGGCATTTTCCTGGACCTCAGTAAAGCATTCGACACTGTCTGTATTTCCAAATTAATAGAGAAAATGGAAAATGTGGGTATACGTGGTCTTGCGCTTGACATCTTTAAAGATTATCTCTATGACCGTAGACAATCTGTCAAGATAGACAATATAATTAGCGCAGAGGAACAGGTAACCTTTGGAGTTCCCCAGGGAAGTATTTTGGGTCCAACTCTCTTCCAAATTTATATTAACGACCTCTGTAATCATGTTGATTACAGAGGTCGTTAATCGAACTCGCCAATTGTGATATTTTCACTTACGCAGACGACACTGCACTCGTGGCATATGGTGAGAGTTGGAATGACGCCAGAATGCACTCTGAGGAAGCTTTACGGAGAGTAATGCATTGGTTAGCAAGTAACCGTTTAACCTTAAATGTTATAAAGACCAAATTCCTACGTTTCATTCTACCGCATACGTCAAAACCAGCTATAGAAACCGGATATCTAAAAGCCCACAACTGTCCGCGAAACACCGAAGCTTGTACTTGTCTGTCGTTGACGATGGTAGAATCCATAAAATATCTCGGTGTATTCGTTGACGAGAAACTAGACTGGACCACTCACTTGGAGTCATTGACTTCTCGCACCAGAAGACTTATATACATATTTAAAAATCTAAGGTTTTCTGCGGATAAGGATATTCTCCGAATGGTATACTTGGCTTTGTGTCAATCAATCCTGACGTACTGTATCCCGGTGTGGGGAGGAACTCATAAAACTGAGCTATTAAAGCTTGAAAGAGCTCAAAGGGCTGTGCTAAAAGGAATCCACTTTAAACCACGTGACTACCCTACATATACGTTATATTCAGAATGCAATGTCCTTACTGTTAGAAAATCGTACATCCTAAAATGCATCCTCCGCAAGCACTCCATGATCTCGTTCAACAAGCACCTAGTCAGTCAGCGGCGAGGTGGTTTTCCTTTATGTCCAACAGTCTCTTGTAGGACTGCTTTTGCAAGACGACAGTTTAATGGCCTAAGTGCTAGGCTTTATAATAAAGCCCATAAACAATTAAATATCTACGCCTTGACTAAGTATGAGTTAAAACACAAACTAAATTCCTGGCTACAGACGTTAACATATATCGATACCGAGGAGCTTTTAACCACTATACAGTAAAGTGGGATAGGCTTACACCCAAAATGCACATCACCCCCCCCCCCACACACACCCCCACACACCCACACACACACACACACACACCCCACACACTCACACGCACATTTTTATTTTTGTCCTTAAATATAAGTACTTTGTTCGCCCGCTGCACGTTCCAATTATTTTGTAACCGCTACAAAGACCAATTATAAATGGATACTCTTTCCTAAGATACAGACAGGTTTCTCTGCCTAGTTTAGGAAAAGGGAGTCCTATGACCCCTGTTATTGTTGTACTGGTTCTAATTTATAACATTTTAGTCTATAAGACAATTCTATATGCTATGTACAAACTGCTTATAAATAAATTTTTATTATTATTATATTATTATTATTATTTATTATAGAAGGAGCAGTGGTGGCTCAGTGGGAACGGCCGCGACTTACGAGTTGTAGGTCGTAGGTTCGAACCTAGACAGGCGCTTTACTTTGTGTAAATTGTTTTATCACCACTGCTCTCAAAACGGTGAAGGAAAACATCGTGAGGAAACCGGCACGTCCTAGAACCAAAAATTCGAAGACATGTGACATCTGCCAACCCGCACTGGGCCCGCGTGGTGGATTACGGCCCATTCCCTCTCCCAGCAGTGGAAACATTATAGGCTGATTATGAAACTAGATTTTGACCTCTACCAAAGTCCTTTAGCCACGAATGGTACCTGAAGTTCTATGTTAAAAATAAACTCATGCAGGTGCAGAAAACTAAAGTTTTTCATGCAAACTATTCAACCATATCCATTCTATGCATTTTAGAATATCGATTTTGAAAATTAGAATAATTTGCACAAAAGACGGTCCGTGGATTTTTGCGAAAGGGTTCGACCCTACAATTTTACCCACCATGTATAATACGAAGACGACTAAGTTACTTAGTTACGACTTATGAAACATTACGATTTAAGGTGAATGCTCCAAGGTAGCCCGCAAAATTCAAATTTTCTTACGTTTTTTGTAATTTGCTGGTCAGTACTAAGTTGTACGTTGATTAAAATATGATTCGCGGTCGTAACAAATATGTACTTACAGAATTATAATCATTAAAGTCATCAACACAACTCTCTAAGATCAAGTAATCCTACTGAATGACTATTTCATGAAATCTTGACATTTTAGGATTATGCTAACTTAACAAGTTGTATTAGTGATTCTAATGATTATAATTCTGTAAATACATATTTGTTACGGCCGCGAATCATATTTTAATGAACGTACAACTTAGTACTGACCAGCAAATTGCAAAAAACGTAAGAAAATTTTAATTTCGCGGGCTATTTTGGAGCATCCACCTTAAGTTAGAGCAACCAAACGATTACAAAATAACGACTCAGAACCGCAAGCTTCATCATTGCACTCTTATTACAACATAACGTGAGAAAAAACTCCATACATAACATTACACTAATCCTAATGAATACTGCTCAACAATATGCAATTCTACAAAAGCCTCTATACCTTTCATTTCACCACGTCCCACAATGCTATAACCTGAATATTCTAATAGGCTTACAAATACAATGAGTTCACTGACAACCGTGCTACCTAACTGTATAGGTAGATACACTGATTGATGGTTCTCTTGACATTCAAAACAATGCTCAGAACATCAATACATCGACCGGTATGACCCCCCGATTGCATGATAGCGGGTAAGTCACAACATTTTGATGATAGCTCATTGAATATAATGAGAAAGAGCCAATAACCGTTAACTTCGCGCTTTGGGGCAATCAATTAACACCTACTTGTCTCGACCAGTTTGCCGAACTTCAATTGGGAATCGAAACACGTTGTACTGTCTAGTGTAATTTATATGTAATTTATCTTGTACAGTTAGTGTCGAAAGTTGTAAAATTGATAGCGAATGCACAATTTTTCAAATTGATTCTAGAGAGGCATGACGCTTTCGTAAGTAAGTAGGTTGGTTCCATCCGTGATGATTGCCTCAAATCTTCTTAATCAAAATTATTTTTGTGAAATCTTAACACAGATGTCGTGTGTATCTTTAACATCCTTGACTTTTATTTCTGAAACATTATACCCAACATAAACCGATTACAGCATCGAAGAACAAAAATTTCGGTTCTAAAAATCCATATTTTTTAATCCTTTCGCAAAAACCGAGATGCATTTGCGCATGGCAGCCGTTCGCGGCGGATTCTCGTAAAAACGTAGCTGAACAAGATATTTGCGTTTATTTGAACATGGCGCGGGATGTAAAAATGGTCGACGGCAAAAACTGGAACGTTTCTCGGATCATGATACCGCAGGAGCTTGGAGAATGTTGATGTAACGTGGTTTAAGGATCCGACAGACCTATGTAGGACTATTATGTAGATTGTATGTAAAGGTTGTAGCTCATTTGGTCGACCTGTAAAAGGGTATGGACACAAGAAGTTGGAGAGACCAGCAACAAAAAGGACAACTTTAGTCCTATTAGGTACCTACCTAGTTTTTGGGAGAAATGACAGGCATATACAAAAGGAGACTTAATTGGGACATCGAATACTGAAGCTTAATACATATTTCCGTTATATACCTTAACGTGAGTAAACCACAATATTCGCATAACAAAACATGATATGCAACGTACAGAGTACCCCGGAACCTCTTTTATGATTCCCGTATTACTAACACCAGTCTATTTGCGGCGAAATGCATCGTAAACGTATTGTTGGCCCAAAAAACTCTTTGTTTTCAGAAACACAGATTCCGTACACAAGAATAAGCCACCGTTTGTAATAAAATTTTGATGGAATAGCTGATGGAATATACGAGAGAGTATAAAATGGCACCAGAGAATTCCATCGTCTATAGCTTATTGACACATGTTATTTTCCCTGATGCGATCATAAAACCTTCCAATCTTATTTCGTTGGTTGTGATGATGTTTGGATACCGTACGCTTTGAACGACGTTGCCGACAGTTCGGAACAAAACTTCGGAACTGAGGCACTCGGTGCAATGGAAGGTTAAACTTTCCCACTTGTTTTAGTATCGTATACTAAGCTAAAGTGATCGTTGGAATTTCGACTATTTTCTGTTACGTGTCTTTCTTACAAGTCATACATTTTATATTTTCTAGCTAGAACAATAGCAAAAGAAAATTAAATAACAAAAGAGGTTTTAAAATTCGACATTGATGGATCTCACGACGTTATCTTTACAATTTTTCACATTTTTGTGGACCCCAGCTAGGAGGATCGGCGACGAGCGGAAACCAACTATGTATTCAGGTACTATCTACCCGAATCTCAAGATTTTATGTCAGCAATATATTACTGTCTTCACTGACGGAACCGCATTCCTGATAATATGGTGAGATTTCTTAAATATTACCTTAATTACGAGTGATATCGATCAGCGTTCGTTCCATCATTCCTTTATCTTGTTCTCGTCGGAAACTATTGAAATATTTCGAACATTAACATAGAATTTCCTAAAATTTCGGTTTCGGATTGAACGTACGCTATTGGATTTCGTGTCAACTTGAAACAATTATGAGATTCCCTGACCGCGTAATGGTCAGATAGTGTTGAACGTGATCGTTATGGGACGGCATTTTATGTAGGTAGGGAGAGGAGCTAGAAGTACAAAATATAGTAGTGATTTCCCGAGTGAAGTTTAAATGAAACGAATATTTATTGCATACTAGCTGACCCGGCAAACGTTGTTTTGCCATATAAATTATTTCTAGCTGCCCGGCGCTAGTTCGTTCGCGTGGTGTCCTACTCCTACCCTATTCCTACCCTACTCCTACCCTATTCCTACCTTACTCCTACCCTACTCGTAACCTACTCCTACCCAACTCCTACCCTACTCCTACCCTACTTCTACACTATTCAAAATCCTTAATTTAATACGTGCTTCAATTCGAGTGGACCCCAGTCTACCGTACCGAAGGAACGATCGTCAAATCTTTGACAGGAAAGTAGGTAGAACAGTTTGTTTGGGAAAATGAAATTGTTGTTTTTACTATCTTCCTCGTAATTTTTCCATATTTTCTCACCGTTTAAACCTTCCCTGGACTACGACAAACATTTCAAAATCAAAATCAGCTAATTCGGCCCAGCCGTTCTCGAGTTTTAGCGACTCAAACGAACAGCAATTGATTTTTATATGTATATATATAAGATAGATTGATAGATAGATTTAAGTTTAAGGTGGAAATGGTGTGATTATAAAATTCTTGTATTTTCTGTTTGCATAATCAGCCTGCAATGTACACACTGCTGGGACACAGGCCTCCTCTCAGAGAGGGGGAGTGCTAGCCATAACCACGCGGATACCACATGGGCCCAGTGCGGGTTGGTGGATGTCACATATCTTCAAATTTTTGGTTCTAGGATATGCCAGTTTCCTCACGATGCTTTCTTTCACCGTTTTAAGAGCAGTGGTGATGAAATAATTTACACAAATAAAGCCTGCCAAAGGTAACCTACAAATTGTAAGTCGTCGCCGTTTCCACTGAGCCAACACTGCTCCAAGCAGAGGGCACCCAACGCAAAATAAACAATTACCATAAATATTTTGTAAACATGAAAAATTTACCTTCCTCGTGGCGACTCATCCTCAAATAAAACCCGAAATTATTCCAATCCTATAACAACAAAACATTGATTAATTGCCACAAACAAATATGAAATTAACAAGAAACTGCACACGTGAACCCGAACGGTAATTTATACCGACAAATATTTATTCGTATCAACAGAAAGGCCGCAAATTGAGTGAAACAAACCACGTCTGTCGTAATAAAACGAAAATAACAAATTACAGGGTCTTCTGAGTCTTCATAACTCCACTTAATTGAAGTACAAACATTTGCAAATTGGCGACTTCAAATACATAAATCAATTCTGTAAAAACAGCAGTCATTATTACACCCTTTCAGCTTGAAGAGCGTGAACTATCTAGGAATGTTCTTAATAGTATAGTTTATGTTTTGGAGTTGCTTTAACCTAAGTTTTACTTCATGATAATACAAAAATAACATTTAAGTGCATTGCACCTCTACATAGTTATTTTTACTGATACAACGAAATTTTGAAAAAAAATCAAGGTGAAAAAAAAATTTAGTCTGAAAATTCTGTCGTTGTTAGTGAATTTATTTTAACTTTTAACTGTAGTACTGTAGGACGGTCGTCCGTCCATCTAGCTGGGGGGCGTCCCACACTACACTTGTTGATACGCAGTGTCTACTCCAGGACTCGTCTGACGACCTAAAGAAGGTGGCTGGGGTAGACTGGATGCGGAAGGCGGAGGACAGGGTGTTGTGGCGCAGCCTGGGAGAGGCATATGTCCAGCAGTGGACTGCGATAGGCTGAGTTGATTGATTGACTGTAGGATATATATAACCATATATAACCATTACTGCTATTACTATATATAAGCTCAACTGTCACTAATGAGACACAATTACTTTTCTTTTGGTACCGAACTTAAAAAGATTGCCTAACAAACGAGGGGATATAACATAGGTATATATAACCATTGATTAAGTACAGTGGCAGTGCTGATGAAGATGAAGACGTAAAAGCTAAAGTAGCCAGCTCTAAACTTTGAAGCACGACACAAGCTTGCATACGTGTAAAGACATCCACGACACATAAGATATGCAAATACTAGACGCAGAAACTTGGAACCCCTCGCGGGCCAAACTACCCACTTTTGTACCAGCACAACCTGATACATTCCCCACCAGAAATAAAATGTCACTTTAAAATTAATGCGTAATATGTAAGCAAACTGCTATTTTTAGTACCCGCTTCGAATAAACGCAATACGAATTGTGAAGATACATCGTTTAATTTTTCATTGCTGGAGTTAAATCGCTCGGTGAACGGTTATTTATTCGTGCCCAGTAAGGGTTGCTGGTTCTCTCATTAGTGGGACAATTTTTTATCATCGTCCTCGGCTACACGAGCTTCTGCGGTGTTTTGAATGTTAAAAACGAATAAATAACGTTAACACTTTAGTTCGAGTGGGCTTTAGTTTTATTTTTACTCCTTTTACGTATAATTAAGGCAGAGGACTTGTGTAAGTATTTCTGTTCATGGTTGGGTACCACGTGTTGTTTTTTTTTAAACTGATATCTTTATTAAAGATCTTCTTAAAATTATGTCGATTTATTTACATATTACGGGGTTTATTTATAAATGGTGATTAAAGTTACGTTTAAACGTCAAAAATGTATGAAACAATCGCTAATCACTGCTTAACTTTAAGCAACGATTATAAATAAAGAGTGAACCCCTTAACTAATATTTTGTTTTATTTAAAGTCTAAACAAAGTACCCATTCAATAACAGCTATGCATCGACTGTACAATGTCGCAGCATGCACTAGAATATCTACGCATACGATAGTTGCATTGCGTTGCAAGAAGGCCGCAATCATCATTTGCTAATAGCATTTTAAAATGTAAGGCTATTAATTTTCTGCAATTGACTCCAGCACCTTGCACGTCAGGATACACACCTGATATCCGTTGTTTGTTTTTTTTTTCGTTGTTCCTAGTAACAAAGTTAATACACTTGAACAAAACAACACGTAAATCGGACAAACACTTTCTTTCCGGCAGAGAGAATGCGATTGTGTAAAACGTTTTTGGAACTCAAAAGGCTGGCTTTGTAAAATGCGGAGCTATAATTTTCCCTTACCATAAGCTTCATAGATGCAGTTTATCCTCCAAACAATATTACCGGCCGTGTGCCTTTGGCTAAATGGTATCTCGTTTACGGCAACGCGATTGCGAATCTAGAATCCTTTCAGGCGTACACTGAGGCCTTTGATCGAAACGTTAGGCATTAAACACACAGTGCGCTACGTGTTGAAAGAAACGCGCGCAGAGCCGCGAGGAATCTCAAACTAGCGTACATTCTACACCACTCATTACCATTTTATCCGTTCCGAGTCGAAACACTGTTATTATAAACAGGCAAAGGCGAGCAATGATCGCGTCTTCGAGATGTGATTATCGTGTTTTTTGTTCAGTTTCGACTGGTGTTGAACAAACCGACGGATTGCAGCTACAACTTGTAATTTGTGTTGACGAGTTCAAATATTTTTCTTTGGATCTAATGGTAATGATTTCCAGTTGTAAGAACTTAATATGTATATAACTAATAATTAGGATAACATTTATGGGCATGCATAAGGTTCTTCAATCACGCCCATAAATTGTTAAGGGAGATAGATATATCATACATAATGTAGTAAGATACGAGTATATATAGTACATAGTACAGAGTAGATACTCTGTACTGTTTACTATCTAATATTACGGTTAGCTTTTGGTAAGTTACCCCAAAATAATATTCTACCATTCACATACCCAACAAATAATTTTATTGGGCCATTATAATGGCAAAATACACTTACCGTAAGTATTAAAGCAGTTCCCGGTATTTGTAAAACTAACTATATATTTTGGCGAATTGTCAGGGAAGCCCGTAGTCGCCTAGCGAATGCAGGCTAGTAGTTCATTAAAAAGATAAATGTGGTCATTACGAGGACGTACCGACTGCGTATCATGCTAATACCCGGTTCGTGGTAACTTATCGGATTATTATTATATCAACGATGCTTTTATATCATTTTAGGAGGGATTACGTAGTGTTTTGATGCTGGTTTAGAAAAATACAGGATGAAAGATATACAATATGAGTTTACGTTTAGTAGAGTTAAGGCAAATATTGGTTATTTGACTTAGCTGAACTTACTTACTTACTTTTTGCTTTAGCTTTGCTTTGCTGTTTTATAAACCAGCATCAAAACACTCTCTTATAATAAAAGTAAACTAAATAAATAAATAAAATAAAGTCATCAGCTTGATAAAATAAGGTCATGAGACCTTATTTTATCAGTCATCACCATCATCATCATTTAGTTGAAAGACGTCCACAGCTGGAGCGACTTTTCAGTGTTATAATTAAACCAGAACACGTTTTTGTCAATCGTAGATCTTTGACAGTCTCGTTACGGGTAGTCAGAAGCCCGAAAGCTTAACATCCAGTCTTGCGAAGTTTTGTGTTACCCAGTAACTGGGTTGTGAAGGTCAGATAGGCAGTCGGTTTATCTAAAACACGGGTATTCAGCTGAATGCTTATTTATAGCAGAAATGTGAAACTTCCATCTCCCTAAATGGATGATAGAATATAGACAACAGTACCGAAGAACTTTCAGACGTATTCGTATAATGTAAAAACAAAAAAAAAAATAGCAGCCGTAAATAAAATGTAGCCAATTTAAAAACACTTGAATTTATTTTTAAGGTCAAGGCTTAAAATCAACTATTTCTTTTGGACTAAAGCCAAAGTCCTTTAGATCTAGGCAAGGAGCCAGGTAATAGGAGGTACGTTTTGACATCAGCATTTTTCAAATATCAAGGTAAGTTTGTGGAAAATTCCAATGTAATAGAGAATGGTCTTATGGTCCTCTCTTCGTTCTGAAGTAATATCATTAAATCTTTTGAACGTAACTAACTCGAATGTATTTTCTAATTGCAGTAGAAATGTAGGTATGTCGTGAATCTTACGTGTCTAAGAGATATTATTTAAGTTGGAATGGTACCTTAAGTTAACCATTTAGATTTTCGATTTGTACCAATAAAAGTTATCAATTAATAACTGCACCCCGCGGTTTCACCTGCATAAGTTTCGATTCCGTGGGAATATTGGGATAAAAAGTACCTTATACGTTAATATTGGTTATATGCCATCTGTGTGCCAAATCTCATCTAAATCCGTTTAGGAGTTTTTGCTTGAAAGAGTAACAAACATCCATCCATCTATCCATCAATACAAACTTTCACGTTTATAATATTAGTAGGATTATATTAAATGTATTATAATCTATATATATATAAATCAATTGCTGTTCGTTTCATTTAGCTGATTCTGGTTTTGAAATGTTTGTCGTAGTCCAGGGAAGGTTTGAACGGTGAGAAAATATGGAAAAAGTACGAGTAAGATAGTAAAAAAAATAATTTCATTTCCCCATATAAACTGTTCTACCTTCTTTCCTATCAAACATTTGACGATCGTCCCTTCGGTACGGTAGACTCGGGTCCACTCGAATTGAAGCACATATTAAATTAAGGAGTAGGGTAGGAGTAGTGTAGGAGTAGGTTAGGAGTAGGGTACGTGTAGGGTAGGAGTAGGTTAGGAGTAGGGTAGAAGTAGGGTAGGAGTAGGGTACGAGTAGGGTAGGAGTAGGGTACGAGTAGGGTAGGAGTAGTGTAGGAGTAGGGTACGAGTAGTGTAGGAATAGGGTAGGAGTAGGGCAGGAGTAGGGTAGGAGTAGTGTAGGAGTAGGGTAGTAGTAGGGTAGGGGGTAGGCCACCACGCGAACGAAGTAGCGCTGGGCAGCTAGAAATAATTTATATGGCAAAACAACGTTTGCCGGGTCAGCTAGTATAATTATATATATCAGTAGGATTAGTTTAGTAGGAGAGTATGGTCGTTGAGAGAATGCGTTCCTGACACCTGTCAGTGCGACAATTATAGTAACTAAGAAGATGAAATGCGCAAAACACGTATTTGTATAAATGAAACTGACGGTTGACAAGAATGCATTGTTTTGACGGACTGTACATTATAGTGCTTCTCTTCCAACCACTACTGCCCGCTACATGGAATAATATGGGCTGTACATACACAGAGAAAAACATATTTTTGAAGCTAAAGATCTAACATTATAAGGGTTGATTTTACCAAAGTCAGAAATCTTTTATCCGTGGAATAAAATTACTATTACTACTGACAGTTCTAGTATAAGAAAACAGTCAAAAATATCAAATTTATTCTCAAGATTAGACTTACTCTAGGTTTAAAAGTTTAGTGAAATTCGCCCTTGGTAACATAATATTATTAACCATAGTTGCAAGAAAATTGTTAGTGTAAAATTTACTCCATCCTTATTTGCATACAAAAATTTTCCGATGTACCGTTCTTTTTATGATAAAATATTTAAAAACAACGTCTACAGACTTCAGCGACTGAACCAAGTATTCCTTGAGGGAGCCGAGTGTAAGAAAGAAAACTGCAAGCCACTTGAGTTTTTACAGTGCTTTGACTTGATACGTTATTTTTAAAAGAGCTCTCAAGATTCACCCGCATTTTTTACTAAATGTACGTAAAATTATGTTAATAAAGTATGTTATAAAATTCTTTTAAAATGTGTTTGTTCTCGTGTTTTCTTTGTGAATTTTTTGTTTATTAGAATTTCATATTTGATTAGAAAATTCCGTTCTTTCCTCGTGGTTTAACTTAGTAGTCAAACTGATTTGACCATGAGGAATTTTAACATTCTTCGTGGTCAAACTGTAACTATATAACCTCTTTGAACATACTGTATAAGATGTAGTCTTATTGTACAGGGCAAAATAAAAATAAAATGACAATTGTATTTCTGTGTCACTTGTATTATTTTCCTGTCTTGTTTGCATTTGCATTCTACATTGGATCAGGCTATGTCATTAATTGTGCCTTTACTCACCGCTCGCTCACTTGCTCTTATTCCAATTTATTTGGGGTCGGCTAACCACGTTACTATGCCTACACTACGAGTATGATCAAATATTACCTCCTCAAAGCCATTCCAGACATTCTACGCGTTGAAAATAGGCACACACGTACCTACCTAATATTCTACATAATCTCTCCTCTGGTTCAACATCAAATTCATAGTTATAATTTTTGCTGCGGTACTGAATAGTCGTGTTACAGAATTCTAAGGACACAGACACTACAAGACTATCTATCCATGTGTGTGTATATCTATTTCTTAATATACACACACATGGATAGATAGTCTTGTAGTGTCTGTGAGAATTCTTATGTCTATATGCTGATGTACTCGTAAAGTTAGAGAAATTAATTGTTTACCAAATGGACACAGTACATCAATTTTCCATTTTACAGTCATTTCATGAAATTTAAAAAAATAAATGACAGTTGTTATTTGAATACACAGGCGATTTAAGTTAGCCCAAGCCTGTACGCAAAATACGCACTTCAACGTACAGTTGAGAACACAACCGTTATACAATACAGTACAATTTATTTGCTTAACAAAACATTTTCCTGACTTTATCTATATGTATTCGAGTACGTTTATTAGAATCTATTTCCATACCATTGACTAACTGACTAGACCAGTACGGTAATCGAAACAAAACTTTTCAAATCAACTATTCCATGCAGGCCCGGAATGCACCCGAATGTAAAATTGAACTCCGATACATATATCCAGATCAGCGGTTCAGAGTTTTAGTACAAGCGAGCCCACAAATGTTTCCACCAGATGAAATCCTTCAAAGGGATGCATCCACAACCGTGAAATTCAATTAGATTATGGGTACCTACGGACTCTAGGGCTTGCCCGTCTGATCTCGACTGCTTTCTTCAAAGTATTCCCAAGTCGCCGCCCGCTTTTTATGTTGAACGGAATAAATATGGACGTTGCATCAATTGGAATGTCTTGCTTAAAAAAATATTGAAGTTAGAATACTAGAAATGTGATTTGATATCATAATATTTTTTTCTTTGAATAACTATTTTGGTTAAAAAAATACGTACTTACAGCATACAAGCAGTTTTAAGATGTAAGTAATTAAGTTGGTATCACAGAAATTACCTTCAATCCTAACCAAAGAGTAGAACAAAGAACGTACAAAGTTATCAAATTAAATATATTCTTGTAAAACACTACCTCACTGACTGTCTCATTTGTCTAATGGTAGCAACCGTGACTGTTTGAGTTTGAGTTGAGTTTGAGTTTGATGAACATTGCTCGTTCTGCAGTATGGTCAAAGTAATATTGGAATTTTTCGTTAGTAATTTCCCAAAAAGCTGCCCTTGATCCGTTGTGTAGTGATTCACTCTGCCTAACTCTTCGGGGAAAACAGGCGTGTATATATATGTTTGCAAATCAATAATAATTTGCTATAACAACATAATCCGTAATAAAAAAAAACGGTCAAGCGCGAGTTGGACTCGCACATGAAGGGTTCCGTACCATTATCTATAAACATCACGTCTGTTGTATGGGAGCCCCCTTAAATATTTAATTTAATTATTTATTTTTAAAGTGAATATACAACGAAATATTCTGTGAATATTTCAAGCATCTACCTGTTGCTGTTATTAATATCGAGCAAAAAATGGCAAAAAAATTACGTGTTTGTTGTATGGGAGCCCCACTATTCCGTTTTTAGTATTTTTTGAGCGGCAACAGAAATACATCATCTGTGAAAATTTCAACTGTCTGGCTACCACGGTTAGTGTGATACAGCCTGGTTACAGACAGACAAACGGACAGTGGAGTCTTAGTAATAGGTTCCCGTTTTTATCCTTTGGGTACGGAACCCTAAAAAACCAAAACATGATATTTTAAAATATATTTTGCTATAACCAAATAAAATAAATGTTCGTAGAAAAACAAAGTACTGGCTGATATACTTAAATCAGAAAATCGTACAGGGTAACCAGGTTATCATAATTGCAGAGATCACGGTCGCATACTGCCCACCAATGATTGTAAAGCGGGGCTCTCACACAACCTCGCCAGATATAACCGTCTGCTCTAAGCGCTTTTACTGCGCAGATTTCATCAACGTTACAGTCTTCCACTGGTAAGTTACCACTGAAAATAATATGAAATTATAAAAGATATCAGCATGCAATCTGCAGGATCAAAGTCCCTTGTCATAATTATGGAAATGTCCAAATATTTAGATTTTTCGACACGCGGAAACCAAATTGCAAATAGGTATAACCAAATACAATACAATCTACTAGTTTTACTGTATCTCTGAATCATCATCTGCCTAGCCTTTTTCCCAACTATGTTGGGGTCGGCTTCCAGTCTAACCGGATGGATATGTACTGTATCTCTGAATATTGTTAAATTAAAATTAAATAGTGAATATTAGTTGGAATATCATAAAATGTCAAGCTAAAATATTTTCACAATTTGGAAACGAAATGTAAAGAACTACATTTGTAACTGTAACTTACATGTTTCCTTCTAAACAGTTTGCACTATCTAGCATATCTCCAGTTCTGGTGGTCGTGTTAACTTCGCATCTCAAGCAAGACATATCCTTAAACACGGAGTTTCTAAAATGCTTTGTACGTGTGAGCTCAATAACATTCTCGATCCAATCTCGCTTCTTAGCGAACATAAACGGCATCTCAGAAATGGATATGTAGTTGCACAGATTGCAGGAACATACGTAGGTAGTGAGATTGTGATTTACGTTGAAGCATCCACGATCGACTATTCCAAAGGGCGTGTGCAGCGCATAACACAAATCATCGTCACGTTCGCACATAACCGACGTTATTCTGAAAATTCAATAATGACAAGAGAAAGCAAATTGCAAATAAAAAGAGTAAACTTGGAATAATATACTAGCGGCATATATTTCGTTTGTATATTTGTTTTCAAGATGAAAGTTCAAAGTCTCAAGTCATTTAAGGCTTAGGTAGGATGTGAATAGACTATCTCAAACTCAAACTCAAATAATTTATTTCAATTAAACCATTTCAGGCACTTTTGAATTGTCAAAATTAAATTGTCGGTCAGTTAGTCAGAAAGTTGAAGCTGCCCATTCCAAAACGTAGATCTCTGTGGAGAAGAACGCCAAGAAACTCCACGGACACTCTTTTAAATCAAGATATTATTACAAAATCCTGGGTACATTATTCTTATTGCTTCTGTATGTGAGAACAATGTAAAAAAATAAACAATTTCCTAGATACAGAACAAGATCCTAGATTGAGCTAGTCTTTCACAACTTTTACAGACACTATTTACTACATACTCACAATTTATTTTTGGGGTTATTACAATCTTCTGACTCGACATTGTTACACATGATACACGATCGCCTCGGATCACTCAACCCTCCATCAGCATCCGTGACATTACCACGGCCTGTAGTAACATCCCGTTCCTGTTTGTCAGCTTTAGCATTAAATTTAAATTCTTTTGCAAGCTGCATTAATTCGCTCCTTGTAATCATCTCATTATTTTCGGTACTTGATTGTTTGTCATCTAGCAAAGCAGTAACAGATAAGTTTTCATTTAGCATCAGATCAGTTGTATGCGTAGAAGTAGGAACACTACTACTACTCATATCTTCAGCAGTAAAAAAATCAAGTATTGGTTTAATTAGTACAGTAGATAAGGAACTATAGGGCGTTGTACTCGTATTAGATATAAATAATATCGGTGGTCTTTTATTCACGGCGATAACATTTTCTTTATGTATTGCTTCTGGAGTATCAACTATGTCGTCGAAGATTTCTTTCACATTTTTAACCAGAAATGACACAAAATTATGGGGATCATCAGTTTCTGCGTTATCAATTTCTTCTACTTTTCGTCTATAGTATGGTAGAGTGTGGACTTTCTTACTTTTTGGGGCACCTTTCTTTTCGCAGTTTACGTATGTTATACATATAAATAAAAGTGAATACAAAATTATTTTTGTGTTCATTGTTGAGCTACCAAAACCACTGACAAGAAGTATCATAGACTTGTCAGTAACCGCAATTTAATTATTGACTTGTAAATCTATGGGATCTCAAATGATAAAGTAGGTAACTCATAGACGGACTCTTTTGAAAAATAAGTATAATCCACAGTTTTCATCGTAATTATCTCACGTAAACTTTATTTTGTAAGCATTCTAATATCATGATGGGTAATAATATGTATGTTTAAGATGAAATCAAATACACTGTATTAATGTCGATATTAAAATCATGCACATTGAACAGAAATCAGTAATGCATGTTTTTAAACCAAAACTCTTTAAGGCTTTTTTTCCCTTCTTCTCACGATCATCCTTTATATGCATTGCTTCTGCGCGTAACCCTATTTTTTGTTTAGGATCAGGGAATACCGCACTATTGCATTCGGTATTATTACAGAAGAAATAAATTGAATTGAACAGTGGTTTATCCGTACAGCCTCTTGACACAAAATCGGTCTCATCATCAATATTTGTGTAACAAAGTTGTTTACGTGGACATACCATGTAATCGGCACTGTAAAATGTTAATGAAAAATTATTAATAAATTGAAGCAGTCCTATTATATACTTGTACTTACTTTATACGAAGAAAACATACTAGAAAATTTACTAACTTTTTGCCAGACCTACAATATTTATCAGATGTCGGATTTGTCCCTTTAGTTTCACAAACTTTACACATTAGTTCCATCCCTTCCAAAGGTGTTTGAAGTCGAGCGTTATCATATTCCCAATCGTTGAGATGCCTATATTCGTAATGGTTGATGTCGAAGGAAGGTTTGTCATTACAGAGGGGACATTTGCATACAAATGTTCTATTTACCCTTCCAGGTAATACACAACCCCTTTTTATGTATCGAGGATTAAGTTCTATGTAACAGTGCTCAGCGTCAGCACATTTCACTCTCGGCACACTGAAAAATGTAAAGTGTAGGTATCATTAAATAAAATAAAATACATGACGGTGAGATATTATGATTAGAAGTGGTTATGAGGTAGGCATTTACCGTAGGAGTCGTAACTGGCACATTAAAAAAGGATCATTTAAAGAGCCAGCTGCAATTTTTTTTTTTTTTTCGAGCGATCGTGGTATTTCGAAGCAGTGGTGGCCCAGTGGTAACGGCCGCGACTTACGAGTTGTAGGTCGTAGGTCCGACCCCAGACAAGCGCTTTACTTTGTGTAATTTTTTTCATCACCACTGCTCACAAAACGGTGAAGGAAAACATTGTAAGGTAACCGGTATGTCCTAGAACCGAAAATTCAATGTGATATCTACCAACCCGCACTGGGCTTGCTTGGTGGATTACGGCCCACTCCCTCTCACCGAGAGGAGGCCTGTGTCCTAGCATTGGGAACATCATAGGCTGATTATGCACAGCAGCCTGCTGTTATACCAACAACCATTCAGCGTTAGCCGATTAAATTCTATACAGTTTAAGTAAAGTAGAATGTACCAATAATATTTACTTAACTTCAGGGAAACCAGTTTATGCTCGTAATGTTATACTACATAAAGACCTTTTTTTAACAAAAAACTTACGAACGGCCAGCATAACAATTCCATCTATATGAGGAATTTGCGTAACACGAGAGACACTGTACTCCGTAAGTAATTGTACCATTTGCCAAAGTCCTCGGCATTCTCTGAGGCGTTTCAATTCCATATTTGTCATTGTATAAAGCTTTATGGAAGTTAAAATTCCTCATGTATTGTTTCTTTGGTTCATAATTATCAGATATTTCATCGTCTACTGAAGATGTAGGAGTCGTTGTATTGACGTCCTGACCCACAGTTTCTTCAAAACTATTTTTGAGTGTTCCTTCTATAACATAGTCGGAGTCGGTTCTAACTATCTGAAATAATGAAAATAATACGAGGAAACTGAAAAGATATTGAACGTTTACGTACGACATTTTGTGGTTAGTGTCTGGTAATGTCATTCAATGAATGACATTTGCCTTTTTAATACACCAGGTAAAGAAGTATTTGTTCTTTATTTTAAAGGAGTTTGTATTTCTTTACTGAAAATATAACAGGTATTCTTTACTGATTATGATTTCCTAAATAACCGAAACATATATAGTCAAAGGAAACAATAATATTGCCAAAACCGCACAGGAATGAAGCAGTCCGAAAATTGCTCGAGGAAATTATATGTTGTAAGTTTGAGACCATAAAACAATAAACAGCAGAACGGACTATTAAGTAAATTGCTAAATTTCTTCGGCCTACAGCCCCGGCCAACAATTTTACACTTTACTACACTTGTTTAATTAAAATTCTGAATATACAAAAATTAACTAAATTGGTCTCACTTTGGGAGCTTTTGGGATGTAAAATAATATTATATGTATGAAATATTATACCCACCTATAGTCTATTGAAAAACATGGGGGTTAGGCTGAAAAATTAAACCATAGAAGATCAGTAGTTTGGACCATGTCAGTTCTGTATCCCACATAATCAGCCTATAATGTTCCCACTGCTGGGAAACAGGCCTCCTCTCGGTGAGAGGGACTGGGCCGCGTCACATGACTTTGAATGTTTGGTTCTGGATATGCCAGTTTCCTCATGATATTTTCCATCACCATTTTGAGAGCGAATAATTTACACATAGTAAAGCACCTGTCTGGGTTCGAACCTACGACCTATAACTGGTAAATAGCAGCCGTTACCACTGGGCCACCGCTGCTCTCTTTATCCCACACTTGATGAATTTATTATCATTCTTATGACTAGAAGTGTATGTACCAGTACCTATGAATTTAATGCTGCAATGATGCATAGGTAGGTAGGTACTATAATCCGTATGGGAACGCAAATGTTCGTTACTGTTACAATGCACGGTCAAGCACGATATGTAAGGACTAACCAGCGTTAAAGGAAACTTGATAACACCTCTATGCGTTATTGATGCGCTCTAAACACTGACCTAGGAAATGCTGGATATGGCAAAACCTTACGCATACCTACTATAAAAAGGATGACAAATTCTAGAATGCAATGTGCTATGATAATAATAGTCATCCAAACCATATTTCAGCCATGGCTATCTCAAAGGGGACTTAGCCTTCGGCGCAGGAAATATTATAGTGCACAAGTATGCGCGCAGATACAGGTGAACTCTCTCTTCCTTCACTCTCATAGTCCGATGGGACACCACGTCATCCGACACGACCGGACAGAGATCAGGCGCAGGACCAATGGCTTAGCGATCAATGAGAAGTACATATAACGAAAGCATGAACCACAGAATAAAATGGCGGGAGCACGAAACGACTTTTCCTTTCCTTTAAATCACTAAAACATGTGGCTGCAGACTATTTTACCACCCAGTCAGATAGTATGTTTTGGCTTACAATCAAAATATACTGGCATATAATAATGTGCACAGGTTATAAACAAAGCCTAGAGCGTCCAGATCAGCAAAGCGAGTCCGAGCGCTAAATTTTAAAATAAGCACACGCACCTTAAGTGCAGAACGCAAACACTCAAAAAATAATTATCCTTTCACGTCAAAAGTGCAAATTGGGAGCCATACACACAACTCTACACCAAGGTGAAAGGCTAATAGTAACAATTCAGTAATCACGCATCTCCGGGAATAACGTCTTCTCACGTCCATGAGCGGCGGTCCCTCAGCACGACGCCACGCTATAATTCAACCCAATAATGATTCATATAAATTTGCGAAACGACCGAGAGGTGCAAACTGTAAGAGTGAGCGATGCAGTGTATAATTTGCTCGAGTACAGGCCGCGGGCGGATTATGTAGTGTTGCCCACACGTATGTGAGCCGTATCGATACAATTTAAACGGTTTGCTGCAACGTGTATGTATTTTTATGTGCGACGTGAGTTTATGAGCGATCGTGACGGTACTAGCTGTGAAACTATGTATTTAGTGGGAATGCTGAGGTATGTCAACGCAAAGAAAAATACATACAGGATAAATTGTGATATAGTCAAACTGAAGTGTGGTATAAATGTGCATTATTAGACTAAACAAGCTTATATAATTTTACATTATCATAAAACGTTAACTGAAAACCGATACCTGCACAATCTGTTTTGTTCAAACAATCAAGCATTACCTGGATTATGTAAACATGATTCATATTTCAAATTCAATATACGCATAATTATCATTTAATTTGATAGGCATTGCAATCTATTACCGTATGCTAAACAATGCTGTGTAATGTATCGATAAAATTTTAATATCCATTGTTCGCAACACTAGTAGAGCGTGTCATTTGGTTTTTATCATCGTGATTAAGTTTCGCTTATTGAAGCATCACCTTGCATGGTGGGTAATTGCAAGAATTTATCGTTAAGAGGAAAAATTAATTAAATCGATGTATTACTGACATCGACCAACTAAGTATCAAGGTTATTTTTAAAACAGCCTTGACGAGTTAGCAAGGGCTTTTACATTTCATCCTAGAGATATCTCATTATAAAGTACTACTGTCTGGCTCAAGCAAACTAGACACGCGATTGGTTCTCTCTCTCTAAATCTTCTTTGTGCCGTTGGCATGACTGTATTTCAGATCTTCTTGGCTCAATACTTCGCTACTTCCATGAAGTCGTTGGTGCCAGTACAGAGGTCACTTTGACTGCACTTTTTGGGTTACCCCAAAAAGTCCTAAGTCGCTAACTCCTAAGTTAGCGACTTAGCTCCACATCCAAACCCTACCGCCGTTCCGTCGAGGTAGCCCCACTTTACCAGGTTGGAGTTAGATCTTCCTACTTGTGTCCGAAGACGGTTCAGAGACTTCCAAGTGGACCACGAAAGGTTCTACATTAATAGTAACTTTGCTTTAAGTTAAAGACATTAATATGTCTGACCTCGGAAGGTTTTTGGTACTAAACAGTCAACAGGAAAACTCATACAAGGAAATCGGAATTCAAACATCTATTTCAACAAAGCGTATTCATAAAAAAATTACTACTCCTGGGGAGAAGATTAAATTAATAACCACTTGTGACAGCTTCTTGCACGTTCCAAGATTTCCGACCAGGATGTATGGCCTTGCAGGAGTTAATGATTGGTCGCCTGTCGGTGTCTCCGGCTAACCGCTTCGTCACAGTCCTCACGTTACCTTACCGATATTCATTTGATATTCCTTAATTACCATCACTAGTGCATGCTTCTGGTTAAGGCACAGCTACAATATCGGTGGGAAAATAATAATAATAATTTAATGGTGTTTTGATGGCCAAGCGTAATTATAAAATATTTTATCCATTAAAAACAACATCAATGGCGAGTATGTACTCGCCATTGATGTCACCTTCAATTTGTCGACGATGAAGTAGTCATGGCTGAGACTATGGAGGACCTCAATACAATATATTTTGATGACCTCAGTAGAGCTACCGAAAGAATGAGTTTTAAAATTAACATGGACAAAACGAAGGTCATGTTAAATGCCCATGTAACTCCCACCCTCATGAAGATCGGAGGCATATGCCCAGCAGTGGACTTCTTCCGGCTGAAATGATGATGGTGATGATGACTTTAAAAATAGGGTATTCTGAGCGTACTCATTTAAGTTTTGCAACTCGTGGAGGCTTTTTTATCGTGACCCACCTACATTCATAGAATAGAATAGAATACTCTTTATTGTACACCATACAAATTACAGAACATAAATATAAAACATTTTATAAAGGGTGACACAATGGGCGGTCTTATAGCTAAGAGCGATCTTTTAAAGACAACCTTTGGATGGATTAAAAATTAAGGAGAGACATTCATTCTTTGTTCCAACAGACCGCTACATTGAACATATAAAATAGAAGAAAAATGTCAGTAGCAGAGCCTATAGAAATCAGCTCTAATGTCAATCTTGCTGGAGAAGTGGTGAGTTCACTTTTCCATCATCACTGTTCAGACAAGAGGGACGAAAGATTCGCCACTCCATGTTATGAAATCTACCGTTACATATATTGTTCCCTACCCTTTGCCGTAGAATGTCGCAGACGTTATAAATCGTACCTACTCATGTAAAAGTATATAAGTAGTTCGAAATTAGTATTCGCGAAACGTATAACGCGCAGAGTAATATCTATGAACCTACGCGAAATAATAACTGTTCCACAAAGAAAAATATAATATAACTCGAAATAACATTCTTATATGAATGCATGAATGAATTGCACCGATCCCAGCGTGGTTTGACCAGACTCGATTAATCGAATGAACCCCAAGATTCGCACTAGCTCCTGTAGCCTCATGTTCATGGTGCTACGGCGACCATTGCATATCAAGGAGTAGACCGACCTTCTTGGATTTGACCTTGTACTCCATTGCTGCATGCAGTAGATGTGGTACGCGGCGCCTGTAGACATGAGCGAGGTAGCACATCCTGTGGTTCTTGATGCGTTTGTACTGTTTTTCCGTCGAAGATTTCATGCATTTTCTTTGTCTTGATTTATTCCTAGAGTGGTTTATCAAGTCTCTCATGATAACTCGCTCATATTTTTTGAGTCTTGACCCGTTAGCTTTAGTAAGTGCCGATACTTTCAGACCATGTATCATGCACGGAGCGATCACCATTCGATACACAAGTCTGGCTAATTTCCAGTCCATATTTGAGTGTTTCATGAATGTTAGTAACGATTTGGCGTTTCTTATGGCCTGTTTGCAACGTTTTTTAATAGGTGCATTTTCTGCTTAATGTAGATGTTATATATGTACCTAGGTATTTAATCTCATCATATGTCTGTATGCTTATTTCATTAAGGGTCACGTAGGGTGTGTAGCTATGGGATCCCTAATTAGTATTTATGTTTTTTTTTTCGTTTACTTGGAGGTCTACACTATCTAAGAGGAGTATAATATGGTATAAGATACCTTCTAACCCTTCTAGCTCATCTGTAATGAAGATAAGGTCGTCCGCAAATGATAGTACCAGGGGGAGTTAGATTTCATGATCCTGGTCAAGTTTTATTAATTAGGTTTCCTCCTCGAGGGTTCTAAGGACTTCATCGATGACCAGTGTAAACAGGCGAGGGGACAGAGGGCAAACTTGTTTGACTCCCTTTCCTTTAATAATCCAACTGCTTTGCTGGCCACACCATTTGATGCATGTTCGTTCATTCATGCATACCTTAATTATCCTGTTAGTTCGAAATAACATTCTTCTGTAATATAAAATTCTCGAATGGGTAACGACTTCCCTTTTATTTCGTTCCGTTCATTTCCTTGGAGTGAAATTGTTAGCGACAAGGGGATTGCATACGACATTGAAATAAATGCGCTAAAGTTGCGCGATTCAACATAAAAACTTATTGAATCCTCATTGGTGATATGTATTATTACGAGGCCACTTAGTGTTATCGAAAGCATGAACAGCACCCTTAGTATGGTCATCATACTTGCCATCATTAATCCACATGACAGATGTAGTAGGTTTTGGCGATAAAATTATAAACAATTGAACATTTCTCCAGTTTTTTAAATTGTTGCGGTTTTAGTTTCAGGTGAGAGCAGTGGTAACGGCCGCGACTTACAAGTTGTAGCTCGTGGGTTTTACTTTGTGTAAATTATTTCATCACCACTGTTCTCAAAACGGTGAAGGAAAAAATCGTAAGGAAACAGAAAATCAAAGACATAACCACCTTCTTGCAGGGAAGAGGCCCTTGTTCCAGCAGCGGGATCATTATAGGCTGATTTTGCTTAGTTTCAGGCCTACATTAAATGAATGGTACGTATTTCATTAGAAAATATGTTTTTGATTTGTTAAAAATGTCTTTTGCAAGCAGCACTCCAGTTCTGCAGCCTCCCTCCTATTGTAACCATGCTCATCTTCATACAAAAAACGTTCTGCTCGTCTTTTTTAAGTTTCAAACTCTATTCCCTTTTCAACAATTAAGCTAGGGCTAATTTTGTTCCTTAAGTTATTTGTTCTCATCGAATTTATTGCTGGTGCGGAGTCAAGAACAGTTGAAGAATTCCACTTTAGGTGTATAATTTGATCTAATTTGGAAACTTATGTAATGAAAAGAGTTTGATCTTTGGCATGAATACGAGTTTTAAGAAAGTTTTTAATTGCTGTTTTAAAGCCTACTTTTCTCGAAGAAAATTTATAAAATGGTTGGTTAATGGAAATTCTATGTTCACCTGGAGATGATTTATTTCTAAAGAACGTTGAACATATATCAAAAACTCTACATGTCTTTGGTAGTTTTCACCAAATATATTTCAATAGCATTTGATTAGTAAGCAGCTGGTCTACCGATTGATGTTCTTCAGGTTCCACCCAGCATTTGAAAAATGAATCTTTAATATTTTGACTCGTGTCAACGTCGATACATATTCTTCATCATAGTGTTTTTGAAAATTTTAATAAAAAGAAAAGAATATTCGTAACTTTATGGATAGCCGACCTCGTAACTGCTTTACCATACCAAGGTTGAATGCTGCATCTCATTCTCCAGCCCTTATTCCAATTTATTTGTGGTCGGCGCAAAATGTCTTTTTCTTCCATATTTCTCTATTAGTCGTCATTTAGGTAGTTACCTCCTTTCTAACCATATCATCTTTCACACAGTTCATCAAGTTCCATCGTTTCTTTGGTCTGCCCTTACTCTTATAGCCATCGACATTCATACTCAAAACTTGCCACGTCATCACACTAATATTATAAAGGCGAAATTTGTGAGTGAGTGTGTGTGTTTGTTGCTTCTTCACGCTCAAACGGCTAGACCAATTTTGATGAAATTTTGCCCAGAGATAGTTTATAACTAGGATTAACACATAGGATACTTTTTATTCCGATATTTCCACGGAATCGAAATTTACGCAATTGAAATATCGGGGCGCAGCTAGTAAAATATATTTACCTATGTGACAGTTAGATAGTTTCAACCTTAGTAAAGTTTCAACTTAGTTGGAATTGTTGTCCATAGTGAAAAAGGTTTTTCAAAAACCAATTAATATGTAATAAAGCTTTTCAATATTTTTCATTACTACCGAGACTTCACTCTTCACTCGACAGCTTCAACCCTATAGCAACCATAATGCAACAAAAATAAGGATCATTGTGATTTTTACAGACTTGGCAATGGCAGCAACCCAATAACAACATTATTGCAACGACAATAAAGATGACTGTGATATTGACAGTGATGCGAAATCATAGGTAAAGTAACTGTGAACTGACTATACTTTATTATGACCAAATTAGGCTATAGTGAATACATAATATTATTATGTATTTTGTCTAAAAATATGGCTTTCGAGAAGCATTGAAACGCCATATAATATTTTTTCTTTATAAGTAAGTCGCAGGCGAATGTCGTGAGTTTTTTGGAGTCTACTTTTGTACGTGTTATTATGATTTTGACATAAAGAAATTAAGTTACTCGAGGAGCCAGTGAAGTGAAGAAGTCGATAAGCTTACACGAGTCTTCCTTTGAAGATATTTTTATTTTTACATCTGCGTCGTACTTAGGGATTATACGAGTAATATTTTCTTGCGATTTGCGTAACGTCAAGGAAAATATACATGCATTCTTTGATTGCGAATAACTGCCCTGTATTTCGTTTAATTTATACATCAGTTAATACTAGGTCAAATTAAATTAGCCAGCGAAACTCCGCAGACGTGAATGGCATCGATACCTAAACATGACAAAACAAAACTAAAACAGATTTTGTCATCTCATACTTCAAGTAACAATACACAGTGGTCATTGTTTTATTTTATTTAATCTAAATATCTTCGTCCTACTTTGCAATGAAAATGAACTTGGCATTCCATAAAAATACTATTAGGGAAATAATGATTACCGCCGCAACTAATCGAAACACAACCTCAAAAGTAAAGTCTTCAAGTAAGGTTTAGAAATAAACCGTAAGATCGTTCACGAATGCTAAAGTTGTTGCATTATAGAGAAAGTTTATGTAGGTAACCTATCGAGCTTAGGGCCTATGTTTCACCTGTCAGATACCTTCAAAAATAAATTTGGCGTTTTGGCATAACTTTCAAACTGTCATATTTATTCCTCATTTAAAAAATTTGCCCATCGTTAAACAAAAAATTACCTGGCTGTATCTGCTTCCTTGTCGAAATAACAATCATTGAACAGATGTGGGCAATATCGTTACAATATAATGCAGTAATAGCCAACCTCTTCGGTACCCTTTAATATGCGCCAAGCCGTTGGTCACACCGACTAAGGTGTTGCATAAATCCTCTTCCTTAATTTAATGTCGCATAAAATCACAGGCCGGTGCAAGCAAGCGTGCATCCCTCACAGGCTCGCCAGTGTACCGCCAGTGTGTACCTTTTTACCACCCATTGTAAAGTTTTTTATTACCTGTAATTTAATATACTTTACTGAATCACCGTGCAGTACACTGGAGTCCAGTTTATGGTTTCATGAAGCGCACTGTTTTGCATGTGCAAGTGCGCATCAAATTCTGTCTGTTGTGACGTTATTATTGAATTATTTCAAGGAGTCTTAATATTTTCAAGGAGCGAAGCATTTTTCATAATACCATGATGATACTCGAAAGGTAGGTAAGTGCGGATATAAAAAGCGCTTCTTTAATCTAGGTTTATATTTTTTATAACATTATTTTGCCGGAAAGTTAAAAATGTAAATTCCTTCCCGCGCTAAGCCTTATGTAATGAAGTACGCGCGTAATGCCTACTAGTGTTATGTTTTGGTGTTATCCCAGCAAACATCATTATACTAAATTGTTGGCAGAGCTAATATTGTAAAAGGACCGCGAACTTCGTTTCTCGTGTACTTTCAGAGAAAAGTTGCTCCACATTAAGTAACATATGAGTTGTTCAAGTTAAATTTAATTTTGAATTTACTTTCTTCACTAGAGTTGTTCTACACGAAAAGCAATGACGCAAGCGTCTCGGAGGTACTCTAGTGGAATACACACGAGATTTCGCATATAACCCAGTAGGTTTTCATTTCAGCTAAGAGGCGTAACATATTTTTTTACGAGATTTGCTGCCAGGGTATTTTTCTTTAGCAAGCCGCTTTTGATGGTAGATTTTTAGCTTATTGATTTTGCTTTGCTCTAAAATCGGTAGACCTTAACCATTGTAGCTACAGGAAAATGGTCTTAGGAGACTGACCTTATTTTTTTGAGAAATTTGGTCCCCATCATTTTGATCACAAAGGGGTTCAATTTTTTTTCAAATTTTCAGTGAACTTGAAATGTGATGTATAGTTGTTGTGTAATAGGTTTAATGATTTTCATAGTTCACACATGGCGATGTTTACCTCCAAATTTATTAGGGTACCATATTACTTGCCATTTTTTGTTTGTATAAGTGTCCCGTGCCCATACATACTACTTTCAACGTGCGCGGAAACTTTGAAAAAAAAAATCAATATGCCAGCTACCATAGAAAAATGTTCGAACTCCTTTGAAAAGAAAATTACAGTCGGCTGTCAGCAAGAAAATGGGCCATTTTCACAAAAAGGTAAGGTTGCCTGCACTTACTGCCCCATCTCAAAAATCCACCCTATATAGTACATACGAGTACATGCCAATAACGTATAATAACTTAACCACGTTGCTTATAATTGGATCGACTCTCTAATGTGCTTAAACGTTGCGCGTCGTTAGTTGATATTAGCTGGTATTAACAATTTAATGTAATTTGTGAACTATGGAGCGGGATACGCGTTCAAACAAAGGCGCATTATCCCGCGTGAGAAGACTTCAAACGTATCTGATATTAGGTGCATTAGTTACATTCTAATTTCTGTTTAGCGGTATAAACCGCTACCTTATGTCTATTGTAGGAAAGGTGAATCAGAATTATGTAAAGAGAATGGGTTTTTGTCTGTTACTACCAACAAAATGCCATCAAATATCCGTCTACCAGGCGATCGTGCTCATGGTACCTATGTGCTCATACACACGAGCGGCGCGCGTCAAGCGCAGAGACAATTGCAGCCGTCGATGCTCGTTGACTGCAGCCGGCGCCATGTTAATGGCTGCCGTCGATAACGTTCCACTCATGTTTTTGAGAATCATACTCACGTGGCACGTTGTCGACGGCTTCCTTCGACGCATGTCGGCAGCGGCTGCAGTTGCCATTGACGCGTGCCGCTCATGTATATGAGCACTTAAAGACAGTGGATTTAAGTATAGCAAAACAAAAGCTAAAAGTCACAATATTTACATACAATAAACCAGTAAATGATGATCTCTTACAAAATGACGTCATCTTCTTTGTGCAGTTTTGGGCAGTAGGTATCTACAATGTCATTCAATAACAACGTTTTCATGTCAAGTCATTTTGTTATGCCTTCCCTTGAACCTTTGAAGTCATATACTTTTGAATAAACTTGTCTGCTTGGTTGATTTTGGAATTATTTCTCGTTTTGGTCCAGTACATACAAATTATTTGATAGCAGTGCCTTCATAAATTAATCTTGAGCTTAAAAAAGAAAACTAATTTCAAACCATCCAATTTAATAAGAAGTATTTTATCTCAATTTATTACATTTATAACTCATACAATTATCAAGGGGTCGTTCAGTCAGAATAATGAAGTTACCCATTCCTAAGCGTAGTAGGTCCCTATGGAGAAGAACAGGCAAGAACCACCACGTACAATCTTTTAAATCAAAATTATATCGCCAAAAAAATCGCTAAAAAACGACTTATCTTCATTCACTTTGCGATTGATCTACAATAAGACTCGTAAATCATATTTTACTTGACTCCAATCAACAGCTTAGATCCTTCATAGGACCAGAATTTCTACGTCATAATCCTTCAGTCTCCTTTTACATATCTCAGGATATAAGACTCATCATCTGCCTAGCCTTTTCCCAACTATGTTGGGGTCGGCTTCCAGTCTAACCGGATGCAGCTGAATACCAATATTTTACATGGAGCGACTGCCTACCTGACCTCCACAACCCAGGATATAAGACTAAAACCACAAAATTCCTACCAAGTACAGACTCCCCATCTCTAATTATAGTATTTCTCAATCACGATCGCTTTAAAGGCGAATTTCCGAACAAATTAATAACATTTGAGAATCACAAGGTGATTATGATTTACATAATTATACAAGTAATTACAATAGAGAGTCCCCTTTATAATCGATATCGGAGCTATAAATAGATAGATAAATAGATATGTTTCTATTTGACGATGTTCGTTTATAAATAATACGGTGTACGATCTTTGGTACAACGGGTCGATCGATCAGGTTAAGTTACGTTGATGAGTGACCATCTTTACATATCAAGACCCCTCCGTGCCTCAGAAAGCACGTTAAGCTGTTGGTCCCGGCTTTCAATCGTGAATCTTTGACTGTTTTTACGGGTCGTTAGAAGCCCGAAAGTCTGACTACCAGTCTCACCCATATGGCCAGAATACTTAATACTTAGTACTAGGTATTCAGCAGCATCCAGTCTAACTGGATGCTGCTGAATATCAGTATTCTACACAGAGCGACTGCCTATCTTACCTCCACAACTCAGTTACTAAGTAACACTAACATGTTGAGGCCGACCCCAAAAATATTTGGTCAATGCCTAGACGAGTAGGAACTTCAATTGACTTGAACTTTCTGTAAAGTATAAATAAATAAAATCAATTTATTTCAGGTTCTCCCATATTAAAATCAAATCACAAGCTACGAAACACGAGAACAAGATACATAAAAATAATTACAATATAAAAATAAATACAATGTCATCAAATAATAAAGTACAATGTCAAATGAAAATAAGCAACTCAATGTCAAATAAAAATAAAAATAGACTGACACATTTCGAACTATAATTATTATGACGATTAAAATTAGGTTAGCATAGCACGACCCGCACCCTGGCCCACGTGGTAGATTACAGCCGCTCCCGCTCCCGCTCCCGCTCCCGCTCCCACTCCCGCTCCCGCTCCCTCTCATGAAGAGGAGGTCTGTATCCCAGCAGTGGGAACATTATAGCTGTTTATGATAGCACGATCATTTACTTTGTTCCACTATTCTTACTTCCGTTGCATATTAATTGACATCCTTGATAAATACATGCTAATTCATAATACACTTAGATAATGCCTACATTACCTATCTAAGTGTATTATGAATTAGCATGTATTTGTGTGTGTGTATTGCATGTATTGAATTATTATTAATTACTTGGTATAGTACCTATACTATACCAGGTAATTAATAATAATTAAATGTTCAAATATACAATTATAGAGAGCTGTTAGTTAACGATCATCCTATAAACAAGATGCTTGAATACTCAATTAAATTGATTGTGTTTATTAAAGGGAATTAGTCATTATGCATGGCAGAATAGGTAACCATCTTGAAATGTTGATTTTATAAGTCGGCCTAACAATAATGTGTTTCAAGGTTTCTATTGTTTTAACATTTTTAATTTGATAGTGCTATTTCAGTTTCATTGTTTTCTGAATCATAAAAAGTTTATTTCGTTATTGAAATGATTGTTGGTGTCTTCTTTCAGTTCAAATGTAAATTTCAAAGACGGCGGTTGTTGTAGGAAGACCTTGCTTATTCTTTCGCAAGATTGTATTATAACTGTTTTATTTTCGTTTGAGGAATTGCTAAGATTAACATTTCGATTAAATTACACTCTCCTAGCGTTGATAAATATTAGGTTTATATTGCTTTCATGTAGTAATTCTTATAATAAATAATAATAATGATACCTATATTCTATATTTCAGACTACAAGTACTCACAATCTATTTAGTATTAGTTACAATGACTAAATAATTATGTTAGCAAACTTTTACAAACTAAAACAACAACAAAATGACGTGACACAACACGTTGGCACGTGCCTCCATACACAGTACCTTCTAAAGGGACTTTCTACTTTTTCTAATAAAGCAGTAAGTTATGTAAGCATTTTTTATTAAAGGACTCGAAAACACTTACGTGCACTAAAATAATTCATCTACAAACACAATAGTTATATTTCAAAACTAAATCATTTATCCGACGTTGAAAAGTGAGGCACCCAAATAAATCCAGTGACTCACGGATTCAACCCTAAAAAACCGATCATTAGTCATATCATCACTATGATTAGTTACGTCACAGAATTCCAGAGCCAATGACGTTGATCAGTGAACACCGCGCGGAGATCGCCACCGTGGGCACGCTGCAGCGATAGAGTTACATTGTGGGACTCCCTTGATGCAACAAGGAGTGTCGAAAGAAAATTATGACGATAAAGTAAAAAATAATAAAATGTTAATTTGATCAATAATACAAAAAAAAAACAGTTAATTGAGTCAAACTTAGTTATGAGAGCGTAGTTGTCTTATTCAGTTGTATTATCCTGAGCATATTTTTTTATTTATACAAATCACAATTTTAACATTAAATAGTGTCACGGCTACACATAAGCAACGCAAGATATACATTTCCAGTTTTAGCTGAACTCGTATTTTATAGGTTTTTCGTACAATCAGAAGTTAGCTTAGACTGGTTATGTATAGCTTGATGTGTAGCCGTGGGTACACTTGACTTAATGCTAGTTAACAAAACAGTTAGTTGTTGCAAGCAACGTCCTTACTAAGTAGTAGTAGTATAATGTAGATATTAAACGGATCACAGACTTCCTGCAATTATCTTTCCGGCTGTCTTGGGTCCTAAGGTTTTTTCAAATGATAGTTTTTAACGATAACACCGCACTATTTAGCTAAGTAAATAAAAAACCTTAGTGAACACAGTAGGAATTAAGTGTCTAATCTCAAATATCTACTCTTAAATCTACCCGTGAAGAAGATCCTTGTGCGGAGAGAACAAAGAAACTGATAGCATCCGTATTGTTGCTAAGGAAAATGGGATGGTGCAATTGGTGCTTCTGTAAGTACCTACGAAACAAAATCCTTTCGAATTATAAATATACTTAGTATTCACTTTTAATAGTATTAATTAACCCGTTGAATGCCGTGTAGGGTTCACTCCTACCACATACTTAGTTCAAAAATACGCCACTAGTGGCGCTTCTGGTTGTCAACTTTTTGTCATGGCTGAGACATACGTCTATTAATTTTATTCAGTAGTTTCAATTAATATTATTATTGTGGGTTTGGGATCTCGTCCTATCTATTGTGTTTCTTCTGTCTTACTTCTTCTGTATATATATATATATCGTGCTGTGTACGGACATTATATATATTTTCATAAATTCTACATTGACTGTTGTTTCTTTTTCGTCCATACATTTTCTACAAGAGCTAAACTGTTGACCCCGACATGATCACAAAACTACAATAACAATAATCATTGAAATTACAGACACAATTAAAAAGGCATTGTGTCTAAGACGAAGCCATTTTGTTTAAAGAAAAAAAAAACCATTTTAACATGGAACTTAAACATAACTATCGAGATGTAGGTGTACTACAGTAAGTAAGTAAGTATTCCGCTGCCTACCTTTTGGGGATTAGAGGCATGATATTTTATAAAGCCTGTTTTCATGAAAAACATTTATAAAAACCCTTGAGCAACTTGCCGTCTCCATAAAACAATCTCAATCACTTTTCTACGTTATATTTTTACCAGTCGATCAGGCGGGTAACTCGATACAGCCATGGACGGCCACAGCCTATTGCTTTCCAGCCTGTCCCACTCGTTTCCCAGGCTTGTTCACACATGTAGGTACTCCGTATAAGGTCTAATATAGGTACCTACTTGTGTAGCCATCTTTACTACCGATTTTAATTCGCTTATACATATGTAGAGCCAAGTTAGGCGAAGTTGTGCTCGTTTCCAATTATGTGTCTGGGGTACATTACCAGTCGACAGCGATGCGGATGAATCTTTCGACGCCATATTTTATTTAGTTTTAGTTTAGTTAGGATATTACATGATATTACACGCTGCCAGCCTTTTGGGCACTTTTTTCCATTGACAGTAATGCGGACGAATTTTTTTATGTCCAATGAGCTCCTGCCTTTTTCTATATTTTTTCGTATTATATACAATTGTATAAATATTTTAGTGTTAGCTTGTAAAATAGTAATTAATCAGTATAATATATGTTAAATAAATAATAAAAAATTACTTTGGATATTACATTATATAGTTAATTGTATTAAATAAAACCTAATTAAATTTTAGTAATTGTTGTTGATGTGTATTTCATTATTTTAACAAATCTGTCTACATTAGATTTCAATAAAATGATAATGCGTCATGAGTAAATAATAAAAAAATACGTCCTTGGAAAATGTATCAATAGGCATTTAGTAGCATAGTCTGGCTGTGTTAACTACGTGAATAAAGATATCTATTACTTGGACGCCAGATGATAAAAATTGGCTATTTCTAATTGTCTTAGAACAAGAAGATTAGCATAAACCTAATCAACCTATAAAGTTCCCACTACTGGGACACAGGAGAGGGAATGAGAGGGAATGGGCCATAATCCACCATGCGGGCCCATTGCGTGTTGGTAGATATCCATATGTCTTCGAATTTTTGGTCCTAGGTTTCCTCACGATTTTTTCCTTCACCATTTTTGAGAGCAATGGTGATGAAATAAATTACACAAAGTAAAACGCCTGTCTGGGTTCGAACCCACGACCTTACAACTCGTCCCGTTACCACTGGACCACCACTGCTCTCTGCGAACAAGAAGATTACAAAGCAGAATACCATTTACAATCCCTCTAAAGTTGACTCTGTAATCATACATAGCTAAATACAGCAACATTTTTATTCATGTGGAAACTGAACAACGCTTGTTTCACCTTTCACGAGTTACAAAGCATCGTGCAAATGGGAGGCTCTCAGCCATTCACACACATCCAGGGTGGGAGGGACAACGACTCGTAACCTATTAGATAGATTCAGTACATGATTCTAAACCTAGCGTAGAAATTTTACGTCGGTCATTAAAAAAAACGCTGCTGTTTCATACATTTTGACCGCGTAGATACTGTTATTTTACATGAAACAACAGTATTTTTGTATGAATACAATATGTACCCTAGGGGTAGCTAGGGTAAGCTATAACCATGCGCTGAATTCATGGTTTCAATTTGCGCGACCGACGATGTCCATGCCTCCCTGTATAGACACAAATAAAAGCAATCAAAATTAATCTCAAAATTCGAAATTACACGACACCAGCTGCCTAATTTAATAAAACAATTAATTAGTATACATTCACCTAATCACCGGCAGTGCTTCACTAATTGTCTTTGTGAACGACCTAGCACAATTAACTAAATCGGTAGCTCTAATCAGACGAAATTGCCAATCAGTTAATTGTATGGTGAATGTAATGTATGTCTGGGGACGTTATTGTCACTGCATAAACGCATTCTGGCTTTAATTGGTAAATGAAGTGTCATTGGTCAGTTTAACAAGGGGTTATAGCTAATATGGAACATAATCATCGTGTAGGCATATAGGTAATATTAATTGACACTTGGATTACAGCCCATGAATATCGGTTGTAGGTAGATAGAATTAATTAATAATTGTAACCACCTTCCCAATTTGTGATTAGAGATTATATTGGCGGTTATGTCTTTCAAGGCAGTGTAATATTTCGGAATCTTAAGAGAGTGCATTCTGAAAGTAGGCAATGTCGCAAAAACTGTCAAATATTTCGCTGTTTTTAATCAAATTAAGTTATGAAATAGCGCTCTATTAAGTAATAAAATATTGATTATGAATGCAACTTCTACTTCTTCGTGTCGCTGCCACGACAGTATTTTTGATCTTGTTGGCCCTAAACTCCACCACTTCCACGGCGTCGTCGGTGGCAGCGCAGAGGTCACTTTGACTGCACGTTTTAGGACACAGAGGACAGGATGGGAGGTGGAGCATGGTTTGCGATATAGCTATAACCACACCGCCGTTCCTTCGAGGTAAGTACCACACTTTACACCTTTCCACTTGTGTCTGGAGACGGTTCAGGGACTTCCAAGCGAACCACGGAAAGTTACACCCTGCAGGGACTGCTCCTTTGGTGTTAGATAGTAAGTAGAAGGGGGAATAATGTCCTGCCACAGTTTGCAAAGGGCTGGGTTTCCTGGACCCTTCCGATTTTAAGAAGCTAAGCCTACTTTTTAGCCCTTGCATTGGTAGCTGTGCGCTAAATAGTAGGTGTCTGGAATCAGATTCCTTTTTGTTTTTCTCTACTACTCTTGTAATCCTCTTCGGGTTTTAAGCCGCCTGTATATGACAAAAACCATGCGAAGTTTGCCTTTGGACATCTATGGAACGCTTCAATAATTTGGATAGTTTATTTCAAATTCTGGGACAAAAGTCACTAATGATTATTAATTTTAAGCATAAACAATGCACCAAATAACATATTTTAAGCTGATTAGTGTATACTAGTAATATAATATCTGATTATAACAGATTCAAAACAATGTAAAATTTATAACAATTTCAAAGAATGATTTATAACAATTTCATACAAAAGTCATTTACTAATTGCTAAACGTATTATCGGCTTACTGAAAATAACAATTCATTTTATCAATTGCATTACTATTTCCATGTTAGTTTGTTTCATACATAATTATAATATTTAGTAATATTTTAAATTAAATACAGGCAGAAGTGCCTGACATAAAAAAATAAACATTGCCACACAGATTTGAAAGCACTTTATGTTTGTTGGACAGAGTAGTGAAGAGGCGAAATTCAATTTGCTATATTTTTTCATAAGGATTTTTGGCTGAGTGTTTCATGTTTGTTTCACCTGTGCTTAAAAAGAGACATTAATCACTATGATATAGGTAAGATCTTTATATCCCACTAGCTGTGCCTCGCGGTTTCACCCGCATAAGTTTCGATCTCGTGGGAATATCGGGATAAAAAGTATCCTATAAGTTAATCCTGGTTATAAACCATCTGTGTGCCAAATTTCATCCAAATCCGTTTAGTAGTTTCTGTGTGAAAGAGTAACAAACATCCATTCTTCCATCCATCCATACAATCTTTCACCTTTATAATATTAGTAGGATTATATAGCACACATTATATAGGAGGCCTATCTAGGTATACGCCTAAAGTTAAGGCTTTTTCTCTGCTGTAGCATCTGGATTAGAATGTCCTTTAAACGTTTAACTAATTATAACGTTTACAACCAACAAATAGGAAACAGGTAGCGTATCCAGTGGCGTAGCTCATCCTAAAGGGACCCTGCATAAAATTTTTTTGGGGGCCCTTTTTACCCCACTGTAGTGGTGAACATAGCAGTAGTGGCCCAGTCGTAGTGGCCGCGACTTACTACATAGTTGTTGGTCGTAGGTTCAAACCCAGACAGGCGCTTTACTTTGTGTAAATATATGTATTTTTTATTAATCACCTTTATTTTTCTGTTATTTTCTTCTTCTCCGTTTATATAATTTTTGTAAATAGATATTTAAATAAATAAATAAGGATTTCAGGTTTTAATTGAAATATTTATTAATTATTTTTTTAAATATTATTATTAAAATTTTGGTTAGTAAAAACACGTCGCGTCGTGGGCCCCTGTAGCTCAGGGGCCCCGTATCGTTGATACGGCTGATACAGCGGTAGCTACGCCTCTGAGGGTAAAAAGCGTCCAAATAAATAGAGCAGGAAACAACATTTTCGTTTCTCGATAAACTTTCTTATTCAAGAATCGTGAAAATTAATCTTCATTTCGTTACTGTTTCAGGCTTTATTAGCCAAGCAAGGTAATGTATGGTCCAACTACAGACCGAGAACTCGATCAATCGGCATTTCACCATGTTCGTGTCTGAAAATCGAGGTTAATTGACGTATGTTACGAGAACGATTGACGCTTCCACGTGAGTAATCGATTTAAGAGTCTATTATTTTGCGTTCGAACGTTTGGGATTAATTAATGAATGAAAGGGTCAGCACTGTTACTCATTTCGTTCGTATTGAATTGAGTTTATTCTATGGGATGGTTCCCAGGAGTTTTTTGCGTCGAACGTTGTGGTGATCCAAATTAAATTACTGTTGGAATTTCAATGCCATTGAACTCGCATATTAACATTTTGTTTAGGACTTCACAAAAATACTTGCAAACCGTTATATAAACCTCCGAATAAGCCATCATATAGGTAATGATATAGATAAGTATCCCGCCCATTTTACCTTGAACAAACTCAAACCAACACAGATTACGATTTCAATTAAAACTACAGTTTCAACCAAAGTTACGTATTCCATAAAGTACACATCGTAAATACGTGAGGTACATTGTTTATTTAAATTCCTTGTAGGCCACGCAAGCGCGTGTTGAGAAGCTGTTTCATTTAAGTTTTACTTGAGGCCTTGAAACTGGCTGGTATGTAAAAGCGAAGGCGATAAACATTAAAAATTCGTAAAAAATCGTACATTTTTTAAAAATGTCGAGGCTTTCCTAAACCCACTGCTGTGGGTTTAGGAAAGCCTCGACGGGAAACCGGCATGTGAAAAAAATTAAAAAAAAAAGAACCAAAAATTCGTAGACATGTGACATCTACCAGCCCGCACTGGGCCCGCGTAGTGGATTTTGGCTAGCTCTCTCTCACTGAGAGGAGACCTGTGTCCTAGCAGTGGGAACATTATAGCCATAATTATGCTATGATTGCGCTATGATTATGCTATGCTATATCTTAGGTGTAATGCTGTATTTAAAAAAAATCCAAGATCGGGCCTATGAAATCGCCTAATTTTATGCTTAATATAATTTTGGCAGTTGCGTTTAAATATGAGACATCGCTCAATTATATGAATTGAGAAGCCATGTTTCATAAATTTAAACGCGGGACACGATATTACATGTTTGTGTGACCGCGGTGTTCTCCTAAACTACGCATCGGATTTTGATGCGGTTTTCACCATCATCTAGAAAATGTATTGCGGAAAGTTAATGTGTATAATACAAAGGAAATCTTGATAATTTGTCGAGTTAGAGACTAAAGACCGTGCGAAGTATGGGTGGGTTGCTACAAAAATCGATCGATAGTAAATAAATTTCATTGAAATCCTTTTCACAAATGAAGAGTTTAAGAGAAGAACTTCGAAAAAAGAGAACATTCTAAGGGTTTTCCTTATAAGGAAAATCTAATTAAATTTTACTTGACCCAGGGTTCAACCCACTAGACCACTAGGCGAATAGCTAATATATATACAGAATGTAGTGTCTTCTTTATAAGAAAACCTCTTCGATTTCATGTGTCACGACTCAGTACTGTGATGAGTATAATGTGGGGGCTATAAAATGATACACCGTTATAATTATTACGTTTATTCTAAGCGAACGTGTTTACATCAACGCGCCTGTACAATCACTGTTTTTCGAAACAAAAAACCCACTACAAACAATTTTAAAGCTCATTCTAAATTCACATGAATGTTCGAATGCAACCAGATTTATTCTGCCAGCCTGCAAAACATAAGGTCGACTTTTGCAGACAATCCTTTACAGTCCTTAGACAGACGCTAATCTTGACAGTCTCCTGAAAAAACTTGCACCAACATGGACAAATATGTTTCCTTCCTTTGCATATTTTTAAATCTCTTCCCGAAACTTTATTAGTCTACAAAGTTTTACCCCCTTTAGTCCCCTAAAGGGTTCCGTTCTTTTTCTCCTTACTTCTTATCTCCGGTTTCATATTTTAGTCAGTGCTCTACTTACGTTGTGCCAAAACAGTTTGTCATTCTCAGTATGCAAAACAATATGGCCTTAATTACCTACCAAATAAGATTTGCTCGTAGATAAATCAAAATCCTATCAAGCCAGGCTAATAATTCTCGTCTTTAAAAGCCTTTCTGTAACTTGGCCTAGCTTCGCATAAGTCTGTATGTTAAACTAACAATGATCCCGCCTACTGCATGCAGCTGCGATTATCGTAAAAATTAACTGCCTTACCTGTGCATAATACTGACCATTTATATTTTGTATTAGAAATTGTGTTCGCGGTTTATCTTGTTAATAAGTTTTTTCAGCCTGTGAGAATGTGTATTTAAGGATTGGTGCTAAATAACTATTACATTACTTTTTAGGGTTCCGTAGCCAAATGGCAACGGAACCCTTATGGATTCGCCATGTCTGTCTGTCTGTCTGTCTGTCTGTCTGTCTGTCCGTCCGTATGTCACAGCCGCTTTTTTCCGAAACTATAAGAGCTATACTGTTGAAACTTGGTAAGTAGATGTATTCTGTGAACCGCATTAAGATTTTCACACAAAAATAGAAAAAAAAACAATAAATTTTGGGGGTCCCCATACTTAGAACTGAAACTCAAATTTTTTTTTTTCATCAAACCCATACGTGTGGGGTATCTATGGATATGTCTTCAAAAATGATATTGAGGTTTCTAATATCATTTTTTTCTAAACTGAATAGTTTGCGCGAGAGACACTTCCAAAGTGGTAAAATGTGTGTCCCCCCCCCTGTAACTTCTAAAATAAGAGAATGATAAAACTAAAAAAAATATATGATGTACATTACCATATAAACTTCCACCGAAAATTGGTTTGAACGAGATCTAGTGAGTAGTTTTTTTTTAATACGTCATAAATCGTAACGTAACGGAACCCTTCATGGGCGAGTCCGACTCGCACTTGGCCGGTTTTTTTATGTTTCGTTTTATTTTAAGAGAGTTCGTATGGTATTTGTCTAATAATAATTATAAGTTGCGAGTAGGCCGCAAACAAACAGTTGGTTCGTAGACTTGGTGTTTCGCTGAGTGCGCTTCGGAAAATATTCCTTAAACACTACTATATACCAGACCAGACAAAGCTGTCGATAGACAGGACAGCTTTAGCAGGGCAGCTTTTTATTTTGTAACCAATGAATTTAATACCAAAGAAATCAACATCAACACATCTTCCACATCCTTACTTCTTCTGTCGACTATTTCTGTTTTGTGTTCGTGATTGTAGATCTACCTTTCTTTATTATTCGATTTGATTGTCTTTTTGTATGCACGTTTTTCTGAAACCAATAAACCACTTCTCTCACCACACCACCACCACTACCACCTCCATACACCACTCACTCACTTCCAGCTTTTCTTACATCAAAACGTTCACAATCACGCCTTATCAAACACAATCTTAAACTCACAAACAAAACACATCCTCCTACACATGCAAATCGCAGTCTAATGATCTCTTAACGCTTCCCAACCCTAATAAGGATGTCGTTATGCAACATCTAACACTGCTATCTCAAGTTCCTACCCCTCAAAGTGTAAATTAAACAATTCATCTAGGCTCAAGTGTCCCGGTATTAGCTGAAAGTGCATTATCTCTGGTACGTTACTATGGGGCTAAGTTTACTTTGTAGACGGAAAGAGGACACGCAGTGTGCTGGTGGTTGGGTGCAAGCGGTCTTACGTTATGTTATGTAAACAGGACTGGGGATGGTGTAAGGTGTAGGGTGAAGCGGGTCAAGGGGTTAATTATTAAAGAATTTTGAATAATAGGGAATGAATTGGTAAGTATCAGCTACAAAAATAACATTTTTTCTCCAGTTCATCAACATCCATTACGTAATTTACGTTGTTGAGCAGACTTTTTCAAACATATTATTATGAAGCAATGGATTAGCAATATTCGTCAAAATGATTTAGATACTGATTAATAGTATGTCACGCAATTAGGGCGCTGGCTAGATGTGTGCGACTTGGATGATGATTATGTTTAATTGAAAATGTGTAGGCATTTCAATTGAATCTTAAATAATAAGCCCTAACTGGCACTATAGTAGATCCAGAATTTGTATACGTTTATGTTTTGTGACTTCGCTTTTAATCTCTTATGAGCCATGTAAGTTGACCGTAAAAAACTGCAGTGGCTCATATTCGACTCAACTTTGTTATTCAAAGAAACTTTCCTTACGTTTTTCTTTCCAGTACAAAGGATATAATTGCACCCGAGACCTAAGTTAACTGTGCACTCAAGTTCTCAATAAATACCAAGCAGCAAATAAAGAGGGTGAGAGTCCTCCTTGAGCAAAGATAACTAAACGCCACCACGAGTCTAAGTTATGAGCAGATATTTTATAACTTGAGCCGCATAGTTAACTGGGAATGTTCCATCAACACCAAAGGCGATTCGCAACAAAGGCTGTGTTAGGATACACTGAGCGTTAGAATACGCTTTGTCGACTTTACGTTATGTTTGCTTTGGACGCGCCTTTTCATTGTAAATGAACGCTGAGCGGTGAACTTGCAAACAATTAGAATATTTATTTCATTACTCATTCTGGTCCGGTTTGTAGGAAATATTCTGGAGGTGGATGAAAGTGGTGTTGGGTGACATTGGATTTGGCTTGTTGTGGAGTAAGAGATGGGATTAGGTATGTTAGCAGGTTTGACAGCAGTTTCCGCCATATCCATAGTATAATATTATAAATGGGAAAGTAACTCTGTATGTCTGTCACCTTTTTACGCCTGAACGGATTTCAATGAAATTTGGCACATAATATGTAGGTGTGTTGGGACATAATATACTTTTTATCTCAGTAGTACGTTTGTGGGGCTTCTGGCTAAGTAATAACATCCGCAGGGGTCGATCGATCGATCAGGTTAAGCTGCACTTTCTGCGGTTGGTCCGTGGATGGGTGACCATTTTTACATAACAAGACCCCTCCTTGCCTCGGAAAGCACGTGAAACTGTTCCGTTACGTACCGTTAACACCTTAAATCGCGGATCTTTGATAATCGTTACGGGTCGTCAGAAACCCGAAAGTCTGACAACCAGTCATACCAAGGGGTAACGAACGGGGTATCGTATTATCCAGTAACTGGGTTGTGGAGGTCAGATAGGCAGTCCCAACATGTAAAATACTGGTATTCAGCTGCATCCGGTTAGACTGTAAGCTGACCCCAACATAGATAGGAAAAGGCTACAAAGATGATGATCTTGGTAGTACGTTTCCGTGGGATATATTCCGAAACACACGCGAGTGAAGCTGCGGGATAAAGCTAGCGTATGTACAAAACAAAACACTGCTATTTGTCATTTTCCTAAAAAATCGTTTAAAATCATTTGTCATTGGAAGGAATACAGGATTTCAACAGCCCGTTAGACACTGGCAGAATTATTGACACGGCTGTTGCCAAAGAAGAAAAAAAACAGCCCGTTCTGATGATGAAAAAAAACACGAAAAACGTAAAATTTTGGAAAGTAAGTATGTAGCTTCATTTTATATCCAGGCAAATCACTGACCATTCCAGGATTGCCTGGAAGAGATCGCAAAAACTGATAAGGCCGCCCATTGTATATTTTGTAAAGTTCGATTTATTTTTTGTTATGTATTTTTGTGGTGTACAATAAATTATAATCATAAAAAATATAGTAAAATTCCCTCCAGAGTAGTTGGTCTGTACTGTATTTATTATTCTGGGAACAAAACCCTAACAGCTTAACCATTAGTGGGTGTTAAGTGGCCATGATTGCAAATCCTGAGCCGTTGAACTATTGCTGTGAACTTCTGGTTCAACAAATTAAGCTTAGTTAGAACTACTAACGTGAATTTCAGTTATGTGGTGCAAATAATTTGCACCACATAACTAAAAGCATAGAACAGAATATATTTATTGTAAAACATGAGGTATACATCAAATAATATGTGCAATAATATGTATATAATAATATGTCTTAAAATAACAGATAGATCTGCATGTTTTGCCATTTATGGTGTACAAAACAACATATTTTTGGTTTAGAATAAACCATAAAAAAATTGAGTCTACACAACAAACTATGACATTAATAACTTAATCCTAATGCTACTTAAAAAAAGGAAAAAAATCAAATTCAAAAGTCAAATTCTGAAAATGTCGTAATTATAGGAATCTATTGATACTCGTAAGTCTGTCAAAATCGCTGTGAACTTTATTCTCGTCACAATAAGGCTGCTGTTAGGTTACTGCTGTCATAAGTAAAATAACTGTAAACGAACTGTAATGTACGCTATTTCTAACGTGACGATAACATTATCGTGTACGTCCACGTCCACGTCACGGCATTAGGATAACACAGGGAAGTGAAATGTATGGAAATATAATATGAAGACGCTGTTAAATTTTCGTCCACGATGACGTTATAAATTTACGTATTTCCATACATTATATTATGGCCGTGGATGTCCACGATATCGGCACGTTCGAAATTATAAAAGCGAACAATAGTCCTAAAATGTTCCTAAAAGAAAAAAAAATGTTACTCTTCGTATATAGAAATCAGGAGGCCAATTCTTATATACGTTCAAAATCTAGTCGCAATCTCACCTCAGCGACAGTCAATGTCAAAAACTTGTCAAAAATGTAGGGAATTTAGAAGTATTTTTGACAGATTAAGACTGAGATCAAACTGTGAACATTCTTAAAATTACGAGAATTGCCACAAAGTACGCATTCAAGTCATCTCTTTGATACTAAAGATAAAATTAGGCTTTGTAAAAAAGTAATGGGCAATAAGAAATGTAAAAACGCAGAAACATCCAGTGTAAGCATTCAACACAGTAACTGACATTCGATTAACTATCCTCGCTTACACCGCAAAGGAAAATAAAAGTAACGATAGCAATGAAGTTTAATATAGTCCAATAAAAATAAATGAAACCAATAAAATTAATATGACAGCTGGTTTACTAAATATCAGCAAATGACTGCGAACTAGATAAACCAAGCTGTAACTATACTTACGAGTATAATATCAAATTTTCCAAAGAGGGACAGTAAGAAAGAAAGAAAGAATGAAAAGAAAACAAAAGAAAAGCAAACAAAGAAAATGCATTTTTTTAGCAGAGACTAAAATAGGAGAGATCAATAATAAATCATTATTCTGTTAGTAGCAGTACCTACCATGACAGATATCACCGCTGAAGTCTGTCCGTATTCTAACAATGAACAAAATGTCCAGAAATAAGAAGCAAAAGTTCAAACACTGTAAACAAATATTAGCTGGATAGCTTTTAACGTGGCTCACAATAAGGTAACCCCAGGGATAACCCCTGGATTATGTTCATTCATCTCCATACGTCCAAATACGGGTAATTTATCACGCGATGTCATGAAGACAGAACAATAAACATACTTTCGGAATCCCGACGCGAATCTACCGAAGCCACAGATGGAAGGAACCTGCTTGTCGATAAATCCATACAGAACGCAAAACCTGTTCTTAAACTGGAAGGAAACTGTTAAATCTTTGCTAACCTCCCCGTACATCCTCACATCAAAACTATAATTAGAAACGATTCACATCCACACCAGACTTCATAATTCAAACCCATTTATTTCCTTATTTATACTCTTATTCCTTCTTTTACACTTGTTATACGTAGCTCACGTACAGATAATACTACAATGAGGCATACAAATTATCGCTTGTGCCGACGTCTGGTGCGTTAAAGTCTAAATCGGCGAGTGTGAATAAACACTAGCAGCCAAAATCGATCTTATTGATAAGAATTGAAGGTTGAATATTAAAATTTCAAGGTCGGTTATTGAAGACCTTTTCCCTTTCACCATAGGGTCAGTGGTCGGCGAATAACTCGCTAAGACATGATCATGACTTGTGAGCTTATACTCCACACCTCGTTACGTGTTAACAGGCACATTCGCTCACGACGCGATATTTATCCGAAGAACTTCAAAACACCCCGGCCCAACTGCATTCATGTCGAAATGTTGTAATGGGACCTACGTGATAGGGTATGGCGAACGATTTTGTTATTATAAAAGCGATGTATTTTGGAAAAGTTTTCGCATTTCAGGTTGTTTAGCTCTAAAATGGTCAACAAGTTTGCGCTGTTTATAAATTTTTGTTTTGTTAGTTCTTTACTATTACCGTTTCATCAATAGTCATTTTGAATTCAATTACATAATGTTTTTTTATGCTTCTAGTAAATATACTACATTAATAATAAATAATGCTTCATGATCACTAAATATTGCAGATAGCAAAATCTTTGATCTTAATATTGATAAACAATTCAAATGTTTCCGGTGTAGTAAAAATTATATCAGTTTTATAGGTGACATTAACGATAGACATCAGTCGCATGTTTTTCTTCATCGAAACCTTGGTTTTGAAACCCCATTTCAGAAGTAGGTTACTTTGAAGTAGATTTACTATGTGTTTTAGCTCGAACTTCGTCGAACACTGTTGTTAGTGATAATTTATTAAGTTCATGAAATGTTTACTTTTAGATATTTCACACAGATTGATGTGTAAACATTAAACTTTGATAATTTGGATTTTATTGGAGACCGAGTTACTTTGTCGGAAGTAATAATACCATCTTCTGTTTTCATAAACAATTTTAATAAGCTTCTCGTTTTCTTGGAACTGGCGAAGTGCGAAGAAAAGTTTAAATATGATAGCACTGTTTATGTTTGTTCACTGCGGCAGGAGTTTTCATTTTACTTTGTAACTCCAATATACCTACTAATGGACAACCAATGTTAGAATTCTCCATGCGCAAAAATAATGGAGTTGTTTCGATATTTTCGTGAAGCAAAATTTCATTACAGGGACTATAAAAGCAAAATATAAATCTTTATATTGGTTTTCTTAAGAGTCTGAGAAGAATTACGACTTACGAGGGCTTGTCAGCGGAGTGGTTGCTTGGCACTCGATGCATCACGTTGAAACGGTAGTCCATGTCTGAAGCGACAAGTGGTACTACCAGTCACCATTTCAAGATCTGTACAAGATTTTAGTAAGCTTTCGACTTTAATTTATTTGGTTACAAGTAAGATTGTTCTCGCGTCCGGCGATGTAAATGAGGTAAATCATTGTGTCAATGTGAATTTTAACACGTTTTATTGTACGAGTAACATTGCCATCTTCTTGATTTAATACTTGTGGAAAGATCATTATATAATTTTATGACATTCACGCATAGTTGAGGAACTACCTGGTTATTAAAGGTTAGATTTGACGTCATTCATGACCATGGAACAAAAAAACAAACAGGAAAAATTTTTTTCGTTATTTTTATTCGTAGTTCCCGAGATTGACACAATGATCGACATGTTCACAAAACATCGCTCCTCGCGAGCTTTTAACCTCGTTCATTCGTTCAGTTCCCGACTTAGAACGTTTGTTACAATACGTTCCGTTGCCCATTGTCGACTTTGATGTACTGTTATTAAATCGCAGCGGATCCTGTCCAATTTGTGTACCTATTCATTTTCCTCGGCTTTCCTCTGAACTCGTATATACATACAAACATTTTAGCTTTGTTAAAATCTGTTTGATTTTTTATTGAAAAGGTTATTGCAATTGACAGAGACTGTATTAACGAGAAGGTCCGTACCGATGATATTTCTCATATATGTTATGTACGACATTTTGTATACTACAATGTGTGCTACTATGTAAGTAGATGTCCACAAAAAGGAGAAAATCAACATCATATCAAATCGTAGGCTTGAAGCGCTAGAACAACATTTTAAAATGTTACTACGCTTGTTGGCCACCGAACGTCGACGACAGAAAAAAAGCAATTTCCCTAGCGACCTTTGTTAGACTTTCTATCCCAAAAACTGTGTCAATCCAAAGTTGAATAATTCATATTTCAATCTTGTGCCCCCAAAAATAGTGCCGAACAATCTACTACACTTGGACCGAAAAAGTCCAAAGACTAATAAAATATTTCATGAAAAAGAGAAGTATAAGGATATCAATCTTCAATATGCTGCCTAAACCCTCCAAGAGGATGATAAACGGGCCTTTATGTTTCGCGCGCGGCGTAATTTTACTGCTCTATAAATGAAGATAAGATTGCTTGGACCTTCATTTATCCGCCGTCGTTCACGCCAGCACTCGTTATGTTTTTATTTTGCAGAGATTGATCACCTAAATGAAACTGTTGGTCTAGAAGGCTCTTTGAAGCTATCTTCGATACTAGCTAACGTGTTTCGACGGACTAAGTCCCGTGTGGTTGGCAATTTAGCTTAATACATCATGGAAAGTTCACAGAGTTCAAAGAGTTGATGTATTGGCGTAGAGTTTTATAAATATGCTGCTATAGAGGTATTCAACTAGTTAAGCGAAACTTTCAGGCATATTAATGGAATTTCATTTAGAAAGTTAAGGTTAGTAGGACAAAGTCTGTAAAACTGACCTAATTAGCAACTACAAAAAGTTACTAGATCTCTCCAATTCAATATAATTCTAATGAAGATACAAACCTAGAGTCAATCAAAAATTTAGTTAGGTAGCTGATATTGTTTGAGATCAGTTTGTTTGATGAAGTTATTGAAATTGAGCAAACTAGATCTCCGAACTTAATAAATTAAGTTCCAAAAATCAATAATACTAGTGCAAATCTAGTTGCCGTACACATTTCTAAAGTTAATAAAACTGAAGATAAATCATAAAATGAGAGAAGATCTACACAAAGGTGCACTATGGCTCACTAGCCGCATCAAAGAAACCTTTACTAAAATTTCATGATTAATCTGAAGAGTGAGGCTTCAAAACCATCCTGTGGGATTAACGCATGCTGATGAGTCTGAGGTCAGAAACAGTTACAACGTACGTGGAACATATGAACTGTATGTGAACATAAATCAACTCCGCACTGTGAATTTATTAGGTTTGAGTTAGGAGATCTGGGCGGTAATGTTTATGTATGAAAGTGATGCAAAACCTGGTATGAATTGCAAAATGAATATTAATTTTAACTAGTGTTAATAAACTACGTCCTAAAAGCAGGAACACTCATTTAAATGCATGCCAGATCTTGCTGTCATGATCTTAACCGACGTATGGAGTAATTATACATTGAAATCGATTTCGTAACTACTTTTCTAACGGCATATAATTATTTAGTCTATGCTATCCCACTGCTGGGCAAAGCCCTCCCTCAAGTCCATATAATAGTCCCCAGGAAATTAATAACAAATGTATTTATTCTTCTTATAAACATAATTATTTTATACAGGGTGGCGATTAGGTTATCACATTAAATTGTACAGCAGGTATTACAAGTTGTTATCAGTCCGTTAAAATAATAAAATAAATAATTTTACTAAAATTAAGAAAATGCATTTTTCAAACAAAATAAATGGCGTTATAGTTGGTAAAAAATAAATCATCCTTTATAATATTAGTTTCCTGACCTGTAAAAGCGGCAACGCCGCAGCGTCGCGCCGGCGGAGCACGCGCCGTACCTACGCGAGGTACGAGTACGAGTACCTACTTGTGGATGTAGGCACGCGCGCGTGGTGCGTGCGACAGTAATTCAACATTTTCACAACATACGATATTGTTTTATGAAATAATCACAAATTAACTTTAAAAATCTCCACTTAAATGCTCAATTATTACGTATTTTAATTTTTACGTTTTCAAAATGTCCACCGTGCTTCTGTACACACAAATGACATCGTCTTACGATATTATTTCGGACTCTTCAGAGTAGCCTGAGTAGGCTTCGCGGCTAAAATTTTTAAATTGTCGAAGCCTCGAATTATTCGAGATTTTAAATCGTCCATAGTCGTCACTTCATCAGTAGCGTATACCTCATTCTTTAAATGTCCATTGCCCGAACTCCAAATCATATCGGTGTACTCCGGCGATGCGAAATTGATTCGAGGCATCTTGTTGGAAACAATAACACAATGAAAATAGCTACCTAACAATAATTATTATTTAAGCGTTTGATTTCGCATAAACTGTCACACACACCACCTTCACTAACCTATCATATTCCTATTACTAAAATAAAGTTAACACAAAACAATGTCCACAAAATAAAAACAATAACAATACTACAAAGGGCGCGTGCGCCAATCGTCAACTATCCCTCAAGGATTTTGGCGGCGGACTATGTGACTCATTCGTCGCACGCGCCAAAGAAATGCCTACAAGCACACCCCCGTACCCCGTAGCATTTCGCGCATAGAAAATTATACCTTAAGTCGTAACCAGTAACAGTAACAATATTTTTGCATATTTTTTTCATACCTCTCATGCGGTCCCTTTTCATCTTTTAATTTTGCGCACAAAAAACGCCTTCAACTATTAGCCGTAAGAAGGCGGTAAGGACATTTTTCGCTTGAATTTTTTACGTTTCTTGTAATAATAGTTTGTAAAATGGTAGTTTAGTAGTGCTTGTAGGTAATTCGGAATGGCAACGCTTAAAGTTTTGAACTATCTTCACCGGCCACGGGTCTTTGACCTACTTTTATTGGTCAGCTGATTATGTTTATGCAATACATGATGTTGTGAAATATTAAAATGAAAAAAAGGGTCCTGCGGCTATAATATTGTTTATTATTAAATTATTTTAATTGAATATGATAAAATACCTAATATAGAGTACGTGGTTTCAATTAATGTGATAACCTAATCGCCACCCTGTATAATTGTAGCGCTTTGTGTATATCTCTGTAATTTTCTGTCATCTTTTTGCCATATTCTTCACCCAAATCTCACTCGCCTGTTACTTGTAATCACAATGATCCTTCACTTTGCCTCCGGAGCTTGTTATCTACCGTCTTGCGGGATTCCCTCGGCCTTCATTACAATTTTCGTCTAGTATTACATACGTATAATAAACAAACTCCAATCGCTCTATGGAAACGACTCTTTAATGAGGGGTAGGATATTGCTCCAGCTAGCAAGTTCATATTATGGATTTATGAGGATGAAGCCCATTATAGTGCAATATGATGCAATTTGTGTGTTACACCAGAAGAACACCCGGATGCGCTTCGTGGGCATACTGCATCTACCAGTGTTCAATATTATACTTACTATACTTTACAAAAAAATGATCTACTCGTGTCCATAGCTTTATTTAGACTTTCTTTTGTTAGAATAACATTGATTGATTTTCTTGTATATCCTAATTCCCCGGGCTCAAACATCTAATGACTTTCTTTCTCATACTTAGGTACTTATTATCAGATACAAAATTGTTTGTTCTTACCAACGAAATTCCCAACTCCCGACATAACAGTTGCCTTTATTAATTTTCTGTGTGTACACTCATTATCCAACTCCCAGAATTTTAATTACAAGCTAATTTGCGCTTTCTCGTGTAGAAATTTTATTATAACATCGGCTTCCACTGGGTTGTTTGTTTTTAAAGCCTTGATTTGGTCACATTAGGAAGTAAAATTGGGAAAACTCATAAAGATTTTCAGTAAGCGATGATGGTAAAGTTTGGAAGTATCAAAGTCACAATTTCCGTGTTAATTCACAATAGATTATCTCTAAGTCTCTAAAGTTTAGAAATTCTCGGTTAACATGTTGCGAGGAGGAAGTTTGGTGGATTGAGGCGAATCCCCTCGTTGATGAGCAAGTACGCAACTGAATACCGACTTCCTGTTGCGAACATTGGATATGTGTAGATACGCCTTAAGTTTGCAACTCGATTTAGGATTTGCTATGGTTCATGTAATAGTGGTGATGTTAAATCTTAAGTTGTTTTAAAGCTTTAAAATGGTTTGCAAGTAATAATTTTACTAATGGAAGAATATAAACCTAGGTACTCATGATATCATTGTTTTGTATCTACTCTACGTTCTGTATATTAAAATTAATTTCCATATTTATGTCATGAAAAACAATATCTTTGTTAGTGAAGAAATAATTTATTTACAATACTATAATATTGACAACGAAGTAAACATTACTGCCGCATAAGCAATGACCACAAAATGAAAAGAATACCATGAAGAAAAAGCAACACAAAAGCGTATCCACATTACTATTCATAATAAAGCAACATGATACAGCAGAGGGCAAGAAGCAACGCAAGGTGAGTTTGAAATATTGCTTAGAGAGGTAAGTACACGCTGTGTGAATACTTCATGTTTGTGCAAAAACATTTGCTTAATATCACTACTAGAGTTATTTACGGTACCTTGAAGAACACTCCGTCTAACTGGAAACGTGAAACGCGTTGTAATTATAATTGTAGAGACTACTGCAGTTTTCTGTACACCGAAAACGCAAACCGTAATTGCACTAAATTAATTCTACTATTATGCACCGTGTAGATGCCAGATGCAGGCTTGTCTTACTCATGCTAGACTTAAATTTAATATGGTTTTATCGTGTGTAACTCAAATAAAATAAATGTTTTACTTTGATTTACCAGAAAAAACTTGCCTATAACATTGTTAAATATAACGTGTTACATCATTAATAAAACGATGTTTCAAATAATATTTCAAAACCTGTGTCGACAGTCAAATAAATCGTAACCCAACCTCTGCTAGGGGAGCTACCAAAAGTAATATGACAGTCGTATTAATGCGCCCAGTGATTTAGATATCGATAACAAGCCACAATAAAAACTTAAAACGACGCGCCAAACGATACCTTAGAGGCAAAAGTTTAATGAGAAAAAAATAAAAAGTCAACATCCGACTCTCGGACCCACACAAGACGTTTATTACGCATTTGACATAATAAAGATTAGAGGCCATATTTGTAATTAATGAAATCAGTTTCCATTTAAATAAACGTCGTGTGTAATCAAATTGGGTTCAGGCGGCGCAACCGGCGCTTTTGACATACAATAATCGGACTATAAAACCGAGTATTTATCTCGAAATTTATCTTTATCGGCTTAGATTGACAGATGTTCTATTCGATTGATGTGTGGTAATGCAAACTGCTATTAATTTATCGGCAAGTTTAATGACCTGAGCAACGTTCTACCGATCGTAATGTTTGTATTGATCGGTAACAGTTTAAATGGCTGTAACTGTTTTACGATAGATTTACTTTGACATTGTTTAAAGGCTATATTCCAGTTTTATCGCAGCTCGTTCTGGTTAAAATCGCATTAAATCCCCATTGAGAGGGCTGACTATTTTGAAGTGCCGGATATTGTTTTACAAAGCTACTGTATAAACCACTCGTATTGTTGTTTGCTGTTTCTATTTTTAGATAGTAAGTAGCATTATTACAAACAATCAATTTAATATTTGATTGAGATGATGATGTGAGACATATCATGCTCCATCTATTATTTCGCCTCTAATCGAAAATATTGCGCTAGGTTGGTAACAAATGAGGATCATTCGTAATTGTAAAAGATTTGTTTTCATTATTTCACACACGATCGTGATTACTTTCGATGTCTCCAGAATCCGAAAGCCAAGAATTTTAGGGTTTACGATGGATTATAAAAGTTTATCTACCAACGGATTATTAACCTTATGCCACTGATATACGTTCGTAAGTTGACTCGTCGTGGACTAAAACATAAACTTTTTTATAAATCAATGGTTATTTTGTGATGTGCCGGGGGTGCCGCAGGCTTTCAGATGTTATCAGTAGCCACCGGTAATGAGACTTGGTGTTAGTCGGATGGAAACAGAGGGACATGTATTTTTAATTCCTATTTTTGAAAGTAAAAGACATGGGGAAGATCTCGAATATAATGATGCGGGGGACAATACTGAAGTAAATTTAGTAGAAGACGAAAAGTTTGTTACGACTTCCATTTTAAATAAAGTGAAAAGTTAAGATAAATCGTTTGTACGCAAATGTGTACAACAGCTTTACTCTTGTTATTCTTGTATCTAAGACAGTTAATTTAAATTGAAATCAATAAAATACTTGAAACGGTTCGTGTAACGAAGACGCGTGTCAACGGAACTTTTTAAAATTTTTGTCTGACCTGCTGTCGCGGTCTTAATTAGATACTCATTGATTTGGTACGCAGAGCGATTGGATATGCTTACGACATTAAAGTAGTGAGAGCGTCAAAAAAGGTTGATCCAATTAGACGAGACACACATTACGTTGCATTAGCATTCGATTATATCGCGCCGATTGCTCTCCACAAGTATCGATCTTGATAAGTCACTAATTAAAGAATCAGCCGGTCGTAGCGCAGCCGAGTTTTGATGATACGTCATTTTGTAATCGAGAACTCGATGCTTGTGCAATCGTGTAAATGGATCGATTCGGACTACCTCTATAATTAGCTTCTTCAGAGTAGAGCACGAGCTTTGTTAAGAATTGTTTTGTTATTTGACTTTTTTTTCCGACCACATCAAACCTATTATGTTACGTTGCTTATACCGATTCTATTTCACTACTTAATTCAAAGAATTCGGAATGCATTTGGTTTAAATTGTAATTGGAAGCGGATAATGCATAGGAATGTTAGTTTGGATCTGTTGATTAGTTTTCAAGGGAAACAACTGGTAGAGAATGCCTAAGGTATTAAGTCCACCTTTGTACATTTTTGTGCGAAAAGTTTAAATGAATTAATCATTCCTAGTAGGCAGTCGATCAGCTAAAAAAAAAAGCATTACCTACTAAAAAGCATTGCAACCCAGAAAAAACATTCACAAAGTCAAGCCAAAACAAACACAAGAACCTCTAACAAGCTGTAATGAAGAAAATAATTAATTTCAGCACTAACCTAACCTCGATACAATTAATTTAGTTTTAATTTTCCTACTGGCACTCCTGTGGAAAACTAGCGCGGGCCCGCAACCGTTCGCAGCTGTTACTTGACGTGATTATTAAATGCTTTTCAAGAACAGGTGTTGATATTAACGAGGGTGAACGTTTAATTAATGAACACCAGAGCTGGTTTCTTGTACGGATGATAGTTTAATATTGTTGGTACCGTGTGTGACGGAGACACTGTTTTTGCATGGGTCGGCGCAAAGGGAGATGGGCACCTAGCTACATGGTTATTTTGGTCTCCAATTAATTAAAGCGAGGGGGTTTGACAAAGAGGCACGTACACGTAGAAACATGATATCCTGCTAATGTTTTTACTATGTGATCTTAAGGTGCATGGTGCGCCATGGGATCTGGAGGCAAAAGTCCTCGCCCAAATATGGGAGTCGCGAGAGGAGGCAAAACGCCGGGGCGTAACTGCGCTGCCGCGAGAAATCACGGTACAGCGGACAGAGCTTCGGCGGGATCTCATGGCGACATGAAGAATGTGATTATTGCAACTGCCCGGTACTGGGCACGCCACAATTGCGGCGATAAGTCCCCTCTTTGAGGAGTGGCTGGAGAGGCGTCACGGCGCCCTCACCTTCCGCCTGACGCAAGTATTCACCGGACACGGTTGTTTCAGGAGGTTCCTGTTCAAGATAAGGCGGGAGGAAACGCCAGGCTGTCACCACTGTGTGGATCGCCCGGAGGACTCGGTGGAGCATACGGTGGAGGTCTGCCCGGCTTGGGCGGAGCACCGCCACGTCCTCATGGCGGCGATCGGTGGCGGTGATCTCTCGCGTCCGGCCCTGGTCCAGGCCATGGTACGGAGCGAGAGTGCATGGGAAGCCGTCACCTCCTTCTGCGAAGCAGTAATGCTCGCAAAGGAGGAGGAGGAGTGCGTGAGGGAGAGGCAATCACTGCGCCCTCACGCCCCTAGTCGCCGCAGGAGACGCCTTGGACGTCGGGAGTCAGCCACCGACTCCCAGCCACCGTAGGTGCGGGCTTGCGGGCGGCGAGCAATGGGTAGCTCTCCGCCCGGTAAGGACCAGGCCTGGGTCGACCGCGCGTTGTGTTCCACGCGCGCCTCAACGAAATGTCAGCACTAACTAACGGGGTCCGCTAGGGCCGATGCCTGCCAGGGCCGCGGATTGTTCGAAAGAGATACCGTGGCCCCTGGCACAGGCAATTGAAGGAACACGGCTGGGCTACTCAGTACAAATAAATAAAATTAAAGTGTCTGCTAAAATAACAGCTTTTTACTAGATGCATATGAAAGTATATACGGTACTTATAACAAAAACATTTTTGTGAATTTTTTGTCTGTCTGTCTGTCAGTTTGTTCCGGCTTATCTCCGAAACGGCTGGACCGATTTTGACAGAACTTTCTGTTCTAGCTAACTGGCAGCTATAAGGGGTAACTTGGGCTAGCTATATTTAAGGTTCCGCGCAAAAAATAAAACTTATGAAATCCTAATTTGTAATTCGACATGCACAGGAACGAAGTCGCGAGCGCAGCTGGTCAACAACGTTATTGGCTGGCAAATATTTTTGTCATTTCATGAATATATAACAAGTTAATATAATAATATTATTAATACAATATTATATTATTTATAATATATTATTAATTTCATATATTTATGTTCTGTAATTTGTATGTTGTACATAATAAAGAGTATTCTATTCTATCACCTTATATCCAGGTATTACTTGCTGATACGAACTTACTGAACGATTGTGTGGTCTAATAAATGATTGGTTAGGTATCAATAAGCACTTTTTTAAATAAGTTATTAATGTTTGTCTAAGTTTAATTGGTTTTGAAATAGTAGGTATTTATTTCAGAAATTACAATAATCTTATTGCATTAAAGTTTTGAAGAATTGAAATGACAAAACTAATCATGTTTTAGAAAGTTCTGAATCATAATTTTGCGAATATTTTTCAATTTTCTATGTTTCAAAGTATGTCTTGAAGAAAGAGGATTGTGAAAAATAATCTTCAAAGTAAAAACACCGAGTGCAGCTATACATCAAAAGCAGTCTCGTTAATAGATACATTTGTTAAAATTAAAAATAAGAATATGTCAGTTTTGTTATTACTTGCGATCAAAAACAACAAAAGCTTTTAAATATAGCACTATCTATGCATGATTAAAACTGAAGTGTCTATTTGTAATGTCAAAATAACATCTTTTTACTAAAAGCATATGAATGTAGGTATATACGGTACTCATAACAAAAACATATTTTTTTGTCAGTCTGTCTGTTTGTTCCGGCTAATCTCTGAAACGGCTGGACCGATTTTGACGGGACTTTCACTGGCAGATAGCTGATGTTATAAGGAGTAACTTAGGCTACTTTTATGTTAGAAAAAGAAAGAAAATCAAAAGGTATGAATGTCACGCGAACGCAGTCGCGGCCAAAAAGTAGCATAAACAGCAGCAGTTGCAAATAAAAACTTTTACCTTCATAGGAGCGAAATTAATTTCGAGGATTATGAACGTACTCATCTATTATATGATATCAAGTACACACAAAACTAAACTCATAATGAACTAAAGCACGCTGAACTATCTAGAACATTATTCAACTTCCTATGTTTGAGTACCCACTGAGTAAAGATTGAGCAAAGTAAAGAGAAATCGCCATGGGCTATTTTGCGGAGCCACGGTACACTGTGAAACTAATTTTATAATGTGATGATGGAAAAATAAGTAAAAAAAAGTTTAGCTCAACGGGCTATTAAAAAATCTTGCTACACTAGCTTCCAAGAACTTTTATTCTGCAAAGGAGTTCACTTATTGATGAAAACGATAATAATAATAAAACATTTATTGTAGAATCAAGTTCCATAATTTGTTAGTACCAGTATAAAATGCCTTATATCTAGTGCTAGTAAATAAAATAAATAAAAAAAAAAATATTATTATTAATAAAATTATATTTAATTTTATTTATTTATTTAAACCAGTGATCCATATTAATGTTAGTATAATTATGTACTTAAAAATTATGTTAGTAACTTAAGATTGCCACAATTATACTCATCATTCATCATCATTTCAGCCGAAAGACGTCCACTGCTGGACATTGGCCTCCCCAAGCACCTCCAATTCGACCGGTTCTGCGGTTCTGTGCTGTGTGTGTGTCAGGGTATGCGTGTGTGTGTGTGCCGGTGCCATAAAATCAAATTGTAAAATAAATAAGTTAAATCGCAATCATCTTTTAATTCTTTAAAATTATTTAATTTTTTCAATAAATTAAAATTAATATAAAATCAAAAAATTCATTAAGATTATAAAATAAAAATTTGAGATTATAAGAGATTTCTGTGCCATAGGACGAAAACAAAAATTGCCGGTTTAATCAACTATAAAATATACCTACAATATTTTATTGTAGGTTTATTTTGTGTAGGTATACTCGAATTAAATATCTTCTAGCTAAACATGGCTTCAGCAATCAGTTTAATTACGTGTGTTTAACTAAAAAAACTAGTTCTCAATTCTATTTACCATATTCTGAGAACTGTGGGCGTAAAGAACGTCTGCAGATTCAGAACCCATTTATTTATTTATTATTTAATGCCTCGTTGACCCAGTGGTCGCAAGCAGTACTGCTGAGCCTAAGGTCCTCGGTTCGATTCCCAGGTCGGGTAGGTAAAGTGAAATGTGGGTGTACCTACTGTAGGTGCCTACACCTCTGCTTAACCCTTCAAGGATTATAGATTTGATGTATTTATTTTTAATAAACTGATTTTGATGTTATTAAACTTACCGTTTGAAATTTTATTGATATAGGCGCAGATTTCTGCACTCCTGTCCATGTGACTGTTCTGTATATATCTATGCACTAAAGAGTTACCCACTGTGGCTATAATTCCATCTTCTCCGTAAGATAAATCAATCTATAATTTAACCTGTAGGTACCTACAAAAATCCATTATTTAAATACGTACTCAACCCTCAAGCATAAATAACCTCACATTTCCATTTTTTCCATTTGTCTGTTCTATAAATGATATCAAACATTGACCAACCACGATTCGAACATAAATATTCTCTTGCAAAACACAAATTTCTCGGAAACGGTCGTTTCTACGAAATAAGTCACCAGAAAGCATGACTGGTGTACTGGCACGTTTAAACAGGGGGCCCTAACAAGCCATGTAGCCCTAATGATCAGTTGGTGAAATATCTAGATGTATTTAATTGGATTTCGTTATGTCTCAAAAGTGGCAGAGTGTTCGCAGGTGTAGTCCGCACGGAATATAGATGGTTTGTGATTTATGTTGGGCTTCAGGAACTGGTGGTGCTGGAAGGAGTATTCATTTAGGTTATAAAAACCTTGATGAATGATCATGCTCCTGCCCTTAGCACTTTCAGGCTATAATGTTCCCATTGTTGAGAAACATTCGTCCTATTTGTGAGAGGGAGTGGGCTGTAATCTACCACTCGGACCCAGTGCGGATTGGTAGATGTCAAATAGGTACAGGCCTAAAAGTACCTGTTTATGCTGCTTCAATTAAATTTTTTGGATAATACTAACATTTTTGATGGTAATTATACAGATGACTTATAAAATCGGTAATTTTAATTAAACGGAGTTGCTAAAAATACTGGCAGATTTGAAAACACTTGTCAAACATTGCAATATTCTTGCAGTTGATTATATTGTAGACGAAGTAGTAGATACAAGCAATTTAAATAGGCTTCAGTTAAGTCTAGGTATTGTAATAATAAAGAAAATCAGAAACACTTCCAGGCAAGAAGAAATCTTTGGCATAAAAGGAGGAATGAGTGCATCGCAAGCGCAGATCGCGCGACGTGGGAGGCTAGGCTTAAACAACATCGTTTCAATATTCTTTATAACACCTAAACGCCCTGTTTTCCATTATTTATGGGCTAGGAAAATATGCTAACAAACGTAGTGTTTGGAATAGATACCGGATGCTTAAAGTTAGAGCTTTAGAATGTAGCTTTAAAGTAGATGACGTATTTAGTTTTCAGATACCTATTCGGGGTTTGGTGACAGTTCCTATATAATACAGGCTGGCAGGGACATCGACGCGCAAACTCATCATCTGCCTGGCTTTTTCCAACTATGTTGAGGTCGACTTCCAGTCTAACCAGATGCAGCTGAATACCAGTAGACGATGGAGCGACTGCCTACCTGATCTCCACAACCCAGTTACTGGGTAATACGATATGACGCGCAAACTGCAATCATGAATGTAAAAATTTATGGAAGTGCAATTTTTTTTTTTTAAATAACGGACGAAAACTTTCAACACATACTGGGGCGTTCAGAATCATGTACTGAATCCATGGTAACAGGTTGCGCTTCGATGTCCCTGCCAAACTGTATATGGAACTACAATTTCAATATTGGAAATGTAAAAGTTTACAAGATATCCATCACCCATAGAGCTATGCTAAAGATTCACAAGATCAAGCAATCTGTTGTTATTCAAAAGCATACTTAGATCGACCTTGATTTACAAGACACAGGACTCCAACAAACGTCCGATACTGAAGACTACGACTATTCAATTGAAAACAAAGGCCAAGATGTCCCGTCAGTCTGAAACGAAATATAAAAAAACACTGCTACTTTTGCCGCCGACACAAACCTACGTAAAACACCGCGACGCTCGGCGTCCGACGATAAATAAAAATAGCGGCCGTAGCATATTGCCTTATACGACGAAGGAGCCCTCTTGTCACTTGACTCGGTACTTAAATCAGCTGCCAATGCGCTTCCAATGCACCTGTGGAAACGTCGATTATGCAAATGGTAGGGGACTCTTTTAACTAAACACCGCGCGGTGTTGCAAAACGTTCGATTCAAAAATTCCTTTAGATTTTTTTCTGCTGGACTTCGCCTCCACGGCTTTTTATTTTCAGTAAGTCGTTAAAATGCGTCAATTAGGCTCCGTGCAGGTAAATTGCATTTTTAATTATTTTCGGTTGAAATCACCGAAAATATAAATATTAGAGAGAGAGATTAGATAATTTGAAGTTGAATGGCACTCATTATTATGTTATAAAAACGTTGTTGAATTGCTGAATCTTAAGGGCAGAATTTCGCATAAAAATAACCGAAAAGGAATTATGAAAATTAAGCTAATCAAAACGAAATTATGCGCTGAAAATTCAGAATTAGGAACAAATTAACTGCCGTTCCAGTCATTCTTAACGTTCATAATAATTAGGTATCAACTTAATTTTATTCCGGGGAAATTTTCGATAACGCAATTGGCACACAATTCGTTTGGAAACGCCAATTGAATGGCGAGCGGTCCCAAAGGAACTGCAGAATCGTGGCTTTATTCAGTTCAACTCTTTATTATTACATTTCGAGTATTTTAGAGCACTTTTAAAGTAAGGTAATAAAATAAAATGAACCATCAAGTAACTCTCATACCGTTCTGTGTATCAATCAACGTATGAAATCGATTTTATTAAAGACAAAGTAAGGTTGGTACTTACTTACTTTTATTTTTCAAATCCTCTAATAGATTTTATAAAAAAGAAACGCATTTTTACGCCACTAAAATCCCTCTCTCTAGCTACTATCAAATAGCATTGCATTCATTTTACGATATCCTATACCATCTAATTCAGTCCATTTAATAGTGCTGCTATTACTGAAAAATAATAGCAATTGTACGACCATTAAATTGCACGGAATGCACTATTTAAATGGTCCAAATGAACTTTAAATGCACTGTATTTTATGACATCTATTTCTTTATTAGAATGATAATAGGTTTTATAAAGAGTTTCATCTATGTTTACAGCCCTATCATTTAATTTATAGATGAGTGTCATTAGATTCGACTTTAGCCTATGTTGCGTTGATTATTCTTTTTATTGGTTCGTATAAAGAATAGAGGCTGAGTGGATGTTATCGACTGTAAAGAGCGATAATACGGTTTTAAGTTTTATGTGATTTGGACTTAGCTTCGTAGAAATCATTAAGTATCATTCGTTGAAACTTAATACCCATCATCCTCTTTATATAACACATTAGGGATGACGCTTGATACCATTTTTACAAAATACATATTGCAAATAATAAAGTCTTCGTGTAAACCTAGGCATAAACGCCTCGGCGTGGCTTTTATGGCAGATTGGAAAAAGCAACATACAAGGAGGAGCGGAAAGTTGTGAAGGAGACCAGTACCCAGCTGTGGGACATTACTGGCTGAAAAAAGGCCTACCTATGTCCAGCAAATTTCAGTAGAAATCATGACAATTCTTCATACAAACAAGTTTCTTAAAAAGTTCAAACGCCATGTTATAATTTTCACCACCAAAGGACCCTATTTGTTCGTACAATCTTGTCTACATTTTAACTCAGCTAGAAGCAGATTAGATTAAGCATTCCATTACGCAGTTGGTCCACAATCTCCGTCGCTACACTATACAAATAACGCAGTGTAGAACTCTGAACTTTTGATCCCGCTCCTTCGTACTCAGTTGCGAGTTACGAGTTAGATTTGGCTCTCGTACAAAATGCAAACAAAAGAGATTAGTTTCAGGATTGCGTTGTAGGCTACATTCACGTTATTGCTTTTAATGAAGTCTGAGTGGATCGTTCATTGCGGATACTGTGTAATCCTGGACGTATGAAATGGTCTTTCGGGGGTTGAAGTTTCTAAAAATGGGCACTTTGGGTGATTCGAACGTGGAGCGGATTACGATGATCCTGTATTATAATGGTGTATCTTAAGCGTTCGAGTATCCTACTTCGGTATTCAGAGCACGTAATGTGTAAGGAAGATAAGTTGGTGAACTATTTGTATTGTGCGGTATATAAGTGAGATGGAAATTATTGTGTGGTTAGACTGAGCTCTTGTGCGATGTTCAGTAGATATTTAAGTAGGGTAAAGTTAGGTTTTGAATGGAATTCTTTGAATACTACCAAATCATTATCGGCATGGTATCCTAAATGGTCAACCACTGCTTATTTTATTGCTACGTTCGTCCTTTTCACTTTTTTTATAAAAACGTTGCCCCACACTAGAAATTTCTCCTGTATCATGGGTGCGTTTACAAACATTTAAACTCACATATATAAGCAGCCAGACTGTGCCGCTGTTAAGCAGCAGATTTGTTCCGTGCGGGAATCGAACTCGCGACACGCAGCACCACAGTCAAACGCTTAACCACTGCACCAACCGTGCCGTCAAATAATAATATTTACGACCCGGCCCGCTTTGCACGGTTTTACGACTTCACAAAACATCGAGATTTCTTTATATATGCAAGTTTATTTTATACACATAGACCCTTTGGAATAAATTATCTAAATAAAGATCTGCATCAAAATCCGTGGTGTAGTTTAGAAAAACATGGACAGATCTTTGACAGTCATTACGGGTAGTCAGAAGCCCAAAAATCTCACAATTTGTCTTGCCAAGGAGTATCGTGTAACCCAATAACATGTTTGAAGAGGTTAGATAGGCAGTCGTTCCACGTAAATTACTGGTATTCAGCTGCATCTGGTTAGACTGGGAGCCGTTCCCAATATATTTGGGAAAAGGCCAGGCAGATTTTTTTTTTTTTTACACACGCGTATTGATTTTTATTGACAGAAGATAAATTACATACCTAAATATTCACGCATGAACTCATGCGTGAATATGTAGGTACGTATGTAATTTATTTCTTTTATATTTGATTCATCCTAAACCGTCCGAACATTAATCTCTATTAAGATATACTAATTTGAATCACTCTGTTTCTAGTTATCTACCGGCGAACAAAATGCGGGAACGTACAATTCATCAATCAAGACAAGGATATCTACTTAAAAACACATTAACAGACTTCCTTAAATACACAAACGTGACCAACAGGTGCCTAGGTAACTCTCTCAAAACTTATCTTCATTCCACCATAATTGTTATTAACGAATTTCAACATACGATAAGGCGCCTCAGCATTAAATTGTCAAGAAATCATTTAACTATCATTTATAACTTTAGATTTACTCCTAACTTATTTGAACAAAGTTCTAAGTGGTAGACCGAAATGTACAATTAGAACCTTGTCTCAATTAGTAAGAGTTAAACAAACGATATCTGATTGTGCGTATCTGGATTTAGGGCGGATGTACACCTGATGTGGGCTTGACACGGTGACGTAGTAATAATAGTTTGTAGGCTCGTTATAGCATAAAAACGGCATAGGTTATGCTTCGTTTACACCGGCCCCTGCCATGTAGACACCGCCTATTTAACGATATATAGAGGATGTATTATACAGCCCGATATCGTCTCACGGTTCGTAGATCTTGACGAGTAATGGTATAACGACCGCTCCAAAGTAATGGACACCGAACTTTTGTATACGTACAGCCCAAATTATTTAGCGAATAACAAAACTTTTAAAAAGTCCAAACATTATTATTGTCCTCTTTTAATTTACGCAAGAAGCGTTTAAAATACAAAAACTCTTATAACAAACTGTTTTGAAACTTGAAGTCCAGACATCACTTAAATGGAATTTAGGACCAAAAAGGCATTAAAAAGAACCGTAAAGTTCTAATCTCACTTTTATTCCCATTGTATAAAAGTAAGCACTTATTTAAAACCAATATAACAAGAAATAAGCATAAAATTAAGTTACCATTATAACCATTCTTGAATGTAAATCGACGGCAAAGCGATCAAAATGAATATCTTATTCCCTCTTAAAGTCAATTTAAATATTTTATACCGAAGTTACGTTCGGGCCCGCCTAATGTCGGACGAGAGACGAAGAAAATTAAACTTGTTACTACATTACTGTAAGGACAGGTAACTTTTTAATTCCCCTAACAAAATTGTCATATTTTCCTTTGAGCGGGCCGTAATGAAATAAACGGAAGAAGAGAACAGAATGGACAGTTGTAGAATTTTTATAAGCACTTTATATTCACGACAGTCAACATCATGCAGTTTTGTGAATGTTTACAATACGGTTTCTACTCCAGAGACGTTCTATTTATTACGACTAACTTAATAACACTGGAATCTTTTGAAGTCGACGAAAGTTCCGTAAAACAAAGAGGTGGGCCCTTTACGACGCTCCTCACTGAGGACGTCAGATAATTAACAACCCTCAGATTTATTACGAGTTGAATTAGCTTTCAACGTTTCATATCATAATCCGAAAGCGTTTTATTGTCCCGAGAGCGGCGGGTTCTTCGACGATGGTAATTAATTACACGTAACACGGCTTAACGACAATTTTGAAGGAACTCTCAGTTGAGTACTTTGTGTAATAAAGACAGGTACTAAACCGGGAGTTCTGAAGTTTGTATTACATTGTGAGGCAATTTTGAGGGTAAATATTTTTGAGCCTTTAGAATGATCAAGTTGGATTAGGAAGACTACCTTTGCGTTCGCTTCGTGACGTTTTGAGCTTTCTAAAGGGTTTATAATTAGACACGTCCTTCGATAAATCTATGTTCGATATGTTGAGTTTCCAAAAACAAGTCAGACTTGAGCTTTAAAAAATCTAGCTTTCTAAAATCTAGCTAAAAATGGCACGTGGTCTTCAGGTTATTATTACCTACTTTGCACATAAAAACCAGCACCGTCTTCATAGTACATTTCCGCTTACCACGAAAACTATTTTACGACTCAGAAGCTGGTCGTTGGGGAGACCTGATAACGCACAAACATCCCGCAAGAACAATGCGACCAAGTAATAATTGTTCCCTTCTTCATTACGTCACGAAGTCCAGCCGAAAGAAATAAAAAGTAAATCTATTGCAAGAAGGTCCTTCGCACAATATGTCAAAAGTAGCCCGTCATTGTATTCTTCTGGTGAACTGGGCCAGTAATTGTGCCAGTGACAAAATGGCCTCTGCCAAAAACTCCAGAAACTGGTTGGCCATAAAAGTCACATGTTCGTCGGAGGCTTATTACCGCAATAACAATTTAAGGAAGCCGAAAGGGTGGCGCAGAATTCTACGAAAACTTTTGTTTGTGTCTCAGTCGCCCGAATTGTTTTATAAACAATGTTTACAACAGTAACTTTATGGTCCACTTGTTTTATCTCAGTTTTTCATTGCGACACTATTCTCTAAAGTTATTGTTTGAACAATTTTGTTTTGTTGTTATGACACAAAAGCTTAGCAGTTTCACTTTTAGCGATCCATTCCATCCAGATTTGTGATTGGATACAAATGATTTTGCTTTCATTTACGGTTTTACGATACCAGTGTTTCGCTTTTAAAAATATTTCTGGGATAATAAAAATAAATGTTGTGTAGCCAATGAATGTGTTGTTTAAAAGTGAAATTCGTTGATGACTCAAAGCTTTGCCCAAACTTCGTTACGTGGAACACAAACGATATTGCAATTGGAAAAGCTATTGATTTAATGGGAATTGTAATAAAATTTTTATTGGTGGAGTAATTTATAACAGCTACTAATAAAAATAGGTGAGAATATATTCATAAAATAGCCATCCTATTTATCAATACATTTCTACTTAAGGCATTGACTACATTTATGAAGGCATAAAATGGATATTGATATGACAGATGCGATGCTGAACACTAACCACTAACACTATTAAATGTCAGCTTACCTGTAAGGGACAATTTACGATAGGATGTATCGTGCGTGCCTATCATCAGGTTTATGACGATACCTCATATTCTATATAAACTTAGGTGCTAAGCTTATTACAATGGTTTCAATAAAACGATATTACACCTCGTTTGCGTAATAATCACCTTGTTTGTGGGATTACTCTCAAAGCTGTTGGTTGCTTGTTTTTTGTGACATCTAGATTTTATTCTGACTTCGAAGGTTTGTTGATAGAAAATTGTACGTTCTGGCCAATTACTACTATATATACCTACTAGAAGAAAATAACTAAACATTTACAAGCTCACCATTTCGCCACGCGGTTCTTAGCTTGGCAAAGCTCAGTAACGTGGTATTTTATTCAGAAAACCTTGCTGTTTGTTCTGAAGGCAGACAGTTACAGTTTTGCAGTTGTAAAAATGATATTTTCTTCCATTTCTTGCTAAAAATATTACAACAGAATATTATGAGTGCCTATGAGCATAGCCTAAAACACACAGAGGTACCAGGGGCTCAAAAGTCGGAAGAGCATCGTGTGTCGTGACTGACTTTTGCCCTGAATATTTTACTTGGTGTGCCTGGCGGCGCCATCTCACCACACGAGACTCGTGTCTGAAATCGCTGACGTTGTTGTGCTATGCGAAAAGAATTCATCGTTTTGCAACGCCATGTCTTGCGAGTGAAGCTTTTTAGTAAATATCACTCGAGCTTGAATAAAATAGGAGCTGGGAACGTCGGATTATCTGGTCGGTAAAATCTTGAAAATATAGATATTTTATCTACGATTCGTAATTTTGACCGATTGAACCATAACTATTATTAGGAACTAGCTTCTGCCCGCGACTGCGTCTGCGTGAAATTTCTTGTCCGACCCAGCCCGTCGCATAGTATCGCTTTTCTGCACTATTACTCGTACTTCGTTTTTGCTAAGCGCTCTTTCTTTTTGCTCGGCCCCTAAGGGTCCTAGCGTGATGTTAAGTAACCTAATGCCTTATCTAAGGATTGGGCTATCAAATGCAAAAAGATTTTCTTTTATCCGAGTCGTACTTCCAGAGATTGGCGCGTTCAAACAAACAAACTCTTCAGTTTTATTGTTAGTGTAGATATCTATTGGGATTAAGGTTCACTAACATGCGACAGAAATATAAAAAAAAACTTTCTATAAAATTTCAAATCTGTAATAAATTCAGCTAAGATATTCCACCGCGACTCTTAAAGACCTTAACCGAAACGATAAAAAGAATATCAAAATTCTTACCTAAAAGGTTTTGTAGCAATTTTTAAATAAATCCAAAAATAGAAGTACCTAAGCTCACTGGATTTATTTCTTAAAGCACACCTCTAGTTTAAATTTCAGTAGAATTTATTCATGAAATTGATACTAAGCTTTTGATCCGTTTTTATACAAGGACATTTTTTCTCTTTTACTTGAAAAATATTTATTTAAAAATTAGAGAAGGTTGTCCGGCGACGGGTGATGCCTTAGATCTAGTTTCATTTAAACAGGTATTTTTTAGCGATTTCTGGTCGTTAGCCTCTATTTTACAAACCACACATACCTACTTTAACATAGCGTATATCTACCTACCAAATCATCGATTTCAAAATGTAAGGAACACCACTAAACAACAGCTAATGAAAGGCCAATCTCAAAGCATTTACGATCCCAGACCCGTTTTTTATTTACAAATTACGGCTGTATCGATTCAATATAACCTTGTTAGTCAGTGCCGACGAATAGATCCAAGAAAAAAAACTTCCCGAACAGTTATTTTAATGTGAAAATTGTTACATCAAGTTCGCGGCAAAGCAGCTGTACGCTTTAACAATGTCGGATTCCCTTCCCAAATTATATGATGACGGCTTGTTAACTGTCCGAAAGCATTGTATTGAAAAAATCTTGATACTGTCTGTGCTCGCCCTTGTAAATTAGGGGTCCGTTGAGCATAAAGTGGAGGCCAATTAAGAAATTTATAGTCCGAACTCGCTGTAAAACAATAAATTGTACAATGGCCCTCGACGGCATGGCCTATTAATTACGTGCACCAGTTTCTAGGGTCATTATGAGGGTAGGCTTGCAGCCGTTTATTGATAAAGTCTACGCAATATTATATGGAGCTGATGTTTATTATTAGGAGTACCGGGATGGCGCCTGAAGAGGTATATTGTCATTAGCAAAGTTTTGCTATTTATTCGGCTTATTTATGTCTGACACTATCTTACTTGTTTCTATTTTAAGAAATAGGTGTTATTGGTCGTCCTGTGAGAATACTTTTCCCGATCGAACTGACATTGTCAATTAAGGTATCCCAGATATAAATATAAGTACTATTTATTGCTTGAGTACGAGTCTTTTAGTTACTTTTTATGTGTGTATTTTATGTTTTTTTTGTTTCGTAATGTTCATTTTGTGTAGATTAAACAATTTTTCTTTCTTTCTTATTTCCTTTAATGACTGATCTTTCAATATTCAGATAACTTATATCTTCTGAAGAACAAATATGATAGTTTGACATAATTTCTATACAAAAGCTGTCAAACCGCAATATTTATTCCTCGGTTAAAAATTATCTGACTATTGAAAAATAGGCCTTAGTAAGATATAAAATTCCGAATGAAGGATTTTGGCAAGTATTTTTGATCACCTTATTGATAGAGTATATTTTAACACAATAAAACTTACTTACAATATAAGCATTTATTTAAAGAGAAAATCATAGAAATGCGATTGCCTCGTTGATCTAGTAGCCTAAAGCGCTATTGCTGAGCAGGAGGTCCTGAGTTCGATTCACGTTGTGCCCGATTGATTGCAATAGGCTCGCGACTTAAACATAACTGGCGAATTGTAGATGTGCTATGACCTGTATGTACCTCCGCCTAACCCATGGGGGTTCAGGCGAGATGTATTTGTCACTTGCCATACGTAATGCAGTTAGTAAAACTAAAATCTGAAATAATATAAGTACTGAGTAAAGAGAAAACTTTGTAACCATTTACATTGTGTGAGTAGTGGACTTTATAACGGATATTGCTGGTACACTACTGAGTTTTGTATTTTACGAGGTTTCAACACAATCCGTGCCTGCTTATCTCGTAAATTATAACAACAATATTATTTGTTACATGATTGTATCGATTTGTACATTTACCTAGAAGTATAGGTAACTTAAATAAGTAACAATAAAGGTGTACCCGGAGCGTGTGTATAAATATAATTCTTCAAATCCGACTGGTAGTTCCAGAAATTAGCTCGTTCAAGCAAATAAACAAACAACAAAACAAATTGTTCAGCTTTATTATTGGTCAATGGAAACGGCCGCGACTTACGAGTTGTTGGTCGCAGGTTCGAACCCAGACAGGCGCTTTACTTTCTGTAAATTAGGTATTTTATCATCATTGCTCTCAAACTCTCAAACGGTTGCAGAAAAATATCGTGAGACGTGAAACCGGCATGTCCCAGAACCATACAAATTCGAAGACATGGGACATCCACCAGCCAGCATTGGGCCCGTGTGGTGGATTATGACTCAGTTCCTCTCACAGAGAACCTCTGTCCCAGCAGCGGAAACGCTGTAGGCTGATGATGCTACTCAATATCATAATCCGCCTACAACACAACTGGACGCAACTTGACTAACTTAACTGGAAAAATATCGGTGTGCTATAGGTAGGTACACCACTGCCCAACCCTTCGGGAAAAGAAGGCGTGCCGTTATATTGTTGTTTAGAAACAAAAAATAAATAAAATAATGTTTATTTGGAACAAGTTAAGTTTACAATTTACAAAGGAAAACGAAGCCAACGCCCAATTCAAAATATATGCAAAGGCATTGTCTCAGACTTCCCAGCTCACAATCCATTCAATAAATATTAGTTTGTTTGATTAATTTATTTGCCAATGTCTGGAAAATACTAACCAGCACAAATCGTCCTATGATAATATTTGAAAATCTCGATAGGTACCTACTAGTGCCAATAATAACATATTAAATGTTTTCTTGGGACTATCGCCCGCGGCTATATCCTTATCAAGCAAATATTTTCTCATATATACACTGCCGAGCAATGAAAAAGTTCCACCAACACAATGCCGACAAACACCTTAATATCTCCTAAGAGATATATTTTAAAATTTGAACACAATATTAACGTTTTTAGTTGGTAATATTCTGATGCGCTGCTAAATGTACTTCAATATTGCAGACGGCGTCATTAAGCTAGCCTTTCCCGTTTAGGAGTAATTTGGTGCTATGTCACTGGAACTTTTTCATTGCTCGCGAGTATATAAAGGATTCTGGTAGTCGATTAAAAATATTGATGATAGGTATATTTACATTATTAATAGGAGCTATCCATGTTTGCTTCACTGGTTATTACCAAAACTGACCGGAGTCGTTTTAGGGGTGAATATAGGGTAACCTACATAAAGTGATCAATTTCACTCAGTAAAATCTAACCCAGTAAGGTCAATACTTGTGCCTTCTCTGTATGAGAAAAGGCCTTTGTCCACTGCTAGGGACACTCATCATCATCATGTCAGCCGAAAGCCGTCCACTGCTAGACAAGCAAGCAAAGTGGAAGGTCTCCCACAAGGTGGACCGACGCGCGACGACCTTGTGAAGGGATAATAAGCAAATATTATATTATTCAATTAAAATCTCTGCCCTAGTTGATCTATAAAGGTCAGAGTTATGCATTGTAATGAAAATAAAAATTAAGAAAACACTCTTTTCTTGCTAATACTTTTTAATCGCACAACTGTACTCTTTCACAATCTAACAACGACTGACTCTCTCTCTCTAAGTGTTGCCAAAGTAGAAAAATACATTCAGTTGCCATAATGAAAATACATTTATTATTTTAGCAGAATCACCATTTCATCACGTTTAGAACAATGCAAAACTGACCAGAAAATTCTCCCATACCTAATTTGTAAGTAATTTGACAGTATTGCCACAGTGGATATTATAATTCAGTATTTAAATAATATTTTTTTTTTTAAACAAAGAAATCACGACCAAAAGTTATTTGTAAACCAACAACTTTAAAATTTAGCCAGATATATATAACACATAAAAATAATTCAAATATTTGCTCTGAGGTATTTTTTTAGATAGAGTATAAAATATATCATACCTACAAGCTCTTTTCTACATCAACTCCAAACAAAATCCCACAATTGGAACTACTAAAAAACTTTTATGAGTATGCAACCGCTCCTAACTGTCGCTTCAGCAGCATGTTTTAAATGATAACAATCACACTTATATCTCGGACAATCAAAACGACACCGCAATCCCGCTCCGATTGTCAAAATAAACTGGCGGTAGGCTACTATAAGGCACATAAATCTCTCTAATTTATATACCAAATCATAATAAGGGGAAAATGTTATTCACAGCACTAGTGTCCGGCCATCTCACCAAGCCAGACGTAATTTATTACTTAGACTTTTACGTCTATAAAAGTAAATAAAGCTCATGAAATAGCTATAAATCGCCTTACAAAGAACGGCGATACATACTGCGTGTCCCGGTAAAGTCTCTTTTGGTAAGATACGCTGAGACACGACCTTTGAATTATGTGTTGTTACGGCGATGTAGTGCTAAACGGTTACATAAATTACTGCAATGATTTGTGGTGAAGCGGTTTACGAGTATGTGTCTAGTTTAGTTTCTAAAGTGAAAAGAATGGGAATGGATTTTAAGACGTCAAACTTTGTTTTGATAGTGGTGTGTTGTGAAATATAAGGGACATTAAACACTGTTTTCAAGTAGTGAAGTTACTCTTTCAACATTCGTAGACACACGCCTTCTTCTCATGGGGGTAGGCAGAAAATACAGAACGCCATGTGCTACGGTCCTGAAATACTCCTTCAACTAGCCTCAAAAATCTTAAACACTCATTATCATCCCAGCTGGAAGATTTCCACTGCTGGACACAGCAGGAGTCACCCAAACATCTATCCAACTCTCATACCTTAGGTAGGTGAGAGCCGGATAGATGTTTGGGTCATTTTTCATCAATCATTTTGAAATTCGGAATAAAAATATTAGATACATAAAGTTGATTAGCACATTCACATGATTTGAACATTAAAAACGTGCATAACAAATGGTGTTCCAAAATTACATTCAATTGTGTAATTCAATAACATAATACCCTTAGGTATATCACTGAAAACGTAAATAAATCAATCGGTCCTAGCGAATAAATAAATTATTTATTAGCTCTCAATGAAAACAAAGTAATTATTCCAATGTAGTAATAACTCCCAACTCTAATTAATTATGATAGTCGAGCACCAAAGCCAATTAACACTAAATATTTGTCAAGCACTTTATAGAGTTCGAAGAGTTGTGTAAAAATATTTGTATAAACATTAATAAATTAACGGTACACTTTACTTTGATCGTTTTTCATCGATTCTGATTTTGCGAGTGAACTCCAATTTCGCTGTGGAGTATACTTAGAGGTGATCAAAGTATTATTAAATTCGATGTCCGTTATTAAGACGCCAAGTGATTACGTGTTACATACAAGTAATCACTAAACGACAACTCCAAGAGGCTTATTAGTCTATTCGCATGAATTTACTCGCCCGAAACGGGCGAATCGTCACTTTTAAATAATATTATTTTTTCTATAAGCGGCTCGCACGAAGTTATTTTATTTGTGGGCTAGTCGACAACTCCAGAAATATGTATTAGGCATTTTGAATTTTATGCAATGAAGTTAAGAAAAAGTACCTACTCGTTTTATCACGGCTTGAGACAGGCTTGAATTTCAGGATGCCTACACTCAGCATTAGGTGGCGAAAGGTTGAAGAAGAAACACGTTTTATAATATTTAACTCTTATCACATCTTTGCGCTCATGTCCTTTTTAGGGTTCCGTAGCCAAATGGCAACGGAACCCTTATGGATTCGTCATGTCTGTCTGTCTGTCTGTCTGTCTGTCCGTCCGTATGTCACAGCCGCTTTTTTCCGAAACTATAAGAGCTATACTGTTGAAACTTGGTAAGTAGATGTATTCTGTAAACCGCATTAAGATTTTCACACAAAAATAGAAAAAAAAACAATAAATTTTGGGGGTCCCCATACTTAGAACTGAAACTCATATTTTTTTTTTTCTTCAAACCCTTACGTGTGTATCTATGGATAGGTCTTCAAAAATGATATTGAGGTTTCTAATATCATTTTTTTCTAAACTGAATAGTTTGCGCGAGAGACACTTCCAAAGTGGTAAAATGTGTGTCCCCCCCCCTGTAACTTCTAAAATAAGAGAATGATAAAACTAAAAAAAATATATGATGTACATTACCATATAAACTTCCACCGAAAATTGGTTTGAACGAGATCTAGTGAGTAGTTTTTTTTTAATACGGCATAAATCGTAACGTAACGGAACCCTTCATGGGCGAGTCCGACTCGCACTTGGCCGGTTTTTTATACTTTATTGCATAAAATGTGCCTTTTGCCTGATACATTATTTCTGGAGATGACGAAATTAAATTCGTGCGAGTCGCATGTAGAAAAAATAAATTAAATTAACTATTCGCCCGTTTCGTGCGAGTAAATTCGTGCGATCGACTAATAAGCCCTTCGACAAAAACAAGATAGTCGTCGTTAAAAAAATTAATCGGCCGCACAGCCGATTTTAAATGATTATTTAACACTTCCCGACGGCTCAGAAATCACACCTTTGAAGTTCAAATTAAGAGTTTCGTTTCCCTTACGACGGCACCTCAGCGGTAAGGAATGACTAACAGACGCTAACAAGGTATCATTATAAGGATGTTCACCCCACAATCTTACGTATCGATAGTTTTTTGCTCATTGTTTTTATTAAGCGGTGTAGTACGATATAAAAACGATAAGAATTGTTCGTAATGGTCAATCTACATGATGGCCCCGCCCACTAGATTAGAACAATAATAATTGCTATTTTTAAATCATCGTTAGCATTTAGCAGTTCGCGAAGTTGTAGTAATAAGTGCCTATGTTTGGTAGTTAACATCAACATTTTAGGCCATTACTTTTTCAACACGATTTAATTTAGTCAAGAGCTTATTTAGAATTATTGTGATCCTACAACTTAATTAAACGTCAGGAACACAGAATGGATTTCTTGGCGAGTACAGAGTTTTTATATCATAAACAATTCAAACCTTATTTATATAAAAAAAAACATTGAATTGGAGAAATACCACGGAAATTATCTTTTAAATTATCTTCTCGCAGCCAAATAATTATGTTTTATCGATACTTTTTCCAACACTCGCAGTGTTTGGGCAGGTGGCGAAACACCCAGACAAAAGGCGGTCGTATCATTATGTTGTCTTGTTACTGCGTTCGCGCATCCCAACCGGGCAGCGATATAATTCAAACACCGTAATTACTTCGTGCATTAATGGCGTATTCCACCAAGAAAACCTCCCATGACTATCTAAAGTTAGACAACTTACAAAGTACCTACTGTTATATGATTGTGTAACTTAGTATTCTGGGGTCTATAATGAAATGAAATTGTTTATTCTGTAAAAAGGATATCGGAATCCGAAACAAACTCAAAGATGTGATCTCTTTTAAAGTCCAAACATAATCTTGGTAAAATCATGTGAAGACCATGTAGACTGATGTCTGAAATGGTCCTATGAACTCTTGAGTTTGTTTCGGCATTTCTTTTAAGACTAGTCAGATAAGAAACGCCGACCTCATCTGGTTTTTATAATTTGATTGACGTGTTTATGCACACCTATTTACAAAAATAAAATCACTTATCATTAATTTTATCATTTGTCTTTTGAGGAAAGTACCACACAGATTTGAGTAGACCAGTCCAGTCAGTGCAAGCATTTGTATCTTATCTGTGGCTCATCATATAGCTCAACTCAAAACTTGTCTAGTGTTCCAGTGTTCCAGACCACTTGTCAAAGTAAGCTTTGGGTTGTTTCAATGTGAATGGAATCGATAAGACTAAGTACTTTAACTTAAAGGCGGATTAGATTAAGTTATTAAGTAATGTTGTTATTGTTGGGTATGCAGATAACAGCACCGTCGTGGAGAGATATCTGTCCAGCGCAAAGGCTGGAGGGGAAGAAATCAGTTCGTTAAGAGGGGCCCTGGTGGACCGAACGAGTGCGACCTTAAGTCTTGTCTCCCAGTGGAGTGACAACAATCTGGTCAGCTTCAACACCACCAAAACACAGGCTTGGCTGTTCAGCGCGAAAAGGAGCCCTTTTGATCTGGCTCCTACTTTCCGGGGTGCAGCTGTACCTGTGACGGACAGCCTCGAGCTCCTTGGTATGAAATTGACAGCGAATCTCAATTTCGGCGAAAACATTGAGTCTAAAGCACAAACGGCGGCCAAAAAGCTAGGCATCCTGAACAAGGTTAAGCGGTACTTCACACCAGGACAGCTTTTAACCCTTTACAAAGCACAAGTCCGATCGTGTATGGAGTACTGCAGTCACCTGTGGGGTGGCTCAGCTAAATACCAACTCGCCACTTTAGACTCAGTGGAGCGCAGAGCTAAGAAACTCATTGGCGATAAAAAGCTGGTGGAGGCAAAGCTTCACAGTTTGGCTCACCGGCGAAGTGTTGCCTGTCTGTCCGTCTTCTACAGACTGTACTTCGGGGAGTGTGCTCAAAAGCTACACGAGCTCATCCCGCCTTCACCTTTTTACCATCGGGAGTCCAGACGCACTGCGGGATACCACCCCTATTTGGTTAATATACCATATATACGCACTGAGCGCTTCTCGTCATCTTTTCTGATGCGCACGGCTAAGGAGTGGAATCGTCTGCATGCGTCTGCATTCCCGAGTTCATACAACCCGAATCTCTTCAAGGCGAGAGTGAATAGGCTTCTTCTGGGCAAGCTCGTTCCACCGTAGATCTCATCCCTGCCTCTGGGCTGGATTGAGGTCAAGAGTGAGTCCATTGTCAATAAAAAAAAAATGCTCTATCCTGAATAAGTATCGAAGAATCAAGTTAATATAGAAATGCAAACTTGTTTGTCTGAACATTGCTTAGAGAATTTTAATATTAATAATTCTGTGTTCCAGACCTTTGTTAAAGTCAGTCTTGGGTTGTTTCAATGTGAATGGAATCGATAGAACTAAGCACTTTAACTTAAGGGTGGATTAAATTAACGTATTAGGTGATGCTCTGTATTGAATGAGCATCAAAGATTCATGTTAATGATAAATATAGAAATGTAAACTAAACTCGCAATATTGCTTAGAGAATTGCTTCTTGTGAAAACGTTTGATTTGCTCTCAGGCAGTGTATGTTTTCGTGAGCTTTATTTAACTATGGATAATAGAATTGTTAAAAATGCAAGAGTGTTTACTGAATTTTATGAAATATTTGCCAAAACTTGGCAGCATATGTACTCGTATTATTATGTACTAGCTTCTGCCCGCGGCTTCGCCCGCGTGGATGTCGGAAATTATCCCACGGGAACGTGCTAACAGGATAAAATGTATGTGCTTCCCCAGGATGCCATCTATCTCGCGGGCCCTTTGTGGCTAATTACAATAGAAAACCAATTGTGTCTCATTAGTGGTGATTAAGAGGGTACCTATATGATATCCTTACCTAAGTACCTATATAATTTAAAAAAAAACTCAATAACAGAAAATAAAATACCTACCTACCTAAATAAACCTATTTCTGATGATAAATAAACTCAATAAATAAGCAAAATCCCTAAAAACTAATATCTATACGAATGACTAATCTTACCTAACAGTATTATAAAATAACCTACGGTCACTACGTACACTATCAAATATACTACCTATACTTTAAAATTAAAATCTATACCTACGACTTATAAAAATAAACCTAAATAACTCTAAAAACTAATAGAAATAAAAAAGGTCGCACTGAAAAACACGGTTTAGAATTGCAAGTAGCAGTTAAAATAAGAACGAACGCTCGCCACTCAACACGTCCGTTCAAATCAAAGTTCAAAAAATATCCTTATATACGGTAGCGATCCGTGGCGGCCGCGCGCCACGCGTGTGCTGCGAACGGTGCAAGCCAAATTCAACCTTCAGCACTACATTTAGAGCATAACTTTAGTGAACTCCACTGCGGGTAACGTAACCTACGACAAACTTATTATTTGCGGTTGGTACAGTAATCGGGTCTAGGGATCGAACCGCAAAATTAAGTTTGTTTTTTATTGTATATACTTTTCCGGGATAAAAAGTACCCAGTGTGGTGCCCAGGTACCAGGTATTAAAGAATAATTATACCAAGTTTCATCGTAATCGAACCGGTAGTTTTTGTGTGATGCCTGAACAAACAGACAGACAGACAGACAGACAAAAATTTTTTTAATCACATTTTTGGGTTCGGTGTCGGTCTAGTAACACCCCCTGCCATTTATTTTTTTGATATTTTCAATGTACAGAATTTTCACTTCTACAGATTTATTATAAGTATAGATATAGATTTAGTATTTATATAATTATATTAAGCCTATAATGTTCCCACTGCTGGGAGACTGGCCTCCTCTCTGTTAGAGGGCCATAATCCACCACTATGTAATGGATCCTCACCCATCCACAAACCGACCTAGACGTTGCTTATTCTACCTAGTACCAATTTAAACTCTTTGCGTGAAACGTGGTGGGCGCGGCCTCCAACACATTGGCTGCAGATACCGTTACTGAAGAACTAGTCTCATACGATAGTTGGTCTCGGTTTTTTGGAGGTTATGGGCGTGACGGCTATGTTACGCTCAACAGCATCTTATTAAGCGCGTTATCAAATTATATCAAATTATGTGTTTTAAAATTGGCAGTTCATACTTAGATATTTTATGTTTTTGTGCTGCAAAGTACTAAATTAGGTAGTAGTGATTAAAACATTTTCGTAAACATTTAGGTATGTTTCCATATCATCATCATTATTTCGGCCAAAAGACGTCCACTGCTGGACAAAAGCGTCCTCCAAGCACCTCCACTTCGACCGATTCTGTGCTTCTCGCATCAAACGGGTTTCTGCGGCCTTCACAAGGTCGTTTGTTTTTGTTTCAATATAAAAAAAATATTTATTATTAATAGTCCCTTAATGTCCCATCTCTGGGCAAAGGCCTCCCTACGCTCTTTCTACCTCTCTCTGTCCAGACCTGCCAAGAACCAATCATTATGAAAGGAGGCCGGTCATCCGGCTATCTCCGTCTAGGCCCGTCGTGATGTCGTTTGCCATTAAGTGGGACCCATTGAGTCTTAATATAATGACGTCCAAATATCTAGATTAGACCCCGCTATATTTGTCAAGATTATAAACTAACAAAGGGGTTTGGGTAAGGTTGGCGTCGTTTTGAAGTTGAGCGGCCAGTCATGAAACTTTGATATTATGAAAGAATAAATCGATCAAAATATATTGGCGCCGATTCCCTTGTTCACAAACTAAACTAAATTTAAGTTCAGTGCATCTTTTTCTTTCTATTTCATTAAGAATAGGACAAAAGATAAATTTTAGTTTAGTCCTGTCAAATTAAGATGCTCCATAGACAGTTTAGACGTGATTAAATACATGGCTACTAAAACTACGTTAATTTACGTCTGTCGCTGACTAATTTGACAGGACTAAACTAATATTTTATCTTCTGTCCTTTTCTTAATGAAATATAAAGAAAAAGATGCACTGAACTTAAATTTAGTTTAGTTTGTGAACAAGGGAATCGGCGCCATTATGGGTATATTTTCTCTAAACCAAATAGGAACGGAGATATTTAGTTTTGCATTGCTCATTAAAATCGAAGAAGTTGTTGTATTTTACTGAACTCTTTTAGGTTTCAGCCGTATTTTTTTAAGAATTCCAAGTAAAATAAATCAAATACAATGACGTAGATGAATGGACCGAACGCCCGATGACTGTTGTCTATGGGCCGATGGTCTGGCAGTATAGTATAAAGTACTCTGTGGGTGTTGCGTTGGACATTTCCTTGGACATTGTGATTGTTTCTGTATTGTGACTGACCCAGCATAGCTCTTTGGACTCTGCTATTCTAACGATTTAGATGTATAACGTCATGGGATGCAATTAACAGTGCATTTTGTATCTGTGGTCGACGAAGTCTAAATCGTGTTGGCGGGACTCGTCGTAGATCATATAGTTTGACAAACGAGTTCGTGCAAAACAATCCGTCTTTAATGAAAATTGCGAATGTGCAATTGCAAATGCAGTAAAGTATAATAATGTATGTTTATTATTCCCCAAGACCCAATAATAATGTCACATTGACAGACGATCGTAAAATAGTAAAGCTAATCTCTAATATCAACCTTCTAAAAACATAACTAAAATTTCTTTACGCTGGACAGTAATTGAAAACATTTTTAAAATCTTTAAATGCAAATATCTCAGCTTCGATATCACTGAGGACAAAAATAATTGAATAGTGTATGTGTACTTAACATAGCACAACAAAGTAACAAGAAAATTAATGGTGGCCGCTGAAAGAAAAAGAAGCCTTTAGTCAATACAAAGTTACTCAAACCCCTTTTTACCCAAAAAAAAAACTAATTGATGACCTGGAAGTGTACTTTGACTCTCATCACGATGAACTCATCAAAACAGAACATTTAAAGATTATCACATTAGTGAACTCAGTCGATAATTATCATCTTCATCTATGGGCGTTCACATATACATCATTTGTGTTAAGATGTTACTTCGAATTACTGAGCTTAAAACACATCTATGTTAATCTATTCTAAGTCTCGAACTGTTAATTTAGAAGATCTGTTATCCGTAATAGATGTTCGTGAGATTTTGTTTTTGTATAATGAATTTATTGTGAAATTACGCCCTGGTGAGGAGTTCAGAATTAAAGGTGTCTAAGACAGACTGGATGCGAAAGACGGAGGGCAGGATATTGTGGCGTGGCATGTGAAAGGATCACATGCCAGCAGTGGACTGCGATAGGCTGAGTTGATTGAGGAATTCCTAATTGTTGGACAGAATAACTGGCAAAATGCATATGTATAATATTTGTTCACCTATGCCTTTGACCCTGCGTTTACTACACCCATATAGTATACAAGTTTTCAACCAGGCTTGAAAAAAATTAGTCGAAAAAATCTATCAACATTTATTTATGCAACAAAGCAAAGGTAAACCAAAGGCATCTCGTCAGTTCTGTAACATACTCAACCATTCCAGGGATGTCTGCAACATCCCTCGTATTAGCGCAGCAAAATTGCACCTAACGCGTTTCCTTTGACACAATCTAATGTCAGACCACATAGCTTTAGAAGCCGTTTTCTTAGTAAACCTGATATCCTCTATTTAGACATAGTAATCTCTGCATTTACTTCAGTGACTGTAAGACGTAGATTCATTGGAAACAGGCTTATTCAAATGTGGTACTGTAATTTTGGCGGATTTAAAGGCCTTCAATAAATGGAAATCAGAGAATAAATTGCTCATTCATTCAGTATTAATGATTCAAGTGTCCTAAAAATCGCTACTTGCTTTGATAGTAATCAGGCCATCTTTGTAATTAGGAAATAATCAGGCCAATTTACATACTTAGAAAAATTTGATAGGAGGAAACATGTATAATCGAGAGCGATCAGAGCAACGGACTAACGAGTTGTAGGTCGTAGGTTCGAACCCAGACAGCCGCTTTACTTTGTGTAAATTATTTCATCACTACTGCTCTTAAAAACGATGAAGGAAAACATCGTGGCGAATGTCCTAGAATAAAAAATTCGAAGATATATGACATCTCCAACCCGCACTGGGCCCGGCCCATTCCCTCTCACAGAGAGGAGGCCTGTGTCCCAGCAGTGGGAACATTATAGGTTGATAAGCCAAACATGTACCTACAACAAAACTGGAATAGTGTTGACCCAATACTCATTAATTAAAAAACAGAATAGTTTTGCAATTATTATTTAATTTGACGATATATGTCTCAAATTTAAATAGTCTGCCTCCATAATTTAGTCTACCAATTACATTTTTATTACTCGCACAATACAATTTATTACGACATTCAATATTTACAAACAAACCTACGAGAAAAGTTTCGATAGAACCAGTTCTGTCGGTGAACTCGTTTCACCGAATCGTTCTAGCTCACGATTACATAAAAACAACCTTACTGTAATTCGATATTTTATATTCGATATTTAAGATACGATTAAAATAGTGACTCGAGTAATTGATGCTACTCGAATAACGTTTTTCGATAAGTGATCAGTATTATACTCGAGTATGTTTTCTGTTATATCAATTTCTGTATGCTGGAAAGCCAATATATTGGAAGCATATCAGGCAAGAAAATGAATTTTATGACTAGCTCAAGACAGATAAAAATCTATATTTACGTTATGTATGAGTTGTATCTTCATCTGCTGTTTCATAATCTCCATTCTTGGATTTATATTAATACTAGCTGCGCCCCGCGGTTTCACCCGCATAAATTTCGATCCCGTGGGAATATCGGAATAAAAAGTATCCTATATGTTAATCCTAGTTATAAACCATCTGTGTGCCAAATTTCATCCAAATCCGTTCAGTAGTTTTTGCGTGAAAAAGTAACAAACATCCATCCATCCATCTAGACAAACTTTCACGTTTATAATATTAGTAGGATTTAAAAAGACTCGACAACTGGCGCTGTTTAAGAGTAAACTACGTAATTTTTTTATGGATAAAACGTACTACAGTGTGACTGAGAAAAAATTTGGCTGAATTGCTCTGGATTCATGGATCTGGCTTTTGGTTAAACTTAAGTGAATGATAATAATTATAAATGTTTGCATGCCGAATGGTGAATTATGGCTGAGCTGTGATGTATCATAACACCTATGATATAATACCCACATTTGTAAAATAAATGCCTATTCTATTCTATATAACAGCTAGTAAGCTGGTCAGCCAGTTATAAATCTGAATAGAACTCTATTTTATTTGATCAACACTATACTATTTTGTCGTAGGTACTGATCGTTAAGACCTAAAGGATTCGAATATTATTAATGTTAGACTGTACACATAACATAAAATCACGCTTGTAATCCCAAAAGGGTTAGCAGAAGCTTCTTATTACATGGGACCTAAACATAACTGGCAAAATATGGGTCAGTCTATGTTACACTTTGTATACAAAATATATAAAAAATACAGTAAAACCCAGGCATTTTGTACCCGAAAACTTAACAGTTTGTGTAGCCTCTTCTGTTGATTGGAAAAGTAATCAACTTTCGATAGAGTGGTACTTCTATTCGATTGTTTCAGCAAACAATCGAGTGTCGATTGGTAAAAGAGTTTCCGAATCGCATCACAATTTTATTTTTGTAGTGAAAGGTTCTGTAGGCGCACTTTGCGCTCTTTCTAAACTGCACCGTCACGCTCGGGTCGGTGACGCTTCATCTTCTTCTTCTTCGTATCACTGGCACGACTGAATTTTATATCTTGTTAGCCCAAAACCTTGCACTTCCACGGCGTTGTTGATGGCAGCGCAGAGGTCACTTTGACTACATGTTTTGTGACACAGAGAGCAGGATATGAGGAAGATGTAAGTCCAACCTAATAAAGTGGGGCTACCTTGACGGAACGGCGATAGGGTGTGATTGTGGAGCTATGTCGCAAACCATGTTCCACCTCCTATCCTGCCCTCTGTGGCGGTGACGCTGAATTCGGTATACTCGGTTCCACTCGGTCGGTGACGCCGAATCGCGTATATCCAGCGCTCAACTGCGTATACTCAGCTCATACAAGTTTTCACTTCTATAGTGTGGTCATAAGCTCACTCCCTTTGTTTTACCCGACTGCGCGACGCAAAGGAGGGTAATGTGTTTATCAGCCTATATAATGTTTGTTCCTTTGTGGCGCTCTAGAGACCAAACGCGTGACTTTGATGATTCTTACGTCAATCAATTTTTAACAGTACATAATTTGCCTATAATGTCTCCACCGCTGAGACACAGGCCTAGGACGGAGTGGGCCGTAATCCACCACGCGGGCCCAGTGCAGGTTGGCAGATGTCACATGTCTTCGAATTATTGGTTGTAGGATTTATTATAGGCTTTTTATTATTTGTTTATAGGTTTACTCATGATATTTTCCTTTACCGGTTTGAGAGCAGTGGTGATGAAATTATTTACACAAAGTAAAGCGTCTGCCTGGGTTTGAACCTATGACACCTCGTAAGTCACGACTGTTACCACACGATTATTCGATTTTTAACATTACATTTGCACAACTATGTGAAGTTTACATTTTATTGTTTTCCTTTATTCTTTACCGAATTATTATTACCTTTCTGTCAATACGCATATTTATTCATCCATACTATAAACTCTATGGTTTAAGTGTGAATATTTTATCGTCATTTTTATCTTTCGTTTATCGAAGTTTTTTTGCGAGATTATGAAGCTGTTATTTTTTTAGTTTATCTCTGTCTATAATAATTTATAGAGATTCGTTTTAGTGTTTTATGGTCGTACAAAACTATTGAATGAATAGATAGTATGCAATAACTCTTGTTTTTCTGTTATTTTTTTTCATAGTTACAAAAGTGATCACTATTGACTATTGAGGTTACGTTTTCATCGTAGATTTTATAATAAAATCCGTTTCACACATTTAGACAAACTATGACCCTCTCTAAAATACCTACCTCTAATTCCCTCTCAAACATTTTGTACTAGCTTCTGTCTGCGACTCCGTCTGCGTAGAAGCCACTATACTATAAAATATATTCTATAACAATCGGCAATAGCGTACCTTAATTTAAAAAAAAAAATTGTTCATTTAGTTTGAATAAACCTAGTTCGGGCGGGTCGCTACCTAACACTCTTCTGAACCATCATTACTTGCACCTGTAATAAAAAAATATTTTAGTTTTAGTTTATTTTTAGGCACTATAATTGTATCAAAAATCTTGGCTAAATGTACACCTTAAAGTACACGTTTTTATTAAATAAATTATTATTATATTATTTCTATCAGTGAAATATTTTTTTGAAATCGGATGAGTAGTTTCGGAGATTATCTCCTTCATTCAAACTTACAAACTTTACCTCTTTATAATACTGTAGATGATGTAATGTAGATCTATTAGTGTAGATGACCTCCAAACAAATTAAGAAACACGCACAACTAAAGCAGCCACTTAAAACATTACCAGAGTAATAAACCCTTTATATAGCTACGCAACAGATATTAAAGTTCACAAACAGAACGCCTCAAATATAATTCCCGCGTAACAAAATAGGCGTTCAGACGATTATATTAAGAACTTAATTTTATCCCAACACCTCAAGTTTTCCATAATGGGGGATTTACACGGGTCGATTTTCGCCGCACGATTAGGCCGGACGGCAAACAACAGGAGGCAAATTCCCGTAGTTAAAAAACGTTCAAAATCTAATTGCAATCTCATCTCATCGGCAGTCAATGCCAAAAATGTAGGAAAGTTGCAGGTATTTTTGGCAGATTGAGACTGAGATCAGAATGAGAAAATACGGGAATTGCCCCCCAGGTGACTAAAATCTAAATCACTTCTAGACTAAAGACTAAAATGGTCAAAAAAGAGTAGGTTTTAAGTTTTGCTGTGCGACAAGCAGCTAACGGCGAGTGAGTAGAATCGACCGTGTAAGTGCGCATTCTCAGGCGATCGCTCGCCATGAACAAGTGCGATTTTCGACGTGTAGTTTTTTGATATTCTAAAAAAATGAAGTCAAAATCAATATATTTTATTTCACATAAGCCTACATAGGCGCAAAAAATAAAAATTAAGATCGTAATTAGGGAGCCAGTTAATAGACATTTACATAGTTATGCCGTTAATGAGTCACCTGCGACTTCAGTCAACTGTGTAAATAGGGTAGCTTTGCGGCTTTGTGAAACAATATGGTAAACGACCAGCCGCACGGCAAAAATGAACCCGTGTAAATCCCCCATAACATGTATGTATGAGAAGGCAATTAAGAGAAAGTACTGTGCCTTGTTAGAATTATTATGGTGAAGGTAATCTTCTACGTGTATTGTATACTATGAGTTCTTGAAATATACATCTCTCGTAATTATCTCATTTGTATTTCTCGGGGCAAGGTTTCGCGACAAATGAGTTATTCGCAATCTTGGAACTGAAGATATCGTGCCTATTGCTTTATACGATTACCTCATATTTATGACGATTTCTTAGCGTTTGAAAGATATTAAGAAAACGTACCTAGCATAATCAACCTATAATGATCCCACTGCTGGAACACAGGCTACCTCGCGGTGAGAGGGAGTGGGCCCTAATCTACCACGCGGGCCCAGTGCGGGTTAGTAGATGTCACATGTCTTCGAATTTTAGGTTTTAGAACATGCAAACATGTTAACGTAAAAGCGTACCTAAGTATTTACAAATTAAATCAATATTTTCCTTCAAAATTCAATGAAACGTAAAGCATTTCAACTGCAGTGTGGAAGGCCTCGCACAGAGAGCACGACAAGAGGTGATGCATCGTTTGTGATGTGGCTCCACCTTCGCTTTGTGGCTCATCGGAGTACCGGGGGGTACTCCGATGAGCCACAAAGCGACGGTTAAAGACCTGGCTTCTTAGTCGGTTGGGATATTTCCAGGTGGGCTATGGCAGTTGGCGCTGGGAGGTTTTCTGCAGGCTCATCATAATCAGCTGGACGGGGAGGTTTGAGGAGCAACAGTCAAACAAAACCACTTATAATAATGTTTCATATAAATTCTCACTATTTAGTTCTGCGTTACTTTCCCCTAGTAATGTTTCTTCTGTACAATATTCATACCAGTCTCGTAATGAATTGCGTACTGGTAGCTTCAATTTAGTTGAGGTTTTGGGTTTCGTGGGCTTAGTCATAGTTCTAATGTACTAGCAGAATTTATAACATTAATTTGTTATACCTGCCTAATGATTTTTGCTTTTAAACAAGATAATAAGGCCGCCCGTTGTATATTTTGTAGTGTCTGATGTATTTTTGTGGTGTAGGTACAATAAAGTATTATTAAAAAATAATATTTATATAATATAAAAGCTACCAGTCTTAATAATAATATCTACATGTTTAAAAAAAAAAGGAGGACAAATAATCATAGGGCATCAAAAGTTCGTCCGCATCGCTATCAATAGGAAAAGTTCCCCAAAGGCAGGCAGTATTGCCACGTTGTAAGGCAATGCTGATTCTTTGGCCTGCCTAATTATATTGTATTCGTTATCTGCCTAGCCTTTTCTCAACTATGTTGGGGTTGGCTTCCAGTCTAACCGGATGCGGCTGAATACCAGTATTTTACATGGAGCGACTGCCTATCTGAGCTCCACAGCCCAGTTACTGGGTAATACCATACCCCTTGGTAAGACTGGTTATATATATTCAAATATTGTGTATTATAAGGTATAATAAATTGTATTCGTTAATAATAGTTAATTAATTATCCTAGATATGCGACATTAACAGTCGTTGAGTTAACTGCTAAAATGTTTCAACGTCCGCCATTTTAAGCCTTCGCTACGTTTGTAGAAAAAGGAAGTCGTAAAGATAAGATTATTCATGTAGGTGTAGGTGTGTAAAATACACTGTGTCTAATGTAATTAGAAGTTATTTCTGATTATGTAACTAACGGTCATTGTCATGGCCGAGGTCGTTGGGGCCTCGACCCTCATGTGATGTGATTGTGGGTTTGTATCCAGGCAAGTATCAATTTAGTTTTCATGTAGAATTTTATTTTGGTTTTTGTTTCTACGATTTAGATTTTTAATAAATATTTATAACCATAATTTTGCTGTGCCCTGACAGGGTCGACAACGGCTCTTGTATAGCTAAGAGCCGTTGTCGACCCTGTCAGGGCACAGCAGCCTTTTGTGAAGCAAATAGCAACACTATTTTACTTTAAATTAAATGCCATTATTGAATATTGTTTTATTCCCTTTACATGACGTTCCGTTTCAAATTATATGATAAATATAACCTTGAATTTTGAAAGTGACATCATGATCACGGTTTTCAAAAAACATGTAAAAAAACGGGTTGCACTCCGGGAGTGCCGGCAGAAGTGAAAACTTGAATATTAAAGTTGTATATTTTTGATATTTTGGAATGCGGTCTACTCTCCCTCCGTCTTACGAATTTTCGATCAGGTCACGTGTCCTGACGCGAGCTCCGTCTTACGAATTTTCGACCAGGTCACGTGTTCAGACGCGAGTTTAACATTTTTTACCCATCACAAAAAAAGGGAACAACGCCGCTAAAGAAGTTTTCACTTAAAAAATTATACTTTGCCGATTCTACATTAACTAAAAATAACTAGAATAAAATAGAATAGAATTTTTATTTAACGATTATCATTTTTTTAAAGCAATAATGGCCGTTCGTGTATGACATGTCAAATACAATAAAGTACCCAGTTTTTAGGTTTTGATTTTTTTTTTTTTTTGCAAATCTCCGAAACCAGTGTTTTGTTTAGAAAAAGAGCTTTTGTAGGACGTAATATGATAAGACGTGTAGTCTATAAAAAACAAAGTTTGACTTTGATGCAGCATGGTAAGGGATTCCATACATCCTGAGCATTGTCCTTTACTACTGTTGGCTAAATATACACCTTTTGTAAACGTTTTTATTAAATAAATTATTCTAATTGTTCTAGTTAAAAAGGTCTATACAGGATGAAATTGAAAACTAGCGACAAATCGGTATAGGAGGTGCAGTAGTTGTTACATAATCATTATGAATTGTCATTTCCCAAAACTAAATTCCTGAAAAAAAACCTTATATTATCGCCTTAGATAGTGCAAACTACGATTGCCTTCAAGTGGATACGAATATCGTCGACCAAGTTTTTTTTTCTTATTTATGAAAACTAATAAAATTAAAGTATCAATTTTAGCGCCCGCCCAATAAGCAATCCATTCATTGCTAAGTTCACAACATGAAGCAAGTTTGCAACGCGTTGAACTAGCGGTATTTGCCTAATTTTGACCGTTCCTACGAAAGAAAGGGCGTGCGATGACGTTGTCTAATCGCTCGCCTACGGGCACGTATGTGCATCCCTTTCCTTAATGACATGCTCTAAATTTACTTTATAATACGTAGAGTTACCTAGATATATTAATTTGTCGTACCTATTCAATTTCATTCTGTATGTTTTACTCAAACTACATGTACCACAGTCTCCATAATATAGCCACATATCCTACTAATATTATAAACGCGAAAGTTTGTATAGATGGATGGAAGGATGGATGTTTATAACTCTTTCACGTAAAAACTACTGAACGGATTTGGATAAAATGTGATACATAGATAGTTTATAACCAGCATTAACACATAGGATACTTTTTATCCCGACATTCTCACGGGATCCAAACGTATGCGGGTGAAACCGCGGGGCGCAGCTAGTGAGTAATATTTGTCATAATGCAGTGTTCGTATAAAAGTTTAGATGACGTCGAAACATGCATTAAACTGATAACTCCCACTAAAACTTTTCTTAGTCATAAACTGACAAACGTGATCTATCACTAATACTTTGTTGCAGCTAAAACTTCTTCACTATATCTTTAGCTAAACGATGATGAAAATATCTATGCGTGAAAACACTTTATTTTGATGTTGCATAGCAATATAAAAGTTACAACGTGTAAAGCCACCTTAACAAATACTTAAAGGCTCCCGCAGAAAGGCGCGACGCGTCTCAAGTAGAACAATTTCTATGAAATCTTCATGGAACTTGTTCTACTAGAGTCTCGTCGCGTCTGTCTGTGGGAGCCTTAATGCTAGCCCTGACACTTCAGGACAGAAAAACTCATTAATTTTCTTTCACACGGAAATTGATTGAAGTAACACAAAAAAAAAACAAGACAAAATAAACATACATACATACTAATTTCCAGGAATACAGCAATTTCATAAGGTAAGCACTTTGATGTTTTACCCGCAAAAAACATACCTTTAAATAAAAACACGTGTTACCTACGGGTACATATTTACATTTACATAAGGTAGGTGCAAGACAATTTTCACGTGTAACACAGATTCATGATTTTCCCGAATTTCTACACCTAATTCTTATCTTCAATATTGACAGATCAAAGCCCTCATTTCTGTAGAAATATTAAAGTACTAATTGCGCCCCGCGGTTTCACCCGCATAAGTTTTGATCCCGTGGGAATATCGGGATAAAAAGTTAATGCTGGTTATAAACCATCTGTGTGCTGAATTTCATCCAAATCCGTTCAGTAGTTTCTACGTGAAAGAGTAACAAACATCCATCCATCCATCCAAACTTTCACGTTTATAATATTAGTAGGATTTTTACATATACCGGGTTGCCGTAATTAAGTGTGAACCTGGGCTTTTTATAAACACTTCTTGTTATATAAAACGAGCTATTTTACAAGCTTGTTATAGTGTTATTAGAATAGTTCTTTATGGACGTGTAGGCGGAATGGATTATTCGTGTAAACTAGTTATGGGCCGCGGTGTCGTTCGAGCGGATTATGTTTTTAAAATAGCACCTTAGGTAATAAGGTTATGATATAGTGATCTAGTTAAATAATGTTGAAGTGTGTAGTTCTCTTTAACTTAACGTAATTTATTTAAAGACAGAAAATTATTTATGATATCTTTATGATATCTCTCTCGGTCATAAGTTTGGGCAGACGAATTTTTATTACTATTTTTTTTATTTTACGTCTGTGGATATAATGGCAATAAAGGTAATGATTTTTCACGATTAATTTCTCCTGATGGTAACCCACACCGTAATTGCGTAATACACTATCAATCACAACCTGAATGAAGGATTTTGCTAATCCATTACTTCATGGGTTCGATTTTTTTTTCTGCTCAACAATGTGGATAACGCAATGAATGTTGTTGAACTGTCAAAATGGAAGCCATTCCTACTATCAGTGTGTTACGCAATTACCCCGCTGGCTAATGTGATCGATTCAAGTGTAAATAATTTACTCTTAAATTAGAAAACACAAATAAACAAGTATTTATTAAACGGACGGATAGGTTTTCTGTTTCGTTTATAACCATTATAAATTATTACCTTCCTTCTGTCCATTTTCAACCAAAAACATACGTCATCAAATCAAATAATTTTAGAAAAAAGCGTCAGTAGTATTTGTAATTTATAACCCAATTACTTATTTGTATAAAAACTTAAAGGAGAATATAATAACGGAATATCAATCACAGATTATAAATAAAAAAATAAATAAATGTTCTGATGTAATTAAAAACGTTTCACAGAAGTATTATAAATAAGGATTTACTTGTAATATTATTTTACAATGTGATGACGTTGTATATTGAATTGTTAAGTGAAATCATAATTTTTGGTGGAATTAGGTACTTATTCAAATATTTTCTTGAAATTTCAATGAAATGGTTTGTATTCACTAATAGTTTTTTTTTTTTGTTTAGTTAATAGTGTCACATAACTCATATTATAGTGTCACTTATTTCAAGGTTATGAAAGAGCTTATCAAAAATTAATTTCCGTCGTGATATTCAAATCACAACTGTCATTCTTCGGCAGTTGCATGAAACGGCTATAACACGGCTAAGTGCCAATTAATTTCCCTAAATGTTGGAACTACCTACCTGCTTCAATGTTTCCAAGAAAGTATTTAGAGTGAGGTATAATTCGTTATTTTCAAGGTACGCTAATTGAGGCATTTTTGCTTAATAAGTTAGCTTTTAAATACTCTAGACAGCTGTAGGTATGATGTCATTTTGTATTCAATTAAACATAAACATTTATAGACTCCCATCCTAGTTGATTACATCTTTTACAACAGCAATTATAAATTAATCAAGTGGAAGATTTAGATCTCGTTAGCAAACGAAAATAAAAAGAAAAATTCATTATCAATCACAGTTTTGACACGACATTAAAATAAATCGAATCGCTACTTGAAGACAAACTTTTTTGTGTGCCTATATTTTTTGCATTGACATGTATACGACTTTAGAATGCCTAATATATTTTCATCGATATTTAAAAGAGTAATTTAAAAACCACCTCGTGGGTCGCAAGTGCGTGGTCGCAAGCGCTACTGCAGATCATGTCTGGGTTCGATTCCCAGGTCGGATAAAATGTTAGGCAGGGTTAGGTGTGGTAGGTCCTCTGCCTAATACTTCTGGGAAAACAAGTGTGTTGTTATATTATTCAAAAAAGTCCTTAGCTACGGTATACAATTTAAAATTCTTTCTACGAAAACTGCAGAAATACAGACATTTTAGAAGAATACACAAAGCAGATTCACCTAGCTACATTATCTATGCAATGTGCTCATAAACTTTTATTTCAATTGCAAACCGCTGAAAAATGTTTCAATGTAAACGTTAGCTGTTTGGAGAGGCACTTTAGAAAAAAAACCTGCTATAAAGTTCATAATTTGCGACTGTGTTATCTTCAACGATAGTCTTAGAAAAGATAAGACTTTTCACTTTTGATAAAATAATTAAAAGTGTTTTTATTGGAAGATTAGAAAGAAAAAATATACGTTTAAAAGACGCAAAGAAAAAAGACGATCACCAAAACGAACAAGCTTTAGGTTTTAGATTACTAAAACCTGGTTTACACGATGCGATTTAATTGCCCGTGACATACCATAAGTTGTAGCACACACATCAGAAGGGCAATTCTCGTAATTTTAAGAACGTTCACAGTCTGCAGATTGATCTCAGTCTCAATCTGTCAAAAACACCTTTAATTTCCTTACATTTTGACAAGTATTTGACATTTGTTTGTCACCGAGATGAGACTGCGACGTGATTTTCGCCTTTTGATCCAGTTGAAAACCAGCTTCAGGCACGGCATTTTCAAGTTGTCTGGTATTTTTGGCGCAGCCGTGAGGCACAATTTTCTGCTAATTTCTTACATCGGCCTTTACACTTTTCATTTGATCTTTATTTTTTTTTTGCTTTTATCTGATGTACCTACTCGTACTCGTATGGATCTGGTGTATTGTGTGTCTTTTAGTCTGTGCTAAATAAATTGTTCAATGTCACCTTAGGACATTGACTCAGCACTCCGCCTGGCTTACGCGCGGCCCAGTTAAAATAATGATTTGGTTGCATCTTACACGCATAGGACACAAAGATTTTGTATAATAGTGTGTGTTAAGAAAAAGTAGTATATAAGCTGTAACATATTGTAAATAAATCAGATTTGAATTTTATATTCTTGTCTCATTACCCCTCACTGTGGCCAAGACACCTTTAGCCATCTCTGATCAGTTTCGTGAGTCTGCGGGACTGGCAGTGAGTTCACCCGTTCCGAACCTGGAAATCCTGTCTACAATCCGTCTGCAACCTTAGGTCGCATGGTGCAGACATCCTGAACTTATTTATATATTTATTTATCACGTACTAGGTATATGATAGGTTAGGGCTGTAGGGCTTATAGGGCTCAGGGTCGTAGGGACTGTTAGGCTGGTAGGTCTCTGTAGGTTCCTTTAACTTATCATATGTTTTCATGTACCGTCACACCCTTGACTACTTTGCGGCCTTACGTGACCTCTGTTAAGGGTGGATGTACATAAATGTATTTTCTTTCTTTCTTTTTCTAGCAAGAAATGACTTGCACCATCTAAGCAGTGTTTAGAAGATGCAAGCCATTTGTTGCTTCAATGTCACTGGTAAGAAACTTTAATTGCCGCAGAGAAAGAACGCAATCACAAAAAAAAAGTTAGGGTAAAAACAAATGGGGGTTGGAATATACTTTAACTGTAACAGGTATATGGAAATGAGATGAAACATTTTATGCATAAAAGCAATATAAAAAGGTTCATCAGCTTTATTAAAACTTCCATGATCAACCGCAGTCTTGGGTTCGTCAAAATGTGTAGCAGTATAACTTCTTATACGTACATAGCAACATAGATAAAGTGTAGTATCGTCTAGACACCAGTCTGGTTTACAACAATAATGATGAGGGCTAATCCCAGAGTTCTTCGTTAGTAGCGCTTTGATAGGGGCACCCTGTTAAGCTGAAGATATAATTTTACAGGTATATCAACCTACATTATATAGCGCCTATAAAAAAGTTGCGGTCATATTCAAGGGTGTGGTATGGACTATTAAAGTGAACAACTTTCAATAGGACCAACAAAATCGTAAACGCGAAAACACACAATCTGCCATCCCATACGTTTGGGCCGAGTAGAGTTTTGTATGGAGACGTGGATAATTTTTTCGCGAATCTTTTAAATGTGATCAAACCTTTCTGCTACATACTTTATACAAGGTTTCCTAAATAAACAGTAACAGCAATAATAAAAAGTATTTTAATAACCGACGAGAAATTTCAAGGCAGTTGTGTACAGAATCATGTCCTTAATCTATGAATTTTGTACCAGGTTGTTGATTTGCGTTGATTTCCCTGGTAGCCTGTATACCTAATAATTTTCACTCGCAAAGTTAGCTGAATATTCTCAATTCCATATATCGCAACGACCAAAACTATATTGTCATATCCATATACTTCAAACTGAAAGCGAGAAATGCATAAACAACGTCTCGTTCCCCGTCACATCTCATGCACGTAGAACTCATAACATTCATAAAATGATTACGTGAGAAGAGTGAGAGAGACACAGTGCCTTTTCGTGCTGCTTTTGATAAGGAATTTGGGCTATTTGGTAAAATTTATGAGACACTGTGTTCTTATTCGAAGGTGAGGATTGAGGTGTGTATTGAGTAAATTTTTAAGATAATGTATATTTATCAAGGAAGCACAGTTTTATGAACATAAAGCATTTCACCTGTCTCACCGCCGACGATTAGCGAGAAACGAGAAGCGAGTTGGCAAGCAACGAGCCACAAGTGCGTAGTTTGAATAATATTGTATTATGCTAGATGGACGGACGACCTATAGAAGGTGACTGGGGTAGACTGGATGTGGAAGGCAGGGCAAGGGGAACAGGCTGTTATAGTGCAGTCTGGGAGAGGCCTATGTCCAGCAGTGGACTGCGATAGGCTGAATTGATTGATTGGGATATGGGCGAGTGTGCGAGTGCTTAGAAGTGCTGCCCATTTGCTGGTATATGTACCAAGCGAGAGTCTTACAATGAGTGTTCTGCTCGCCAAACGAGCATCGCTGAGTGGGTATAAGTAGTAGTAAGCTTGCTGTAGCTAACTAGCGACTAACTAGTGGAAAGAGAGTTCTCGCTCGCATTGGTAGTGTGAAAAGTCAGCGATCAACTATTATCTAGATGTCATTTTTAAGTTGCAGGATGCATTGCTTAAACTACAGATAGCTCGTATGTAAGTGGTCACTACTGTTAAACATGATTGTTCACTTTGTTTATAACTGACAACAAATGGTCAACATTCCACATAAACCGCGGGAAATTACATACGAAACATCACACAAAACAGGAGATTAAAGAACTCATCAATACTTCCCTTTCCCACAGTAAAATGTGACTCGAATTTTATTCGATTAGCTGGTTATCGAAAAACATGTATTGAAGAAACTTTTATCTCTTCCAAAACCAATAAAATAATGCCGGATATTTCGATATTGGACGTATGTGTGTATGGCTCAGGATGTATTGGTATTCGCCAATACCCTTCAATTGCACTTACCATAAATTAATTGTCGTTTCAACGTTAATTTAATTTAAACAGAATATTCAGTATTAATCGTCGGTAGTGGTCAAATTAGTTCGATAGTGTAACACGCGATTTTACACCTTACTTATCGGAGTTACGATTGAATTTAGGATATTTCGACACAGGAAACGAAGTCCCATTAATGTTTGCGTGTCCACCCTTTCTGGCCTCATAACTGATATGTAAATAACAACAAATTACACCTCATTAAAACTCATTTTACTGTATATTTGGTAATTTAATTCATTAATTATTCGTATTTCCTACTAACTATAGCAAGCTTTGCCTGAAATAATACATAAATTGTAATGTTATCAAAGCATGAAGATAACATAATGTTATCAGAATTAGAATTGTACTGTAATGTACTTTTTATGATAATTTCATTGCTTGATGAAAAGTACGATTAAGACTTTAATTAATGGCACATTTTTAATTGCTTAAAAGTTATCTTTCGGAGTAACATCTGGTACGCGTATAAAGAACCTATATTTTAAGTCACAGTTTCGAGTAAATAAATTAAAATATCTGTTGCCGGTGTAGCCGACATTATTTTAAAACAAAATACAACCGCACACACAATGCATTTTGTTTCTTCAAGAGTACTTTTATAACAAACCATTATGCTTTACATTCTAAAGACACCAGATATCATTTATGAATAAAAGAAAACAATTTAGTCGTTATTATGCAACACAGGACCGCTAAAGTCCTTTGTTTCGTCTTTTATTTAGCAACAGTATCCGAACCGGGCGCACACTGTCAACTCTATTAAAGAAAAAAATAATATAAAAAAAGGAATAAAAAAGAAATTAAAAGCCGAGACTAGCGTCCCAGCCATTCAAGCGCGAATAAAAGTGTTTCATTAAAGTGTTGTTATTGATGGGGACCCGCGAGATGGCGTTTAATCAACAGCTGTACAGTTCGGACTCCTTTCGAGTTTATTTTTAATTCGACTTAATTGCGAGAGTTACGACGCCGTTCGGTCGAAGGACCAGAACGTTTTACGCTCCAAACCTTTATTGGAGTGAAAGGTTCCATCTTAATTACTAGAATGTATACAACCTCTATGTTGCTGTTTGTGTAGCCAGTAGCGTGCAGGCAGAGACAATAGTTGCACAAGAAAGTAATTGAAAGTTTCACCTTCATTTGTAACTACAATTTCAGTTTGTTTGGAGCCGAAATTGGGGATGTTCCCAATTAATTAAAATTATTACTTTCGGTACAATTCGTTGCGATTTTTGTCTCAATATACACATTGCGTTCAATTTGAAACGTGACTTGTGCTGGTAATGTAATTAAGGAAAGCTTACGGTACATTTTTCGATGTATGATCTACTGACGAGCAATTAGCCCCAAAGTTAATTGTAGGGCGGACTCTCGCACTTAAAACACTGGTGTGCAATTATATTTTAAACATAAATTTTAGTAACTGGTGCCGAAGATTTATGACGGATTTTGTTTGTCTAAAATTAAATTTATTTTAACGTTTCGGTTGGCGTGAATTTATGGCAAATTTTTATTTGACCGATAAAGTGGGGTGCAAGTTGTGGTACTAACGGTCTCATATCCTCACTTTAATCTTCGTGGAATGCTTGTTCCTCGTCATGAAAATAACTGACAACCGACATCAAGAAAAGGAGTTTTAAATAAAGCTCTTACCAAAGAATTTCAACAGAAAGTCCATTGTTTTTTTCAAAAACCAGTCCTTGTTTCGCCAGCACCGAATCCGATTCCGATTTCGATCATTAAAAACCGTACTATAGCCATAATACTTCATGTTTCGTGGTCCCGGGCTCTGCTACAGTACGGTACGTATGCAGGGGCATTAAACAGGCTCTGTGGGCAAGCCGTGCATTCAGACATTAATTACGTAATTAAGTGAACGATTAAATCGATTGTTTAATTTGTTTTGCGGCCGCTCGATTCGATAATTCGATTGTTCGGCACCATCTTTGGAATAGGCTCTCGTGTTAAGCGAAGAGGTTGCAACAATTAGTCGATTTTACTTCTAGCTAATTGTATTGGGATCGTTAGATAAGATTTTATCTGAAGGTTATTTTATCGAACCACTTGAGAGAAATTATGTTGGACTTAAGACAGTGTTGGTCTAGGGATCTGGGATAAATGTTTGAAAGGACATAGAATAACATCTAATAAAGGTTAAAAAGACACAAGATAGACTTAAAGTAATGAAAATGCGCAGTTTTTCCAAATTCATACCTAATTTTATGTTGTTTACAGCTGTTAAAAATTACTGTAAACATTGTATGTAAACATTTGTACAAAGAAGAATATTCAATGTTACTAAACTGACCCATATGTATAATAGTCAAATTATAAACATATGAAATGAAATTAGAAAGTGTTATTAACTTTTATTTCCACAATAACACATAATAACAGTCGAGTGTAACATGCAAATGTATTCACGATCCACGATCGCGTATTAGGTTATGATAGAGACAACGTTACACTTACAGACAACAAATAATAACAAAAGTATTGTAGACTTTGAGGCTACAAAAATAAGGTTGCTGTTCCTATGGCAATTGGAAGAGCAACGGCAGAAAACGATGGTTATAATCGACGTAATATAATAAGTACGTACGCATGCACTTGCTCGGGCGTCGACCAAATGATACACCATTACAAACTAAAATCATTATGATGCCAAAATATTACGATAATGTACGCAAATCTGGCACAGTTTCGTCAGTAATAGTACAGACCTTTGATCTTGGATTTGGGCTATTTTTTTACTTAATTTAATATGCCAATGAAACGGACTTAATTGTGATGATAATGTCTATGTGTGCTATGTGCCCGTTCTTCGCCTTAGGCATTTTCATCACTTACCGATACATAGTAGGTAGGACTAGTTAACGGCTCCCTCAGGCAAACAATAATTCCGTACCATACTATACAAATATGGCCCGAGAGATATATTATACTAAAATTATACTCAACGAAACATTTCGTGTGTAGGTGTCGTGAAATAAATTTAAGATAATAAGGTTGGTACACGATAAATCATGACGGAATCACTTCTGTGTAAAGTTGTATGCCGTAGGTATAGGCAACCGGCCACCTTCACAGACTTGCCACCAACAAATTATTTCTTGCTGATGGTGGCACATGTTTTGGATCATTTAGCTCCCTTCAAAATGGTTGAGCTGAATGGTGCTAATCTATGCGTCATGTTCGTGAACGGGCGCCGTCAGTAGGGACTGGTCAACTCTTTGCTGCCATGACTTATTTTGATTTAATTTAATATTTGAATTGTTTTTTTTTATCTTTTCATTACGGACGCTTTTAACGTTCTGCATCGTTCTCACATGTATAATTTTTAACATAAGTGATGTAACCAAAACTTTGTAACTATATTATTGTGATTTAAAAGAGTAGAGAGTTACCTAGAGTTTCTTGCCCGTTCTTCTCCATAGGTACAGGTCGCGTCATGTAAAAAGAACGCTGGAAGAAAGTGGAGGGGGTTTGTTTGCGCATGGGTACACTCGCACACGAAAGTACTAGGCATATTGTTTTATTTTTGAACTAGCCTTTCGCCGGCAAGCATGCGGCGCGTCACTTGCCCGCCCCGCGCCGCATCTCATACCTACCACCAAATAGACCGATATATCGCCTAAGCGCAGCTAAAGCTGCGCTTAGGCGATATATCGGTAAAGAACGCTGGCGGTAAACCGCCAGCGTTCTTTTTATATGACGCGACCTGTACCTACTACGCTTTGGAATGGGCAACTAGCTTCATCTTTTTGACTGACTGACCCTACAAAAGTGCCTGTAATTGGTTTAGTTGAAATAAATAGTTTGAGTTTGATTTCGAAATTCATCATCATTGGCAACCTTATTTCACCCACTGTTGAATATAGGCCTCCTCCCTTTGTCATGTTTCCTTGGTCAGTTTGAGTCTCATCCAGGTCTTCCGCGCGATCGTCTTTCCCACCTAGCAATTATGGCCTACAAAGGCTCCTTCTACCGTTTCTCGGCAACCATTCCATCAGGGCTCTGCTCCACCTGCCATCACCACGTTTAGCCACGGGTCCTGCCCACTTCCATTTGACGCTAACCTTAGTCCTACGTCGAGATTATTTACTTAAACTGATCTGAATTTGGTAATGATTGCCTGATCGGACGACCTAGAGCTATTCACCCAAAACCCGTATCCAACAGTATTAAAATAGAATACAATATGTTATCCAACTAACCGCAAAATCATACCAAAGAAAACGTGATTGTCCTTTTTAATATTCTAAAGGTATCCCTACAATTTCAGTCTCCATATCTCTCATATAATCACTCTATTCAAGTTGTAAAGTTAAGAGAGTAAAACAGGTTGCGCCCGCGATGGTCGCGGCAGTAATAGCTTGCTTTTACGACAGTTAGTGACAACACTAGTTATGCACTGTTATTAAATTAACACTTTATTGACGTAGTTAATGGGTTCGAGGCGTGCTAAAACACCTGTCACTAAATAAATGGGAATAGGCGGATTCTATTACGCGTGGCCGAAATCTGTCGGAAATTAAAGTCGGATCGGCATCAGATAAATCTATCAATGGTGTATATTACCTGTTTTTGATTCAGTTATTCGAGATTTATAATAATCTTCTACATTAATGCCTTCATATTCATAATTAAAACGCCTTTTAAAACGCCTACGACTTTGGCGAGTACACCCAGCACAACACATCGACATTTTCAACTTTAGCTTTCGATATTTAATCCGACCACCTCTGAGAATTTCGTAGCTCCACATCGAATGACCATAATAGACCTACATTTAGCTTAACAGGCCTTAAGCCTAGTGCACACGTGTACAGTGCCAGCACAGGCGGTGTAACGTTGCATGGCGACAATAATTTAACGTCAACGGCACTTGCATTGAAACCACACTACAATTTAAGAGCTGAGCAATAAGGGAGCCAGCATTGTCTGCCAAGTCTCAGGTTACCAGCATTCATGCACTACGCTTTATTCGCGCCTTAATCTAGTTTCTTGAAGGTTCTATTTGATTCCTTAGTTCTTGGATGGAGACCTACCGCGTGATGTATGGGGGTGTACGTAATTTGTTTTTGAGTACAATAGCTTGGAAGAACTTAAATCAATTTTGCGAACATTGTGTGGGAGCGGTCTATTTATTTTATGATTATGTTCCGTTTAAGTGAAGCGTGTAATGTATTTGAGGTCTTTATTCAATTTCACTTAGTTTTGTTCTTCTTTCTAGGAAAGAATTAAATTTTTTTGTTCGGCGATTAGGCCCACCAAAAATTGTGGCGTCTACTAGTGAAACGTATGTTGATTTGTTCTTTAAGATCTCTATATTACAGTGGTAATAATAATTTATACTTCGTGTAACGGGAAGACTGAGAAAAAAGATCATAACCTAAAAAAAGCTATTGTTTAGTGAGTAGGATGGCTTCATCGGTATTACAATGTAGTAAAATAGTGCACTGTTCAGTAATAAATAGTAAAAATATAGGATGTATTGAACGGTTCATGAAATCAAAAATCACATTATGTAACAAAGCATTTTTATTACTAAGTAAGTATAAGCATATCAATTTCGACGTCAGTCGACTTAGAAGTATGTGGATAGTGTTTCATATCTAAAAAACGTAGGTCGCTGCACCTCTCATCCTTGATACCGTTTCCAAGAAGTATTTTTAATACTTAAAAACCGCACGCTTAACATTACATGTGCACAACAGCACCAACGTCTGCCCACCAAACAACTTGCTGGAAACTTGCAACAATATCCAGCAAGAGAGCAAGAGTAGGTATCGCTAGTATTAGAAATTGGCTTTCTAGGTACCTAAATCTACCTAAAAAAATAGAAGATTTGTGTTAGACAATAAGCGTATGTAACTAATATTCTTATTGTTCTCTTTGGTGTGCTGGAATCCACTGCAAAATAAAGTTGTTTTTCGCAAAGTCAACAAGCATAGTATGCGTTTGTTGTGCAGATCAACATGGAATGTAAATATTCCTGTATCCAAATCTCCATAATTAATTAACAGTTTCAATGCTTTCTAGCATCGTCAATAAGCATTTTCTCAAACTGCATCTAATGGTTTGACTGAAACAAGCGAAAAATCCATGCGTACACTAGTGACCACACATCTGCAACAGTCTCGGATAATGTCTTCACACATTGCATTGCAATCTTACTGAACAATTAACACAACATCCTACTAGAGTAAATGCTATATTACCATCTTAAAAATTCAATATTTATTGTATCTTATCCTTCAATTACACACAGGAAAACAGAAATATCTATTTCATGCAATTCGAAAGAAGCGGGAAAAAATTTATTGAATGAAGTGTTGCTGTCACTTGATACTAACTTATCTTTCTAACAGTGTCCGATAGTGATGCGCCTCGATTTTTTTAACTCTTAACACGAGAAAATATAATAAAGGCGGGAGTCCATTTTCACTTGAGTTGCCACTCGATTTTTTTGCGATTAGATAAATATCACAAACACTGCCATTATAATTGACTATCATTCTTTATTCTCCAATTAAATGCACAGGTAGGTAATAAACCATCAAAATACTGTGATGTACACAGTCACAGGGTTTTAATAGGAGTAAAAATACATATTCTGTGGATTAGTGCTGTCAGTTGATAACGTGTATTTTGTCATTAAAATCGCCATCGTATCGTCATTGATTATCAGATTGACAGTGAAATGTGTGTAGTAAAAGACGCTCTTTACAAAATCGAACAAGGCGGATTTTAGTCACTGACTTAAACCTCAAAGTACCAACATTTAATGGTTGCTGTATTTTGGATCTTGCTATGATTCCTTTCTTTAAGTTTTTTTTTTGTGTGCATTTTAAACGTACCAAGCTGCTGGGTACTTAGTATTTGAATTTCATAATCGAGTCAATCGAGTGCCTAAACATTAATGACTGTGTAACATCACTACAGTCAAACTGACAAGCAACAAAAAAACTACAAACCGTTTCACGTTGAATTTTAAACTACTTTAGGCGAGAGTAGGCAAACTTAAAATGTGATTAAACACGGGAGGACCTGCTGCAGCGTCAATGGTACATTTTTGTACTAAATGAAACAGATTCGGTTACCACCTTGAACTGCAATTAGGGATTAATATTGTTTTTTTTCTTAAGATCGTAAAAAAAACGCTCCTATACATGTATTTATAACATTGAGCACCATATCTGGAATTGAATCAAATTGAGTGAATTATCAAAACATTTTCTTTTTATTACAGTTTTGTGATTCCGATTAGAATTTATTGAAAAAATCGACCATTTTAAATACTAAATTTGTTTACGTTTTTTTAAGTATAATACGATTAATAGACGTTACAAAGGGTGGGCCCAAAAAAAAAACTATCTCCTTTGTCTGACTTTTATTAGTTTTAGGTTCTGTAGTCTCTTCATTCGCGGCATCAGTACAAAAGTAAGAGTGGTAACCGCATAATTTCTCTTTCTTATGAAGGCCAGCTTCGCAAATCTGTGCCAAACAGTTGACCATCATTTTCAATTCAATATAAACTTTCTAGGTAAGATTATACCATTGGTATTCGCACAACACATCCCAATTCTTTCATATACTCTTTTCGTACCAAGACGAAGTTAATATACCATTCCAGTCCAATGACATGACGTATTTGGCAAGTAATAGGTAAATATAATACAAGTCCACTTCATTTACATAACATAACATTACTGACACGCGGTAAACATAAAAGACATGCAAAAGAAAAAAATGAAAGAAAATTACAATATGACATCACTCAAACAAATAATTGCCCAGATATAGGTTACATTCTCAAACATGGGTAATTGAACCTTCACTGTCAACGGCAATATAAGATAATTGTGCAATTAGTAGCAGTTGTGTTACGTAATCGGAGAAGCAACGATGGCCATGGCTAAATGAAGCGCAGACAACCGACTAATCGGACCGACAAAACGTACAGTTGATCAAAAAATGTAAACATAATATGATTTTAATGAAATTTTTGATTTAAATTTATATTCATTTTAATTAATTTTTAGATGTACTAAATGATTTTAGAGATTTTAATGAATTTAAAATTGATTGTGATTTTAACTAATGAATTTATTTTACAATTTGACTTTATATATTTCAGTTATTTAATTTTAGTTATAATGGTATTATTGTGTATTATGTGTATTATTGTGGCATGTATTTTAATCTTTGGTTACTAACATAATTTTTAAGTATACTAACATAACTATGGATCACTGTGTCTGACTTAAATAAATAATAATAATAATAAGGTCTGTTAAAATCTTACAGTCTGCACCTAGATTAAAAAATTGAATGGAAGATAATCCCTACTAATATTATAAATGCAATGGTAACTCCGTCTGGCTGTCTGTTCCATGTCCACTAAATCACTGAACCGACTGACCGCGTATCGGCAAGCGTAGTGTAGGAAGCCCCCCAGCTAGATGAACAGACGACCTCAAAAAGGTGGCTGAGACAGACTGGATGCGAAAGGCGGAGGATAGGGTGTTGTGGCGCAATATGGGACAGATTTTCAGCAGTGGAATGCAATAGGTTGAGTTGACTGATCCGATCGTTATGGAAGACAGATAGCCCGGGACCTAGAGAAGTACATAGGCTATTTTTCATCCTGGATCGCAGATGACGTTGCAGGCAACAGCTAATTATACGAATAAAAAAATATCCTGTCAGTGTGTGATACAGAGAGTTGGTGGGAATCCGAGCGCCGACTCTGACGGAATTTTATTGACAGTCGGACTCAAATCGGTGACCGATTAAAATCGGTTGTCTACCAAAGCTAAGAGAAATGCGGTCAAGTACAAATTGTCTTTTCTTAATCGAATGCCTTAGAATTAGAACGGTTTAATTGCTCTAGATGGGATTAATGTGTTCGAAGTGAATTCTTTGTTCCATGCCAAGTGATAAGCCAATCGATTAATCTCATACCGTCATGAAGCCAAATTGGGTAGAACATTTGTTTCCATTGGATTTTTGTCGTAAGATAAATATCTGATATTTATCATCATCTACCTAGCCTTTTCCCAACTTTGTTAAGATCGGCTTCCAGTCTATGGAAAAAAAAATCTGATATTTATGCCTGTTGCAAACTATGCAACATCATTACGTTCTAACAGGGAAGGAGTGTAGAGTGTAGACTTGACTGAGGAATTATCTTACAAGGAGCTGCACCCTAATTGCGTAACACACCATCAATCTCAATCTGAATAATTTGAAGGACATTGCTAACCCAGTGCTGGGCACGCCACAATAGCGGCGATAAGTCCCCTCTTTGAGGAGTGGCTAGAGAGGCGCCACGGCGCCCTCACCTTCCGCCTGACGCAGGTACTCACCGGACACGGTTGTTTCGGGAGGTTCCTGTTCAGGATAAAGCGGGAGGAAACGCCAGGGTGTCACCACTGTGTGGATCGCCCGGAGGACACGGTGGAGGTCTGCCCGGCTTGGGCGGAGCACCGCCGTGTCCTCGTGGCGGCGATCGGCGGCGGCGATCTCTCGCGTCCGGCCCTGGTCCAGGCCATGATAGAGGGCCATGATGGAGAGAGAGTAAATAGGAGGCCGTTACCTCCTTCTGCAAAGCAGTAATGCTCGCAAAGGTGGAGGCGGAGCGCGTGAGGGAGAGGCAATCTCTGCGCCCTCACGCACCTAGTCGCCGCAGGAGACGCCCTGGACGGGAGTCAACAGCCGGCTCCCGGCCACCGTAGGCGCGGGCTTGCAGGCGGCGAGCAATGGGCAGCTCGCCGCCCGGTAAGGACCAGGCCCGGGTTGATGGCACGTTGTGTTCCACGCGCGCTTCAAAGAGATGTCAGCACGACCTGACGGGGTCCGCTAGGGCCGATGCCTGCCAGGGCCGCGGGTTGTTCGAAAGAGATATCGTGGCCCCTGGCACAGGCAACTGAAGGAACACGTGTGGGTTTTAGTCAGTAAAATTCTGACACGCTCTTCCGCTCAGCCCAGAGCGGGGGTTCAACACAACATTGCTAATTCATTGCTTCATAATGTCCGAAAATGTTGTCTGCTCAACAACGTAAATAACGCAATGAATGATGTTGAACTGTTAAAATTAAAACCATTGCTCTGATAGTTTGTTACGCAATAATTTTGTTGTAGATGATTGAAAAAAGTGAAGAAGTGATTTATTTAGTTCCTGTTGTGTTCATAGTAAGCAATTTAATTTAATTATTGTCTTCTATAAAAATATCACAAATGGCAATAAATCTTATAAGTATTTGGATATACTCCTACAACATAGTTAGTCATAGTTTCAAAACAAAATAATTCTCCAATTCATTTCTCAGTCTCCTCAATCATTTGTTTCTCATAGTTTCCCAGCATTATCAAAAAATACGCCAAACAAAAAACTGCATCCGTTTCCTACATCCGCGTCATTTGAAACCTACTTATTAAGATAAACTTCAAGTCCAGCGCAGGCTGAACGGAGAACTTTTGCTCTCTACAAGGTAGTCATTAGGGGCCGTAATGGTCTCTCCTTGGTTAGATACATTCTTGCATTCATCGTCTGTATTTTTAGAGCCAACTTTTCCGCGTGTCTGAGTTTGCAATGGTTTTGTGTGGTATCAAGATATACTTTGGGTTAGTTATGAAGATAGTATACCCTACCTAATGTAAAGTGTAAGAATGGAATATAATTTCTGCACATTGTTTTTCAAAAATTAGCTCTTTAAAAGCCCTTTTACGAAGGTCAAAAATAGGCTAGTTGCATAATTTCTTGCTGTAATAAACCACAAATGCTGTGGGATTATTATTGTATAATGTATATGACAGTAGTATACTTACCTTGTAATAAGTACTTTTAATATGTACAGTCACGAGCAAAAGTATGTATCCACTCGGCTTTATTCAAAAGCGATTTACTCCTTTATTTTGGAATTAAATTTTATGTTGTTACGAACATAGCATTTTTGAACCCATAGGTTTATGCAATATGTCGTATTTCAACGTTGCATTTGCTATTTGACGAAAAAATCGAAATTGAATGTTGCCAAGTGTTGACATATTGGTGCTCGTGACTGTAGCTAATCCTTGTTGCTATGCTGGTGAGAAATAAACTATTTACATATTTACTAACAAACACTCTTATTATGGTTTTATTTCCTAACTTAACCCTTTATCGTAAAGGTTAATCTGGAGCTCCATTTTCAGCCTGGTTAAGATTAATTTGTACTGCAAAATAGAAAGTCTCCTCAGAAAATTAGTTATCCTCCAAAACGATATTCAGAGCACGATAGCTAAAATATATGAATATTTATGTACTTCCAGATAGTAAGGTATGATACATTCATTCAGCCTTTTCCCAACACTTATTGGGGTCAGTTTCTAGTCTAACCGAATGCAGATGAATACCAGGATTTTACATGAAGCAACTGCCTATCTGATCTCCACCACCCAGTTACTGGATAATACGATATCACTTGGTAAGACAGGCTTTCAGACTTTCGGATTTCTGACGACCCATAACGACTGTTTAAAATCCACGATGGACAACTTGAACTAATAGCTTAACGTGTTTTCCGAGGTACGGAGGGGTCTTGGCATGTAAAGATGGTGACCAATCCACGGACCAACCAAAAATCGACCTATGCGACTGTTATTACTTAGCCAAAACACCTCACACCGCATGATACATTGTATGCCAATAAAGTTGTATAACAGAACCGATATACAAATGATCAGAATGGAATAACAAGCACCTCCATATACCATAACACACAAGGATTCCCTCGCAACTCCCAATAAGGATATCGGAACAAATTGTCTGTAATTTTGTTTTTTCTTCTCACGAGCAAAAATCTGAATAGACTTCGCGGTAACTTTAGGATTCAGCCGCGGTTTACTGCTCACGATATCAAGACTTGTTCGAGAAAATTGCTTATTTGAACTTATTTGAATCCATACCTCTATTTCCTGTTACCTCAGCGCTTTCACGGCTCATATTCTTATGATGTAAAAGCTGTTGTACGTTCATACGTTTGGGAAAATACGACGATTTTATATAGTTTACTTGGTACTGAAAATGTTTGAGATGCTTCGTTTTAAATTTTTATGTAAGCACTGTGTCGAAAATAAAGCTTGTACTCGAACATATAAAGGACTTTATTTTTGTGAATATTGATTCAAACTAAATCTTTAAAGAGTACTTCAAAGAGTTTTTCAGATTTTTTTTTTCTAATTTGATTGACTCGAAAGTGCCTGATTATAATAATGTTTTACCATAGTAAAAGCAAACAAGTAGGACATCTTCATACATTCGCACCGCGCACGGTTTGTATGTGGGCACGCTCCTACGTATGCGTCGTCGCACGCACACACTGACAAAATTTATCGCTGCTAAAGGTGCGCCAGTCGTGGCTGTGACGCCGGTAATATCGCCCGCGCCCGCGCATGCTTCGCCGCTGCCCTGCTGCTCGTAATAAATAATTTGTACGTGTACCTACCTACCTCCTTTAACTACAAAGACTTCATAATCATTTCATTTTATTTGAATAAATACATGATTCAGTAAAACCACGTTTTTATTAGTCATATTTCGATCGTAATTTTTCAAATAACTAAACAGATAACATGACGTGGGCAATGAAAAAAATGTAGTCGGCTTCTGGTCTATGTACTTACACACGGCTACACGTCAAGCTATACAAAACCAGTTTGTCTTGACCTCACTTTGTATGATATTTTCTCACAATGAACGGTCAGCTAATACTGGTTTTGCATAGCTTGATGTGTATAGCCGTGTGTAGAAAAAATAATTTAAAAAAAACTTTGTATTAAAGGTCCCTGATGCTTACCCTACAGGGAAACATTGTTTTGTATAGAGATTGACTATGCATTTTGACGATTGAATAAAGTATAAGTGACAGCCCTACGAGTTTAGGCTATTATCGCTCGCTCGGGGCTTGAGTTGGCCTACTTGTTTGCTTTTATTATGGTTTTACTCTTTATCTTTAGTCAAGTACTTTTGCTATTTGACTAAAAAACATACAATGCCATTAGCCTTATTCAATTTTTCTCATAACTAAATTAAATTTACGTTACAAATAACAATAGTTTAACGGTAGTTAAACAAACAAACGTTTTGTCTCGAGGCAAAGTGAAATTTAATAAAGACCAGTAACCAAATCATATATCTATTCTATACATATAAACAATTTAAACAAAGATGTTTTGTCTGTTTTTCCGGATTGGCGCAAAAACGGCTGAACGGACTTGGATGAAATTTGGCACACATATAGTTTATATTATTCATAATTACTGGTAGTTAATAGTTTATATTATTATTTTTCATACAGTTTTTGTTATTATTTTTTTTCTTTTTTTCCCAGTCGTACTGTTACGGTTTCCCAATGCTAGGGAAAACCCTTAATTAACAATAATTAATGATTACATAGATTTCTCTAAATTACATTGTCATCATTTTAAAGTCAGCACTGCGTCCCGCTCCCGTGGCGCTTCAGTCTCATTCCAATCGCTGAACCGGTACCATCTCTGTATCCATACATATCGTTGTGTCTGCCAGTTCCAAATTAGTCTAGCCCTAAATTGTGTCAAGGTCAAACCCCTAATTAAAACCATTTCTTTCATGTAACTAAAAGTGTTTTTTTTAAAACCTGGTTTTCGGGGGCCCGTATAACATTGGTGGCAGCGGTGGGATTTAAAAGAAAATCCTCGGAACGCCTCAATTCAGTGAACCTATTTGTGCTGTGATTGTGACAGTGAAAAGTGCCGAAATCCAATCCCTCTGTGTCGCTGTGTCTTTCCGTTCAACGTCGCTGTATCCTGCTGGTCTTATTAGACCCTCACGTGCCCTGTTGGGCATTCTCCGAAGTTCTACCACTCACCTTGGGTGATCTCGCCTGGCAACGAAATGATTCGTATTGCCGTCGCAGTTGCAGTGTTCCTGTAAGTACATCAGTTCTACATCGAAACTATCTGTGCTGCGAAAAAGTGAAAATAGTGCCAGTGATTTAAAATTCAAGTTCATCATAGTTCCAATTCAGATCAAATTCCAAAGTGCTCCTTAATAATATTCATTTGATAAAATTGTTCCCGTGTACTAGCTCTTATCGTTCAGTTCCGAGAATAGTGCAACATTCCATTCCACCCCCGCAAATTGCGCGTTATCTTTGCTTATTCTGACCAGCCATGCCTAAAGACGAGTCTAATGTCATATCTAAAGAAACAAAAGAATTAGATATGAACTTCATTAGCAAGTTTATAAATAAATTCGATGGTAGCCGCGAAAAACTTAATGCATTTTTAAGTAATTGCAGAAATGCAATTAGCCTTGCATCGCCATTTCAACAAGATATTGTGTTAAAATACATCCTGAGCCAACTTGAAGGCCGTGCCGAAAGTGCGTGCTCAATTAAAAAATTCGATAATTGGCAACAATTAGAAGAATTTCTGAAAAATCAATTTGGCGAAAAGAAACATTACGCTGCACTACTCTCGGATCTCCAAGATTGTTGTCAAACAAATAGCAAAACCGTCAACCAGTTCGCACTACGCGTAGAGACATGCCTAGCTAAACTGTTAACTGAAATTAATATATCTATACCCACGAAAAAGAAAGGTGAACTGACTGGCCGTGTCGCTGCAATGCAAGACTTAGCATTATATACATTTATCAGTGGCTTAAATTCTCGATTGTCTACTGTAGTCCGATGCCGTGACCCTGAAACTTTAAACGAAGCCATTGGTTTCGCTGTGTCCGAAGAAAAAATATTGCAGACTATTTCTAAACGTCATCCATCAACAACTAATACCAACTCTCTTAATCAAGGACGTTGGCCTCAGCGTCGATTCCAACAGAACCGAAACCTTACACAGCAAGGTTATCCAAACGAGCCCAATTATCAAAAACCATCGACTTCAAGTCCTCCAGTGTGCCGCTATTGTAAAAACACAGGCCACACCATTGAGGAATGTAGAAAACGGGAGTTCAATAATAATCGCTTCAGAGACCAGAATAATCAAAGACCATTTCCAAGACGTTTTCAAAACAACCAAGCTCAAATTCACGCGATAAATAGTGACGAAGGTCATGACTACACGGATGACACTCAGAATAAATCACAAGAAGATTTAAATGAATAAAGGGCTCACGGTGGTGTCTCGTGAGGCCCAAACCTCAAGTTCCAAAACATTGCTATATCAAAGGCACCAATGCTATATCCTCTGTATCCCCTAATGATAGGGACTTGCGAACAAATCGCAACACTGTATCCTCTGTATCCCCTAATGATAGGGACTTGCGAGCAAATCGCAACACTGTATCCTCTATATCCCCTAATGATAGGGACTTGCGAACAAACCGCAATACTATATCCTCTAAATCCGCTGCATCTTCTACATCCGCTGTATCCTCTGCATCCACTGATACTGACTCTCCCATAAACTCAACTGCTCCTCGCCCAATTCCTGAAACAAAAATTTACGAAATTAATGTTGGTCCATTTAAGAAACGCTTACCTCACATCCTTATCCATTCTTCAGTGTCGGATACTACCTTATCTCTCCTTGTAGATTCTGGTGCAACCGTAAGCGTACTCAAACGATCCTCTATACAAATACCAGTCGATATCTCAACAGAAGTAATCTTTTTAAAAGGTATTGACCCCATTGATCAACCTTCACCAACCATGGGCCATTTTCCGCTTAAATTAAAAATAAATGATAAAGACAGTATCACACATAGATTCCATATAATACCCCGAATTCACTTACCTTATGATGGTATACTTGGCACTGATATGTTAATCGCTTTCGGCTGCACAATTGACTACACCCGCGAAATCTTGAAAATAGGTGAAAACGAAATAAAATTACAATTCAATGAGCCCACTTACGTAATTCCTCCCCGGTCTGAAACTATCATAGAATGCTCCGTCTCCAACCCTGAGGTGAAAGAAGGACTCGTACTAGACCAATGTTATCACGAAGATTTACTGATCGCTAATTGCCTCGTCGCAGTCAAAGAAAACAAAAGAATTAATTTATCAGTAATCAATACTTCTGAAACTCCCATAACTCTTAAGTCGAATCTTGATATCACACTCATCCCCTTCAGCTCTTTAATGAAAACTTTTGATCCAGCAAACACTCATACGGTTGGTCATTTCAAAAACACTGACTCTTATCTCCGAGCACAAGAAGTATTAAACCTTCTTAGAATCTCTCACCTTAATTCTGAAGAAGCAAATGCTCTTCACGACGTTTGCTCTGAATACTCTGATATATTCTTTATCCCTGGTGACAAATTGTCTCACACAAATGCTCTTAAGCACAACATAAAGACAAGTGATCAAAATCCAATAAATGTAAAATCTTAACGGTTGCCATAGGTACACAAACAGGAAGTCAACAAACAAATTGACCAAATGCTTGAACAAGGAATCATTAAACATTCAGAGTCTCCGTGGTCTTCACCAATTTGGATAGTTCCAAAAAAGATTGATGCATCCGGACAGCAAAAATGGCGCATAGTTATCGATTACCGAAAACTAAATGACATCACTGTTGGCGATAGCTATCCTATTCCGCAGATATCCGAAATTTTAGATCAGCTGGGTCAGAGTAAATACTTCTCAACCCTTGACCTTGCCTCAGGTTTCCACCAAATCTTAATTAATGAGGAGGACGCTCCTAAAACAGCGTTTAGTGTACCTCAAGGACATTACCAATTTACAAGAATGCCATTTGGCTTAAAAAACGCACCCGCTACTTTCCAACGGTTAATGAATACCGCTCTCACAGGCCTCCAAGGCATACGTTGTTTTGTTTACTTGGATGACATAGTTATCTATAGTCATGATTTGAACTCTCACATTGATAATCTTTCGTCAGTATTCCAAAGGCTTCGAGATTATAATCTAAAACTTCAACCTGTTAAGTGCGAGTTTCTCCGACGTGAAGTCGCATATCTTGGCCATCAAATAACTAAAGATGGTGTAAAACCTAACCCTGAAAAGATAAAAGCAGTAACCCAATTTCCAACTCCCAAATCTCCTAAGGACATTAAGTCCTTCCTCGGACTTGTATCCTATTATCGCCGTTTCATTCCTAATTTCGCGAAAATTGCAAAACCATTAACTCAACTTTTAAAAAAGGATATCCCTTTCTTATGGGAAAATCAACAACAAGTCTCCTTTGATGAACTCAAGTACAAAATTACCTCTGCTCCTGTCCTTATTTATCCAGATTTTTCTGCCCCTTTCATCTTAACGTGTGATGCCTCTAATTATGCCATCGGCGCTGTACTCAGTCAAGGTCCAGTTGGGAAAGATAGGCCAATAGCCTATGCCTCTCGAACCCTAAACAAAGGCGAATGTAACTACTATACCACTGAAAAAGAACTCCTTGCTATTTTGTTTGGTTGCAAAACCTTTCGCCCATATCTTTATGGACGAAAATTCCATATCATCACTGATCATAGGCCATTAAAATGGTTATTTAATCATAAAGATCCTAGTAGCAAATTACAGAGATGGCGCCTGAAACTAATGGAATACGAGTATGAAATCGATTACCAGAAAGGAAAACTTAATGCCGCTGCTGATGCCTTATCCCGATATCCTGTAAACCCAATACAACCATCAGACTGTGATCCTATTCCATCTACTTCTAACCAAAATGGGGATAATTCCGCGCCTCAATTTAGCCCTCTTACTCTCGAGGATCTTGATATTCAACTGCCTCCTGGTTCCCTAGACCTTGATGATAAACTACCTTCTGTAGACCTCTTGGAAAACGATGATTCACCGCCAGGAATTGACGATCCTTCGACACCAACTACATCTAACAAATCCCCGAATCTCACTACAAATCCTCCTCCTGACGATAATTATAGCAAATTCCTGAAAACAATGAGCAACAAAGACTTTAATAGTAATGCTAGAATCATAGAACACAATGAAAGCATCCTGAAAAGCAACTGCAAGATCATTGCCATACCTACTTCTATCGATCTCGATGACTCCAACCCTCACGTAGAAGAAATCCTGAGTAACGTCGAAGACTCCAAAGAACTCCTAGAGAGAGAAAGAACTCTCTACTCCTTTATCTCATTTGATCATAAGGGAAAATCAATATATTTCCTATTCACTAAAGTATACCACTTTGATAACAGTTCTTATGAAGACATTTATAAAAGTATACTAAACCTCCGATCCGACATATTACGTAATCCTACTGATTCTGACCTAAATTTGGCCATTACTGATTTCCAAAATCCTTTCGACAAACATATCTGGGCAAAAATATACAACATGTTCTGCTATATCTTTAACGATACTCAAGTAACAGTTTATATTTATCACAATACTATAATCTATCCTACACCCTCAGAGATACCTAGAATACTCCGCGAAAACCATGACATTCCTATTGCCGGACATTTAGGATCAACGCGAATGTTTAACCGAATAAAAGAAAGGTATTTTTGGAAAAACATGCGGACAGACATCGAAACATACGTAAGAAATTGCTCCCAATGCCAAAGTAACAAAGCCCTGAGACAAATCAATAGATCTCCTATGCAAATAACTACCACTTCAACTAAGCCATTTGAACGACTCAGCCTCGACCTTGTGGGTTCCCCTTCCAGAAGCTGGCCTTACTAAGCTCAAATTCATTGTTACATTACAGGACGACCTCACCAAATATTCTCTCGCTTACCCTATCGCTAATGCGACTGCGGAGGAAACATGTGAGTGTCTAGTGCACTTTATCTCTGTTTTCGGCATCCCGAAATCTATTTTGACTGATCAAGGCACAAACTTCACTGCAGATTTATTTAAAAGAACCTGCAGTTTCCTAAAAATTAAACAAATCTGGTCTTCCCCATACCATCCTCAAACTCAAGGTGCACTTGAACGCAGTCACTCCACACTTAAGGAATACTGTACGGGCAGTTTGTCCGTACAGGGAGATGTAGTATGTAGACTGTTGATGGATACGAATCACACGGGATGTATACAGGAAATAAAATCACTGTTCTGTGTCCGTTACTGATTGTTCGATTTATTAGGTAAAATGCTAAGTTATATATACATAAAGTAGGTTACTTGTGGTGGGCGCGATAGCTTATTCAGCGAATGTACGTAAGTAATCGGCGAATAAGTAAATGCTTGTTAAGGTAAAAACTAACACAATACATTTCATGTGGCGATGCTCGTACATCCTGCCAACTATAAAAAACTACAAATTAGAAGTAAACGTACTATAAAAGTAATTAAGAATATGTAAAGAAAGTTAGTGTATTCTGTGTTTCCCGCTGAATGGTATTGGCGATGTTTCGTTGTCCACCTTGTTGCTGTTAGGAAGATGTCCGATGACCTTTTCTATTGTCTGCTCATCTGCCTTTGTTTGACTATCCTTAGGGAGATGCTGTTGAGTATGGACTGGTACCATGTCAATATCTTCGTTGTGAGTTTGCGTGGATACTCTGCTTACTTGGAGTACACGGAGGCAGCGGGTTTTTATCTTAAAGGCTACCCATGTACCGAATATTATTGCACAGGTTATTATGAACCCGTACAGGACGTAGTGATGTTGCTCGGCATCCGCTGTTTTAACCATTTGGATGTCCTGTTGTTCTTTAACCAGCTCAATTTTTCTTTTAAGACCTTTAAGTTGTTCTTCATGGGTTTCTATTTCCATGTTTGTTATGTTAGTAATTTGACTATTACTTATTAATAAGTCATTTATGTTTATCTCTGGTATGTAGATCTCTTGCTCATTGCCTAATTCCATAGTGCTTTGCATATTGTAGTGCGAATGAATCAGGTGATTATCGCCGCGCATCATGCATCCTGTCGCTAAGGTGATTATGCCCGTATTACGTAGTGTCTGTGACGTAATTCCAGCTGGACAGAAAATGCGCATAGTGCATTCCTCACAACACGTAAATAGCCAAGCCCCCCTGTTGTGTAACTTTTTCCATTCATTGTTGCAACTTGATACCTCTGTGCGGCAATTTGATACTCCTCGATTGTTTATTATGTCTGCTTCGCACATGCTTGTGGCTGTTTTGATCCCGTATATAGGTAAGTCGAAATTGCATAACAGCAGCTGATTTGTGTTTACTTGGGTGCATGATGACAAATGTTGTTGATTCAGGAGTATCATCATGTCCATTTTCAAGTTCACGGCTATGTATTTTGTTGTTGGTATTATGTTAATCATGGAGCCTCCCTTTATGTTCCGGATTGGGACGACTTCGGTTAGTTCATATTGTTCGTCTGTTACTAAAGGGATTTTTACTTCGAAAATTATAAAGTCTTCGGTTAGTCTTCCTTGCACCCTTGCTAGTTTATACATTTCCCGAGTACACTTGAACTTGTTTGGGCAGGGTAGGGATAATCCTTTTGGTACTTGTCCTGATATGATGTTCAACTGGTTTTCGAATGCATCGGGTTTCAATAAGTGAGTGTCGACTTTGCCATTGCGAAGATCTGTAACTAGGTCGATCAACATGTCTTGTATTCTCCGCAAGTTTGCTACCATCATGCTTGCGGCAAGTGCAGTGGCAGTGAGGAAAGTTGCTTGGTCTTGTTCTGTTCTCAGTTGTTGCATCGAGTCTCTGAGACTTTTGTTGATGACGACGAACTGTCGGTTCATCACTTGCTCGTTCCTCTTCAGGAGGTTGTATTCACCTTCGATTATTGAAGTATGTTGTTTGTACAGATTGAGTAAGTGGTCTTCATTGCTGTGCAGTAGTTTGATGTCGTTGTTGTATTTATCGGCGAATTTGTCATCAAGTACGCCGAAGAGAGAGTTCGCAATGTTCCCAATCCCGTTTATGAGACCTCGCTTACTGCGTCTTCCGTGTTCAGACTGTAGTACTTCATTGTAGTGTTTGAGCTCGTTTAATTCGTGCTCAAATTGTGTGGATATAGTAAAGTAAGCCATGTTTCGTTGACAGAGTACGTGTAGTTGCTGGACGTATTGTTCAACGGCGGAAATACTTTTCCAGTAAGTCGACATGTTGTAGTAAACTACCAGTCTCCATTCGTCTTGTATTATCTGTAAGTCTGCTGCTTTGTCAAAGTATACAAGACGGGTTGGGTCGAGAGTTGTCACGTTGATGAGTTGTTGCATTGACGGTGTCAAACACATAACCATGAGTACTAGTAACGTGTTTAGGCACGTGCTGGCAACACTCTTACGTTGCAGTCTAGGTCTCAACCGACGTTGTCGTTGTGATGTCGATGAAGTTGCCTCTGGTTGCTTATTGTCTGAGGTTAGGGTTGGTGTGTCTTCGGTGTTATGCCTTGTTTCGATGGGTAACCGGGACAGCTTTGTTATGGGCCTCTTCAATAGGCTGGACTTAGTCTTGAGCGTGACGACTCGGACTAAGTTGTCAGGTCCAGGATGCGTCTCTATAACGCGTCCTAATAACCATCTGGCTGGTGCCGCTTGTTCTTCCTTTATAAGGACGATGTCATCCACTGCTATGTTGTGTGTTGGGGATTGCCATTTTCCTCGTAGTTGTAATGTTTGAAGGTAATCTTTGGACCATTTCTTCCAAAATTCCTTGTACATATTTTCTGTCAAGCGCCATCGTAAAGTTAAACTGCTGTTATCACACTCCGATGTCATCGGAGGTGCCAGTACCGGTCCGCCGACTAAAAAGTGGCCTGGTGTTAAGTAATCGATGTCGTCGAGATCATTTGTTAGAGCGACGAGTGGTCTCGAGTTGAGGCAGGCTTCAATTTGTGCCAGCAACGTAGTAAACTCTTCGTACGTAAGTTTTTGTTCACCAAGAACGCGTTTAAGGTGGTGTTTCATACTCTTGACTGCGGCTTCCCACAATCCTCCCGCTGTTGGCCATGATGGGGCGTTAAAGTGCCATTCAATGCCACATTCGGAAGTGTTGTTAATAAGGTCGTCGTTGACTATAAGCTGCATTGCGTCTTGGCGTTCTTTTGCTAGTGCTCTGGCTGCTCCGACGAAGTTCGTGCCATTGTCGCTGTAGACATGTTTTGGCGTTCCTCGCCGTGCGCATAGCCTCTTCAATGCTGCTAGGAATGTGACAGTGCTGAGATCTGACACCAGTTCGAGGTGGATAGCTTTTGTGCTTAGACAAATGAAGATCGCGATGTATGCTTTAACGGTTTTAATGCCGCGGCCCTTGTTAGCCTTTATTTCAACATGCCCCGTAAAATCCACGCCTGTGTGTGTGAATGGCCGTGAAGGTGTAACTCGAGGCGTCGGTAAGTCGGCCATTTGCTGATTGCTGCGTTGCGTTTTGTAGCGATGACAGGTGACACATTTGTTAAGTTGTTTCTTGATTGGGTTCATGCCGCCAAGTATCCAATATTTGTTACGAAGGTGTCCCAAAGTAAGCCTGGCCCCACCGTGGAGGGTGTTCTTGTGGGCTTGGTCAATCAAGAGTTGTGATAGCTTGTGATTGTTAGGTAAAATTATCGGATGTTTTTGGGAGCTGTTTAACTTGGCATGTTCCAGTCTTCCTCCTACTCGAAGAATGCCTTGTGTGTCTAGTTTTGGGCTCAAACTCAAAAGTTTGCTTGAGGCCCGTACCTTGTTATGTTTACGTAGGTGAGCTAAATCATCGCCAAAGCTATTCTCTTGTGTCGTTTTCACGAGTAGGTTTTGAGTCAGCACTATGTCTTCTGTTGATAAGTATGACATTCGTTTGGCTCTTGTTGCGTCACGCGAATTGTTTATGAATCGTAAGATCCAACTTATGACTCTAGTTGCATAAGTCATCGTACTGTATTTTTTTAGTAGATCTTCGATGAGTGGCGTGTTTATTGTTTGTGTTGCGCAAGTTTGGCCTCGTTTCCTTTGCTCTTCGTTGGTTGTGTAGATGTCTTGTTTTGGTATGCAGTTGTTTTGAAGCCATGAAGGGGCATTCCACCAAAGTTCGTGACCTATTAGTTCGGATGGTGAAATTCCTCTGCTTGCACAGTCTGCAGGATTTTCTTCGGACTTTACATGCTTCCAAGAGATGGCTGGTGTTATTTCTTTTATTTGTGTAACTCTGTTGGCTACAAAACTCTTCCAGCGAGTCACGTCGCCCTGTAGCCAGCCAAGCACCACCATGGAGTCTGTCCAACAATGTATGGTGACCATTTGCATGTCGACCGAGTCTTTGACCTTTTTGATTAGTCGAGCTAGTAGTACTGCACCACATAACTCCAATCGTGGCAGGGAGATCGGGTTTGTCTGTGGGGCTAATTTTGTTTTAGCTGCTACTAATCTGGTCAACTGTCGGCCTTCTTTTTCAGTGGACTTGCAATATATGACGCATCCGTAGGCTTTTTCAGACGCATCACAGAAGCCATGCAGTTCGAAGGGTTGTTGGGTGTTGCCAAGCCAGCGTGGTATGGTTATGTTGTGAATGTAAACGAGCTGCTGGCGGAATTGCTCCCATTCTTGTTGAATATTTGGCGGGAGCAAATCATCCCAGCTCGTTGCTGTAGACCAAGCTTGTTGAAAAATCAGCTTGGCTTTTACTGTGACCGGTGATAACCAACCAAGTGGGTCATACAGTTTGGATATATCCGACAGCAGCGTACGTTTTGTGTTTACGTCACGTTTGCTGCTGAGTGGTGTTTGTTTGTATGTAAACTGATCCGTACGCGGGTTCCAAGTGATGCCTAGTGTTTTGTTTGTTTCTGCGTCCTTGAAATCAAGCATTTTTTGGCTTATCAATTCATCAGGCAAGGCTTCTAGTAAGCATGTTTTGTTGCTTGCCCACTTTCGTAAGTTGAATCCACCGCCCTTAAGCATTGTTATAAGTTCACCTTGAGCTTTCTGTGCTGTTGTTTGGTCGTGACATCCGCCTAGTAAGTCGTCCATGTACAGTTGATTGGAGAGAATACCCGCCGCCAATGGGTACTGCGCGCCGTCATCCTTGATCAATTGTTTTATGGTTCGCATTGCCAGATATGGTGCAGATTTAGTGCCGTATGTTACTGTAGTCAGTTGTAACTCTTGTAATGGCTCTGCGACTGAATCCCTCCACACTATTTTTTGCAAGTGTTGGTCTTTGTCCTGAATACGTATTTGTCGGTAAAATTTCTCAATATCAGCTGTGTACACGTATTCAAACGCCCTCCATCGTAGAATCATAGCTTGTAAGTCTTGTTGCAAGTTAGGCCCGCATTCCATCAATTGGTTTAGACTGCGACCTGTGCTAGTGGTTGCTGATGCATTGAAAACCACACGGAGTTTTGTTGTTGTTGAGTCAGGTTTTATGACTCCGTGATGGGGCAGAAAACAGCTCGGGGTGTCTGGCACTGTGCATTTTTTCATATGCTCTAGGTTTATGTATTCGTCGATAAAAGCCTTGTAACTTGTAGCGAGGGTTTCATCTCGTGCGAATCGTTTTTCCATCTGTTTGAATTGCGCGACTGCTTGAGGCTTTGATCGTCCCAGGTTTTGTTCGAAGTTGGCCTTCATGGGGATTCTAACTTCGTATCGCCCATCTTCTAGTCTTTTTGTTGTGTCAGTGTATAGCCTTTCGCAGTACTCCTCCTCGACGCTAGTGGACTTATCGTCTGATGTTATCTCTTCATTTTCCCAAAAACGAGAGATGTCGTTAATGTTTACCACGACATGACAGTTAAACGTGTTCGTGTTTCCTACTAATACCCAGCCGAGTTTGGTTTGTTGTGCTATAGGTGCATATATGTTTCCTCGAATGATGCTGCTCATGACTATGTCGCCATATACTCCAGCATCTAGTAAAATATCAATCGGCCTTGATAAGTTGAAATGTGGGTCTGCCAGGTTAATATTTTCTATGTGAGGCCAATCTTGTTTCTCGAAAGAGTAATTAGGTAGGTTGTTGAGTAGTTTTGGCATTACTAGTGCCGGTGTTGAGAACTGGTAGTCTCCATAAAGGGACTCACAGTCCAACTGAACGGTTCCGTTGCTCTGGCTGGCAGATGCTCCGATTCCCGACACAGTTGAGTTGTGGTTGCGTCGCGTAAGGCCAAGTCGTTGCACAGCCGATTCTGTTATGAGGTTCAGTTGGGACCCCTGGTCTAGGAGACATCTTAGTACGGTGTAAGTTCCATCTGCGGCTTTTACTTTAAGCTGTACTGTTGCTAGTAGAACTTCGTTAAAGTTCCCTGCTACGTGGTTGGCTTTTCGCTGCGAGTTGTTGTTAGCCGCATTGTGGGTCAGTTGACTTGACGATTGTATCGCTGACGTAGTATCACGTGTTACGTCATGTAGCGTGGTGTGATGTGCGCCGTTGCACACCTTGCATCTTTTTTGCGAGTTGCATTTCTGTCCGTTGTGTGAATACATGCAGTTCTTGCAAATGTCCAATTGCTCTACTGTCCTCATTTTTTGTCTGGCGTCATCTCTTGGAACACTTTACAATAGAGCAAGATGTGGCTGGTTTTACAAACAGGACAATTTCTGTCGGAGCTTGTATGGTTTGCTTTAGGGTAGCGTCTGTATCTGTTGTACGCATCCTTTTGTGCTGTTACCGTCGAACTCTCTTTGTTTGGAGAGCCAGCGGCGGCATCTGTTTGCTTGTTTGGTTTGCTTGTTTTCTTCACCACTGACTCTAGCGCCGTAAACTTCCCTTCGATGAACTGGATGAATTCTTTGAAGTCGGGAAGCCCTCTTGGATTATTCCTCGCTTCCACGTAGTCCGAGTAGGTCTGATTGTCCAGCTTCCCCGTCAGAATATGCACCAGAATTGGGTCCCATGTTGTCGTGTCTATGCCCAAGTTGCGCAACGCGTGCACGGTTTCGAGGCTGGTATCATGTAGGCGTTTCAACTCGTAAGCGCTTTGGTGTTGGATCATATGTTGACCCATCAAAGCTTGCATTTGCTTAGTGAAGAGCAGCTGCAAGTTGTTGTACCTATGGTGGAGGATTTCCCAGCAGGAGTCGTAATTGTTTTCGGAAATGGATAAGTGTTGCACGAGACGCTCAGCCTCTCCTTTTAGTTTTCCTTTCAGGTGTTGCATCTTCTGCGCCTTAGAGAAGGACGGGTTGTTATGAATCGCCGCAACGTATAGATCGAGGAATGTGGGCCACTGTGTGTAGTTACCAGAGAATACCGGTATTTCGATTCTTGGCGTGCTGTCGCGTTGTTGGACAGCGAGGTTGAGCTTGCGGTTAAGATCTCGTTTTGTGGACTCGTACGTTTCTTCGTATTTCGAAAACTCAAGCTCGTAGTTTACGTCGCTGCCGACGAGTATATTGTCGAGCTGCCAGTGTACTTCGTCGATCACCTTCCATCGAGATTCAAGGGTCTTTAGCTTATCTTGTATGTCCCATTTCTCGATAGTATCAGCGGTGCACAAGTTGCGGGTGAACCGAGAGAAGGCTCTGAAGTTAGTAGCTTGTTGAGTTTTGAGCTCGTCTGATTTTGAAAGGACTCCAGTGTTCTTGCTATCCTCGCCTTGGTTGCTCACGGGTTCTGCAGAGTAGGTAGGCCATGTTTGCAGCTTATGTCGGACGCTTGAATATTCCGCCTTGACCCTGTCGTACGCTTGAGTAGTGTAGTATCCGTCGGTCAGGTCGGTGGCACTCTGTAGCACGCCATGATTCATCTCGAATTCGTTCCAGTGCGCCTGAAGGTTGTCCAGTCGAACCTTAATGTACGTTGCGTTCTTGCGGTCAGGGCCATCCTTTCCAAAGTTGACACCAATTTTCCGGATGCCCTCTGCGATGATTTCCTGCCGCTTGAGAAGTTCTTGTTGTTTAGCGTCCATAGTTGTTATGTGTATGTGTTTTGTAGATGGACGCTAACCCTGTTTACTTCACGGTGGAGTTATTGTTAAGATGTATGTAGTAATAGCTTCCGAACCACCAAATGTTGATGTTTCCTGTAGTGGTCACAGGGTCCGAACGAATCTCTACGTACGATGTTATGCCTTCTCAATCTGACTGGGGCGGTCCGCTTGTGGAAGACCAGCCAAACCGATTCGCTATCGTAAATAGAAACGCTTCGTACCTGTGAGGTTTGCAGGACTGTTTGTTCCAGTAGTGGCGATCCGGCTCGAAGGACCAAAATGTACGGGCAGTTTGTCCGTACAGGGAGATGTAGTATGTAGACTGTTGATGGATACGAATCACACGGGATGTATACAGGAAATAAAATCACTGTTCTGTGTCCGTTACTGATTGTTCGATTTATTAGGTAAAATGCTAAGTTATATATACATAAAGTAGGTTACTTGTGGTGGGCGCGATAGCTTATTCAGCGAATGTACGTAAGTAATCGGCGAATAAGTAAATGCTTGTTAAGGTAAAAACTAACACAATACATTTCATGTGGCGATGCTCGTACAAATACCTTAAATCTTATGTTAACGAAAATCATTCTGATTGGCATAAGTATGTCTATACTGCTATGTTGGCTTATAACACCTCTACTCATTCCACTACTAATTTCACACCATATGAGCTCCTCTTCGGTCAGAAACCTTTCATCCCGGATTCCGTCTACGAATTACAATCGGACCTTACATATCCGGAATACCTCAAATCCTTGCATCATCGTCTTAAACTTTCGCGTGAAAAAGCTATCGAAAACATTCAAAGGTCTAAGGAAAGATCTAAACAATATTACGACACCCGTTCGCGACCTGTTCAGTATAAAGTAGGAGATTACGTGTATCTCAAAAATCATGTACGTTTGCGCAAAGCCCTTTCACCAATTTGGAAAGGACCGTATAAGGTTGTAAAGGTCAATGTTAGAAGCACCTTGACCTTACTCGTAAATAGACGTCATGTGACACATCATTATGACGAAGTCAAACTAGCTCCTAGATCTGAAACGTAGCTTTAGTTATAATCTTAATACTAATTTTAATTATATTCTATTGCAGCAATTCTGCGCTGGGTCAGGAGTTCATAACGCCCTTGACGAACAGTCCTGGCATCTACTTCGACCCTTTTGGTTCCTTAAGTTTAATTGATAGTCACCTTAGTATAGTTATCCCATATGATGTATCATTTATTAATCCACATATTCTAAACCTTCGTCTTATTCTCGAAAAATCCAAACAAGTATGTGACAATGGTAAGGTCTTTGATTATTTGGAATGTAGAAACCTCTTTGAACCATTGAACACCCGTTATAATGATATAGCCCATGACAGCGAAGCTATTTTTCACCGTACATCTCGCCAGTCGAGAAGATCTGCACTTCTAGGATTCGTAGGCACTATATCGAAAAAACTATTTGGCACAATGGATGAAGACGATGCCATCCGATACGACAATGCCATTAAAGAAGTAGAAACCGACCAAAAGAAACTAGCCCTTCTGATGAAGGAAAATATATTAGTCACTACCTCTTCACTTAAATCATTCAATGAAACTCTGTCCATAATTAAATTAAATGAAAAGCATTTGAAAAATGCAATAGATGAACTGTCCCAAGATATTCTAAATCTTACTTACGTTTCAAAAGAATTAGGTATTAGGTCTCGCATGCTGGAATTAACTTCCATGATAGAAAATAGCCTCCTAGCCTTGTCCTTCAAAGTTGAAGACATAATTAACTCCATCATGTTTAGCAAATCTAATGTTCTATACCCCACTATCTTAACACCTAAAGAACTTTACACCGAATTGGTGGACAATTATAGACACTTACCCGAATCTAAACAACTTCCAGTTCCCTTAATGCTCGATAACATGCATACAATTTTAAATATATCAGAAATATCTAGTTACTTCAATAAGGAAAAGGTAGTGTTTATAGTAAAAATCCCTCTTATTAACCCTATACAACTAAATGTATATCATAATTTACCTTCCCTGGTTCCTCATGATAGAAATAATCCAGAGTCATACTCGACTATCATCCCATCCTCCAAATATATTGGTATAAGTAGAGACAGGTCAATGTACTGTAAATTAGATAACCTTGATTATTTAAAATAATAAATAATGACCATTACCTTTGTGAAACATCAATATTGTACTCTTCTTCCGCGACACCTTCCTGCGAAACGGAAATCATTACAAAGGTACTTACCTCAATCCCTACAATTTGTGAAACCAAATTCATTCACGGTCACGTTAGCATTTGGCAGCCACTACGCCATAATAGATGGTTATTTGTAATGTCAGAAAAAACTAAAATAAGTATTGAATGTAATAATAATAACTCTCAATCTACTGAAATAGAATTTAGTGGAAATGGTATATTGTACTTACCTTCTGACTGTGTTGCCTTCTGCAAGGACACTCGTTTAACTCCGCATGAAAATCGTAAAGTTCAACTGAAAACAATTGTTTCTAATTTTAATATTTTAAATCATTCTTGTTGTAATATTGTAGCATATAATAACATTGTATCCAACTTACCTGTAATTAATCTTAAGAATGTTAACTTAGATTCCTTAGCTTATGATAATCCTGAAATCCTGAAAAGCCTTAACAATATAATTGAAAAGCCACATATTGTTTTGTATCAAAAATATTATTCGGGTATTACAATTGTAATTATAATTTCTATTATATTCTTTATTATCTATAAGGTGTATAAAACTGGCATACACAAGACAATAATGAGATCTAGGGAAAACAATACTCCTGAAAATAATGACCATGAATTAGATGACATTAACCCCTCAAACGTAAACACGGGACCTTCTCTTAGAATTGGCTGACTCATATTTCATTTAATTAAACATAAACTTCACCTTGAAGGGTGTAGTTTACTCTAAATCGGGGGGCTGTTACGGTTTCCCAATGCTAGGGAAAACCCTTAATTAACAATAATTAATGATTACATAGATTTCTCTAAATTACATTGTCATCATTTTAAAGTCAGCACTGCGTCCCGCTCCCGTGGCGCTTTTTTTTTTTTTTTTTGAGGATGGGAAATCATCAAATGACTCCTCCCGCTCTGGGTGGAGCAGGAGGGAGTGTCAGACTCTTACTGACTAAAACCCACCCGTATTCCTTCCTTAGCCCTTTATGTTCCAGGGCAGCGGTAACCCTTTCGGACGATCCCGCTACCCTGGCAGGCTTCGGCCCTATTGGGCCCCGTCACTCATGCTGACATCTCTTTGAGGCGCGTGTGGAACAAATACACGCCGTCCGGCACGGGCCTGGTCCTGATCGGACGGTGAGTTACCCATTACTCACCGCCCGCAGGCCCGCGCCTACGGTGGCCGGGAGTCGTCACGCGGCTCCCGACGCCCGGAGCGTCTCCCGCGGTGGCTGAGGCGTGAGGTGCGCAAGGTGCGTTCTCTCGCCCACCCCGCCACCTCCTTCGCTAGCATGACTGCTTCGCAGAAGGAGGTGACTGCTTCCCACTCCTTCTCACCCCGGACCATGGCTTGAACCAGGGCAGGACGCGAGAGGTCGCCGCCGCTGCCGATCGCCTCTACGAGGACACGGCGGTGCTCTGCCCAAGCAGGGCAGACCTCCACCGTATGCTCCACCGTGTCCTCTGGGCTTCACTATCCCGTGGCGCTTCAGTCTCATTCCAATCGCTGAACCGGTACCATCTCTGTATCCATACATATCGTTGTGTCTGCCAGTTCCAAATTAGTCTAGCCCTAAATTGTGTCAAGGTCAAACCCCTACTTAAAACCATTTCTTTCATGTAACTAAAAGTGTTTTTTTTTAAACCTGGTTTTCGGGGGCCCGTATAACAGTACGTTCCCGTGGAATATTTTAATATTTTCCGACATCCACGTGGGCAATGTTGCAGGCAAAAGCTAGTCTACCAATAAAATTGCAACTTATATTAAATTATGTGTCTATACAATAGTCAGTAGGTATTACTGCACTGAACTGTTTAAATTATTATGCTCGTATGAAACTGAAATATTTAAATTCAATTTCAAAGCAGTCAGTTTTAATAATATTAAAATGTGAGAAAGGAAAATTCAGGAATCGTAAGGTTGTTGGAAAATGAAACTTAGCAGAAATATCTGATGTTATGTAATTCCATGATTTTCGACTACTAGTAATATTAAAATATTATTATTTCAATTGGTAATGCTTTTTAATCTTATAATTCCACCATGGCTGGTCTCCCCCATTTGTACACCCTTTACTGTTTTCATTTTTGCCCAATTTATTAAGAAACCCTCAAAGTCATTCCGCCAGCGTTTCCGTCCTTTTAAATAAAATTATTTCCAAAATATCTTCAAAATGTAAGAAATATCCTTGTGCTTAAAATATCAAAGCTTCATGAAATTTTGCAGTGTTATATAAAAAAAGTAAAAAGGTTTGAAAGAATTTGATGGTTGACTGCAACAGCTCGGCAGATTTGAAAGCCGCACCTTATTCCTTCCTAATAATTTCTACGCCGGAAATTAAACGTTGCAAACCACAGCTAAACGGGAAACTTTAAAATTAAAACTGTTTAGTACAAACCTTAGAGCATGAATTAGACGAGCTTCACAGTTTAGAGTGATCTTCAGATCTTCGGAAGATTGCGAAGGTCTTGCCAAATAATATGACACTTCATACAGGGCTTTACAAATACAATAAAAAAATTATAGCTATAAGATATCGCATTTTGAGCAGTTTCAGTTTCAAGAGAGAAATAGTTATTATTTAACTACAGAATACTTAAAGTTTTTATAATGATCGTCATTAGGTACTTACATCATCCAAACGAATGGCAGTTATAAATAGAAAAGGATATCTTTATGCTAGCCAATAACTGGCAATTTAGCAGAGATACTAATCATGAACTTGACAATTTTAATTTTAGTAAGGAATTCCTAGCACTTTCATCATTTGCCTAACCTTTTTCCAACTATGTTGCGGTCGGCTTCGACTGGAAGCCAACCCCAACATAGTTGAGAAAGGTAACCAGATCCAGCTGACTACCAGTATTGCACATGGAGTACGACTGCCTACCTGACCTCCACAGCCCAGTTACTGAGAAATACGATAGCCCTTAGTAAGACTGGTTGTCAGACTTTCGGGCTTCTACTACCCGTTACGACTGTCAAAAATCTACAAGAAAACACCCGGGACCAACGGTTTAATGCGCTTGCTGAGACACGGAGGGGTCTCGATATGTAAAGGATGGTCACTCATCCATGGACCGACCTTGGAAAGCGTACCTTTAATCGACCAGTGTTGCTGTTATTATTAAGCCACGAGCTCCTTTCTAGCGCTCTATAGCCTGAATTATTACTCCAAGGTACCCCCTTCCTTTCTTGACGAATTCCACGTTTATCTTGTAATCTTCAATGGGGCTGCAACCCTTTACCCGATTGTACTTTTTACAGGAGTTTTGTACAAGCTTCGTTCGTTTGTACGGTACGAATTAGCAGACTCTCCCCTTTTAGCTTCGGGCTGATGCATTACTGTATACAAAAGAGGAAAATAGGTAAGTAGGTATACATTATGGGGTGATTTGAACCCAAGAGAGTTATAACGAGGTTATTGAATTCATTTTGGGGCAAAATTCGATACTTTATATATTTCGCCGATCTTAAAAAGTCACTGAAATCATTTCAAAAAGATATACGTATTTCAGTAAAAAAATACGCCCATGTTTGCGTATTTACTGCTTTAAAATATAAAACAGGCAGACTACGTTACTTAATCTAAAATACATTTGTATCCAAATAAGTTTTTCAATAGATCAGAGGGGGCAATTCTCGTAATCTTAAGAACGTTCACTTTCTGATCTGCCTCAATCTGTCAAAAATACCTCTAATTTCCCTACATTGTGACAAGTTTTTGACATTTGTTTATCGCCGAGATGAGACTGTGACTAGATTTTGAACGTTTTAAATACGAGAATTGGCTTTCTGATATAAAGAGAAAATTGTATCAAATATCCAGCGGAGCGAAGTATTGGTGGCCCAGTGGTGTCCACCCCGACTTACGAATTATAAGGTCGTGAGTTCGAACTTAAGCAATCACTTTACTTTGTGTATTTAATTATTGAGTTTAAAGAGCACAGACTGTCAGTAGACTGTGAAGGAAATTATCGTGAGGAATGCCGGGTGTCTCAGGATGTTTTTCTTCACCGTTTTGAGAGTAGTGGTGATGAAATTAGTTACATAAAGTAAAGCGCCTGCCTGGGTTCGGACCCACTACCTACAACTCCTAAGCAACACTCCTAAGCAGTTAGCACTGGGCCACCACTGTTCTCATATACCAAATATTGTTTGTCATTGTGTGACCTTTTTTGATTGAGTCGACCTAAAAACTAAATGTTAAATGTTGATGTTTTCAAAACATTATTCGTAAAACGTACAATATTAAACTATATATTGAACAAATAACATTGATATGATAATGTCTGTGACCTACACAGGCTAGACAAAGAAGTAAAATAATGTATCTAAAAATAGTTGTAGGCATACGTTCTAGGGTCGAACAACTAGGTAAAGTGGGATTTCTACAACGTTCCATATAAAGTGACTAAAGTTTGTTTTTCTTTACTTGTCATATTTGGTAAACAAAATGGCTTTACTGAGGAGGTATTCCACTTATAGCACGGATTTGAACGGCACTTCCGCGAACGGCACGCGAGCACTTCCACTAACCGCACTGAAACAAAATTTCGTAACGTGCGGTTCGGAGGAACAGTTTATCGTTATTGGTTTCAGTTCCCGAACAGCACCTACTTAAAATGTTGTTTTAGTGTTGGGATGTACTTTTTTGTTCAAGGGATTATCAAGCAAAACATATCGATACAAATTAGCAGAGGTTTAGTCTTGTACCATGTATCTTAGATACATAAGATATGAGATATTTTGACAATCAAATGTTAGTAAAGTACTACTACTTTTTTTCTCCAGTCTAGGATTTCTAACATCAGATCAATGATAAAATATTTTTGTATTTTCTTATTCTGTCACCGCCATTGTAGTATAGAGGTATGAGGAACAGGGTGTAAAGTTTACTCATCCTCAATTGAAAAAAGACGGGTGTTGTGACTGGTGGGTTATCAGGGTAACTGCCCGACGATTGATGTCGGGGTGTTGTATAAATGCTAGTTGCGTAGTAAACTTTGCGCTTGTGCGTTACAGTCGTAATTTAAAATTGGTAAGTAGTTTTACAAAATATTTTACGTGGTGCGTTGCGTCGTAATAATTGTAATGCATTTTCGAATACACAATTTAACGAAAACACTATCTAGCAAACACCAACATACACATTTTCCAGAAAATTTTCTGTGACATTTAATTTTTTGGTTTGTGTTGACATTTTGTGTTGACTGACAGACAAACTGAAACCGTCGTCCGTTTGTCATCAGTCTGCCGATGATAAACGGACGACGGTTTCAGTTTGTCTGTCAGTCCTCTAAGGTCTTAGAGGTAAAATAACTATGCGGGAGGGCGCCCACGAGCAACTTTTGTCTCAGCAATTAATATGTCTCTCACATCAAGTCTACGGGTTTGTATGAAAGTGCGCGCATGTAGCGACGCGACAAAGAGAGACCACTTTCATACAATCCCGTAGACTCGATGTGAATGAATGAATGAATTGCACCGATCCCAGCGTGGTTTGACCAGACTCGATCAATCGAATGAACCCTAAGATTTGCACTAGCTCCTGTAGCCTCATGTTCCTGGTGCTTAAAATTACTCCTGCTAAAAAGCATTAGCAAAATCGTACGTTTACGAAATAATTTTGACAATATTTTTATTTAGTATTAAATTACTAATATTGTTTATTTCCTCGTAACAATCACTTCAAAATATTTCCGACATAACCTCGAACTCTGTTAAAATAAATTATGAATAGCTTTTAACCACAATCTACTAATCTTATTGTATTTCGGAAAATGTTGGAGTTAAATTTCGGAGTATTTAGAAACACAACAACGAGTAAGACATCCTCCAGTGCAGCGGTTAACAGCTTCGGGGAGATAATGTCTCCCTGTCTTACACCTCGCTGCACAAGGATAGGTTTCGAGGTCTGATCCTGGAGTCGGACTGACATAGTGGCGTTTTTGTACAGACACTTCAGCACCTCGATGTACCGATAGTCGAGAGTGCAGAACAGCCCATGTCTCGATCGAATCAAAGGCTTTCTCGTAGTCTACAAACGCTAAGCCGAGAGGCAGGTTATTCTCTTCGGTCTTCTGTATAACCTGTCGTAGCGTATGTATGTGGTCTACGGTGCTAAAGCCTTTACGGATGTATACGTTTCAGGTGATATTTACGCGACTTGAATCCAATGCTAATCAAATAACATTCGTAAACATTTAACCGCATTCATAACGACTACGGAGCCCTTTACTGTGCGCAGTTCTACACGTACTTGCCGTATCGATACGTTGCTAATGTCCTGAACAAAGAATACATAGGTACCTCCCATCACTACAAACTGTATGCAGGTGCTGTTCGGGAACCGAAACCAATAACGATAAACTGTTCCTCCGAACCGCAGTTACGAAATTTTGTTTCAGTGCGGTTAGTGGAAGTGCTCACGTGCCGTTCGCGGAAGTGCCGTTCAAATCCGTGCTATAAGTGGAATACCTCTTACTGAGAATTGATTTTGAGAAATAAGATACATCCGAATGTTTTATTAAAAGCAGTTTTTGGTGTAATTCACATCGTATGAAGGTGAAGGCGTTCTTTCTTGAATTGGAGGAGTCATCAATGCGAAAAGTCGCGAATTTCGTAGTACCATGTTTTATTTACCAAATTGGAAATGTAACAAAAAATACACTGTAGATATATTTTTAAAACATCCAAAATATGCGTTTAGATACACCAAACACAAAGCCATACCTAAAGAGATACACAAGGAACTATTCATTCAATAACAGAACCCAGGCCATATATCCACACCCTATCCCAATAATAAACTACGGATACCAAACAAATCACTGCAGTACTAGCACAGTCGAATAGTAAACTAAATACCCATACATTGCAACCCAACATCTGGAAGCACCTACAATACCCAGTTGCATGTGAGTTGAGTAATTGGCGTCATAGTAATGCACAATAAACTTGCCAGGGTACACTGCACACAATAAATTCCAGTTTTACGTCTTTGATTAGCCCGGGCTCAGGTTACTCCATGACCCTGCGTCCTGCGTTCAAACAGTAGAGAGTACTTACACTCGGAGTGCCTTTACATAATGGTAGACCACCCTTTAAAGCAGATGTTTGTTTTACGATTTGTGTTGCAAGCTCCTGCATTAAAGCGGGGTTTACATTATGAAAGTAGTGTCGTGAAAAAGCTTGACTGTTATGAGTGCCTCCTGCCTAAGCATTACGTCCGTAGTTTCGGCGAAGTGAGGAGTGATTCCTTTTCCGTATCACCTACGGACATAAGATTAGTTTCGGCCCGTCCTAAGAATACACCACAATTTTACAGTTGTCCCTACTAGTGATGTGCTTTTACCTGTCCGAAAAAGTTAATTAATCGGTAATAGGATTCACTGCGAAATTTCGAACTACTTTCTGATGATGAGCCCGTATTTTCGTTCACGGACTTAGAGAGTAGGTCACCTGCTCCGTTACACTTATGGACCCAAGATTAGGTCGGAGCCCGAACTAAGAATGTATGACGACACGATTTGACAGTAATGTCCCTACACCCGACGTGTTTTTAACCGTCAGCAAAATTAAATTTGACACTTGTTTTGACGGTTCAAGTATTTTCGACCGGACCCGTATCATTGTTGGCGGACTTAGAGAGTAGACCTTTTTCGGAATATAGCTAACTAACACCCGCTTTTTGAAAAGCTGATAAATTTAACTATCATGCTGGCATACACGTTGGCAGGGACATTGATACGCAAACTGTAATCATGAATTCAGCACATGATTCTAGGGCTCTTTAGTCAACTGAGGCCGCTTGAACTTATCCCGCGGGATGACGGGATAAGTTCAAGCGGCCTCATGTCCTAGCGTAGAAATTTTTCGTCAGTTATAAAAATAAAACGGCTCTTTTATTATAGTTAGTTATAGTCCGAAACCAAACAGTCAAGCTACTTTTTCACGTCACTAGTTTCATAATGTAAACCCCGCTTTAAGTACATTGCTATTAATACGAATTTTGAAACAAATAGGTATTTGTAATTATTTTAGTTTTAACGTTGTATGGTTTTATTGTGTTAATGAGGTCGTTATAATTAACATGAATGAGTATTCAATGCGTTTATTTGCAATGCAGTACGATCAAATAATATTATTACACTACAAAATAAAGCTATTTAAATGTAATGGCACAATTATTTTGTAAGTGGACGATAAATATTTTGAAGTAGGTACAGTCGGAATAACTCTTTTTAATGACCCCTTTATTATAATTAAAGTGCAATTTATAAAATTGTGGTAATTTACTACGCTCTCTCAAAATTTTGTGATTTGTCGAATTCTAGATCCCTACTTGGAAATTAGAGACGGGCCAATTCTGATGATTTTACTTTTTTTTCATTTTTTCTTACCACGATTTAATTTACTTACAAAAGTCCGCTGTTTCTTAAAAAAGTGTAACGGACGAAATGATTCCACAGAATTCGTTTCGCTTCTACTCTTTGACGTCTCACAGTCAGCTATAATAAATGATCTAAAAATATTCCGGTACAATTCGACACCGCCTTTTGTATTACAACTATTATCAATTTGGCAAGCTTTAATATGGTGATTACAGATATAATTTGTATTCTTCTCTATGGTTTTCTTTATTAGATAAAATAATTATCAGCTTATAGGTGAACAAATTATTCTAAAATGTAAGTGTGCATCATTTTTAAAATACCTAATTTCATGATGCCTTATTATAAAATTTAGTAATTATTTCTTCTAAATCAAATTATTCATTTTTATTTCAATCATCATCTGCGTAGCCTTTTCCCAACTATGTTGGGGTCGGCTTCCAGTCTAACCGGGTGCAGCTGAATACCAGTATTTTACATGGACTGACTATCTATCTGGCCTGGACAACCCAGTAACTGGGTAGTGCAATACCCCTTGGTAAGACTGTTTGTCAGACTTTCGGGCTCCTGACTACTCATTTTTATTTCAATACTAGCTGCGCCCCGCTGTTTACCCGCATAAGTTTCGCTCCCGTGATGATATCGGGATAAAAGGTATCCTATATGTTAATCCTGGTTATAAACCATTTGTGTGCCAAATTTCATCCAAACCCGTTCAGTAGTTTTTACGTGAAAGAGTAACAAACATCCATCCATCCATCCATACAAACTTTCAGATTTATAATATTAGTAGGATTTTTACAAATGTATTAATCTCTCACAGAGAGGAGGCCCGTGTCCCAGCAGTGGGGACATTAAAGGCTGATCATGCTTATGTTATGTATGCTGCATACTAATCAATATGTCAATCATTAAATGAATGTGTAATAAATTAAGTTCAGAAAATATTCAAAAGCTTCAATGAAAACTTACTTATACAGATGCTTATTTAAAAGCATCTTGTAAACTGTTTACAAGATGCTTTTAAATTAGCATAATTTAAATTCCATTAATTTGAAGTTTAACTACAGTCTAGTTAACTTTAATTAAATCTGTTCTTGACACAAGTGATATTGCTTGAGGCAACATCTAACCAAGCTAATTATTTTTATGTCCAGTGAAGGTAGATATGGCACGCATTTTATTAACCGACTTCAAAAAAGGAGGAGGTTCTCAATTCGGACTATTATATAATATTTTTTTTTTTTACAAAGTTTAGCTGTACTCAGATTATCATTATTGTGCATCGTGTCAACAACAACTTCCAACCAACTACTTACTACCAACTTCCAAATACAACCCCTCCTCCTCCTCCTCCTGCTTACTTCTGTTTTTTTCTTCTTTTTTTTTGTTTGTTTTCTTTTTATGCGTCATGTTTACCGCAAATTAACGTATTTTCTTTATTTCTATTCTTTAATGACAAACACAACAGGAAACAAATAATTATTTAATTTATTTTTATTTTAATTGTAAGCTTTTGCGCACAGTCACCAACTGTAACTAGGTATCAAAATGAGTAGCGACGCACAATCACACCCTCCCATACGTTTAACCGCGCGAAATAAAAAAAAAAGGTACAATAAATTCGTCTGGCGTGTTTTCGGCCTGACTGGTGCGCCGGATGACATTGCTGTACTGTGATTAATTGTCGCAACGATTGAAATGGTCTAACCCCCCACTGGCAAACGAAATGGAATACAGCAAGCCGAATAGGACCTTTTTAATAACGGGCGCCAAAGAGAAACTAATTTATATGTAGGTATGTCTAATAATACTTTAATGTTACAGTTAGCAAACGGTGGCGTCGTAATGGGAATTGGATATGTTGGAACGATGATAAGGAAAATTGTTCACATTTAGCTAGGTGTGTCTGCTTCGTAATAAGACCATTATGACGCTACTTGATATGCAAGAGAAATTTCTAGTATCGTAGTTAAAAAGAAAATTGTAATCCCTAATTGGACGCTGAATTAAACTGAGGACACAGCCTTGCAACCAAATAAAATTATGGAGAAAACAAAAATAAAATTAACGAACTATCCCATTCAATAAGAATTTTTAATTAACACAAACGTATAAAATGATAATAAGCTATTCGATGCAATTTCACACTCGGGTTAATTAGTCGTAACAGTCATGAACTCTAAAAAGGAGAATGAAAATATAGTATATCGGTGATATTCAATGCAATATGACAAGCGAATATTTTAAACTCAGCATGTAATCTCGCAAACAAGCGGGAAATTGGCACATTCGAACTTTATTTGACGTGTTAACATCTCTTTAAACCGCGGTGCCGTCTGTTTTATCGAATAAAAATATTAAATGCTTTCAATAACATAACGCGCCGCTCCGCCGCCAAGCGAACTTAGGGTTCAATACGAAACGGTGTGAGAAGCGCTAAGTCACTGGCATTCTCTTTTTCTTTTAAGGGTTAAAAAATGTTTGTGACAATTTGTCCATTCTCCAGTGTTGTTTTCTTTTTGATTTATTTGTCCACCAGTTTAATTTTAATCACATCTATTCATCCAATAAACTCAAGATTATTTATTGTATTATTATATCCCTATTCTCCAATCTTATCTCCAGAATTACCATATAGTTGCGATACAAAAATTTTAATATAAAACTAGAATCTTTTCACACAAAATGATATTTTAAAAAAGAAATACGGAACTTGTAAAGCGTGGGATGATTCACACTCGGACCATTTCATTCTTATTTATGATACAGGTGAGTATAAATTAGTTCACTTAACAGAAACCCGCTCTTTAGGGGTCCTGATAAACAGGTTCGATCGGTTAATTTGTATCATTTTTTTCATCTTATTGTGTACGGAATGAGTTTGAAGTCCTTGACTCAACGAGGTGTAACTAAAGAAACGTATTTGTAACGAATCGATGTCCGGCATCGCTCATGATCTTTGATGGTTACCTACCTACACCTGCCTGGTTATCATCCAAATCTCTAATTAAGTAATTGTGGCTTTATAAGTATTGAGTTTTTTGCTTGACTGTGAACTGATGTTATTGTGAATTGTGACCTCGTTAATTTTAAAAATAGTTTCCTTGTTGCGTTTTTTGCTCGGTTTGATGAGCTTTGTTGAGTGAGCTTTTAAAGGTGGGAGTTATGCTGTTTTGATGGGTAGGTAGGGAATTATAATTGGTTTATTTTGAAGTTGGCAGTAGTAAAGTATTAACAGTACCATCGACACGATGAAAAATTAAGTAGGCACACTGAATAATACTATGGTATACTGCTCTATAAGAATAAGCAAGCTGAAGTCGCAATGGGCCGGCCATAGCCGTAGAACCAATGCCCGTTGGGGTAGACGTGTTCTTGAGTGGAGACCGCGAATCGGTAAACGAAAGGTGGGACGCCCTCAAGCTAGGTGGAGCGACGATCTTCGCAGGATGGCTGGTAGCAGCTGGATAAGACTTGCCGAAAATGGAGTTGACTGGCGTGCAATAGGAGAGGCCTATGTCCAGCAGTGGACTGCTATAGGCTGATGATGATACTACTGCACTAACGGGCAAGCCTTGATTCAAATTAAGGTTAGTTCGTTTGTGTAAGCGTATGTGCTAGTGTAGGGGTAGTCTGTCCAGACTGTTTTGTCTGTACAGACTATCCTTACACTAACACATATGTACTCGTAAACTTCATAGACGACACAGATAAAGTAGAAAACAGGTAAACTAAACAAACTGGTGGGTGTATTTATGTAACCCTAGAAATTCCTAAAACCAATATTTTTGTTTAATTAGCATTTAAAACAGTGTGTTATACATTCCTTCCGAACATGTCAAATTTAACACCCAATAAATAAACAGCGTAGCGCTACAGTCCAAATATCTTGCACATCCAACAATTCACATAGGTAGGTATCAGGTCTATAAACCCATCAAAGGTCATACTGCCAATCAAAATACCTTCACAGCTTTCATTCCACGTCGAAAACGGTTCACTAATAGAAAATATTTAATAGAAACTTTATTTTAATTACACTTAGAACTGGTTACCATTTAAAACAAGCGCTGACCGTGTTTTGTGTGAAGTTATCAAATAATCGACCTTATTGATGTATGGGCTACCGTCTAGCAATGATTTATAATGGCTTCCGACTAGGACATCATTCCTTTGCGATGATTTTCAATCACATCCGACGGTTCGTTAGCTCTCGTATCTATGATCGGTCATGCTCTCACGTATGTTGTGATGGATGAGGCATTTTTAATCGGCGAAACGAAAATAGCGATCAATATGTGTGGAGAAAATGCCTACATTATGTATGTTCATTTTAATCAGTTTCGTGAAATATTTACGGGGATTAGCGACATTATGGAATGGTAAAATTGAGCAATTGACGCATTTACACTTTTCTTCCATCAATGACTTTCTTTGTGTTTTAATAATATTTTTTGGAGCCTCTTCGTGACTAATTTTAGCGTTCAATACCTATGAGTGACTCAAGAGCATTATCCTTGCGTGTAGAAATTAATCAAAGTTTGTCCATTAATACATCAAGCCAATTGGTTGATTGAGAGCGTCGGTGTCGTCGAAACAAAAACACAAATCATAACATTACTTAGTACTCTGCAAAGTTTCTTTTTCTGTCTGTACGTTCATTAGTCGTCCTCTTCTTACTAGAGAACCAGCAACCTGATGTAGTTAGGTACGTGTATTTTGTAGCTTAGTTTTACTTTTTAGGGTTCCGTAGCCAAATGGCAACGGAACCCTTATGGATTCGTCATGTCTGTCTGTCTGTCTGTCTGTCTGTCTGTCTGTCTGTCTGTCTGTCCGTCCGTATGTCACAGCCGCTTTTTGTCGAAACTATAAGAGCTATACTGTTGAAACTTGGTAAGTAGATGTATTCTGTGAACCGCATTAAGATTTTCACACAAAAATAGAAAAAAAACAATAAATTTTGGGGGTCCCCATACTTAGAACTGAAACTCAAATTTTTTTTTTTCATCAAACCCATACGTGTGGGGTATCTATGGATAGGTCTTCAAAAATGATATTGAGGTTTCTAATATCATTTTTTTCTAAACTGAATAGTTTGCGCGAGAGACACTTCCAAAGTGGTAAAATGTGAGTCCCCCCCCCCTTTAACTTCTAAAATAAGAGAATGATAAAACTAAAAAAAATATATGATGTACATTACCATATAAACTTCCACCGAAAATTGGTTTGAACGAGATCTAGTGAGTAGTTTTTTTTTAATACGTCATAAATCGTAACGTAACGGAACCCTTCATGGGCGAGTCCGACTCGCACTTGGCCGGTTTTTTACTCTTCGTTATGTTACCTATATTATCATAACATCACGCATTTTAGCAGTTAAGCAGAAGTATATCTTTAGTACACCCAAATTTCCCCAGTTATGTTTAGTTAATATTCTGAGAAAACATAAGGCACAGCTGGTACCGATTACAAATAAGACAAGAATAACTATTGTCCTTTAAAAGAATACAGGGTTATTTTTCAAAAACCAGCCAAATTTAAGGATGTGGTACAGACCATCAAACTGAACAACTTTCTCCATGGGACAAATAGCGTAATCGCGAAAATTTTATCAACTGTCCCATAGAAAACTTTAATACCTACTCGACCTAAATGTATGGGACGGCTGAATTTTTATTCGCGATTACGATGTTGGTCTCATGGAGAAAGTTGTTCAGTTTGATGGTCTGTACCACATCCTTAAATTTGGCTGGTCTTTGAAAAATAACCCTGTATAGTCACGTCCAACTCCTCCTAACTCCATGCCTTCAAAACTATCTTTTACCGTTGGCAACATCAACAAGTGATACAAACACATGTAAATAAATTGAGATGAGCATTCCCGCGGTTGGCAGCACAATCTATCAGTAATTCACGTGGCATTATCAATCAACCGTTCTATGATTGATGAAATATTTTCATCGGTAGCCAGATAACTTGTCCGTTCCGAAGTTAATTAAGACTTCTATGTACCGAGTTCCTTACAATGTTTTTTTTCTTTTTTTTGTCGACTTGTAAGAATAGCGTCATATTATTATCTGATTGATAGAATTATGTTCGTTATAAACAAAGATTCTGTTGAATATATTGTTCTTTGAAATAAAAAATTCGGGACTAATTAAAAGTTTCTGTAGAATTTTCGAATGTATCTAATACAATAGGTATTGTAATACAATAGGTAGTGTTACGTAAATAACAGGTATTCGAACTACAATGTGAAAACTCATGAACAATTTCAGTACATATCGTAGCTATTATAATAATTCAGCTTTAATCATATCTATTTATAAATTGGCACTGGAATAATGTTTTACATTTGTTGAATAAGATTTTAATAAAATTATCAGAAAATCTCATTTGAGTCTGTAAATACTATTTATAATTAACTGGTAAGCTTTTACGAATATGAAACTATAAAAAACGATTCTGCTATAATTTATAGACAACAAAGTTGTTTAAGGAATACCGAAATAATAACCAACTAGATTGTTTATTATAGCTAAGTTTCCAGCATAATTGAAATGATTTCTCTAGGAACTTACAGGACTTTCTTCTAAGCAGGCAAAACCTTAAGCCATCGTTATAATAGTAGGTTTCAATTTAGGTAAACCTTATTTAGGTAACATCACCCACAACACACAAAGGTGTATTTGGGCATAGAACGTACACAAACATTTTGCCAGTTCTGTTTCAAGTTACACGTGTAGTCACGAAGCAACGCGTGCTTTACTTGTGGTAACCAAGTGTACGAACACGTTGTGAATGTGAGCGTGAAGATGAATAGCAGCCGCACATAATACACACATGCGCACACACACTCTTCCAACTTTGCCATTCTCTCGGAGGGTACCGCGAGCTCCTGCGCTTACACAAACATCACAGCGTGTTTGTATACTCGGTAACCACAAGTAAAGCACGCGTTGTTTTGGGAGATAAAGATATGTAATAGGTGACAATTCTTTGGTCTTAACCGGGAATAAACCAAAATCCAAATTTTCTAATGAAAATTCCAATATCATTGACGGAACTAGGCATCGAACCAAGCACCCCAAACCCCACAATCGTTATGACTAGACCAACGAGGCAGTGTCAATTTAAATGACAGTAAAACTTTCAACTTTTTTTTTCACAGTATTTATAGCCTTGCACGTGTCTTTAAGATAATATCTGTTATCGACCACAGCCAGTTACGAGATCACGCTCAAAAGAATGTAGTTCTAATAATAAATTCAATTCAGACCAACAATATTTTGATCGTATCATTGCCCGCGAATTAGAGGAATTAAAGCATTCTAATTTGATCATTATCTACTTCATTATGGCTACTGTAATTTGAGGGAATGTTTGGGTGTAAGGGAGGCAAGGGGTAAAAAAGGGAGGTAGGGTTTGGCACGAATGCAGCAGTGACCCTTTGTCCCCGTTTCGTACGCACCTACAAAGCCCGTTTTTTTAACCGACTTCTAAAAAGGTGCCTCCTCCTTTTTTGAAGTCGGTTAAAAAAAGGGCTCTCTTCTCAATTCGACTGTATTTTTTTTAATGTTTGTTAGAACTCAAATAACGGAGTTCTAACAAACATTTAAAAAAATACAGTATATATAATATAAGCCGATTTGCAAAATTCTTTTTTTATTTGTAATGATATATACTTTTAGATTGGTTCCATACAAATTTAATAAAACGGTTCCGTAGCCGAAACCAAAATTATTGGTAAAAATTACAACTTAAAAGTGAAAAATAAAAAAAATATTGCAAAAAAAAACAACCGACTTCCAAAAAAGACTACAAACAGAAAAATAACTTTAATTTCGGAAGTCGATGGCAAACAATGAAAATGCGAACCCAACGACAGTGACTTCCAAAATTTCTAAAATTATTTTTCACTTTGTAGTGTCTTTTTTGGAAGTCGGTTGTGTTTTTTTTTTACAAATAAGTTTTTTTTTTTATTTAGACCTGATATTTTTATTTTGTTTTGCATAGGGTATCAAAGAAGGTTTTTAATAATGTATTGTAATTTTGACAGAGTCGAGGGGTTATCTTAAATAAAACTATCCATTGACACTAGCCTTTTTAGTTAGGTCAGTTGAAAACCTTGTACTTTGTTAATGGTTAAGTTTTGAAAGATGGAGACGACCATAAAGTCAACTGCGTAAGTATACCAAAATACTCTTATGCATTATTATTGCCAGTGTTTTAATTTGTTGTCGTCTCCACATTGTTTAAGTTTTAATATTATTCACTAGAAAAACTAGATTCCGTATTCATCAAATTACTAGCAAGAATTCACGAAAATTTAATATGATATCATCGCGGAAAGTACTGGTATGTTTTGACTGCCAAAAAATGAATTCTGAAGAAGAAAAACTCCACAAACTGAAATAAATATTAAAAATTTGTCTTTGTTGCGAAATTATTATGTTCAAAAAGCTATATTTTTGTCGAGAAAAATGATATGAATTTAAACTAACATCAGAAAATTAAATACTGGCTGAGATAGCACATATTTATTTAGCAATAGTGTGATGAGTGAAGCTTTAATATTTAACCGTTTGTTTAGTAAAGAGATTTCTAAATAAAATTTTAAATATATTTTTTTTATATTTTGTTCCTTTTCTCTTTTTTTTTTGTTTTTGTTCGACAAATTCACAGTAAAATACACAAATTGTCAGTTAAACAGTTTGTCAACTTACAATTTATTTATGCTCTATTTATAAACATAACTGTTGGCAATGCAAAACCTGATAAACATCTTTTATTTTTAATATACATAAAAAAGAAACGAAATCAGAGCATTTAATAACACATCACGCATCGAATCGTAGTCTTCGATTGAAAAAAGTAACCGACCGAAACGATGACTAGCATCGAGTTCCGTCTCGATTGTACAAAAGGTCCGAATCGAATCGAACTGTTAGGCATTGTACTGACAATATCTACTCACTATTTGTATTCGGATTCTTTCGTAACATTCCATCACCAATGTCGCTGTCGACTGTTAAACTAATACCGCTAGTCCGAAGCAAAAAGTTTCAAAGAGAGGAATAAGTAAAGTGTAGTGATCTAATGACACTGGTGGCGCTCGAGCAAGAACCATTGTTGAAGAAAAAAAACACGTGTACCTAGCTAATCGAATTCTTCTTTGAACATGTCAATGTGGCTTATTAGTCGATTCACACGAATTTACTCGCGCGATACATCGCCCGTATCGGGCGAGTAAATTCGTGCGAATCGACACTATTGTGAATTTTTTAATCAAATTAGCTTCTTGCGAGTCGCCTATAGGAAAAATAATAAATTATTTAAAAGTTTCGACTCATTGATTTTAAAAGAAAACAGAATAATTAACGGAAACCTTCCTATTTATTTTCATAGACTTCAGAAGGGTATGCAAAATGACCATCTCACACTGTAATCAGGAGTCGAAAGCAGAGCGGAATGGTTGCACATAGTTGCATTTGTCAAGAAAGTTTACTGTAATACTTACATAGTGCATTACAGAAAACCCAAAAACCAATAAAAATTATCCTACATTGACGGCTTATGAGTCGATTCGCCCGTTTCGGGTGAGTATATTCGTGCGAATCGATTTGCAACTCTGTGCAATCATCCCGCTCTGCATTCGACTCCTGATTGCAGTGTGAGACGGTCATTTCGCCTACTCTTCTGAAGTCTATGAAAATAAATAGGAAGGTTTCTGTGAATTATTCTAGTTTGTTTTAAAATCATGAGTCATGCAATAAAGCCAGAACTTCCGCCACCTTTCATCATAACAGTTATCGGGCACTCACTTATGAAACACAATAAATTCGTTCCCTAACTAAAAGACTTCTGCAACTACAAACTGCTATACGGTACAGTTGGGCAAATATATTTTAGAACAAACGGTGTCTGCGGTCACTGCGACTTGTGTATACGAGTCGGTCCGAGGACGCTTCATCGCAACCGCTCCCCACAACTTTCTGAACTGATCCCAACTTGTAACCATTAGAAGACCTGTTAAATGCTGAGGGCACGATTATGCAAACTGCTATGTGCCGTTGATATTTAGTTTGGAACATAATAGCTATTAAGTTAGATGTTAATATGTTATTTTGATTAAGTTACCCTATTGTGAAGATCCCTCATATAACTGATGGTCGCGTCGACGGAGATAATACAGTTACAGTCGGCAACGCTTCAGTGGCGTCAAGTTTGAGTTTCATCCTTATTGCTAATGGCGTGGATGATACACGCTCTGTTACTAACTGAGGACTTACTACGACAACATTCTAACGATGAACTGCGCGAAGCTAAGGCAAGTTGGGTAACAAAAAAACAAAAAGTGGGTACGTAGTTCTGAAAACATAAATTTTTAATATGATGTTTGTGAATGCATGACGCGAGTTTTATGTAAATTTTCAATGTACTATTAATAATGAACTATGTAACGTGTAATTTTAACGTACCTTTGTTTTAATTAAAACTTTAAATTTAACACATGAATGACGCTTAGCAGTTTATTTAATCTAAGAAATAATTAATCATTAAATTTTAACTTCATTAAAACTAATTAACTATTAAATATTTATGCAAAGCACGAATATATATTGGAACACGTATTTGGTTACTGCAATTTCCAAGTTTTAAGTCAATGTCTCAAGTTTTTTAATTATGCGCTAATTCCATGGCGGGGCTTCTAAATTAATATCCAATGGGCTGAAAGTTTTTACATGTCTAGAAAGTTTGTGACGTATTAAATTTTGGGGATTAGATTGTTGCTGGTAATGATAAATATATTAGAAAATCATAAATAAAATTTCGTTTGGGTGAATTTTGTCTCAGAAGACTTCGATTATTATTGAAGGTTAAAGAATTGACGACACGGTTGGCGTAGTGGCTGAGCGATCGACTGCTGCGCTGCGTGTCCCGGGTTCAATTCTTGCACGGAACAAATATTTGTATTGCCTACAGGTAGTTGTTCCAGGTCTGACTGTTTGTGTATGTGAGTTTAAATGTTGTGTAAACGCACCTACGATATAGGAGTAATTCCTAGTGAGGGGCAAAGTTATTTATTAAAAAAAAAAAAAATTAAATACCCATTTAGATATTTAATTGGATTTTCTTCAAATCAGATTCTTTATTGTGCAGTGGTTGCTCAGTGGATACGGCTGCGACTTACGAGTGAGTGACAGGCGCTTTATTTTATGTAACTAATTTCATCAGCACTGCTCTCTAAACGGTGAAGGAAAACATCGTTAGGAAATCGGCATGTCCTATAACCAAAAAATTCGAAGACATGTGACATCGACCAATCCGGACTGGGCCCGCGTGGTGGATTACGATACGGTCCACTACCCCTCACAGAGAGGAGGCCCGTGTACCAGCAGTGGGGAACATTGTAGGATGAGTATACAAATTATTTTATATCTTTTATGTACAGACGCCAGCAGGTCAAGCTACCCGAAACTGTCAAATTTTCCCAATCAACCTTGAACCTTAATGCTTTAGCGATAAAGTTGAAAATCTATTAAAGAAATTTGACAGATTGTAGTAGCTTGATGTGCTGGCGTCTGTACTTTGCTTCTATTCTTAATTAGCTGTGTCGTCAAACTCATTCTTTCGTAGACAATAAATTGATCTTTCTCCGTCATCTTAATTCGCATGAATTCACTACATTGTTACATATAAATCGTTTTTATTTAAGCTCTTTAGCCATTGAATTGTCTTTGTAATCTTGTAATGCTAATTCAATCTTTGTCGGCCCTCAGTATTGTCTTTATCTTAACTGAGATTATCTCTGTTTCGGAAGATTGGTTCGATACTTTACCTGTTTACTCTACCTTTTGTAATTTTAACGAGTTTATTTGTAACAAAAGTAACGTTAAATAACTTTGTGTTAACGGTTGTCGAAATCTCCTTTCAGTCTTTGGATCGGACTTTTATTTGATTTGTTCCAACTTTGCCCAAGGACGCTTGAATGGAAAATCTTGGTCACCTTTATCCGATTCGAAATTCTCAAATATTTGTCACTGGAAGCTATTAATTAAAAATTTCTTTATCGCGTTTCCATTGCTTTGATGACCAAAAGTTATAAAATTTGTTATTAAAGATACCGATAAGATTAGGTAATAATTGGGTACTTACATATTTTATAACTCATGGGGTCGTCACCTAAAGCCCACTGAAGTATTCTATTAATTAAAATTAATATAGATTTTATATCTGTCCACGTTATTTGGTAGCCAGTCACATTTTTTAAAATAAAAATGTCATTAAATTCTTTGAATTTATAAGATTACGAAAGAACACGGTACGTAACAAGAACCGTGAAGGAAAACTTCGTGAGAAAACCGAAAATTCGAAGATATTTACGAACCCGCACTGGGCCCGCATGGTGGATTACGGCCCAGTCCCTCTCACATGGAGGAGGCCTTTGTCCCAGCAATGGGAACGTTTTAGCTTTTGGTTAAAATAGGTAGACGCACCTGCCTAACAATGTTTTAAAGATTTATTCATGGAAAAAACTAAACATTCGACAGATTTCGATAAATCGTTATGCTAGTAAGAGATATTCTATATATCGCGCTAAGCAAGCCTTGTATCCCGCTGAGTGTGGTATAATGTGCCTGCATGGCGTTGTACGGACGGCGCCGAGTAAATAGATCTACCACGAAACGAGAAAACTTAGTCCCAGCCGCACTATTCGCCATACATTGCTCTGGCTCTACAATCTTCATGCTAAAAGTAAGGATATGCGGTCAAAAAGCCGCAATGAAAACTTAAATGCAATATCGCATTCCGGTCTTTATATTCACATAGTAGGACCCCTGAAGCCGCATGAGGTTAGGGCAACCGTGCACTACATGAAATTCCATAGCCACCATCGCACGCAAGATAGACAAAAGCAAAGGGAACTGCAATTGAAAAATGGCTTTGTCTCAAATTCAATAAAAATGTTATGTAACTAGTTTGTACCTACCTGTAATAAAGAGTATAACTTTGTAGTTTCGTTTTTAAAAATACTTTATTATCCTTCGCTTGTTTCGGTAGAAGTTTGCGTGTATTTTAGTTGGAAAAACTTGAAAGAACACGTATAATAACAGTATATTTTTCAGAGTTAGAGCCTTAGACATTAGATAGGCATTACATACGTGATAAAAAAATGATAAGCAGTTTTATATACATCCAGAGAGAGAAGGGCCCGTGGCTAAATAATAACAGCCGCACAGGTCAATCGGTCGGTTTAAGCTACGCTTGCCGCCGTTGGTCTGTGGATGGGTGACCATCTTTGCATACCGAGGCCCCTCTATGCCTCGGAAAGCACTTTACCCCATTTGGTCCCGGCTGTCTTTCGTGGATCTTTGACGTTACGGGTAGTCAGAAGCCCGAAAGTCTGACAAGTACCTATTGTGGAGGTCAGATAGGCGGTTGCTCCATGTAAAATACTGGTATTCAGCTGCATCCGGTTAGACTGGAAGCCGACCCGACATAGTTGGGAAAATGCTAGGCAGATGAAGATATACATCCAATAAAAAAGGTTTGATGAGATTTCTACAATCAACCAAGGAAAACGCCAATCACCATACATTTAATAGACCGATAAATGTGACACTTTCACGACCGTACATTGTTACAATGAACGTATCATTTTCAGTTACAGGAGGCTCATTTTCAAATCAAATAAGTAGATAGGTTCCGAATTTGGGAGGGTTTATCCATGTCTTCTTATCCTACCACATTTTTGACGTTTAGGCATGTTTTTGCTGTACTGAAAACAGCTAAGTTTAACCCTTTGTGTCTGAGGGCACGTGTAAAATGGAGTGGTTTAACCCTATCAAGTGAGGTGTCACTGCATAGGTCTTTTTCAAAGTTGACGCTTTTATGTTAAAATTAATTGAGATTTATAAGTCCTTAGAGTCATTAGCAGCGTATCACCACTCAGCGACTTTTAATTATTCGATCTGAAAGACTGAAAAGTTTCTGAACACTTATGATGGAACGCGTGAAAAGGTTTTACTTTTGACTAATGATTTTCTATTTAATAAAGGATTTTCTGAAATGAATCATTCTAAAGAAAAGAGAAGACAGCCTGTCTGTCTGTCAGCATCTAGACTCAAATATAATATAATGAAAATGAAATTCTATAACAGACTTAGCCCAGGTTCGCACTGGCGCGTTTTCCCGCGGGGATTTTTTTTTCGTCGAGAGTTGAAAATCCAACAGTGTGTCTTTTTTACGCGCTAGGATGTGTTCTCTTGCATTCTCATCTCTCGGCGCAACGCCGAGAGTTGAAAATCCAGTACGCGATAAAATCCCACTACGATATTTTTACGTCCGTGCGTACAAGGGCTGCGTGTGATACAGGCTTTAAATTAATATTCTTTTAAATAATTGATATAGGTATACGAAACCCAAACACAAACTGATTTCCAACTTTGCTCCAAAAATAATAAAATAGTGCTAATTTTTGTGACGTTTATGTGTTTTTGTATTAATCTGCAAAAAAAAAACATTCATAAAATAAAATCCGCATATAGATGGTGATCACCGATCCACAAAAAGGAAGACAAGACGCATATAAAAAACTACCGCCCAATAGCCAAAATTCCTATTTTTTCCAAAATCTTTGAGAAAGTTATATATAACTCGTTATACCAATATCTTCACAAATATAATATTTTGTGCAAAGAACAAAACGGTTTCCGGAGAAATAAAACAATTAACATGGCTATTTTTGACTTTATAAGTAATGTTATGTCTGCCGTTGATAAAAAGACTCCCATCTGCGCTATTTACACAGACATGACCAAAGCCTTTGATTATGTTGATCACAAAATCCTTCTAGACAAATTGCATTGCTATGGCATCAGAGGGAACATTTTAAAATTACTAGAATCATATCTCAGTAATAGATTGCAATGTACTGAAATCACAAGAGTGTGCGCAAAAACCAAAACGGAACGAACATATGTGTCGAATTTCAGAAATATAAAATATGGAGTGCCTCAAGGTAGCGTGCTTGGGCCACCCTTATTTCTCATTTACATAAATGATTTGCCAAAAGTGACACAACAACAAATGATTTTGTTTGCAGACGATAGTACAGCTATAGTAAAATTTAAGGACCTAAGTACTTATCAATTTGACATTAATAATACTCTTACTGACATAATAAATTGGCTTAATTTGAATAATTTAATAATCAACCTCAAGAAAACCAAAGTAATGCATTTCCACCAAAGAATTGAAGCCCCAAAAATTTGTGTCAATTACAATGGCACCGAAATAGAAGAAGTAAAAGTAGGTGTGTTTTTAGGTATCCATATTGATAATAACCTTAATTGGAAAGCTCATATAGAACAGCTATGTAAAAAAATAAATAAATCTGCCTATGCACTTTTTCAATTAGCTAGAAAAGTAAATATAGACGCGTTACATGTTGCCTATCACGGTCTAGTAGCATCACTCCTACGATACGGAATTATTTTTTGGGGCAATTCCCCAGATAAGGAATTACTATTCAAGGCACAGAAAAGGTGCATTAGAGCCATGTGTGGTCTGAAAACAGATGACAGCTGTGCACCGTACTTTAAATCATTAAAAATACTTACGTTACCGGCGATATACATATTAGAAATTAGCATCTTCGTCAAAACAAATCCCAACCTTTTTGAAAAATTGACAACGGTACGAAATGTTCCAATTCGAAGTCAGTACAAAAATGCTTTGAGTAATTATAAATGTAAAACTGCATTAGTAAAAAAAAGTGTCCTGGGTATGGCACCACGTATCTATAATAAAATTCCAGAGGCCATAAAAGAATTAAATTTTACACAATTTAAGAAAAATATGAAATTGTTCTTGGTTGATAAATGTTATTACACTATTGACGAATACTTAAATGACGAATTAATTTAGAATTACAATTATTAACGTTGACATTGCATAATTTTGACATTTTAATTATTTTGACATAGATTTGACATTTTAATAATTCCTCATTTAGTTCTGACATAATTGGAGTATGACTTAATATGTAATCTAATTTTTTAATTTAATACCATAACTATGCATGATTTTCAAATATTTTATTTAGTAAATTTTTTATTTGCAATCCTGGCTAGACTTGCTCACCATATTTGTACGCCTCCTGGCATAACATAGCGCTCTGTTCATCAAACATAAGATCTTGTATTCTTTACCTATGTTAACAAATAAATAAATTATTATCTCCTTTATTTCATTTAAATACTTACAAAATACATTTTTAAATATTTTTATAAACAAAAGGATAAAAAAAATAATAATAATTATTATTATTATTATTATTATTATCACATTATGTCAGTCATAGTTACAAACTTTGCTTTTTATGATATCAATGACTTGCTCTGATAAAATTATAGATATTATTAGATTTTTTCGTAGATTCGTAAATCTTTTTTTAAATAAATTTATGAGAATTGATTTCTTTGAGTCCCAGTCATCTCATATGTTAAATTGGATTTTTATTTTTGAATAAAATTCAATCAATGTCACTTCTATTTTTGATGGCTTCAAAAGGCTTCTTATTATAATTGACTTCATATTATTAGTATTCACAAACAAGTCTGCTGCTGGTATAGGGTTATATAGTATAATAATTAATAATTCCGAGGTTGATCAAAGTTTACCAATTGGGATTTAACGTACCGCCTTATTGACATGATACCCTTCGAATACCATTTAACGATTATTCAATTTACAGTCAACCTACAATGTTCCCACTGCTGGGACACATGCCTCCTCTCTTCAAGAGGGAGTGGGCTGTAATCTACCACGCGGGCCCAATGCGTGTTGGTAAATGTCACATATCTAAGAATTTTTGGTTCTAGGACATGCCGGTTTCCTCACGATATTTTCCTTCCCGTTTTATTTACACAAAGTAAAGCGCCTGATTGGGCTCGAATTCATGACCTACAACTCGTAAATCGGGCCCATAACTGCTCAATTCTGCTAAATTCCCAGGAAAATTAAGAAAATTAGATTTTAGGAAGAAAAAAGCAGTCATCCGTTGCTCCTGTAAGCAATGCATAGCAAGAACGTCGCAACTAAATGTGCGCTTTCAAAAATCTATTGCTCTATGGACTAATTTTGTTACAGCAACTTGTTACGAGAATCATCATCAAACTATTTATTAATTTCCATTTATATGGCACTTGGAATAAAATTTATACCCGTAAAAACATCTGTTTTACTCTTTAAGCGAAGTACTTTTAAATTATTCTGAACACGTGTCGACACAAATTTTCTGAATGTCAGAGCTCTAAGGATTTACATAAAACTGAAGACTTGTTCTAGAACATTTTGCGAAGACTATGCCTTAAAGTAGGGGGTCGGTACTGATCGTGAGCATTGTAATATTATTTGATATATAATAAACCTACTAATGTGATCTGAATATTAAAAATACAATTTGAATTTGTTACAAGAGTGAGTCTTAATCCTATTCCAAGGAAGCGAAAAGTCAAAAAAAAAAAACACATCATGTAGGTACAGAAAGAAACGTACACAACAGATAGGTAACTATCTTTTTTTTTCCTTGAAATATTTATATTAGACTAGCAGCGTTCTGCGGTTTCACCCGCATACGTTTCGATCCCGAGGGAATATCGAGATAAAAAGTACCCTATAAGTAACAAACATCCATCCATCCTCACAAACCTTCGCATTTATAATATTAGTAGTATACAAGTTAGCAAAAACATACCCAAAAAAAAACTACAACATTATAAAAAAAACAATCTTAAAATTATGAAAAATGGTATCATCGCATTGTTATCAACTTAACCACACAGTGTGGTTTAGACCTAAACTGTCATGGCGCCTTGTTGAAAAGATACGTACATGAGCCTATCAAGTAACGAGTTAGAGCGAAAGCTAAATAATTATTTTGCACGCACTAATTCACGCTGTGACGGTTTTCTTCAATGTCACATCTGCATGATATTAGCAATGTTTTCAGTTCACTGGACCATTTGAAAGTGATCTATAAGATTTGCCAGATGAGCTTTTTCAGACTTTCGATGTCTCGAGTCTTGGTTCGTTTATTCTACAATCGATGTTTTTGTGCCAATATCATCATTATCTATTTTATTTTAGGGTTTACTGCACAGTTTTTTTTAAATATTCTGTCCATTTAACCTTCCTTTTTTCTGTTATTTTTTTGTAAAATAAATAAAAAGGTTTATTGCAGAAACTTAAACAACTTTTACAGTAAATCTTATATAGGGACCTCCTTTTAAGTAAAAACCTAAAGTTAATCCTAATTTTGCAAACAGCTTAAACGATTATACTTAATTGCCTTATTTATATATTAAAGGATGATCCAACTTAACAACACGTGCCTTTGTTTAATCGATTACAAAAGAAAAATAAAGAACTGCATCTTGGTCGCCATTGGCATAAAAGACACCTTGTAACTAGACTTGTCCACAAATTCCCACCCACCGTTGACATATTTAAAAAGAGAACAAAAAAGATCAAAAACTGCCTCATAATTGGCACAAAAGATGGCGTATCGCAGAAAAGATCGTCCGAACACAGAGCTCTTTATCTTTTTTCGAGATTAATATTTTTGTTAGTCATTTTTTATTCGCAGTTCGGTTTTTTTTTTTATCTCCTCATAGTTTCGTCGGGAATTGGGAATAGGAAATGCATGGAGACGGTTGGTTTATTTGGAATCCTTTTTGTACTTATGAAATGATTGGACGATTTAGAACTTACGTAATGGCATTTAGATAGATACCTACATAAAAATTCAACCGCTGCTAGGATGCTTAACTATGCTTGTTTTATGCTATGCTTACGCAATTAAGCATTTGATTATATAGTTTCCTTATTTTCACAGTTTGAAAATGGTTTTCATTAATCAAACGAGGTTTCCTATTTATCATATTAATCATATTTTTTCTTTATTAAATATAGAGTTATGAAAAATCTCTTTCCTCTAAATAAATACATTCTAAGTACAACACGTATTTATTTGCTAAAAAATTATACACAGGAATGCGTAAACAAAAATTTTACCAGTGTTTGACTCCACGCTTTGTCTTTTTTAGAAAAAAAGGTTCCTTTTTTAGTTATGATCACCGCTTATAGTGATAATGTTTGCTACCTGAGCGTGGGTGCGTTTTAGATCCCGGCACGTGAAATATTGCAAGACATCCCCTGTCACATATCTACCTTATAACTCGAAAAAAAAATCCCAAGAAAAGGACACAGCATACAAAATTATACAAGAAAGAAAGAGACGTAAATAGCCCGCGGTAACAAAGAAGCGTTGTTAATTGCTTTGATTAGATTTCAAGGATTTTAATATAGTGATTCACGCGCTTTGTCAAGTTTCATATATTTTGATTTCGTACGGTGTCAGTTTGATAAAATACGGTTTTTCTTATTCAATGGCCATGTTTACCCTTCCCGGGTTTGGGTCATTGTGTATTATAGCTGATGTAGTAGATATTGTTGGTAGCCGTGACTGTCAACACTGAGGTCAAATAAAAAAATGTTAAGACGGAAATATTTCGCACCTCCCACGCTTCCTTCAGGAAGTTTACTTTGTCACTTTTTAACACTGCATAAGTTTTCTTTGTATGTTCGGATTTATGGGATAATTTAGCTACCGTTGAGAATGTTTTGATCCGAAGCAAATCGGGATTAGGTTTTTTTTGATTCAGTAGATTTAGTGAAAAATTGTTTCCTACTTTTTTAAAGCCCCGTGAAATAGGCGGATGTCATGCATTTTATACTTTTGGATATAATCACATTGAGGTCTTAGCCGTATGGTGTCCATCTCTAACCTGTAAGTTATCACATTTTCAGTCATGGAAATTAAATTAGTCCTGTCTTGTGAATATTCTTAGGTTTTCTGTCTATTGTAAACACTCTATCCATATCTGCGAGCATTGGAAATTTATGAGGTGAACATATTCTATTCCATCTATGGTTAGCTCATTCTTTGCAGAGCATCATCGCTATCTTTTACTGCAACGAAAACGGAAATAACCTCATTAATTTATTTATAGTATATACAACTTTTTTATTGTTTATCGGTTTCTGCGATCTATTCCAGGCAACCGTCGAATGGACAGTGTCATAAGATTTATATAGCTTGTTATTTAATATTCATCTCCAAAAAATCCAAGACAAAATTACATTAACAACTATAATGGCGTAAATACTCATAAATACAAGAGCACGTAGTACAAACGCAATTTCTATGCTAACAAGGATACGCGCGATATCGTATTTGTACCGCTATCTGGGTGCAAAACACACGGGGTGAATATTTTACACATTTTTTGTTTTACGTCTCTACGTATCCACGGCAAATAAACATTTCCTGGAGATTTTTATGTGCTATATTTTTTTCGCGGTGTGACGAAACACGCTCTTGAAATCACGAGTGCCCTAATAAGGCACTTGAGGTTTGGTTCGTAGTTTTCGATAAGGGATTGTGATAATGTCAGGGTATTTTGGGATGAAATGTGTTTCTAAAGATATGGAAAAATATATCCACAAACGTACATAACATCATGCCTGTAATCCCCAAGGGGTTAGGCAGTGGTACACTGGTAAAATGTGCAGAGGTGTACTAACTAGGTACACCTAGTTAGTACACCTCTGCACATTTTACCATGTAATGGGGGCGAGCCTATTGCCATCAACCGGGCACGACTCCAGACTCTGGGCTGCTACTGAGCCATTATTGATAGAAAAACCCACCAACACTGCCTTTTTTTTTTTCAGGATGGGAAATCATCAAATGACCCCTCCCGCTCTGGGTGGAGCGGAGGGAGTGTCAGACTCTTACTGACTAAAACTCACCCGTGTTCCTTCCTTAGCCCTTTATGTTCCAGGGCAGCGGTAACCCTTTCGAAGGATTCCGCTACCCACCAACACTGCCTGACCTGACAATCGAACCCTAGACCTCATGTTCAACATGGAAAAATATAAAATATGGCGTAGTTTATTTTCCTGTTTAGACCACTAATCAATAATTATTCGTCACTTGTTTAGGTTAGTTTATCGATGTCGTAAGGAAAATTATTTCAGTTGAAGCATGGCTGCTTTTACTTTCGTGTTTTTCATGTAGGCACCAACTTACATTGTTTATTAAGGTTTTTGTTTGTATTTATCTCATATTCTAAAAAGAAGATTTTTTTGTCCAAATATAGCACTAAAATGCTCTGTCATTTTACGTTATATAACCGCAAAGGTTTTCAGTTCAAAGCCGAGAGTTTATTTCTTGCCTTTCGTATCCTAACTAGCTACAGTCTATATAACTCGTTCCTTTATCTTATCCCTACAGAGTCTTCTGATAACAAAATTTATGTTCCAAATGTTATCGGATTTATAATATAAAGCATTTAAATTATGTAAAGTTTCCAACAAATCGTACACAATCTTGAAACAGAAATGTACCGGATCTTTATGTTTTGAAACTCTGCTCTTGATCTCCTATTTTATTTTCTGTTGGAGCTGCTATAACATGTCTTTACGGAAATTAAACTTTGGTGAAAATTGTTATGTTAGGATATGAGAAATCACGCTTTAGGTTTTCAGAAGTTTTCATACTTTAGGATTTTAGAAGTAAATGGAGAAAATGATTATGTTCATCGTAATTTTAAAACTCTCAACTCTTTTCTTTTATTAAGTGTCCAGGAAGAGGTGGCAAGATAACCTACACGCCAGGCATCCACTCACACAGTACAGGCATCCTTTTATAGAGCCACCTTTCAGAAAAGAATGCCTGGAAGGATTTGAGGAGGCCTTTGCTGAATATAGGCTAATATTACAAAAAGGATCCATGTCTTGCGTAATTACGATAGATAATCTTAAGTTTCTTAGCTTTTGCTGTAATAATGAATGTAAAATCGGAAAAAACTATGTCGAGCCGGAAGCTAGACGGACATGTTATCAGAAGGCTAATTTTCGTAATAAAAAAAGTCGCAATCTCATCTCAGCGACAATCAATGTTAAAAACTTGTCAAAAATTTAGGGAAATTAGAAGTATTTTTGAGAGATTGAGACTGAGATCAGACTGTGAAGGTTCTTATAATTATGAGAATTGCCCCTTAGGTTTCTTTGATATTCATAAACCTAAGTATTATTTGTTTAAAACTCTTTTGTAGGGCAAAATAATAATTAAAAGGAACAACAATGACCTCACAATAAAACTGATAACCTCTCCACCTAAACAACAGTTCTCGACCATGAGATAGGGATGAGATACAGGTAAACAAAAAATCGCTTGGCTATTTATAAGAAAAATAGACACACTCGACCGTTCGGCCGATCGTAAAATTGATCGGCCCAAACAATTTTCATCGTATATCGACGTGCGCATTCATCAAAAAACATAAATACCTACCGTGGGTAAGGAGATACCCCCACGGCGAATATAAGCGAAAACGATTCATCATTATTCATTCCTTCAGCTGACAGATTGTGATGTGAAACACTTCGGAGTAATAACTTTAACACGCTTCGGCGTCTCCTTGATAGATGTTTTTTGAAATAACGAAACGTTAACATGTGTTTTTTTAGATACACGCGGTAATTACGTCATCGCTACGTATGAGCTTTTGTCTCAGTTCGTGATGAATGATATTCCTGTTGTGACAGCCACGGACAAACACTCGAACATTTTTATGAATATACGCAGGGATCGTAAAGTGTCGGCTTACAGAGGTATTGTTTTTAAATGTACTCGTAAATTATTACTTAGGGCCCGTTTAGAGGCTGAAAAGTGATTTAATAATAAACAAGACTTGTAAAACGTTTGTTGACAAAACGCTTATGATTCAGAAGATGACATAGAAAGAGCCTTTGATAAACACCTTAAGTTCTAGACAAACTCTTGAATAATAAAACATAGGCTAAATGTAAACATAAGTAGTTGCAAGGTCGAGAACGACACAGGTCTTAGTGGAGAAGACGGTATTAACCTTTTGCAAAAGAAGTCTAGATATTATTTCATGAACAAAACGCATTTACTTACTTTTGGTTTTGAAAAGTGTAAAACTAGGCAATAACAGTTATATAACTTCAACATACCCATCGGGAAAAATATCTAGTAAAGCGGGCAACGGGTCTGATGTCCTTGCAATACCAACCCTAACCGCATTATGATGTTATCAGTACACGTGATATCACCCCCTTAGGTCTCAACGGAGGAAACGGGGTCGGTTATTCTAAGTCGGGAACATGTGCCAGTCTGTGCGATACCGTTTGTACCTAACCCCATGGTATAGCCAATAGTGACTCATGTTTTTTTTTGTATTTAATAAAATCATATATCATCATACCTCTCAGCTCGTGGGTTAGGAACTTGGGCAAATCAGGCGTGAAGTCAGTTATGTAAGCAATATAAATAAAATATATACGAGTAGTACCTTGTTACTCATTACAAGATAAATACTATAACATAATTATATCATAACGGGGAAGCATTTCGCAGAAGTAACAATTTATTTTATTTTATTTTCACTTATTGACATACATAACCTTCTCATGATAATGTTTTAATAATGAATTGTATTGCAATATCGCAATAATAAATAAATAAATAAATATTTGCATACTTATTGCATAGAATTAAGTTCTAAACAGACAGCTGTGCTACTGAAGATTTTGTTGTGAAAAATCTTCTTCTCAGCTAAAGCACTAAGAAGTGGTGAAGGGCAGGCGTTTTGAGGGCTTTCTTCAGTAATTTTGACGTTCAAAAAGTGTTGATTCTCATCCTAATTTGAATAAGTACCTACTTTTGATTTTGTTTTTGACCCATAGATCACCCATCATATCAGTTCATATAGCACCAAAACACAACAACGTTAACACAAAAAAAAATAAGCCGTCCGCTATCAAAATTAATCAGAAACTATTAATTTATCTCACGTCATCCATTAAGAGTCAGCTAAGTGACAAAAGAAAAACACGGATGCCGCGCAAGGCATCTGTCTTTTCATAGTCAACTTAACTAAAAGGATTAAAATGATATCTTCCGTCGTCTGACAGCCAGTGTGGTCTGCCAAGCGCTAACAGAAAACCTCTTTTGTTAAAGAATTTTGTTACCTTAAGCTTTTAATACCTTTATGCCATTGCTTTTTAATTTTAGCATTTCATAAAAGGGTTGGTTTTAATCCCGATTACGTGTATCTTGAAAACGTTTTCGATGTCTTTTGTTAGATTTTTAGTTCCATTTAAATTGCGGTAAGTTCATTTCAATTTCTTTGAGAAATGAAGTTTTATATTTATAATGGAATTAAAAAAAGTTATGTGCATCTTTGGAATCCTACTAAATTATATAACGTTAGAGCTTTTGTCGTCGGTGGGCTGGTACAAAAGTAAAATATTGAAACTTTATAAGGAGAACTTACATTGTCACTTCCGCTGCGACGCTAAAATCAAAAACTTAATACCTAAAGTGTTATGTGCCTCATAGTCATAAGATTCTTAAGCAAGGTAAATTAATCAGAAATGGCACACTATAAACCACAACATCCTAAAACTAGGCTTCCTCAGGTATCTCATAATTCCTGGGAAGTTTTAATAGGGTATTAAATCGATCGCGTTAAAGCACGCGAATTATTCCATAACTTAGAAGGTTTCGGCTGTTAACGTAGGTACCGAATTTCTCACAGTGACCGGAATTTTGAGCAAAAAGTTGTGGTGCAAAATTATTGAGCATTTTTAAGGCCGCATCAATAGCAATAATTTTTAATGAAAGTAATTAAAACTTACAAAGTAGGTAACTATAACCCGTCTACATTCATATTAATAATCTCGGGGGCTAGTAACAAATCACATTAGGTATGATTAATATAAAATCTGGTTCAAGTTCTGAAAGCAGCTGATGCCTGTATTCATTCAAAGTTTGCGGTTTCGGAGACGCACAGTCGATCGCTTAAAGCTCCGAAAAAAATAATTTATTGTAATAAGTCGTCGTGAACACTCGCCACCGCTCGGCTCATCTCGCCCGCTCCGCACCCCTCTCCCGAGCGTATACTCGACTCGACTGCAATGGCTCTACCAAAATTCAGTCGACTGGTAGCAGCGTCTGGGCACGGTCGCGCCACACGACGCTCTGAACGGACTTACGTTACGGTGAAAACACGCTTATCACTTACGCGATACGAAATTGAGTTACGGACTTTACTGAATCAACCAGTTAAATTGTATTCAGAAAACATCTTGAATAAAACTACAGTGAATATTGGACGTTTCGTTAAAGCTGATGTGGACAGTTTATGTGAAAATTTTGTTTACGTTTTGAAGGACGCTAAATCACCGGATTGTGAATTGATATTGACACACCATGAGCATTATCTCAACAAGGACTATTTGTTAAATTGAAACCGAAATAGTGTTCATAAATTGATGGATACTACACATCCGGCAAGGGGACGCAATACGCGAACGCCGACGGAAAAAACATGACACTGAGCCTGTCGTGTCTTGTTTTCTTTCTTCCTTGATATTTGATTTTCCCCATGATGGCTCAACAGAAAACTTTTTCAAGAAATCGTCTTTGCCAAATCCTGTTTTGGTTCATCATCGGCCTGAATGTGGCTGACCAGAGCTCTTTGCCACTCAAGTATGAAGCACCTGATGACTGCCAGTGGTGGCTGAGGGGCCCCAATGATGCACATGAAGTTTCCCTCACGTGTAAACTACGCACAATAAACAGTGAATTCGACACAACTAACTTCAGTGTTATTCCTTCAGAACATACCACGTCCTTAAGAATAGAGTGTAATGAAGAAATGATGTATAAAAGCTCCCTTGATGATCGGAGTTTCGCACATCTAGTGAAACTACGTGAACTTGTTTTAGATAACTGTAAAATTGGAAGATGGCCGCCTGGCGTACTTTCCGGCTTGAGAGACCTCCGAAATTTAACGATTCGAACGAAAAACACAGAGTGGGCCGCTATGAGTTTAGAGATAGCATCAGAAAGCTTTACGGCTGTTCGACAGTTGGAAAAGTTGGATCTCAGTTTTAATAACATCTGGTCGTTTCCCGAAAACTTGTTTTGCCCGTTAACTAACTTAGTGTATTTGAATGTGTCTTCGAATCGTCTTCAAGATGTGAGTGATTTGGGATTCAGAGAGCGAGCAATGCATCAAGCACTGATTAGTGAACAGGATGGCCCAGCTCCCTCGGCACCTTCTATGTCGCATGCAACCTGCTCATTAGATATTGAGGTACTAGACGCTTCAAGCAATCACTTCGTCCTAATGCCAGAAAACGGATTTATGGCTCTTCGTAGACTCAAAGAACTGCACATTCACGACAACGAAATATCAATGGTTGCTGACAAAGCCTTATCTGGATTGAAACAGCTGCAGATAATTGATCTTTCAAATAACAAAATAGTCGCTCTTCCGCAAGATCTGTTCAAAGATAGCAGACCGGTCATCAAAGAAATATACTTACAAAACAATTCTATAAGTGTGCTTTCACCAAGCCTGTTCGCCAACCTAGATCAGCTGTTGGCGTTGGATTTATCTAATAATCATTTAACAAGTGCTTGGATTAATGAGAATACTTTCACCGGTCTTATAAGAATGGTTCTGTTGAACTTGTCTAACAACAGATTAACGAAGCTGGATCCCAAGATTTTCAAAGATTTATACACTTTACAAATTCTGAACGTTCAGCATAACATGTTGGAGAACATAGCCGCTGACACATTTGCACCAATGAATAATCTACACACGTTGATCCTATCATACAACAAGATATCCCATATCGATGCCTATGCACTCAATGGTCTGTATGTGTTGTCTCTACTATCTATAGACAATAATCATCTCGAGGAACTCCATCCAGAAGCTTTCAGGAATACATCCTCCCTACAGGATTTGAATTTAAATGGGAATCGTTTAAAGAAAGTACCCATAGCGCTAAGAAATATGCGTTTACTAAGGACTCTTGATCTGGGAGAGAATCAGATAACATCATTGGAGGAACCCGGCTTCGTCGGTTTACATAACGTATATGGCCTTCGTCTTATTGGAAATAAGATAGAAAACATAAGTAAAGATGTGTTTACAGATTTACCGTCCCTACAAATTTTAAATCTGGCACGTAATAAATTGAAGCATATCGATATGAATGCGTTCGAAACGTTATCAACTCTGCAAGCTATAAGGTTGGACGCCAACCAACTCACAGAAATCCAAGGCCTGTTTGTAAATATCCCATCTCTATTGTGGCTAAATGTATCAGATAACCAAATAGAATGGTTTGACTACACTGTTATCCCTTCGGGACTTCAGTGGTTGGATCTACATAATAATAATATCAAGGAACTGGGAAACAACTACCGCATGGATAAAGAATTACGATTGCAAACACTAGACGCAAGTTTCAACAAAATGACAAAAATCTCGGCTTTCTCAATTCCCAGTAGTGTAGAGTTGCTGTTCCTGAATGATAATCAAATTACACAAGTTGAAGCTCAAACTTTTGTTGGAAAAACCAATTTAACGAGAGTCGATTTGTATGCAAATCAGATAACTAGTATGGATCTCAATGCGCTTCGTCTAACTCCGGTCGATCCGGGACGGCCGCTACCCGAATTTTATATCGGTGGAAACCCGTTTCAGTGCGACTGTACTATGGAGTGGCTACAACGCATAAATAAACTGGACCATCTTAGACAACATCCACGTGTCATGGACTTGGAGAGCATATATTGTAAATTATTATACAATCGTGAAAGGATTTATATTCCGCTTATCGAAGCCGAATCATCTCAGTTTTTGTGTACATATAAAACGCACTGTTTTACGCTGTGTCATTGTTGTGATTTTGACGCCTGTGATTGTGAAATGACGTGCCCATCGAACTGTACGTGTTATCACGACCAACCGTGGTCAGCTAATATTGTGGACTGTTCTGCTGCTGGGTACGCAGAAATACCCAGTAGTATACCTATGGACGCTACTGAACTATATTTAGACGGTAATAACTTTGGTGGTTTAACGAGTCATGCTTTTATCGGACGTAAGAACTTAAAAATATTGTACGCTAATAATTCTAACATTGACGCCCTGTATAATAATACCTTTAGTGGACTAAAACGCTTAACAACATTGCATTTAGAAAAGAACAATATAAAAGAGTTGCTAGGTTTTGAACTGTCGCCTCTGGAGAATTTGCGCGAGTTGCATCTACAAGACAATAAAATACACTATATCGATAATCGAACCTTCATGGAGTTGAGGCATTTAGAAGTGTTGCGCTTGGAAGGAAATAACATTTACGGCTTCGCAGTGTGGCAGTTCACGATGAATCCATATTTGGTAGAGATAAGTCTCTCGCGGAACCTTTGGTCGTGCGATTGTCAGTACATGCATAAATTTCGCGCTTGGTTCAAAAATAACCTAGGAAAAGTGGAAGATGCTCTTAAGATCACGTGTGTGTTCGATAACGTAACAAATGCTGTGGGTCCACTGATGGCCGATTTTAACTCAACAATATGCACAAGCCATGTGGGAGGAAGCTCATCCATAATCGAGAACCAAGTGATCAATGATTATCTGCCTCTGCTGCTAATATCTCTGTGCGTGTTCATTACCAGCTCGGCATTAATATGCGGCGTGTTTTATTGGCGGCGTGAGCTTAGAGTCTGGATTTACTACCACTGTGGATTCAGAATGTGCTACAAAAGTACAGCTTTCGACGATGAAGCCGACAAAGATCGCCTCTTTGATGCCTACATAAGTTATAGCGTGAAAGACGAGGCATTCGTCGCTCAAATGTTAGCGCCCGGCCTAGAATCTACCGACCCAAGTTTCCGGCTCTGTCTTCATTACCGGGACTTTAACGCTTCAGCATACGTGGCGGATACAATAATAGAGGCCGTAGAGTCATCTAAAAGGACGATAATAGTCCTGTCAAAAAATTTCATCAACAACGAATGGTGTCGTTTCGAATTTAAGACGGCACTCCACGAAGTACTGAAAGAGAGACGAAGAAGACTGATAATAATATTGCTAGGCGAGCTACCGAATCGGGACATTGATCCAGAGCTCAGGTTGTGTTTGAAAGCGAACACCTGTATAGAGTGGGGTGATAGACAATTTTGGCAAAAGTTGAGGTTCGCAATGCCGGACTTGCGGAAGTGTCAGTATCACCGGTCGACAGTGAATATTTACGCTTCGGTGTCTCCGGTGGGGGCCGGGCGGGCGCCGGCGCCGCCCCCTCCGCCGCCGCCGGGGAAGCTCCCCCCCCTGCTCGGCGACGGGCTGGCCCTGCCGACCAGCGTGCACACGCGCGACGTGCACCCCCACCGCATGCCGCCGCAAGCGCAGCTCTGGGCGTAGCGTATGCTCCAACGCAGGTAAACAGACACTGACTTTACTTGCAACGCTTAAGCGTATTAGTCCAATAAAATGGTGATAATTAATCTTAGGTTGTTCCACGTTATATTTATTGTATAGCATAAGAATTACGAAGCCTGACACGACTTGCATTTATTTGTATAGAGTAGGCCGCTAGTTTTGTTTTAAGTTATTACGGAATAATTTCCTGATTTCTGCGATAGTAATTTATAGATTACGGAAAATCCGATGTAAATATTGATACCTATTTGTTAAAAATATTTCAGTGACTATAAATAATATTCGGATCGCTTAAATATTATATAATGCCAAAGTTTAAAACTTATAGCTATGTACAGATGCATTTATTATTATAGTTTTTTTAGAACAACCATTGTCAATAAAGAGTCTGTAAATATTATGATTTTGTATATAAAACTGTAAATACGCAAAATAACTATGATATAAAAAAAACGAAAACAAGAAATACACATTTTTAAAATTTTATTTCCTTTTGTTTCATTTATTGTGTTACCTTATGTGTTCGAAACATTTCATTTTGGTTTTTATTGGTTCAGTACAATGACTCATACCGAACAGTATATGAAAAAACAAAATATCTAGAATCTTCAAGTGATGGCGGAGTTCTAACACAGTTGCATACACTTGTCAAGTCTAAAGTACTCATCGGCATGTTAAAATGGAAGTAGGTTCGAACACTAACTCAAGCAATATGCAAACATATTGAAAATTTAAAGTCACTCTAGTAAAGTTTAGTGCGGTAAATGGTACCCCAAGAACTGCGCTCCGCATATATACTTCGCCGCTGAAGTTCAGTACATTCATGAATACGTTCGAGTACTTACTCAACTACTAAAATTAACACAGAATAATTTACTCAATTTAAGTTTAGGTTCTCAATAACATAACTTAAATTACACTTAGTTCCAAGGCAGAACTGATATAAAATGTAGCAGAATATGCTAGTAAGTATGGTGTTCTAACAAAAAATTAAAGGATTTGATAAAATATTAAGTTACACTCATTGCAATACCCACAACATACTTACCACTTTTCAAAGTATAAGAAGAATAAAATATAATAAAGGAGAACTAAAATATAATATAGCAATACTGATAAATTGAAAGTATCTGTATGATTCTTTGTTACCTCATCTGGAAATTATGAAGGCATCACATAAATTACACCTTTTAGCCCCTCGAAGTTATTCAATAAAGAAATGTCTTGTTTGCAAGGCAAAAAGTCCACTTAAAGAAAAAACGACGAAAGAACTTGTCTTAAAAGTAGATAGGAATTATTTTAGAACTTCCTACCTTAACTAATTCAATTTGACTCTCAAGTTGAGCAAAAAAGGGAATAAGAAAGTTGGGGATGTCGAATTTTTCGAACTTAATATGTGTTGTAGAAAGAAAAAAATAATGTATGTGGGTAATGAAGAAGCTAAGTGACTAATGACAGACATTAATTTTGCTATATTTATTGCGTTAGTAAGTAACCGCAGACTAAAATGACGTTATGTTTATTTGAGAAACAACAACGCATCGTGAAATGCGTATATCACTTACATTACAATTTGCACTCTGCATTTGGTCAGTACAAACCACTCTGACAAAGAAGCACTTACTCGAATGTAATAAGGTTTTTTTTTAATTGTTAGATTGATATGTATTGTTTGTGGATTTTTACTAAACGTCTAGCTTATAGGTTTTCGACCTTATATTGCCTACCGGCTTCTTTGAGAATAGCTTTTTTTCCAGGACCCCCCCATTTTTTACTTACCAATTGTCGCGAATCTGAAACAGCTATTGCCACGATTATATTTAAACCTGTAATATTATATAGTCGTAAATTAGGATATAATATAATTTTCTCTGGGATTTCTACTGCCAAGGTCTCAAACGCCCACGAGGGGGCGTTACGAGTATGGCACACGTTTTGAACCTATGGTCTAGCTGAATCACCAACGTATTACAACAAGCTATGACATGTTGAAGTGATGACATAGTATAATCTGATAATCCCTAACCACATAAGTAGACATCTAGCGATATCAACGTGCAATTGAGCCGATCTATAGCAATACTGCATTAACAGTGACAAATTGTTCGCTTGAGGGGATAATAGAAAATCGTTTATCTGATTTAGCTGACCCACCGTTAACTGTACACAATTTCAAAGCAGGTCATCAGTATACTAAAGGAACTATGATCAAACTTTTAATACTTATTAGGATTACTTTATGATTCTTATATTGCCAAACAATGAACACTACACATAATATCATTCAATAGGCTGAGTAAGTGCACTTGGAATGGTTGCCAAAACAAAATATAACTTGAATAGCACTTGTTATAGCCTATCGATCGTAAAATTATGAACATATCTCTCTTCAAAACAAATTTCTTTGAATACATTCTCTTAAAAGCTTCAGAAAGCTCTTTCACACTTTCCATCATAAAACACTTCGAAAATTCATACAAAGATGCTCAATGTTAACTTGTAGAGGCGTGTCACAACCACGTCTCCATTATCCACACAATCTCCATACATTACCCGTCGTCGTTGCCATCATCATACACTATAAGTAGCAATTCGCCCTTTGGCTCGTCAGACCATTCTCTTCACATTATGAACATACACGCAGCGATAAATTCTCATATTTTCCACCCCACGACGCCAACTTATATTTCCCCTGCTACTACTAACGGCATCTAGTCGTCAACTCATGAAACTCCTATTATCTGCTTGCGGACGAATCAAAACGAAATCAACATCAGTTATTTTTGTCGTTCGCACCCTTATCAAAGGCCGTAGATGGGTCAGTTTAGGGAATGCCAGACGTTCTGGATTTATAGGGATAGTGTTTTGTGTGTCCGAATTTTCTCTAGACATCTGTCGTTCCTTTATCTACTTTGGCGTAGGTATCTGTAAATTGAAATATATTTCCATTTCGGTGGATTAGAAACGACAAAACTAGGCAAATATTGTCCTTATCCTTTTTCATTGAATTTAGTTCTTTATTCTAACTTTTGTATGACTCGACAAAATCTTTACTTCCAGAAATTTAGCTCATATATTTTTACAGTAACTAAAATATACGTATGTTTCTGATCCGAAACATATTTCTTCCGCTATTTGTCACTTATTTAGTGATACTTTATTGGTTGTAGGTACAAGTAAAACTCCCTTTTCTGAAGCAATATCTGTCTCCTTGCGTCATCGAAATCTGGTGGTGTCGCTACTCACTGTAGAAGTAATGGGAAAACTTGTTTGCTACTGTGGCCAATGTGCCGAGCAAATTTATGATATGTAGAAGTCTTTATGACAAGTTTATGTGGACTAACCTTTTGTGGAGGGTCACAATTGTTGATATTAGTTTGATTCTCCTCCAGTTTAAATCGTATAAGGAGGCGATTTAAAATGTAGTGTTCTTTTTAATGGGTTTGGAAACACATTTAGATCTTGTTTTGCATAATTAGATTGTATCTATGTTTTACATATTTTGTGGAAATGTTAGGTTTTTTTTTTATAAATTCCAGTCTTTCCGGTCATTTATTGTCAATAAATAAAATGGACGTCCATCGTTTTGTGTTGCGTTGAGCTTAGAGAACGAGGCCACTACATAGGTATACATAAAAAAAATCCTAAAACTAATCTAATTTATAACCCGTCACTGCCTGCTCGCTTACAGAACAAAACAACAACACTAGCACGGAAATGTTCTGAACAAAATTTATATACGAAACGTATGCAAATAAAATGATGTTATCAGATTCTCTCACTAATAATATTTTAGGGAGAGCCCTGTCCGACGGACAAGGGCGTCAATACACGTCCGAAACTTTAAACTAAACAATAAACGTGTATATAATAATAATTTAATGCAATATTTCGGGACCAGCACCGGACACAGCCGCCGTAATGGAATTAGTTTTGTAATTAACTTACTTTATCGTTAAAAGGGGATACTCAGTACTATCTGCGCTGAAAATTCAAGTCCCATACGTTTGTATGTTGAAATGGAAATTACGGAACCACCAGTATTTACTAAAGTTAAGAGGGACGAAGGTTTAATCTGTTTGTGGTACTATTAGACATAAATACGACCGAACATTATATGTATTAAGGGATGGTGCTGCTACCACGCAAATGTATGTAAACAGTTCGTTATATAAATTCATGTTAGATTTTGTGTTTTAAATGTCGTTGGGGTGGAGAGTTCAGGCTTCAACATTTGTTTTAATTGAATACCGGAATTTTCAAACGGTCATGGGTTGAGTTCAGTTTGAGGCACAACGGCTCCAATGCTGATTTAACTAACGTGTTTTAGTTAATTTTAGAATGGATCAAAATAAGTGGTAATGTAATAAAGTTAGTGTATTTCTGTTAACGATGACATTGACATAGATTTCTGAAAGCGATAATATTTCAAACAGCCATCATGTTTAAAATAAGCTTGCCCTATATAAAATACTTATTTGAGATTGAAGTACCTACTTACTTCATACTAATAAATAACCAACAGTAAATCAGTCGTCCACGTCAGTTTTTAAACAAATTTATGAAAAGATTTTGACTGGTTAATAGAACACGACCATGAAATAGAACAAGACAAAATACTATCAAAATAGAACATTAGAAAGGGACGAACGTAAAACTATCCTCAATGGAAGATGAATGTGTAGTAGTGGATTCTTTTCCTTTAAATGCCATTGGAATCAGATTCCAGAGCCTTTTACAATCGATTAAAATGGTTGCATGGATAAATTCATTTGCTTTGAATTTTCTTCTAAATTAAATTCCGCGTTGTCATCTATTGGCGAATTTGAGGAAAAACTTGTCAAAGTATGACATCATACCATAGTCTTCTGAAGTGTACTCGTGCAGTAATAAATTCTGCTGTGTTGCATCACCTAATTTATTACGAGGCATTTTTTTTAGGGCTCCGTACCCAAAGGGTAAAAACGGGACCCTATTACTAAGACTCCACTGTCCGTCTATCTATCCCTCTGTCTGTCACCAGGCTGTATCTCATGAACCGTGATAGCTACACTGTTGAAATTTTCACACATGATGTATTTCTGTTGTCGCTATAACAAAAAATACTAAAATCAGAATAAAATAAATATTTAAGGGGGTCTCCCATACAACAAACGTGATTTTTTTGCCGTTTTTTACTCGATATTAATAACGGCAACAGGTACACACTTGAAATATTCACAGAATATTAGGTTGCATATTCACTTTAAAAATAAATAATTAAATGAAAATATAATAAATATTTAAGGTGTGCTATATAATACAACAGACGTGATTTTTATAGATAATGGCACGGAACCCTTCGTGCGCGAGTCCGACTCGCACTTGGCCGGTTTTATGTTGTTTCTCTCATTTTCATTCCTACATCATAATCAAAAAAATTATTTGATTTGATATGAGAATAAACAGCAAATCTACATATATTATTCAGCTTCGAATATATCAAAGATAAAAAAAACTGGAATCAAACATTAATCACAAAGAAGATCCCATCAACAAACCTAATACGAGCACATTCCTTTGAAGTAAATCCAATGTCATTTGAAATAGCTTTGAATTTCTTAATACGTAAAGATATTAGCTTACTTAAACATGTAGGCATAACAAAGGAGCCATCTGCTGGAAAATGCCATATGGTATGACAAAAGAAGCTTGCGCAATTTAATAGCATCCTAGTAAAATCAATGGATCCCTTTGAATATCGTCTAAATACACAAGTATGGAAAAAAATGTACGTTGTCATTCGATAATCCTTTACGCACTAGAGATGTCACCGGCAAAGATCAGCTTTCGTCCAACGGTGGGTTTGCGTAACTCAATACATTTATAACAGACGGCATTCTATCACAACCATAAATCTTAATGAGAACGCAATAAGATCTATTATTGGTTGTTGATGAAACGTCAACCACAGACCGCAGAACAGGACAATCGAGGACAAAAAGCATCAGATAATATGCCATCCCTTAATCACATGCACTGTTGCTCCCGAAAAAATATTTGGTAGTTCGAAGCATTCCTATTTATTCGTTAACAAATCTATTTCGGAACATCTATTTGTGCATTTACAACCAGCTTACAACATACTCTCGAGTAGAATTTGTTGTCAAAATGTTAAAACTTCTCCTCGTATTGTAAACGGTCGGGTGTCGTGTTCTAAATTTGTATCGTTTCAAAGAATGTTTAGGGCGCGTTCAGTAATACAATAGATCTCTGGTACTGTTAATTTCACTGAAAATGCCGTGATTTCGTGCACTTTTCAGTGTCGTTAATTCAATCTGGAAGTTGGTGAAGAATTTGAACAGAGTGTCGGCCATGATAAATTTTGGAGCGCAGTAAATAGCTCCACAGAGAGACCGTCATTATAGTGAGTTAATTTCGAGTTTCCCAACATTAAATTTGGATGACACTACTATCCTTCCAATAGTAAATCCCGTGAGCGCTTTATCAACGCCATTAAAATAAAAGTGTTCGCAAAATATCCTACAGAATTTAGCACCGATCGTTAAAATTCGTCAGTTTAATGTTGTAAGTAAATATTGTTTAATTGCTCAATAACTGTAAAATGTCGACTATTTCAAACAAATGGTTCATTATCTTTTTCATTTCTCTAGTGTATATCTCTTCTGAATTAGAGTGTCAATATAAATTACAACCCTTCTACAACAAAGCGAAATACTTAATAGTCAAGCATTTTACACAAATTATATAGATACACAAAATTACAATTCTAAACCTTCCAAATATTAATTGAGTCGACTACCAACTGAACTGGAGCCGTATTAAATTTACACCACACGGGTATTATCAAATTAGACTATGAATCAAAACGCCCCAAGTGTATGTTCTGACCTTTATTTGCGTAGTAGTCCGCTTATGAATAGCATATTACTGAAGGCCTATCCCAAGCGGGGGTATATGGTTTAGATAACCCAAAGACGGCGGTTACCAGAACCGAGTGCCAATAATTGACTATCAAACTTGATATATAGCTTTCTCGGCGGCTTGACGGCGATAGTTGGATGAGTTATAGCCGGTCTTGGTCCTGGGGGAACGCGAGACATTTTGTTAAGTCGCGCAAAGTCGTTCTTTAGGTCCGCAGGACTAATCATAACATTTCAGTTAGGTTTATGTATGAGCTTAACGTCTTTTCCCGTCGTAACTTTTCGATCCACATGTTTCATGTTTGCAGCATTACAATTGACGTGACAGTGATGTTCACATTAAATCTAAAGTAACAGTTAGACTATTTTCGTGATAAAATGGTACTTCATTCGCTTCAAAATTCATAATCTTACAAAGGAAGGGTCCTAAATCACAACAGTCATTAGACTTAACATAAATTATTCAGTTGTATAACAAATGTACATCTGTAAAGCGCGATCGCTACGTAACACATGTTAACACGGGTTTCGTTCATTAAATATTGAGGATGACGCTATAATTTACAATGAGTCCGCATTGCTTAAGCTTCATGTTATGAAAATTTAATCAAAGTTCGCAGCCCAAAGTGTATCGGTACGGATACAGTTGGTTCCATAGCGTTTCTGCGCCAGTTATTTGCATCGCCGACTTGTTTTGATCACAAAAGTTTTGTTATATTGCTATTTGATTTGAAAATACAGCGCCGTGGAACCATTTTTTTCCAAAACAGTAACAGAGCTGGATTTTGTGTGCACAGTTTTGAATTCTAGTTAGTGTGAAATAGCTTTGATTTTTCTATTTTACTTGTTATAAAATACCTGAGCAAGAATTACAGATTCATTTTTGAATGCAAAACGTAGCGTTATTGATATCTTGCAGACATGATTTCACTTGAGAGAAAACTTTCATCCTTTTTTGCCAGACGTCTATCATTTCAGTTATGATTTCCATTTTTCTTTAAATTCTCTATTTTTTGAAAGCCGAACAATAAAAAATGGAAATTAGTTTTTTCTTACACTTTAATGGTTCAGATCAAATAGGTCAGTCTTTAAGGTCATCAAAAGTACAACGACCCAAAGATTCCCAAAGGAGTAAAAACAAAAACTTCGCGTCACACATTCAGTCACCACTGACATCTGCTTCATCATTAGAGTAAAGAGACCACCTAAAAAATGACTGAAGCATTCATTAATTTTAGTTTGTCATAGACTACTAATTTGTAAGATATACTGCCGGCTACTAATAGCTTTGTATCCGGGAACACATCAATGAAATATTAAAACTCTTTGGACTTTCCTCGTATATGGACTCCGCAAACGTATTTATGTGTCATTTAAGACCAATAACAGCTGGAATATCATCAGCGTAAAGTCAAAACATTTCATTATAATTTATGTGACAATCTTGTCGCGTAAAACGTCGGGTGTGGTCCAACTAATCGGAGAAATTCTAAATTTGTATTAATATAACGGTCTAATAATAATAAATAAACGTTAAATTATAATTTACGCGAGGTTTTGAAATTCATTTGTTTTAACTTATGGAAAAATGGCTCAAAGTTCAAACAAAATAAAATTATTAAACTATATTTTGATAAAAGCAAACTAGTGGAAATAAACATGCTAAACTTTTCAGAGATATCAGAAAATGTTTTACTGTCACCATACAAAAAGCGGCAAGCGATGGTTAAAAAAAATCACAAAGCTCTAAAAAATTCAGCTCTCCAACAGAATTGCCAGTCGAATAACTTTCACTTTTTCTTCGTAATGCACCATTGCAATATTTCAACCCTATAAAAGCCGTTATAGCTGCAATTGGCTTTAAAAGATCTATGAGCCGACTTAAATTGTACTCACTCGGCTAAAAATAGAGGTTCCTCACTAACCTTTGCGCTTAATAATCCTTCTCATTGGACGGGTACCTACTGTTATTAATAGTTAATACATTTTTAGTCATTCAAGTAATTAAAAAACTGTAATATAACATTTTTTTTCCTCAAAGCGCATATTTATATTCCTGCCTTTGTTAAAAATTATATAGCGTAACTGAATATTCAACGTAAGAAATCTGCGGTTCTGAGTAATGTTAACGGTACGCTATCAAAAAGCATACTTGTCGTTTATTTTTGTTGAGCTTTATATCTGGGAAAAAAGTGATGAAAATTTATTGTAGCAAGTATTAAAAACCTTGGCTACCACTGCTAGAGTCTTTTTATTGATCCGTATATAATTTAAGTGGTTGATGGTTGTCGGTTTAGTTGTCTTCTTATTCTTGTTTCTTTCCGATTTCAAGTTTGTTACTTCTCCATAAATATCTACTTTAGTCGTCTACTAACTTCTTCGTCTATCTCCTTATCTCTCGCGTACATTTTTTGTTTTTTTTTTTTTATTTTGTTAAAATAAGGCTTCATATAACTTCATATATGAAGCTTTTTTATATTTTGCTTTCATATAGCACAGCATGGTAAAATAAATGGATGTTTCATACAACTAGCCCTCATTCTATACTGGACATAATTGAGCGTTGTAATAACTTTATTATGATTAAATACATCTGACCATATCCACCGAACACCATAGAAACCGATTTGTATAAAAATAGACATATGGATTTAGTTTCCAAACAGGTAAACAGATATGTGGTTTTGGAAAAACGACTTTACTACCCAAAAATAAAGTTTAGTATGCGCTACAACTGTAAACATTTTTGCAAATTGTTCGATAGTTCTATTTATTCTGAAATCAACTTAATTTACACTAGTATAAAGTTAATATTTGTTTAAGTGGAAATAACATCGATTGGAAACAAGGGCTTGAATAGACTTTAGATACAGTCGACAGCACGTCGGTAATAACACTTTGACCTTGAGCTGGCTCAGTGTAGAACGTCGTTTCAATAGAATGTGAGGCTATCTTACGCTGATTTTGTTATCACTGACTTGCAGCATACTGTATCTGTGTCTATTCTTCATAAAGCAGACAAAGAAGTTCTATTCAACACGTGCCAGTGATGGTATAATCAATATATTGGTACAATCGTTTTCGTCTTCTTCAAAACCTCTTCAGATTACAAGTGTGTAACATTGATTACAAAATTTCAATACAAACGTTCAAGAAGATTAGTCTAGACAGACACGTTTAGCATTTAAGGTACCTCCATTTTAGGCACAAGTTTGATTGCTACCAATCAACTTCACTCTCACGTTCCAATCTGTTTCTGCAAATAAAGAGATTGTGAGGCAAAAAAGATCTGAAAAGGCTTCGAAGTTAAAAAAATATTCAGGTGTCTGTAAGGTAAACCTTTCAAGAGTCGATATTTGCTACAATGTAGAATTTTCTGATGGCTTAAATATGAAGCAATTTCATACTAAAATGGCTTTAGAAATGGTATTTGAACGTTAATGAAACCTTATGCTTTTTTTTATATTCTAGCCTACGCTGTCGCTCTCCTGGGCAAAGGCCTCCCTCCCTCCACTCCTTTCATCTTTTATGCTTCGCAAGCCCACATTATTTTATGTAATTAAATAAAACTTTCTTATTCAATTACTCAAGTATTCATTAATTCACAAGTAACATGAATTCTACATAAGTCAATTTAGAATTCAATCGGTTCAAGTTTTATAGGTAATAAAACTTATCATGACAGTAATTTGATTTTTTTACTATTTATCAGGTTAAAAGAAAGAAAAAGTATTTGTTGCGACTCGTACAAAAAGATCACTAACAAAACTAAATCAAAAATAAAATTATATAAAAAAAAAACAGAAAATCCTACACGAGGCCAAAAGGCTCCTATCTCAGCATGATACTGCGACATTTAAAAAATAAATATCGAATGTATGCAGACGTTGCAATGATCTCTCTATTGTGAGTTTTTGCCCTACAAAATCTGTCTGTCTGTGTGTGTCTGTCTGTCAGTCAAAATCTGTCTTAGGCCCTAGTAGTCCTATTTTAACTCTCAATCGCAGTGCAAAGTGCAACTCGTACCTATTTGAACTAGGGTTACTGCAAATCAGGACGAATAGATTGGTTTGGAGGTCGATTCCATCTAACGAGAGGGTCCGATACGTTACCCAATTAAATTATCTGTATATTGAGTGTGAACTAGGGCTCCTGGAGACAGCATTGCATAACATGTCAGCTGGTAAACGTTCACTTAATATAACACCACGTCTGTATTCCTCCAAGGGTTAGGCAGAAGTGTACCCATAGTACATCCACATTTCGACAGTTATGTTTGAAGTCCCTAAGCATAAGAAAATAATGTTCCCACTACTGGGACACAGGCTTCCTCTCTGTGAGAGGGAGTGGACTATCCACCACGCGGGAGGTTGATGATCGGAGGATGGTGGATGGCACATGCCATAAGCCTAGCACTGGATTTGGTTTATGGCATGTGGCCGGTGTCCCAACTCCAGGCTACTGAGAAATTCCAGCTTGATAAACAACATTTTTCCCGACCCGGGTATCACACCAGGACCTCATACCTGAGTATGAGCAAATACTACTGCTGACAGTAGTGCTTGCGACTATTATACCAATGAAACAATCCACTTGACATTGATCTCTTACTGAGGGATCCAAATCCGTCGCCATTATTGCCGCATATGGCCATTGGCAGACGGAATGGCGATTGCAGTAAAATAAAATTACCAGTCCGAGGATGCTTCTGCTCATCCTCCTTTTATGTATAGGAATATAAATCGTCAGACATTAACTAAACTCACTGATAGACAAAAGGAGGCTAATATTCTGATATGAATGACACAGTGAACCTTTCAGACATCACAAGCAGCATTACTCTCAAATTCAATCATTTCTGAGCGAAGCATATTCAAACCCTGTATGTGGCTTACCCCATTCGGTGATATCGGTAGATCTACCTCCTCTGAGGTCGAATAAGCCGACATAGAAATAAGATACTGTTTGGTGAACACAAAAAAGGAACAAGTCCTCTAATACCTGAGATTGTCAACGGCGATAAAATGGAAACGAGAATCCTTTCTTGATATCGGTGAAATACGCGTATGTGTTTTGTTTTACTGGTAGCCCTTTCTGAGGTGAAGCTACTCAATATTATACTTATTTGAACTCCTTTAACATTTTATTTTTTTATATTAATAATAATAATATCCCTGGACATTTCACACAGCGCCATCTAGTCCCAAGCTAAGCAACCTAATGCTTGTGTTATGGTAACAAGATGGCTGATAAACTACTTATATACATTTTTTTTTTTTGTAAATACATACATATTATAGATAGAATAGAATAGATATTGACCTATGCTCATTAAACCTGTCCCACGGCTGGGCAATCTTCCCCATACTGTGCCATTCATCTTTGCCTGCTGCCTTTTCCGGTCAATCAGTCAAGAAAGTGCCTAGGTCGTCGTGCCAGCGTTTCTTAGGCCTGGATTGATGATAACGCCTGTCTTCAGGCGCCCTCTACGTGACGACTTTGGCCCATTTGTCCTGATGTATCCTGAACGCGTGGCCCGCCCAGTCCCATTACAGCCTCGCGGTCTTATTGCCGACAACTGTCAACTTATTTAAAATAAAAATCTACTTAATATTAATATATTTATCGCTCTTTGATGACACGCGTAGGCATCTGGAGCGAGGGAACACCTAATACCAATTTGTCAAAACGCCATTATGAAGCCAGTCGACACTTCCAAACTAAGCCGCGGGCAAAAACTAGTATTTTACATAAAGTACCAAACTTTCTCTTAGGTGTTCCCAACCAAATTATTACTGAATAACGTCCAACCTCATTATGCAGCGTTAAAAATATTTACTACTAAGGCTGGAAACATGTTAGCACCTGAGCTCCCCAATGTGTCAAGTAAAGTTCCACGTGGTCATAAATCCAAAGCAAAAGTTGTATTTTCTATCGCCCGAGGTCAAATTTAATTAACATGTGCACCATGACTATTCCCATACATTTGTATATGACGCCTACAGATACATATAAATCAACGCGGTGCCGCTGCCATATTTCAACGAGCAACTTAAACAATAGTTAAAATAATAGTGTCGATGCTCAAGAATAATTATTTAGGAACATTTTAAATAAATCAATGAATAAATTAGAGGCTGCTATTATGCATGATTTAGATGACAGCCCATCTGTTACGAGCAAATTGCGTTTAAAGGTTTTGGTTTTCGAGGAAGAAGAATAATATTCGAGAAAATAAAACTGTCTAGGGTCCGTATTCATTGAGAAAATGCACTCTATTCAACATTTTAATACCGACATTGATCAACAAACTGAAATGGAGCAAGAAGTTTTAATCCTACCAGCATAACCATAATCAGCCTATAATGTTCCCACTGCTGGGACACAGGCTTCCTCTTGGTGAGAGGGAGTGGGCCGTAATCCACCACGTGGGCCCAATGCGGGTTGATAGATGTTTGTAGCTTCGCATATTTTGTTCTAGGACATACCGGTTTTCTCACGTTGTTTTCCTTTACCGTTTTGAGAGCTGTGGTGATGATATAATTTACAGAAAGTAAAGCGCCTGCCTGGGTTCGAACCTATGATCTACAACTCGTAAGTCGCCACCACTACTAGCAGAAGGCTATTATAGGAATTCTCGTAATTTAAAACGGTCAAAATCTAGTCGCAGTCTCATCTCGGCGACAAACAAATGTCAAAAACTTGTCAAAATGTAGGGAAATTATAGAAATTTTTGACAGATTGAGACTGAGATCAGACTGTGAACGTTCTTAAAATTACGAGAATTGCACCTCAGATTACCTGAATATTCTTTATAAGATTTCCTCTACGAAATATTACCGCATTTGCTCCATAGCACCTACACATAACCCACTAAACTAAGAAGCTTTACATTCTGGAGGGCTTATCCTAAAATCACAAACCTGCTTTCAATACGTTATCATTGTAATGCTATTTTCTCCTAAAACGCAAATTCAATTGTAGAGCTATTTGTACTAAACAATAGGTTAGGTACTGAACGATATATACGATAGCGCGAATACTACAATTATTGATGGAAATATTCAATTTAATGAGAATGTTCGAATTTATTCATACATGAATTCTAGCAGAGCTATTATCGTAGAAATGTGCCCCAATTTATATTTGATCATGTGCACACTAAGACAGACATATCAAATCTTTCGCCTGTTAAGAAAAATGGCAAACTATCGCAATACAAAGCCTGCCTTAAGCTTGCGCTGAAATTGCCCAAAGCCTGCGAGGTACTTGCGTAACATACTATCAGTAGTCGCTTAAATTTTGACAGTTCAACAACATTCATTGCGTTATTTACGCTGTTGAGCAAATACACTTTTCGAACATATGAAGCATTGGATTAGCAAGACCCTTCAAAATTATTCAGATTGAGATTACGCAATCAGGGTGCTGGTTACACAAGAAACGCTAGGACTTTAGCGTGTGTTAGTATCTCTGCGACAAAAAGAGGGTCTAGAAAATCTTTAACAGTAAAGGCAAAAAATAAAAAGATGGCGTCGATAAAATTCTAGCTAATATCGATTATACCAATGTGTGTCTTTAAATATAACTACCAAGTAATTCTATAACTGAATTGGGGCGATCAGAACCAGCCATTTATGAGTCGCCCGATCACGCCTCAGTGGATACTAGCGCTTTGCTATCGACTCTGGAATATTTTATGACTCTTTTTATTTATACGTGATTCTATTACATATTAGCAGTAATAAAACTAAGGATTATTATAGCTCTCGAGATAAATTCGAACCTTTTTCTTTTGAGCTAAGTACCAGTCGTAACATTCGAGTCCAATGCTGCTTTTTTTATAAAATTCAGCAAAGGTGTAATGGCTGCGAATTACGAGTTTAGGTTTTAGGATCGCACTATCGAGGCGCTTTATTTTTATTAAAAGCATGTGATGTCCCACTACAGGGCAAAAGCCTATATATTCTTTTTCCACTTCTCTCTGTTTAAATCCTCTGAGGGACCAGTTCTTGTTAAAGGAGTCCAGCTCATCCCGCCATCTCCGTCTGGGCCTGCTGCGATGTCGCTTGCCATTGCCATTAAGAGGGACCCATCGGGTCGTAAATTTGGCCCATTGGTCGTCTGACATGCGGCAGATGTGTCAAGCCCGATTCCATTTTAGCGTGACGGTTTTCCAAGTGACAGGCGCTTTACTTTGTGTAAATTATTTCATCACAACTGCTCTCAAAACGGTGAAGGAAATATCGTGAGGAAACTGACATGTCCTAAAACTAAATTCGAAGACATGTGACATCTACCAACCTGCACTGGGCCCGCGTGACGTAATCCACATTACGTCCCGCTCCCACAGAGAGGAGGCCTGTGTCCCAGCAGTAGAAAAATAATATAGGCTGATTATTTATATAAAAGTATAAAATATGATAGATGCTCTTTTTTTTCTTCTAGAGAATTTTGTTTTATTTGGTTAGCTGTCATGAGATACGGTGGTACACTTCAACTGCGAGTAACTCGTAAAACAGTTTCTAGTAAACACGCACCTATCATCATAAATAACGGCTAGACAAAGCGAAGAATTCTACTAAAACATTCAAAGGGATGGCTCTTTAATTCATTGAGTGTAGCATCCAATAAAAAATAAAATTACCGAAGTTTTGTTTTAAAGAGACCCACAAAAAGAGCTAGCGACGGCTTTAACTTTTTTATTTCTCCAGCAAGGCATGGTAATTAAGAGGAGGTCTGCTAGTTTCAACGTAGTGGCTCCTAAACGTAGTCCCGACTGACATTAAAGCAGAGGGAATGGTGCTGTGATCCAAAGATATAGAAGACCTCTAGAAATGTCTAGGAGCTTACTGTCAGGGTTAACGAACTTGGGCGCACATAGCGTGAAAAGTTTTTATATTTGGAACGAATGCTTCGCACGTGTTTATGTTGTCAGTGTATAATTTTGCGTAGTAAGTAGGTATGTTTTTGTAACGCCTTGTTAGATGGCTTGTATGCAGTGATTGAGATGTTTAGATTAAAACGAACGTTATAAGACGGAACAACAATTAAATATCCATTATAAGTAATTTGATGTTAGTCTTCTGCCGCTTTGCTTTTACCGCGGTTGATGAGCCTTATAACTTAGTTCACAGTAATGAAGAAGTCATAATTACAGACTAACAATTTCTAAAAAAAAAATGGAATTTATGTTATTATTTTAAACCTAAAGAAGTACTAAGGTACTGGCAACTGCACCCTACTTGAGTAACTATTTGAGTATTTATCTCAATCTGAATCATTTTAAAGGATATTGCTAATCCATTGCTTCATATGTTCGAAAAAAAGGCTGCTCAACAACGTAAACAGCGCAACGAATATTGTTGTGCTGTCAAAATGAAAGCCATTACTACTGGTAGTGTGTTACGCAATTACCCCACTGTATTAGATCATAAACGTTAGGTTAGACCAACGGGTTTTTGAGTTTTTTACTGCCTGAAAACTTAATAAGACTTTAAGTGATACCAAAGTGATATCGGCACCCTAATTGCGTAACACACAATCAATCGGAATCGGTTTCATTTTGACAGTTCAACAACATTCATTGCGTTATTTCCGTGTTGTGCAGACAAATTTTTCGACCTTATGAAGCAATGGATTAGCAATTTGCTTCAAAATGAGTCAGATTACGATTGATCGTGTGTTACGCAATTAGGGTGCTGGACTAGATAAAAACTATATAAACAAAAGAAAAATCTTTTATTTATCTCCATTCGAAAAGCTTCCACGAAAGTAGGTTTATTGGAAGATCGTATCCAGTAACTTTGCATCAACGGTTTTATCCTCCGGGACTCCAACCGTATAAGGATTAGGAATTCGTGCGGATTTGCTTAAAGGGGAAGGCGGGGAAAATTGAGAATTGTTTTCTCTACCACACAGTGAGCAAAGCTCGAGACTCCGAGACCGAAATGTTAGACGCGCGAACATTTAGTGTAATTATGGTACTCTTTAGTTTAATCTACCCTTTTGTGCATTATGTCCTTGTAGAGGGTACATTAAATGTAAATATTGCGTGTTTTGTTTAGGTACCTACTTTGTGAGGGTTAAATAAATTTTATTTTTGACAGGTACGTAGTCTAATTTTGAAGCCACTTATTTTCAAATATTTTTATGATATTTAACAATTACTACGTGTCTTAATAAAAATTATTGCTTTTCTGTGACTTAAGTAGTCCATTTTGATATAGAAAAGCGTGACATAAGTGCGGGTTTAGGTCACACGAGCTATAAAGTAGTATGTGATACGTGTACGTCGCTTAGCACCTCCATACCATCCAATAATGGACTGCCTAAGTCACACGTATCGTAATGTCCTATTTATTCATGACAAGTTAGTGAATAACACTTGCACATCATAAACATACAAAAAATAACCATAGCATTAAAAAAACATTGTCAAAACAAAAAAAAAAAAGACAAATGACAGATGGTCAGCATCAAATCTACTTAGTTCCTCCAAAAAACCTCATTCAAACAGTCCATTCCAAATTGGAAAAAACCTTTCAACATACGAGCTACCTTAAAGCCCATTTCCAAATTTTTTTATTTCATGAACTGATAATTAAGGGGATTTTAGATCCTCGTTGCAAATTGACTCTCATTTTTAACAAGCGTGTCGTATTTCAGCGTTAATTAGGCCTGGTTTTCCGACTTTATTACGTGATACGTGTTGCCACAGAATATATTGGCACAGAAGGTCAGCTTTATTACACAACGAGCAAAAACGCTCGCACACAGACACGCCTGTGTACAGCGAGTGCAAGCACTCGATTTTGCGATGTACATTTGTTTGAGATTGCCGTACATCATCATCTACCTAGCCCTTTCCTAACTATGTTCACTTTCAGGCTAACCGGATGAAGCTGAATACCAGTATTAAACATGGAGCGACTGCCTATCTGAGCTTCACAACCCAGTTACTGGGTAAGACTGGTTGTCAGTATTTCGGGCTTCTGAGGACCCCTAACGACTAATAAAGATCTACGTATGATAGCCGGGACCAATGGCTTAGCTTAAATATGGTCACCCATCCAAAGACCGACCGTGGCAAGCGTAGCTTAACCTGATCAATTGTTCCGTGCGGCTGATATTACTTAGCCAGCCGTTATTATCGTTTGAGGTCGCCGTATGTCGCGTCTATGTGTGCGAGTGCTCGTTTTCGCTTGTTGCAGAGAGCTAGCCTACTGTCCCTGGCTATTTAGTGCGTGCAGCAACCATACTCGCCCCTAATGTGATTTACTATAATAACAAACATTTTATAGGGGCATTACATACGCCCTGAAATGTAACCTTTGCTCGTAAAAAGGATCTGTTTGTAAGAATGGCGCGTGATCTGTTGGTGTTAGGGAAATGGTTCCTTAATTAGCTCTTGTAGCCATAAAAGGAACGTTAAATGAGAAATAAGATTGAACAACAAGCCACAAGAAACATTAAATTTATTGTTTACCTTTTCTCATAATATGACCGTTGACTTTGAACTACAGCTCAAATGTCTCGCTGATGGTGGCGCATGTGTTGGATCATTTAGCTCCCTTCAAAATGGTTGAGCTGAATGGTGCTAACCAATACTTTGTAACCATATTATTTTGATTTAAAAGAGTGTCCATGGAGTTTTTTGCCCGTTCTTCTCCATAGGTACCCCCACTACGCTTTGCAATGTGCAACTAGCTTCATCTTTCTGACTGACCGACCCCTTGAAAATTCAAAAGGGCCTGGTTTATCTGAAATAAATACTTTGAGTTTGAGCTGTCAATATATGAATATTTTGAAACTATTTTAATGTTTTGGCTAATATTAAAAAAATAGCTCACCTCTCACTATGCACCGCATATGTCACCTGCACACGTGAGGACCTAATGGCTCCGTCAGCGAACGGTACCCACGTTGCGGACTTTTTGGTGAAACAAAGTTAAAAAAATGTCATATATTTTTTTCTAGTTATTTTTCCATTGGCATACTAAGAAGAAGATTTAAAAAAATCTCTCACGAGGATCCTGATCCACAGAATATGTTATGTTGCTTTTACAACATACATACATAATACCTATAATGTTCCCACTGCTGGGACATAGGCCTCCTCTCGGCATCGTGTGGAAACATGTCCTAGAACCAAAAATTCGAAGACATGTGACATCTGCCAACCTGCACTGGGCCCGCGTGGAGGATTACATTACAGCCCACTCCCTCTCACCGAGAAGAGGTCTTATGTTTAAGTTGCAGGTAAACTTGTCTTTGAAATAAACAATACATTCTGATCATCCATACCTACATCAGCATTCTTATGACATGACGAATCTAAAAAACAAATGAGGATTGATTTAGAAGGGGTACTCCAGATTAACAGCTCTGCCACAAGTGTACGAGCTATTAACTGTTAATACGATATTCAAGAGCCCATAAAAAGTAGTTCACGAGTAATTGACACCTACACTGCGGCATAAGTGCTCTCAAGTACTTCTAATAACTTAAGTTGTTCATCTTCTAATACATATGAGAATGAAACCTAAACCTACATGATACGTCGTCAAGCTATCATGATCGTTCAAATAAGCAAATATGTACTTAAACGGTTCAACCATCATTGATGCTTTGATTACAATTTGGATCGACAAATTGCAGTATTGTGCTTCAATGTCATTAGTGTTTCCTTAACCAATCTGAAAGTTTAATAGTTTTGAAAACTGCACCTCTTAGTAAATTGCATTTACACTAATTAACATCGATTTCACTATACCAGGCATGGGGAAATGGCGGCCCGCGGGCCTAGTCCGGCCCGCGACATGATTCAATCCGGCCCGTGATCAAAACATGTTATATTCTTATAGAGACTACACTAAAGATTTTAAATATAAGCTTCAAAACCTGCCGAAATGACTGAAAGTTCACAAAGTCATAAAAACTACACAACTTAGAAAACTGGACGTTAAACTTTATTCTTATCTATCACACTAGGTATACTAAAGATTTTAAATATTCGGGTCAAAAATACAACTTTTGGAAAAACTTACTTTTGACCTCACCATATATATTTTTGATTGAATATTTTCGAAGTCAAAGTCGAATTATTTATTTCAAATAGGCACATAAAAGTCACTTTTGAACTTCAAAATATACCAAAAAAATAGAATTGATTCTAATTGCCCCATTCAAAAGTTGGTTTCGTATGGAGAAGAATGGGCAAGAAACTGTTATCGTGAAAGAGTATGTTAATTACTTAGTTCATTTACTTTGTGTCTGTAAATGAATACCGTTCTAAATCCAGTTCATTATTTTACCAGTATAACTCTTCAAAATAGTATACCACTTATCGTACAAAATCTGCAACTAATCTCACCACTGCCAAGTTACAGGAGCAACATGCCACGTCTAATTAGTTTCGTTTTATTTGAACAGTTCAGATCAGTCGCGCGAGTAATGGCGTATATTTGTAACTTACGTTCAACAATTTACTGGGGCCAGGTTTAGCTTTGGATGTAAACCAGGTATTTATTGGTTAGAGTGTACTGTAAAAGATGATGCCGGCTGTCCTTCAAAACCAGCGCTGAGGATCTGTCTCGCATAGGGTCGTAGCATTATGCTGAGTGATGGCCGTTTTGCGTGGATGTGACGCATCTTTTCCCCCCAATAGTTCTTTTTTTGTGTTCTTTCTCTGCATCATTTTTACCGCAAATAAACGTGTTTTCTTTCTTTCTAAAGTCAGGGGTGTGCATTTATTTCTTAAGACGACGAGGGAGAAGGGGGTCCGAACCAGTCTTATTTTTTCATACATGGAGGTGCAAGAACAATCCCCCCGGATTGTTGTTACGTAAGATGTAAGATCACAAAAGTAACCAAAAATAATAAGATTTTATATTTTTGCTACTTTTTCTTTGCATTTTGGTAAATTTACGATTTGTAATTTTACGTAAGATAAGGGTTCATCCAAGTCGTAATTTTTCTTACGTAGTGGGAGGGGAGAGTGTCAGAAAATGGGTAAAATTTCCTACGTAATAAATGAACAGCCCCTTAGTTGAGAGAAAAGTACGTCTACTTTATTAATTTAAATAATAATAATTTGTAAGAACTCATCAATTTTCCAACACTACTTTTCACACACTAACACAAATTATGGACGGAGTTGTTTTTGGACATGAGGGCTATTTTGCATGACACCCATGAATTAGGTATCCTTTGTTGGAACCACAGATCATACAAACTATATGATCTGTGGTCGGAACCATGAGGAGCAGTTAAGACTATTATGATGCTATTCTTATTCGGTTTATGATTAGCACACACTTTCTTCTCCAGGAACTAAACCTACAGAAACTAACCGAAGTTTATTCAAAACCTTGTTTCCAATCATTGTTATTTCCCCTTAAACAAATATCAAATTTATGCTTGTGTAACTGAAGTTGATTTTAGAAAAACTAGTGCTATTAAATATCTATGAAAAATGTTGATGTTGCAGCAGCAAACTAAACTTTATTTTCGGGTATTACCTACAGTTAATTTAAAAAAAAAAAACTCATATTCGTTTATATGTTTGGAAACTAAATTGCGGACACAGATTACCTATTTTGTTCTTATAATGGACTTTGCATGGCGGCAGAGACTAAAATAAGCTTAAACCAGATGTATGACCATAATAGTTAATACTACAAAACAAACATGACGCACTTCTAAGACCCCTTTCCCAGCAAAACGGCAATATTGTAAACAATGGAACAGAAACAACTTTCATTTTTATTACGTTTGCTACAACTTTATAAAAACGAACCTTTATTTTATGATATTGTTGTAAACAAATAAACAAACCGAAGTTGAAAGTGAAAACAATCTGCATACAGGAAATCTCTAAGAGCCGAAGGCCATACGAAACAATTCAATTCAAAGTGATTTTTTTCTCCACTGTTCGTAGCTTTAATGGCGGGAGTTGAGAATTGAATCGAAGGATGCGTCCTGGCTGAGTCGTAGATTTTTACGATACTCAGATGTCATTCATTTGGTGAGTAGGAAAGAACCTATCTAAAAAAGCTTTAAAGTAGCTCTGAGCTAAAAATCTGGGTTGAATTTTTCTGATGTATATAATTCAGAGCAGTGGTAGCCCAGTGGTAACGGCCGCGGCTTACGATTTATAGGTCGTAGGTTCGAACCCAGCTAGGCGCTTTACTATGTGTAAATTATTTGATTATCACTGCTCTCAAAACGGTGAAGGAAAACATCGTGAGGAAACCGGCATGTTCTAGAACCGAAAATTCTAAGACATGTGACATCTACCAACCCGCACTGGGCGTGGTGGATTACGGCCCACTTCCTCTCACCGAGAGGAATCCTGTGTCCCAACTTAGATATCTTGTCATTGTGTCAAAATGATTTTCTTTCGGGCAATCCCTTAGTATTCTAAAAATCAACTTTATTGGCCATCAAGAAACATTAGGCACATTAAGTTTTTAAAATTGCTTCTGATTCTGTTATTTTTATTACCTACGTATTTCCTTTTGGAAACAATCATGAAGCCATCAACAACAATTAACTTATCTTACAAAATGGTTGTTAAAATAACAAAAGCGATTCGCTTTCGCTCTCATCCTTGGGTAAATTAGTTTTCAAGGGAACCGAACTCTCAATGTCGTATTTTATTCTGCGCAAGGATCGGCGGTTATAAACGAAACTTTGGACGCCCGATATTAATATTTATTACCTCCAATGTTTATACGAAACACTTTCTTTGTCAGGTTATAAATAGTCTTTATTTTATGTCCGCCACCCGTCAAACAATATAACTAAAAAAGGAGGGAGTTTTACGATCAGCGCTAGTCTGGTCAGGCGCCACATTCGACCGTTTACGGATAATATTATTGGTACTAACCGAAGTTTGTTTGCCCCTGCGCACGTTTAAAGGCTACGCTGTAAATATTAATTTCCTAATTAATAACAGCTGTGTCGCTACTACATAATTTTATGGCCATTTAAAAAAGGTAACAATCTTCATAACGCGGGGTGGGCGTAAGGCGTTTATGTCATTTGCATCACCATTTGCGCCATTTAGTTGATGAAATATTTTCACTATGCCTCAAATTATAATAAAATATGACTTTTTGTAAAGTTAAAAGCAATTTAGAGCACAAAATGCTTACAAAAAATCATTTTTCCGAACCACTAATGGGAGGACATTATCCGAAAACCGTTTTTGTGCGAATACGAGTGAAATTTACTGGGGAAATTTTAGGAAAGCGCACAAGGACTTATCTTTATGTACATTTTTATGTATTTTTCAACAAAATGTTATCGGCCAACAGTTAACCGAGGCCTTTAATGTGACGGTCTTTTTCTGCGTTATCGCCCAAAGTATATAAAGTAATTTCGAAGAATTATGAAAGCGTTCGCGGTCGTCGGTTTTAGGAAAGAAAAATAAACAAAAAAGTTTGACGAGAATACCGTACACATTACTAGATTTATTGCGGCATTATTTCGACGAAGTTTACGAGTTATGTAATCTCAACAAAATGATGACAAAACTTTCGCGATCTAAAAATTTCCTGTAAACATACTAACACGACCCGCATACGAAGTGAAAAGTTGGTCAAACAAACCTATATCTCGTAAAAATATAGGCCTATCTACTTTTTCTAAACAAATGGCGTCGCGTTTCTCACAAAAATCGTTTAGGCAATTTGTTTAAATTACTTTCCTATGCTAATCTGCGCCGTGTTGCGAATATATTCGAAAAGAAAAAGAAACGGTATGTAGGCGTTCGCGATCGTCGAATCTCTGCCTCAAATGATGCATGTTGTGGAAGCCGGATCTCTTATAGAAAAACAAGATACTGCAAGCTATTACACGCTTTACATCGTAAATAATCGTCTTAGCTCGGTAAATAAAATAAGTGTGTAAGCTTGGGCCGAGCTGCTATCTGATGAGAACGGGACGCAGCAAAAGACGGGGAAAATGGTGTTTAAAAGGTGCGATAGGGAACAACCTCGGAGGAGCATAAGTTTTGCGGCATGTTAAAAGATAATGAGTTCGGATACAGTACATAAGAAAGATGTTGCGTACGCCTTTGTAAGGAGACATTATTTTCTTATCTCAGGAATAGCTAAGTCTCCGTATATTTAAACGCACCTAGGAAGGACGTAAGGATTCGTAATTTATATTCGCACGGGACAAAGTTTAAAACCAAAGATTTATCTTCAGTTACTTCAGTAGATAACGGCTTCGAGTTGTTAAAGGTCAAATACGGATTGGATTATAAAGTACTCGATTCGAGATTGAGTTTCGGAAGTTTGTTTTTAAGGCCCTTGATTACCTGGTGCTTCTCGTTATGAGATTCAGGTAATCACGACAAATTGCTAATATTTAAAATATTGAAGGAACTGACCGAGTGGGCGTGGGAGTTCATTTTAGAATTTTCTTTTGTTTTAACATGTTCAAGTAACTTGCACCGTGTAGAAGTACCTACTATAATCATTGAAGCAGTGTTTTTGCCTTGAATTCTTTGAGTTACATACATTACATACATAACATCACACCTTGTTTCCGTGAAGCGCAGAGTGTACATGTCCACCTACGTTTCGCCAGTTATGTTTAAGTCCCAAATACTTACTAATACTTATAAATTCCAGACAGAATAACTCAATAACACTTAGTCCGATTTGGGAATCCAGCCCAGTATCTCAGCAGTAGCGCTTGCGACCACGAAATCAACGAGAAAGTCCCTCAGTTAATTCAGTTCATTGATTCAATTACTAATTCACAAACAATGGAAACCCAAATTCCCAATTAGCATAGTTAATAAAAAAATATCGACATTTGACAAATTACAAAAATCGCAATCTATCAATGCCAGTTCACGCGTTGTAAAACGTTTTCAATTAAAGCATAATGATCGACGCATACTTGTTCTCTTGATGAAATGTGAACACCCACGTTAGGTCATACATACTGTTATACACACGATTACATTTAAGATTCATGCGTGTATGAAACGCGTTGGCGGACAAGTACATAAACTTAATAATTCATGTGATTGGCCCATCGGAGTTACACGTTGGGCCCGTGAGCCAAATGTTTGCTTTGCATTTGCTACTGTTGAGACAGGCCATACTAACGTTACTTATTGTTTGTCTATCAAATTGACGATGAAAAATTTAGAATTCGTAATTTCTTTCTCCATAAGGCCAAAATAGAGTCTCACATAGCTACCTAATATTCGTTAGTAAAAAAAAATTTTTCCGTGTATTCTTTGACTTTTGAGGGGCAATTCTCGTAATTTTAAGAACGTTCACAGTGTGATCTCAGTATCAATCTGTCAAAATGTTTCTTTTATTTCCCTACATTTTGACATTTGTTTGTCGCCAAAATGAGACTGCGACTAGATTTTGAACGTTTTAAATTACGAGAATTGGCCTACAGCTATTAAAAAACTTGCCAAAATGCTTGTTAGAGTTATCTAACTCAAAAGTCAGAAAGGCTGAAGTCTTAACCACAGCTTCAACGTTGCCATTCCGCTCCCGCCATTGTCCCGTTCCCACACAGTCGAAGGAGACTTAGATCAAGATTAGTCAACCGTCCGCGTGAGCCCTAGCAGGAATTGTAACCGGTGATACGAATAGATAAGTCCTCAATGTTACTTTGACAGAACATTATCCGACCTTGCAGACATGCCCTAATTCCTCCGACAGTCAAATAAGGCTAAGTAATTGAATACTAAAGATCTGAATTACAATTACTCCAAATATATAATTCAGATCGTCCATTATTTTAATTGGAATTTGTGTGGTGAGAGCCGAAATACCGCTTGGCGCTGCCTTATCGATATTAAGAAACGATATGAGAGTACCGAGATTTTATCTTAGATACTTCCTGCTCAGCAATCGAAAAAACATGTTCGAAATTTGATTAGCTTACAAACTAATCGAATACGAAAGAATGGGTAAATGGATTAAATCATTATCATTCGATACACATGATTTAAGATGATTTGTCTATCTGACTAGATATGTCATTAATACAGTTATTATTATTTCCGCTGTATTAATCTTAAATAGAAAGCTACCACCTATTTGACAGTCTATAAAAGCTTAACGGTTTTTACAAAGATATACCACAAAATGTTCACACCTTGACCACCCAAAAGAACAAATAAAATTCAATTGTATTGACAAACGACTGCACAAACAAAGGCAGAGGCAACAGAAAGAAGCTAAATCTTAATTTACTTTTTCCAATCTGAAGAGAAAATAAACGTATCCACTACGTACAAGATAAATCACAAGAGCAAACAAATCCAAGTACGTTAAAGCAGTTTGCGCTAGAAAACGAACGCGATCTAATCGCAGATCTGGCGATTGAGGGAGCGGACTTGGCAATGCATCACCTGGCATCCGTTGTGCAACGATCTTGATTCTTCCAAATGTACCTCCCACGTACACGCGTGAGTGATGTCGCCATTCATAAAAGACCTACCCTGTCCCCCCATGCGTTTATAAACCCTTTCCAGTTGTGGGTTCGTCAATGGGTAATAGGGGGTCCGCTTATGCTGGTAGCAACACGTCCACTGTCGTGACTCTTGACGTTATACTGATAAGATGGACCGCTGTCCGTTTGACACCTATTTCGGCTACTGGATGGCGTGCCTAGATTTTCATTGTTTTATATTTCCACATTGTCTTATCAGGTATTTTTATGAAGTTACTTTCATTGTTTATTGCGCTCATTGTATATTTTATGCACAATAAAACGTTTATTGCGCGCTCCTTGTCGGGTGCTTGCAGAAGTCCGTAAAACATTGATTCTTTTGTATTGTTGAATATTGGTGTTCACAAGATTTCTATTCAATTTTGCGATCCTTTATATATAAAAAACCATTATATTTAAATATAATATAATTGCATTATATCTAAATAAAAACATTCACCCACATGCAGGTTATCTATGCATAATGCGTGGGCGCACAGATCATCCATCGCCAGATGTAATGGATGAATAAAGCGAAGATCCATCTTTCGCTTACGAATGTAACGATACACGTAGTTTTCTAGCCATTGACCTCTGTTTTATGCCACAATAAGTGTCAGGCGAAAACGTCTTGATACGCCCGGACTGGAGTACCTACTAACATTTTATTTAACGTTAGATGATAAAACCCAGCCTGGCAATGAAATAACATGTCATATTATGTCACTACGTCACATATCCTCTCACTCGGATAAAAGAAAACCTTAAACCTAATACATCCGAAATGCTCCAACACAAAAAGAAATCCTATCATATCAAAACAAACATAAAACACCTATGTAAAAGAGTCCTTTACATATCCTAGCTATCAATACCGTTCGAGTCCCAAATACCTTCGCATAAGAAGATAATAGATAATTTAGATAACAAGAAAAAGCTATTCGACGGGCGCTACTACCAAATAAATGGTGAATAATACTCACATATTCAAAGTACTCACAGTTATTTTCGAGGAGAAAGACTTTCGGCCAGAGTGGTGTGCTGGATACAACTTTATGTTTCCGCTATAGACATGAAGGTTTCGACATTACCGTTGCCAATTTACCCAACTCGACCGATATTAAAGTACACCAAGTTATATACGCCTAAAATATAGAGAGACATATAACTGAATATAAAGTTCGCCATTTTGTCAACACTAGTGTTACTACCGGATTTGGCAAGGCAATACGATTTTGAATTCCGATGATATTTTGTTTACGAAAATGCCCCAGAGTTCCGAATTGAATTTAAAGTATAGGGTTTCTTTCCGTTAGGGGTAAAGTTAGGTTTGATACAATTTGAATTGTTTTGTTACCTACTTACTTATTTGAGTTTATCTGTTACTTTTGTTCTGATAAAATTCCGATAGCGAAATAGTTTTTCAAAACACTACAATAGAAAACAAATAAATGGTTAGTACCGTAAAACAACACTGAAAGTTTCCATTCCTAAAAAGAAAGAAAGAAATTTTTGTGGATACAATAGATTAAAGCATAGTACCGATAATTATGCATCACTCAACGTCGCAAAGGCCGGGATAAGAGCCAATAATGAAGTGCTACTTAAATACTGAAGCACAAAGTCGGGATAAGTGAGATAAACACTGCTGAAAAAATCCCTTTTTCTCCAACGTTTATGCGATATATTGCTGTAAGTAACTGTCAATACTCATCAAATACGTGAATTGGAGATACAAACAGCTCCGAATACGCATAAAATACCACTGTCTGTCTTCATCGAGAAACAATATTTTACGCAAATGGTAGAGTTTTCGTATTAACGATATATTGTGGAGGTAGCTCTACAAAACTCTCGCTTGGTCGAGCAACGTGAGAGGCATATTTACATTTTTTTCTCAATTCATTGGCCGACATGTTTGGTGGATGGATGAGCCCCGCCGACATTTTGTGACATTAGGCTCCATTGATTTTGAATGTGTCGTACCCCGACCAACCCGCTCTTTTAAATAGATAAGCAAATGAATTGGAAGACCTTTGTGTTCGGTATAAACGTATTTAACGTTGTGATAAAAAAACGTAAAATGTTTTGAGCTCGTATAATTTTAACATAATGGTCGAGTGTTTGGGCCTGGCTGAATTTTGATAGAGCTTGAGTAATGTGTACTGCCATGGTAGGTGAGAGGATAAAAAATAAAGAGCTTTTAAATGAACATTGTATACGGTTATAAATAACAGCAAATATTTACTCTACTTTGCAAGCGTGTTCGAAAATACTCGAAGTAAGTAAATTCTAGTGTCACGGTGTATTAATGATTCTAAGTCCCTTCGCATTTATTGTTAACAAAACAACACAATAACGTAGATGGATATAATTTTTTACCGTAAACAAATGAACGTTGCCTTATTACGAGAATTCTACAAGTAATAAATGTATTCAACATTCCTAATTAAACACGTCTTAATTTTGGTTCCCTGCACCTAATTTTAAAAGGTATTGTAGAATAATTTTGGCAATTAAGCCTCTGGTATTCAAGAAGTCCGTGGAGTGAAAAATTAATTAAAATTTAAGCTTTTCAGTTCTCTCCCTACGCGTCAGTCGCAGAATAAAGGGCTGCAGGCACACATTTCAGTGAGCAACTAAAGATCAACCGTATTAGATAATTTGAATGGGTTTATGCGGTATGAGCGGATTTAAATTTAATTTTTGTTCAGGTGTATTCGATGTGTGATAGGATTTACTCCATCGCATTTTTATAAAAAGATGACGAACACCTAAACCATTTTCATAAAAAAAAAACTGCCAGATACGTCGTGGCGAATTATGTGCGACTTTCATTGAATGCCAACTCAACGAATCGAAAAATGCCTTTGTATTGTTGAATACTAAACTATTACTGCATGTTCAATGAAATTCACCAACAAAGTATTAAAAAGGTGCAATTCCATATCAAAGAGTAGCTGTAATACAAAACTAATTCTATCCATTATAGTTATGATGTAAGAAAACATCTCTGAAGAAACAACTATACCTGAGAAGATATTAAATTACCTCCAGCATGTAAGGCAAGGAGTAACCCCTAGTGGTGCATTTTTCTGAGAAAATTGAATGGAACTCGGATGGCGTTGGAACAAGAAAATATTTTTGAAAGACTTCTAATGGAAGTTTCACTGCAGACATACTGTTTATGTTATTAATCTTAAAATGGTGAAAATAATCTTTTTCTTTCATGTCACGTACTATGAGCATAGCTTGCAATATGCTGTGGTGCAAAAAGTAACATCTAATAAGGTCATAGTAGGGCAGAATGCTTGCAAAATAATCGCCTCTCCTGATGATTGTTTTAAGAATTTTAATTCGAGTCAAAAATAACAAATTCATTTGCAACAATACCTGCACTATGTGAGACCTTTGCGAGGCCAATGCTAACGCTGTCGACGTAGCACAATCTGAATAATTTTGAAGGATATTGCTAATCATTTGCTTCATAATTATATTCGAAAAATTTGTTTGCTTATTAACGTAAATAACGCAATGAATGTTGTTGAACTGTCAAAACGAATCCATTCCTACTGTTAGTGTGGTACGCAATAACGGGCCAGTCGAAACTTTTATAGACTTACGTAGAATCATCGAGACGAAGAAGAATTTTAATAAAACTTGCTTTCTACAACATAAACACTACACCACTCGACTTTAAAATTTACTAGCACCCTATCGTTGAACACCGTTCCTTTATCAAGAGAACAATAATTGCATTCAAAATCAAAGATGTTCGCTCAGATAGTCTGTGGGTATTTTCATTAATTAAGGCCCAACATGCGCCGAGCAACAATTAAGAGGACCGATTGTTGATAAGCTCGAATCGAGTTGATAGTCAGCCATTGAATCGAGATAGCACTTTGTTAAACTGTAGGAAGCTTCACACCTTATTAAGGCATTGTTATTGGCGATGTTTGTACGAGAATGTTTTATGGATGTGATGTAAATTCGTATCAGTTTTTGAAGCGAATTTTGAAAATTCGGAACTTCACAAAACAAAAGCTCCTACGCTTTTGTTTTGTGAAGTTCCGAATTTTCACGTGCGTAATTCAGCGATGAGGCATGATAGTTTTGATGGTTTTTAAGAACCAATACGCTTTCCAGGGGCCTTATTCTCTATGACAAATCCGCGCGAAATGAAAGCAAAATTGGCGAGATTTGCTAAGGAATTGACGTGGTTTCGAAGTAAGGAATCGTTAAGTGGTCATAGTGAATTAGGGCCCAGGAACGTATGTGGAGTGTTATAACAAAACAATTGTTATTGACACACCGATAGGCTGTTATTCAAATAGGTAACCACACATTTGTTTGTTATCATCTTTAGCCTACACCGTCCAACAACAGGATAGATACAAAACTAAGGAAAAATCCCATATTCAGATCCCTCCTAATAAAAATCCAAACTTTCTTAGTTAAACCAACACAAACAAAGCCTATTATTCCGTTATCTCTATTTACATTCAATCTTCTCATCTTAAAAGGGTATAATATTTGAACATGTTTTGTCCATTATAACATAGAAAATAATTTACTGAAACTAATACGAAAACTTTCAGATTTCGTCATCATTAATTAGAAGGATGAGGTACTTAGTCAATTAAATCGCGGAGCGGGAAGCATTCCTTGCTAGAGAAATATCAGTAAACCAAGTTTAAAAATACACCATTATTAATTGTGAGTGAGTGAGTGATTGTAAAAATACACCATTATTAATTGTGAGTGAGTGAGTGATTGTAAAAATACACCATTATACATTGTGAGACAACGGGGTGTCGTATACTAGATATTTATCCCGTATGTTGCACCTGCCATATTTTGTCTCTGCATCATCTCTCTGGTCGACTGGTAGAAAATGCCTCAGGCATTAAGTCGGCCTTTGTACAGTATTTGTTTAACTTTTGCATAAAGTTTGAACAAATAAATAAAATACCCACTGACTGTGATAGATTTTTTTAAACCTATGCATAGAATCTACGCACGTTTGGGTGCAGCCACCCGGTTTGATCGCACCGGAAAATTTCATCAGTCAATGCAAGCTTAAATTATCCAATGCCTCATGCTGTAATAAGTTTGTATCTATTATATACTTATAAAGGTGACGCTAGCCTGTAAAAGCGTTGTTTGTAATATTAGTGTAACTGTTGCTTTATTTTTTAGTACTACAGCTTTGTAAATGTTTTATGTTAACAAAGATTTTTTCTAAACCAACAAACAACCCGGTTTGATAGGAGAGTCGGTTGTTGTATTGTTAGGTTTTCTGCCCTTACGACGTGTATTCATGGAGGGGCTGTTGGCTAAATGATAACCACCGTACGGGTCGATCTAAGATTAAGCTTCGCTTACTGCGGTTGGTTCGCGGATGGATGACCATCCACTACGAGATCTCTGTGCCTCGGAAAGCACGTTAAGCAGTTGGTCTTGGCTGTCATTCGTCTGACCATCAGTCAAAAGTCTGACAACCAGTCTTACCAAAGGGCATCGTGTCACCTAGTAACTGGGTTGTGGAGGATAATATAGGCAGTCGCACTATGTAAAATATTGGTATTCTCCTGCGTTCAGTTAGACTGGAAGCCGACCCCAACATAGTTCGGAAATGGCAAGGCAGATTGACGGGAATACGTTTGCATGAAAATTGTACGGAAGTCTTACAGAGGGAGTTCCCTCTTCCCGGTCGTATACGTACGGTACGTATTCACTGTAGTAATTCTCTAAGTTTATGTATAAAATAAACTTCAACGTCGTTCATGAATTTACTTAATATCGTAAAGCGATGGTCGTAGTCACTAGACTAACACACTGAGTTTACCAAGTCATTCAGTGCAGCGGGAGCCCATGTACTATAGCATCAGACCTTTGTGGACTGCTGCAATCAAGTGCTTCTGTGCTTATCTGTATAGTGCTTCAAGAACCGCAGTTGATATACCGCAGCTCGTCCGACCGCTGATAGTGGAAACTTAGGGTAAAATTAATAGCAGTTCATTGTTCTAAATACGAGTATGTAGTCGACGGTACTTTAGACATAATGTTAGCTACATAATACTCGTTTAATTTATTTTGATGTTAAGTTCTTCATTATCTTAGTATTTTTTTCCAAATTAATACTTGCATCGACATAATTATTCTTGCATAATGGCCTCAAAGTATCTAGACTACTGAGCAATATACAGGGTGACATGAAATTAGCTAGTAAAACTGCAAATTTGATGGGTATCAATATCTAAACACAATAAAACAAAAAAAAAAACTGATTTCTTCAATTCATATTTCAAGTAAGTACTCCCTTTACTCCCAGCGGGGTAATTGCGTAACAGACCAACAGTAGGACTGGCTTTCATTTTGACAGTTACACAACATTCATTGCGTTACTTAAGTGGTTGAGCAGACAAATTTTCCGAACATATGAAGCAAAGGATTAGCAATATCCTTCAAAATGATTCAGATTATGATTGAAAGTGTTATACGCAATCAGGGTACTGGGGGACCAGTTTGAGCCATCCGATCCTGTCATCGCCTTTTAGTCAACCTAAAAGATAAAATTAAAAAAAAAGCAAATAATAAAAATAATTATAGTAACAACAACAACATAATAGCAATATAATTATAATAATAATTTAAACATCACTGCATTTGTGGTCTTAATTTATTTATTTCGAAGTCGACCAGAAGATTCATTACGTCACACGTCATCCCGTTCCTATGCGTAACTAAACTATTATTAGTTGAGTGTAAAATAATAGATTGAGTGTCAAAAGAAATACTTATAAGCTTGTTTAATAAAAACGAATTCTTAAGACTTGTTTCCAAAGTCTGTCTACTTAGCCTAGTTAACTATGTTTGGGTCGGCTTCCAGTCTTAACGAATGCAGCCTAATACCAGTATGTTACATGAAGCGACTGTCTATCTGACCCCCACAACGACCGCAATTCAGTTACTGGGTAACACGATACCTCTTCGTAAGTCTAGTTGTGAGACTTCAGGCCTTCTGACTATTCGCAATGAATGTTAAAAACTACAAACGACAGCCGGGACCAACAGCTTAATGTACTTTCCGAGACACGGAGGGGCCTTGATATGTAATAGCTGGTCACCCACGAACGAACACATCCACGAACCGACCACGGCAAGAGTAGCTTACTTAACCTTCGATCGACTCTTGCGGCTATTATCATTTAGCCACGACCCCCTATAGAAGGTTCATAACATCATCCCTTTCTTATTTCTAACTAGTCTTAGTTGAGCGTAGGTATATATATTGAGTGTCAAAAGAAATATTAGCTTGTCTAATAAAAACGAATTCTTCAGACTTGTTCTCCAAGTATAATGAGGCATTCCTTGAGTGCTCTTACTTAAGAAAAGTCTCTGAAGCATTTTTCTTTTGTTCAGTTATGATCTTCAGTTAGTTCTTGCTCAATTTATTTCTGAAGCGTTATTCATGTGGAGTTACGATACGCCCATACGATATACCCGAAATTACATGGTTAATTTTAAGGTATACGAGGTGGCAAGGACATCGACGAGCAACCATGAATTCAGCACATGATTCTAGACTCCGAGCGTAGATGTTTTTTTATCGGTTATTAAAAAAAAACAGCTGTTTCAAGTGTCATAATACATACGCGGTCAAAATGTTTGGACCTACAATTTTTTTTTCTTATTTATTCAACGTAGGGTGTTCAGAATCATGTATTGATTCCATGGTAACCTAACAGGTTGCGCGTCGATATCCCAGCCTGTATAGAAGACTGCATCGTTGGTCTAGAAGTCGCAAGCGCTACTGCTGAGCATAAGATCCTGGGTTCCATTCCCAGGTCGGACAACTACGGTCGTGTTACTGAGTTGCACCATTAGGAAATTCTCAGTGACAGTCCGGGGTCTGGATTTTTGGTCGGTTGATGACAATAGGCTGGAATCCCATTACGTCGGACTTAAACGTAACTGTCAAAATATATGGTGTACTATAAGTACCCACACTTCTGCCTATCCCTTCGGGGATCACAGCCGTGATGTTTGTTATGGATGATTCTAAGAATATACAGTGAAAGTAGTACATTTTGAAAGTAAGTACTAAAGGACCTCAGCCATTCGCAACAGTACTTTCCTTAATTCCCGAATCAGCACAATTATTTTTACGACCCCAAAGAAATTTTCCATTACGATATTTCCGACTGAATTCTAAAATGCTCCAAATCTAAAACAAAAGAGCCTCTCAAGCAGTTTACGATTAAGGGCAGCAGTTTAACCCTTCCCGACTTCACTCCCCTTAAACAACGTGGAAGTTTAACGAAAAAGTCGACGTTTAAACGCGCTATTTAACCCTCGCGGTAATCGGAACACAAACAATGGTGGAGTGAAATAATGTCGAATTCCGTCCGACAAATTAGGCGACCTTTTTAGGCGGCGGTGGGTGCTTAAAATAACAAAAAGAACTTTTATTCGGCTGTTATTTCTACTGCCGAGTTCAGCCGAGTACAATTTCGGTTCGGCTATGATGGGAAAAGTCGATTTCGTTTTGAGTAACTCGTTATGAATGTGGTTAAGCTCTTATGGTATGGCACCTGTTTCATTTTAAGTATAAAACTTGGCGATTTTTTCATGAAATAATATTAATATAATAATATCCCTGGACATTTCACACAGCGCCATCTAGTCCCAAGCTAAGCAACCTAATGCTTGTGTTATTGTAACAAGATGGCTGATAAACTACTTATGTACATTTTTTTTTTGTAAATACATACATATTATAGATAGAAAAACACCCAGACTCGGAACAAATACATGTAGGTCATACAAATATTTGTTCCGTGCGAGAATCGAACCCGCGACACGCAGCGCAGCAGTCAATCGCTTAACAACTGCGCCAACCGTGCCGTCAAAATAAAAGTCCATACATTTTTTTTTTTGTATGTTTATAGTATTTTTAATAGTTGTAGGTATGTGGTTTGAATCCAGGCAGGCGCTTTACTTTGAGTAATTTATTTAATCACCATTATTCTCAAAACGAGGAGAGGGGCTCGTGGCTATGTAATAACAGCCGCACGGGTCGATCGATCAGGTTAAGCTACGCTTGCCGCGGTCGGTCCGTGGATGGGTGACCATCTTTACATACCGAGACCCCTCCGTGCCTCGGAAAGCACGTTAAGCCGTTGATCCCGGCTGTCATTCTTAGATCTTTGACAGTCGTTACGGGTCATCAGCATCCCGAAAGTCTGACAACCAGTCTTACCAAGGGGTATCCTATTAACCAGTTACTGTGTTGTGGAGGTCAGATAGGCATAGGCCATGTAAAATACTGTTGTTCAGCTGCATCCGGTTAGACTGGAAGCTGACCCCAACATAGTTGGGAAAAGGCTACGCCGATGATGTTCTCAAAACGGTCAAGGAAAACATCGTGAGGAAATAAACCAACATATCCTAAAACTAAATTCGAAGACATATGACATCTATCAACCCACACGGGGCCCGCGTGGTGGATTACGGCCCACTCCTTCTCACAGAGGCCTGTGTCCACGCAATGCCCACATTATTGGCAGATCACAGTATTTTTATATAACCCCGAGAAATTTGTGTATCGGCTGTTAATTCAGATGATTTTTTAACGAGCGAAGATTGGAAATATTTTAATGCATTCATAGTTTAAAATTGTTTCGAGGCTTTTTGAGAATATTGCAAAAATTCGTACACGAACTCATGGATAAAATGTTATTTATCATTTTATTTTTTCATTCAAATTATGTAGAGATATGCTTTCTGCCGCAAATACCAAAAACATTATTTTTATTCAACAGGTTCATAGCTATTGGAATAAAAATATAAGAAAATGTATACGTATAATCAAAACTTTTTTTATGATTTTTCCTAGCTCTTTTCAGTTTTATTTACTGGTTTCTAGCATTTTGGCGTGTTGCCAAAGGTAGCTTTGTTAAAGGCTGTACGCTCACAGCAAGCACATGGCGATTTCTTTTATCCTATAGACGAGTAGTTTAGCTAGTTTTTGGAGAGTGACTGTCGTTTGTTTCCTGTTACACTAGGCTCATTCAAGTCTATAATAATTAACTTTAGTATATTTTATATTAGCAAAGGTTGTATCCGTCAATCATGCAAATATTGTACGTTATTTCTGACACTGACAGGAAAAATAAAGCTTATCCGTTGCAGGGAAGCCCGCAGCTTTCGCACTCTCACTAAACGTTTGTAGATACCAACAAAAAATATGATTTTCTGTAATAATAACTGATACACGTATCCATAAGTTCATAAACATGTTACATACCCGACCCTAAAAGTATATACCACGTATAAAAACAATCTCTTTTTTATATCTACGCCACTCGGTACGTGAACACGTAGACCTAAATATAAAAATACTGCTTACGTAAGGTATCCACTTTTCATATTTATGTGATAAAAACATTAGGTCCAATTGGATATCCCTATTTGAGGCGAGAGAAATAGATGTTTTTATATATCGCAACCGCCCCGAATATATGTAATATGTTTTGAGATATTACACGCACTGCTGATATGAAAGGAGTCGTCATTGCATTTCTTGTGTAATGTAATTTTCGCAGAATACGCTGCTTTATTTGATTTTGGTTAGGAGGAAATGTATAGGTCAACTTTACTCAACGTTGATGCTAAAGAGGAGATTGTATTTCAAATCAAGAAACAATAAGATTTCACGGCAGCGTAAAAATATCTCCCTAAACCGTTTATCTTCAAAACACCGTGTAACCAGCCTGTTTTGTAAGAAAATATCTAATTACCGGCTGAGCCTTAAGATATCCGAGTGAAAAAGATCCGCTGGTGTAATAAAGAAATATACACCGGAGTTTTTTTAGCTGGAGTGCAAAATTGGAAAACCATGTTACAAAGAATATCGGCAGCAATTTCCCGCGATACTCGAACTTTATCGGTAAGATATGAGGGTCCAAAACCATTTTTCAGATATTAATTCCTAACAATCGTAAAAGTTACTTTGATGGTAGTCCTAAAAAGTTATCACCGATTTACTAGAAAATATACTTTCTATGGACTTTATTTTGTATTCGCTTTGTCTGCTAACAGGGATTTAGATTGCCATAACAATAAAGAAATAACAGTTTGGTGTGGATAAAGTTTATTCTGTTAGAAACTCTCGCGATTTGTTCAAAAACATTGTTTGATGATAGTGGCGGGCACGTTTGCGTATATAAACCTATAGGCCGCAGGAACGAGGAACTCGCAAGAATCCATGTAATGTAATCAGATATGTGAACAAAGGTTGGAGTGTACTTGCACATAATGTAGAGGTAAAATACAAACTTGCGTATATCGTTTCTTCACTGGCTTACTTAGTTAGAGACACTACAGGATACATTAACATTGCCAGCGAGCGTTTCAATATCGTTTGTCGATTGCGGTTAACATTGGAGCTTAATTTCTTTTTACGATCCCTTTAATTAATGTAAACGCTACTAATTTTAGATTTTACTTAATCACTGCTATGGAATGCAAACTGTTCTATGTTTTGTTTCATACATAACCGACATACATATGTACCTACTCTTTCCTACCAACGTGATTCGATTCAAACTCCGAACACAAAAATTATTTCAACTTTTTTTCCGGTGCGCGCGCGGCTATTGCGTGAGGTTTTATAATACAAGTTTGATGATATCTTTTTACTTTTATTTTGTAGTCGTAACAAGTCGACAACAAGCCGAATCGAGACAATAAAGCATCATTCAAGGCTGATGAGTCGAGAGTAATGATTATTGCTTACGGTTGTTGATCCGGGTGCTTCTTGCTAGTTGTATTGCATCTGTAATTTTCGAAAGTACAATGGTGTTTTCAATCTTTCGGATCTGTAACTCTGTTTTGGCGGCTCCATTGTCTACTGATGTGACAAGTGAGAGTTTAATCATTCTCTTTTTTCAATTTAGCTTTTCATTTTTCAATTTTGATACTTTACGATTTATAGTGTCCACAATGCAATTTTATAAAAAGATGTGATGATGCAGTAAAATCTCGAATAAAGTTAAAGTATTTTTACTACACAAAATTTTATCACAAAATTGTTGTGGATTCGATTCATACTTCAGATATTCAGACAGTGACACTACTATAACACTTACGACAGGTTTTATGTCCAACCATTCATAAAAATATTTTGTTTACTTTTTGCGGTCAAGAACCAATACGCCACTATTCATTGATACATTTGCACAATCGTATAAACATCCAGCGATCACACGTTGACTGGATGTGGTACCGGCTACCTGCTCGTACGCATACAGATTAGTGCCGTAGTAATGACGGGTTGGATGTTCCGCTGTATTACTTTAATCGTCATCAACACGCGTAGCGTTGGAGGAGTAAGTTGGGTCGGGTTGATTATTGTTTATAACTGCATATTTAATTTCTGGTTTTATAGGAATATGATGTTTGGTGGCATCCAACGTTGGAGGATTTTGACCAGTAAACACCTTTTTCTTTCTAAAATTCTACCTTTTAGTTAAAATTCTACCTTTGATAGTTTAGCTGCAAAATAAAGAATTTTGCTGCTAAACTAACTTTATTCAGAACAGCTTCGGAAATGAAATAGCTTTGTCGCATATCACCCTCGTCACATAGAGCATCTAGTTTAGCATATTAGTATAGCATAATCAGCCTATAACGTCCACATTGCTGGGACACAAGGCTCTCTCTGGGAATGGGCCGTAATCCACCACTCGGGTACAGTACGGTTTTTTTTTTTATAATTTTTGTTTCTAGGACATTCCGGTTACGTCACGATGATTTCCCTCACCATTTTTGAGAGCATGTTTTTCATCTACTTTATTTTCATTTAATTTTGTATCATCTACTTATTCCGAAAGCTTGACCAGTACTAGAATCTTTTGAAATAGATTCCTTCTTATAATGCTGACGTTACTCCGGGCAATGTCCGTCAAAAGTTATACTTGATTGCGTTACATAAGTCATCATCATCATCAAATTTTGTGAATTTGTCATAAGGAGGGGACGGAGCCGTTATTAGGGTTCCGTAATTGTGACAGAAATTGTCGGGAACCCTCGTTGGATTCCTTAATGATGTCAAAATATTTACCGGTAACCGTAACAATGTCCCGCGAAATTGTGTTGGTATCGTTTTAAAGAGGAAGTTGAAATAAGCGGAGGTCAACCGCGTATTGCTGTACCTAAGTATATTTTAATTTTATACAAATAGTGCCAAAGAGCCAAAGCACATTAGGACGACCACCTAAATGAATGCCCGATAAAAAGTATGCACCCAATATGTTGCTATTTACGAATCTCCCCATGTCTTTTCACTGGAAGACTTAAGGCAACTTATATTAAATAAGTTGACGTATCGAAAAAACTTAGGGCTGATTTTTCAATCACCATGAAATTCGAGGAATCATTTTAAATTTTTGACAGTTATTTCATACAAACACTGTCAAACGTCAATTTTATACCTCGAATAAAAGTAATCTGGCGATGGAAAAATCAGTCCTAAATCGAATATCAGCCGATATTACATCAAACAAAAGATAAACCCAATAATTGCTCTCGATGCAATATAAAAACTATAGCAGAACCTTTTCCTTGTTGAACTTTCTTAAACAAGTTTCAATCTATTCCAGTGAATCATGATTGATGTTCTACCGACGACGCACGGCAGAGCATAATGCTACTAAAATTAGAAGTTCGCTTAGTTAGTTACAGTTCAGGACTGATGAGTTTCAAAGTATAGACAAGTGGCCTCGAAAATTCCCCATGGGTAACTTTATACTGATGGTGGACTGGCTACGTTAAAAATATGCTTGAATAGTACACAGTTTATTAACCTTACCATAATTAAAGATTAATATAGTCCACTAAGGAAATAAATTAATCTGAAACGAACTGGTAAGAAAGCAAATGACTACAGTTTAGGGAATTATTTTGAGTGATCGTTTAAATTGACAAGGCTGAATTTCACCAATGAAACTGAACGTAATCTGCTGACTGCGTTTAAGAGCTGTCAGTGTCATTATTGTTATGATATATTGACACTGATAGCTCTTGAATTCATTGGTGAAATTCGCCTAAGTCCATGACTTTATTATGAGGATGATTAAGTATTTAAACTATTAAGGTTTTTTGACATTAAATGTAAATAACACGGTCCTAAACGTTATATTTTAAATTGAACGTGAAAGCACTTGAAACACAAAATTAACCCATCATTTAAATTGTAAACCTGCTTGGTGAAAATGCAGATGTCCTCATGTCTTCTTTTATAGTCTCCCAAACAGTAATTAGTAATTCAAATTTTCAAATTGTGCACCGCTTTGAAAACACCAAATTATGATAAAACGGTCTTAAACAAAGGCAAAAAGTCAAATTACGTGTTCAGAGCCGCTAATTTTTCGATGTTCTTTCTTTCCACATTTCAATACGAACCTTCGAAACTGCATGCTTGAGGCGCTTCGTATTAAAAACAACTTTGGAATCTGCAGTGATGATTACAGAACTTTAACTTGAAACTTGGAATCCGAAGGTTTTTGCATTTTATATCGTACAATTTAGCAAACTAATGGCGTGATTGGTACAAGGGAAGCGGTATCCCGTGCGGTTAAACTCCAATAATTGCCCTGAGAGCTTTATTAGTTCGCTCTTTACTTTTTTCAAGCTTCCCTTCAGATTTTCTGCATACTCTAAATAATATAATAATATGTTGTTTCCGAGTAAAGTACCTTTTAGCAAAATTACTGGGCGCGTTCATGTTACATTAAAGGTAAATAGTGATAAACTCGAACAGGTTACTGCCGTCATCAGCCTACATGAACATTATGTCGAAAATAACGGAACATACTATTAATAAAATGAATCCATAGGTATCTATGTAAGTTGGAATTTAATTTGAATATCTCATTTATCCACAAGACTTTTATATTTTCATCAGTAGGTGGTAAAATACGTGCATAAATAACGACTCTCACACGTCTTAAAAATATTATGTACTGGTTTTCTTAGCTTTTTAATGTCACAAAATGAAAATCAAGTAACTTACAAAAACAACCACACACAACTAACAAAAACTTCTGGTAGTTGAATGGGATGAGACAGATATGTAGATAGATCACAATACCTTGTCCTAAGAATGTTGCATCATTTCAGAATTCTTTTCTGACACTTGTTAAACAGACAATTCCATCTATCATTGACCGGAACTGTTCAACATTCAATAGGAATAAGTAAGCCCAAGCACAATGTATTCAAAACTACAAAGAACCACTCCAGAGTTGTAAAATTTTTCTATTACAACGTTGAATCGTAAAAATGTCACGGTACAATAAGAGATCAATCATTTGAGACAAGGTCCTCCAGTTGTGGTTGGATGTGAAAAATAATATCTACAGGGTGACCCACTTCGAGAGATTTGCATTTAAGCTGAGTCGCGGTGTAATTTATCATCCATCACACGCCAGCAAAAAATGTTGTGGAATATCTCTGTATAGAGTTTTAGTTTGTCACTTCTACTTCCACAATGCGTCAGTTGAGTGTATGGAATTAAGTTTCTAGTTCGATTCTATAACTGCTTCACTTTTGGTTGTTTTCTTTCAAGAAACTGCGAGTGTATGTTTGTCTACTCCACTCAATGTTGCGGATAAGAAAAAGTTTGAGATTGTAGTGTAGATTCAGAGAAAAGAACTTTTTGGTTTCTACCTTCACCACTTTGATGCACATTATATAAATACGAGTAATTTGCTCAGAATCGTTTACTGAATCGAATTCTGACCTTTTTAATATAGGTAATTTTATGTCCCAAAAATATTTAAAACTACGTCACAGTCACACTTCCGCTGTGCAGTCAAAACAAACCAAAATGAACGAAGTACCTACTACAATACACCCTAAGATATACGTGTGCGACTGTGTGCGTGCGTATAATAATAATAATAATGTTTATTTATTTACCAAAACAAAAAATATTGTACAAAAACAACTTAAAAACTACATAGGAAGCTATTATAAATACAATAAGCTATTATAAATAAGTATAGTTTTGTGATGTACCATATACCACAATTTTGTCCCACAATCAGTATAACTAATTTATTAAACAAACAAATAAAATATATAATAGTAAAAATTCAGTGTATGTATTATGATTATAAAATAATATTCTAATTAGGGTTTCTGGTAGTATGCGTAATAGTGCGCACTTTTGCAATTTATTGGCTCTTTTTCTATGGTGGTCACTTTATGAAGTTCCATGCACCGGATCAGTCGATTGGAATGCAAAAAGAGATCGAAAAATCGTTAACAAAATACCGCTGGTATTTTATTCATCATAATTATTTGCTCCAGGACAAAATATTCAAATTAGATTTTAATAAAACGAATATTTAATAATTTAAATAATTCAAATGTTTCACCTCCTATTATGTAAATTCGACATTTGAGCCGATTCACATTCATTATAGTATCGAATTTGGTTGTCAAGTTATTACATGCGATGTGATTAGCATTATTATAATAAAGAGTCTTTAATAAAATATGAGCATCAGAGGTCGAGATGTTTATTAAATTTTATTATTACCCTCATGTAGTTAATCTAATTTCGCCATATTAAGAAATAAATTACCATAACACTAATCAAATTCTATTCCTTTGAAACGTTACATTAAAAGAGATCTATAATTTCATTTGAAAGCTTATTCTAAAATCAGTATTTATGACGTCTGAAGAGATCAATAAATTAATACATAACAATGCGTAGAATCCCCTCCGAGATCGGTCTGTGTAATAAATTATTCATAAATATGTTTTTATTAATTAATAATGATGTGGCCGCCTGAATTATGTACGAGAAAAAGCCTTTTAATATCAGTATGGTATACAACTCAATTCTTATGCTTCATATTTCTTACCTCGCTATTGTTTGGTGGACATTCTCTGATGATATTCGGCTAAGAATTTAATAATTGGTCTTTGGAGCGCTGGTCCTGCGGCTATGAGAAAAACAAATTGGTATATTTTGTGTATCCTCCCTTGCGGCTGCGCTTAATATCGAGCGCGTCGGTCCTGATTTCAGGCAATTTTGGTATTACCCTTTTAGATAAAACAATACATCCCAAACAAAATTATTATCTTTGATAAAACAAATAACAACAACATTAAAAGCAAGAATAATAAAATTGTATCCATTATTTTTCAGTTTTCAAACCATTTTCTTCTATTTTTTCTTTTCTATTTTTTTTTTTCTTAATAAGAAAATAGTTTGAAAACTGAGGATACACAAAATATACCAATTTGTTTTTCTCATAGCCGCAGGACCAGCGCTCCAAAGTTTACTAACAAAAATTCTAGGAAGCTTTCCTTCATTTGATTTTTATGTGGGAACATAGGAATAAAAAGTATCCTATGTCCTAATAGTCCCATAAATTCTAGGTACCGATGTCATAGTCTACCGATGTGCCAAATTTCGTACAAATCCATTCAGCCGTTTTAACGTGGAAGCGTAACAAACATACATTACAAAAATATAATATTTTCCCTTTATAATATTACGAGTATATTATGCATAACAGAGTTTTATTTCATTTGATTTTTACCTATTTATAAGATAGGTAAATAGGTATTACCCCATACCACAGTGTCGTCTTAATGACTTGATGTTAAAGCTTGTTCAAATATGAACCGAGTCATCATCTGTCTTTTTCCAACTATGTTGGAGTCGGCTTCCAGTCTAACCGGATGCAGCTAAATACCAGAATTTTACATTACCAACGGCTTAACGTGTTTTTCGAGGCCGAGGGGACTCGATCTGTAATGGATGGTCACCCATCCACGGACTGACCTCGGTAAGCGTTGCTTAACCTTGAAGATTGACCCTTGCGACAATCATATTCACACAGTGTTGTCTTAATAACTTAGAGGTAAAACTTGTTCATATGAACGGAGTAGGTATATTCTGTGTATTGCCTACGTGACGGGCTATGAAGTTATTACTACGTAAGGTAAACTTGCATAACATGTATCCTTTCCGTACCTTCCTATGTCAGTATTTTCTATTCATCAACACACTGCTTTGAGCAGCACCTCCGCTCTTTTGATGTAATAATGTATACCTTATACTGTGTAGAGAATTCCTGGATTCTAAGCACACTGACGCTGCGCTGCGTGTCGCGGGTTCGATTCCCGCACGGAACAAATATTTGTATGACCTACATGTATTTGTTCCGAGTCTGGGTGTTTTTCTATCTATAACATGTATGTAATTACAAAAAAAAAAAAAAAAATGTATATAAGTAGTTTATCAGCCATCTTCTTACCATAACACAAGCATTAGGTTGCTTAGCTTGGGACTAGATGGCGCTGTGTGAAATGTCCAGGGATATTATTATTATTATTATTACTGACGTTATACTAGAATATCCAAGTATTAAATTGTTTTTGACTCACACCGAAGCCTGCCGCTAACTCTGACGTGGTTTGCGATGAATCCGCTTCGACGATCACTTTTAATTTTTCATAGTCAACTAGGGTCGTCGGCTGTCCACGGGATTTGTTCTGTAGGTCAAAATTTCCAGAAAGAAAACATTGCAACCAAAAACGTACCGTGTTTTCTGTTACAGTAGCTTCCACATAAATATTCCATCCATCCACATAAATAATCCTTCTAGCTGTTTCTGAAGCACTGGTGCCACGGTGGAACTTGTATTTGCAAATAACGCGATATATTAAGTATTCCATATTGTGAACAGAACGATGTCAAAGAAAATCAAATGGCGCGAAAACAAAATGAATCATTGAATTCGAAATACAAACACACAAGCCTAAAGAACAATGGCGAACTCCCAAACAAATTTTTGTTGACTTTTTTTTTTTTGGTCGCCTTGTTAAAATACTGAGTTTGAATTTCTGAAAATTTTTGTCTTCAGTTATACTTTTATAGGAAGTCAGAAATTGAAGATATTCCAGTTTGACGTTCTAGAAGTTATTTCCTTTTAACAACAGACTCTATTCGAAGAAAGAAAAGAAGAGAGAATAAATATATATATACCTACTTACCACTTAAAATATCATTGATGCTTTTTCACAGCCAAATAAACTGCAGATTACGTATTCAGAATTATAAGTCTAGTAAACCCCCACGTACGTAGGTCTGCCACATACGCCCACGACGTAAGTAAATAAAAGCTCAGAAGAATATTTATTCAATTAATCTTAGCCAATTATTTTTAGGACTGCTGTCATCTGCTGTATAGGTAAATAATCAGAAGCCGTAGGCAAGCAGTAGTCACACCACACAAGGAACAGTAAGTCTCAGAGTCCATAAGCCAAAGCAGTCGATAAAGTAGAAAATCAATGGAAAACACAAAATAACACGCGCAAGCAGCGAACAACAAGTTGTCAGTAGTCTTGTTGACAGATGAAATGTCATATTTTTTTTGTTGATGATGTTGTCATACTTGAATTGTGCTGCAATTTCATTTATGTATTATAAACGATAGTCGCTATATTCTTAGCACAATAAATTACTTTTATTTTCACATTCCGAAGCAGACACATATTTCTTAAGTATACCTATTAGTGCAATACGTAAAGCAAAGCATTTCTTGTAACTTAACCAAGATTTTTATTACATGGCAACATTAAAAGGTCAGCTTAGCCAAAAGTCATTACTATTTTTTATCGTCAATACCCTAGTCAGTTAAGTTTTCATTAATGATGATTATTTTGCCAGAAATCGATAGGCCATAGACTTGATTTGATAAAACTTATTAAATTATTTCATCGGTATCTATCTCGGTGACATAAGTAGATGCTCAATAGTTCCATCAACAATTTCCTCGACATTGCATTGGTCTTAGAAATAAATTTGGAATTCCTAACAAAACGCTGGCGTTTTGTTAGGAATTCCAAATTTTTTTTTTAAATATCTGGATATTTGAGATAAAAGTGGTCAGTTCGACAAATGCCAATTTCATAATGTAAGGAACTAATATTAAATATTAAAAAAAGAAATTGCACACTAAATTCATCATCATCATCAGCCCATAGCAGTCCACTGCTGGATATAGGCCTCTCCTATTAAGTTTCTTAAAAAAGGTTGTGATGAGTGTGATCATAAATTATTTAACCTATGCAAATCCTGAAGATCAATTGTCGTAATTTAAAACGTTCAAAATCTAGTCGCAGTCTCATCTCAGCGACAAAAAAAATATCAAAAACTTGTCAAAATGTAGGAAAATTAGAAGTATTTTTTGACAGATTGAGACTGAGATCATGTGAAAGTTCGTGTATTTAGATTTTTGTTACTACGCAAAAACGACTGTACGGATTTGGATAAAGTTTGGCAGACCGATAGTGTATAAATTAAATTAAACCTGGATTAACACATGTGATGCTTTTTATCCCAGTAAATGGTCTACGCAGGCGCAGTTGCGGACAGAAGTAAGTATAAAATAAAAACTACATACGAGTATGTAGGCATACTATCTCCACCATTTGACAATCACAGCAACATGGAAAGTAATTGGAAACAAGACTTACGATCAGCAACGCTTCAACATTTTGTCACGTTAATGTTAGCCTAGTTTTGTGATATAAATGTAATAATTTACTTCGAATCTATAAGAGTAGAAAACAAAATAGAAATATGTATACTAATAAATAAAAGAACGTCTTCGACTTTATACATAAAATTGCCAACTATGAAAAGTTACGAGGTTTTTAAGTTTCTTTTTTACGGAATTCAGCCTGTTGTGGTTGTTATTTATCTTTTATACGGCTGTATGTTTGTAAATATTCATGTGTGAACAACTGTTTTTAGATATTTTAACTGGTTTAAGATAAGTATGCTAATATCTTAAAATCTTTGTTACTCTGCCCTACATACTCTAATATGGATTTTTTGGAAAATTGAAGAGCGTCAGCTCACCTCACACTTCGGGAAAAGGGCGTGATGTTATAAATATGTTATCACTAGCTGCGCCTCACGAATTCACTCGCATAAGTTTCGATTCCGTGGAAATATCGGTATAAGAAGTATCCTATGTGTTAATTCTGGTTATAAACTATCTGTGAGCCAAATTTCATCCAAATCCGTTCAGTAGTTTTTGCATAAAAGAGTAACAAACATCCATCCATCCTTACAAACTTTCGCCTTTTTTTTTATTTTATTAGGATATTAATATAATGAAATATAAAGGAATAGTCAAATTCTTCGCGTAACGTAACTAAACCAATCTAATCATAAAACGAATCATTATTCTCCTGCCTACCTCGTCATCATCTGCCTAGCCTTTTCCCAACTATGTTGGGGTCGGCTTCCAGTCTAACCGGATGCAGTTGAATACCAGTATTTTACATGGAGCGACTGCCTATCTGACCTCCGCAACCCAGTTACTGCCTATCTATCCCAATTTATTTGGCGTCGGCGCAACATGTCTTTTTCATCCATACCTACTTCTCCATTTGTCGTCATCTCGGTAGTCACCCCCTTTCTAGCAATATCATCTTTCACACAGGCCATCCATCGATTCTTTGGTCTTCACCTACTCTTAAACCATCCGCATTCATTCTCAAAAGTCTCCTCACAACTAAATCATAAACTGAATACTTAGAATATGACAATAATAATGTCGAAGATTTCGTGACAATTAGATTTGAGACACAAATGAATCCAAATCATTGATATTATTTCAAATAAATATTAATAAAACAAAGACAAGCATCGCCAGGTCAAGATCTAGATCAGTTCACGGTCCAATCGCCTCGATATAATCAGACTCACGTATCGTTCGGACCATTTGCTGATTCGCAGAAACAACCTATCGATACGAGCGAAGTCGTACGCGAAAGTTATGGAAAGAAACTCAATTGACCCCTTATTCAGTTATTCTGATCATCTGATACTGGCCTAGGTATGTTGGGTAGTGATTATTATTATTTATTTTATTTGATTATTACACTTTAAATTGATAATAATAATAGTACTAGCCTATATTGTGGGGTCGTGGCTAAATAATTTGGTCGATCAGGTTAACCTACGCTTGCCGGTCCGTGGATGGGTAACCATCTTTACATACCAAGACCCGCCTTTATCTGCCTAGCCTTTTGCCAACTATGTTGGGGTCAGCTTCCAGTCTAAACGGATGCAGCTGAGTACCAGTATTTTACATGGAGCGACTGCCTATCTGACTTCCACAATCCAGTTACTGGGTAGTACGAAACAACTGCCACCACTGCTCATAGAGTTGCTGAAATAGTTTGAATTACCAAAAGTAACTACATTATATAAGCAAACTAAATTACCAATTGGATTTCTGAAGTGTACAGTAGCATACAAAGCTACGAGCTCATTAACTAGGGCATCACACATCGAAATTCGAGTCTATTCATTATTAAACTTCGAGTACTAAGCTCTATGAGCTCAAAAGGTTTATATAAAATCACGCTTTCACTCCACGGGGTAGGCAGAAACTACAGACCGCCACCCGCTACGATCCTTACATACTCCTTTTGGTTCATTTACGTTTATACATCTGGCTAAACACGAGCGCCGGTTGCAGATACGACTCTTGATAAAAAAATATCAAACGATACGAGTAGCAGTGGTCAAAAGCTATGGTCAAATGACTGACGTTTCTATACTGCATTCGCGATTTATTTGCCAATAGTGTAAACAAATACAAATTTATGGAAAAATAATTTTAATTCCTACACAATAAAGTTCAGTTTACGCTACTACTTACAACATTTTTATAACTTTTTTAGTCGTGCTAGTCACTTTGAAAACCATCAATTTGAAACATTCGTTTGAACAGACTTACATACCAGAAATACGTCATTATCTTATACAAAATGGTCTTCTCTCTGCCAGGAGATCGAAACTGTCAGACTCTTCATTCTTAACACTTTATTAAGTAACATAACATAACATGTATTGTCCTATCGCAGGTATGCTGGAAGAGATTTCTTATGAAAACATCACCTCTGTAACTATTTTTCTGTTCTGTTTTTTTTTTCTTTTTATACTTGTGTGTACATAAATGGTTAAATAAAATAAACAAAACATAACATTACGCCTGTGTTCCCCGAAGGGTTAGGTAGGGGTGTACCCCAGTACCTACGCTCACCTTTCACATGTAATAGGGGTCGAGCCTATTGCTATCAACCGGGCACAGAAGTTGAGTTAGTTTGTTAAGTACTTATAATCAATTTAGATAATGTCAAATAGAAAATTTTAATGGTAAAGATAATGCATTTTTAAAATCAATGCCACATACATGCAAAACTATCTTAACCTTGCATCGCAACTCAGCGTTTAAAAGTAGGTAAACGTGGATTTTTGCTAATGATATCTTGAGACGAGACTAAAAATTAGGCTAGTTTTACTAACAAAAAAATGAACCAAACCAGTTAGGTAACAAAATTATTTAAAAAAAAACCAAATATCTACTCAACGCTCCATTTAATCATGTCAAAACAAGGCCATTTCCTAAGAAAATTAATGTATTTTTAATAATCATTAATATGCATTAATTACTGCTTGTCTACATATATCTTTAGGCTATTAAGTTTAAACATGCTAAAAACTTACTAATTAATAAATCGTAAGAGGATGTAAAACATCGTTAACATTTTAATATAGATCCGGTCATCTATTGGTTTAAAACTATTGATAAGCATAACGACTTCATAATTAATTTAAGAATATATGTATATTAATTATAATTTTTAGTAACAGCAGCTGCATTGGTGATTGTTATATATTATTTAAATAAGTAATTTTTATTTTTCTTTTTTTTAAAAACGTTGCCCCACACTAGGAACTTCTCCTGTATCGTGGGTCCGTTTACAAACATTTAAACTCACATACACAAACAGCCAGACCCGGAACAACTACTTGTAGGCCAAATATTAAGGCACAAGGCACAAATATTTGTTCCGTGCGGGAATCGAACCCGCGACACGCAGCGCAGCAGTCAATCGCTGAACCACTGCGCCAACCGCGCCGTCAGTAATTGACTGAATGAGTAATTTAAATAAGCGCTGATTTTTCTATCGACAGATAATTTTTATTCGTGGAATAAAATTGACGTTGACAGTTTTTGTAAGGAAGAACTGTCAAAAATTCAAAATTGTTTTCCGATAAAACTATCTGGCGTTGGAAAAATGCCCTTACATATAAAAGTAGGTAAAGTTCTACAGAAAAAATATTGACACATTTAAAAAAAAAACGTTATAAAAATAACGAAATTCATAGTAAAGGTAAAAAAAAAAATCGTTTTAAAAATAACGAAATGTATAGTTCAAACTAAACTAAATATGTATATAATTTTCAACATAAAAATGAATGATAACAGCAGACTAAAATAAACTCAGAAGCGTGCAAACAGCCTTACACAGTATTTTAGACAAAAAAACATGTAGCTGTTCTCGGACCTGACGTGTGAACAACACGAGAACGTGAGATAATCACGACGAAGTTGAATGCAAAAATGTTACAAATTATACTGTAGGGATCTACCACTCACGATTTTTTTGTTTGAGATGAGTTAATCACGAAGTTCAACGAGCCTTTTTTGGTTTACTAGGATAATAACTTACCTAATCTGCATTTGCGATTTATTTGCCAAAAATGTAAACAAATTCATATTTGTTTGCGATTAAATTCATTTTGTAGGAGTTGAAGGATGACACGGTTGGCGCAGTGGCTGAGCGATCGACTGCTGCGCTGCGTGTCGCCGGTTCGATTCCCGCACGGAACAAATATTTGTTTTGCCTACAGGTAGTTGTTCCGGGTCTGGCTGTTTGTGTATGTGAGTTTAAATGTTTGTAAACGCACCCACGATACAGGAGTAATTCCTAGTGTGGGGCAAAGTTTAAAAAAAAAAAATGTGCACTAGCACTATTGAAAAACTTAATTAAGTTGATTTCAGAGTGACTACACTCTGATATCACCTTAATTGACATTTTAATAAAGTTGATATTTGTTTAACTTGAAATTACATCAATATGAAACATAACTTTGACGTAGCATTATTTTGATTCTAGCTAGTGTATGACTACTCCAGTATCTATGCTTTGCGTTTGATAAGAGAAAGATTTAAAAGAGTAACCGTGAAGTTTCTTGCCGCCTCTTTTCCATAGGAAAAGATCAATTGGAACCGTGCACATAGCTTCCGACGTTCCATAAGTGCCCATATCGGTTTATATGACATAAAATATTTTGATTTTGATTTTTGATGATTATGATCTTAGGTTTTTAACAATACATGATCAGATGCTGATGATATGGTGTTATCGTAATATACACACATCGCCTAAATTTCCTTTCAAAAGTGTACATTTCTGTAAACGGTTTTTAGATCGCAAGTTCAATTGTGATATTTTATTACAAAAACATTTCGATAGGCGTCTCAGCTCTCGAACTAACGAAAGCTTTTTTCAAAATCACTGCAATCACTTGGCGCCAGGGCGTTACTTCAAGACCACGCATGCATATGTTTCCAGTCAAATTATCTACACAATCAACAAGAATCACGTAGAGCCACGATGTAAATCCAGGCGGTTAGCCCAACCATACCGTCATGTAGGGTTGTTAGTACCACACTCCTTTCTTAAGAATAATTTCTTCTATTTTCACATTGCAAGCAAGTCATCATCATCTGCGTAGCCTTTTCCCAACTATGTTGGGGTTGGCTTTCTAATCTAACCGGATGCAGCTGAATACCAGTAATTTACATCGAGCGACTGCCTATCTGACCTGCACAACCCAGTTACTGGGTAATACTACCTATAGGTACCCCTTGGTAAGATTAGTTGTCAGACTTTTGGGCTAGTGACAGCCGGGACCAATGGATTAACGTGCTTTCCGAGGCTCGGAGGGGTCTCGGAATGTAAAGATGGTCACCCATCCACAGACCAATCGCGGCAAGCGTAGCTTAACCTGATCGAGCCACGGACCTTGCAAGCAAGTAAAATGTGAAAATTATAAGACGCTTTATACGTTTCATAGTCCAACATTCTTGACACATCCCAATCAATTAAACCAATGCTTTTAACCGTGCAGTAATTTAAAACAGTCACCTTCTTCAAACTGGATCGATCTCTAGAACAGTTTCTTGTTACTTACTTCATTTTCCTAATAGTTATACTGTATTTTATGATAGCAGCCCTGTATAGAGATGCTAAAATAACGGTTAGGGCAATCGCTGTGCGATCTCGTCTCTAGTGAAATATGAGAGACCTGTTAGTTTTATTGTAAACTCCTGTGATAAAGATCTGTGTACGGTAATGTCTAGTTTCCCTAATTAGTGGTACTGTGAATGTTAGAAGCATGTTTCACATGTGACATTACTGTTGCATACCATTATTATCTCTGTAATATTGTTTTACGTAAATAACACAGCTAACTTAAATTAATTAATATAAATAATTTGCAAATCTCTTTGATTAATTGACTACAAATAATTTTTCGTTTGATAATTTATAGGCACATACAAATAAATAAAATTTAAGTATCTGTTTGTAATGTCAAAATAACAGACTAAACATATGAAAGTTGGTAAGTGCTTAGAACAAAAAAACGTTTTTAGATTTTTTTGTCTGGCTGTCTGTCTGTTTGTTCCGGCCAATCTCCGAAACGGCTGAACCGATTTTGATGAAATTTGGTATTCGGATACTTTGGTATGCGAAACCACGGGCGGAAACTAGTGACAAATATAATTATATATATGTAAAATCTTTTAAATATAAAAGAAGTTTTTCAATGCAAATAAACTGTTTCAGTCAAGTACTTTAATGTTACCAAAAATTCGCTATAAGTTAATTGCTATATTTAATTCGGCAATGACATTCAGTAGTCCATTCGCAGAACTTTTCGCAAATTCGCAAAGCTTTAAATATCATGGAAAATATGTATCAAACCAATACATTATCGGAACTAATTATCGGATACAACCCAATAAAATGAGTGAGCTTATTACTGACTTAACAATAATGGCGACCGCTGCACGATAAATTCGTTTAAATAAATCCAATGCGACGGACTCAGCACGAGAAATTAGAAGCCAATTTCTCGAACACTAATAGTTTTGTTACAATACAATTTATTGGCGAGTCCAGTGTTTGTTTTGTCTACGAATTGGTAATCTGATTTGTTGTTTTGAATCTTTTGCATAGGTACATGGAACATAAGCCATTCCACCTACTGACAATTCTTGCATTACTGTTATGATTTTGATGACCATGACCATACATAAATTATTTACCATTAAAACATTTATTTAAAAAATAGGCCGAATTAAAATTTCTCCGGCTAAAGTTCTCTTTGTTAAGGCAAAGTAAAGAATCTATACATAATAATAAAATGATAACGAAACATTTTTGTCAGTTTATCTGATTGAATGTTCCGGATTGGCGCAAAACCGGCTGAATGGATTTGGATGAAGTTTGGCACACTGATATGTAGTTTGCTACCTGAATTCACACCGTGACAATTCACGCGGGCGAAAGAAAACTGTAAACGAAAATTGTAAATGTAAAAAATCAAACAAATCGTAACGTAACATTATAGGAGATAATCAATGACATTTCTATTAAAACAAAAGTTGCGAAAGCCCATAAAGTACACAATTAGTACAACAGAGCTGTCTTTCAACAAAAGAGCAGCTGATTGTTATAATTCACTTACACTCAGACCAGCCTGTCGTTCCTAACTCGTAAACACTATTGTTTCTTTGTCAACCTCCTTTCCAATGCTATTTCCATTAATCGTTAACTTTACGATCATATCTGACACAGTTAATAAATCTGGATGTCTTTGTTATACTGTAGTGGCAGTTGCAAATGATGAAATTCAAAGAAGTATAATTTCATAATAGCAAACTCTTTGTTAAGAGTTTCAAAGTAAAACTTGCTGTTGTAAGAAATTGAGAAACAGAAAAATGCTAATCAAATGAAAACTGCACAGTTCATCTGGTCAGATATTGCATGGACGCAAGTATTTATATACATATCTGTTCCATAAATTGCAGGCATCGATCGAGATCAAACAAACTGTAGGAGACCCAACTGCAGACGTAATTATGTGATAATAACCAAGCTTAAGCTATTAAACTGAACAGAGCAGTCACTTAACAAATTAAACACTGTCCAACACGCTGTAAAGCCCATAAGCCGACAATCACCAGCCACCTTATAACGCGAAACATCAAAGTACTGGAATCACCAGTCTATCTACAGCCAACAAATTAATATAGAAAACCTGATGCTGCAAAGCTAAAAATACTGGAATCAAAGGGGCTGAACGAGCAAACGAAGATCATTCTATTTATGTTAATGTCACGGGCGTGAGGAAGCGTTTAAATCCAGTCATTAATTATTGTCACGGGTAAGACAAAATAGATAATACATTCTCTATTTGTTACCCTCTACGTGCTCCTAAAGAGCAGGACGAAAGAAATAATAAGGAAATAAGTAGTGCTCAAGACCAACAGATTGATGATAGAGCAGCGTTGAAAAAACGTGTCCTTAAAATTATGGATGGATTCCTTGAGGGGTTTTGTCCCTAAATGAGTTTTTCGGTAATGACGTAACTCTCACACGTGATAGAATGAAGGGACATTAAATATCATTTTGTCAAGCTTCATAATTTATGGAACAGAGTTTTTATTAGTATGAACTATGGCAGCTATTTACAAATTTTTATTACTCATTAGAAAGTGTCGTGTTATTGTTTATGCTTCCTGTGGATATAAATAGTTGGGTTGTTAACGTTTTGATACTAATTTTGTAACACCTAGTTAGGGGCGTTCTTTTACTCTACGTGTATCATTATCATTTGCTATAGCACAAGTCATTGCAAGTAATTGTATGTACAAATCGATACATCGTTCGAAACGAGTGGATTTTAAAAGGCTTTCGTATTATGTTTCGTTTCCAATAAAATCGTATTGCGATACGAAAGTAATCCAATTTATTACGTTTACTTACATCGTCGCATTGTTCAATTTTTTATTTTAAATCCTTGAAAGTTTGTTTAAACTTTGAAAGGAAAAATTCATTTATCTATAATGTTATTAATGATTTTGCCGTTTTATCGAAAGCAGTTACACTATCAGATAGCCTCGCGAAGCAAAACAGTTTTAAACGGATTGTAATCATCATAAATGTAATTAAAGACTGGAGGCGGTCTGTTTCTTTGTGAATTAACGGTAATCAATTAAAACAAATTTATTGCTCCCAGTTAATACAATTTCAGATTCTAAATAAAAACTTCGAGCGTCTTGTTATAGTTTCCATGATAAATATTATGTTTTGGAAACCAGTTCTGGCTATCTTACTTTTAATTAGTATCATTCATTTTGTAAGTAATTGGTGCTTCAATGATAAATGATTATAGAACTGACTTCAAAAAAATATATATTATGGAGAAACCATCTATTTTATCCAATATTTTACTAACCTTCAGCTTTGTCGACGTTAAAGTTTTTGCTGGCCACAAATAAGAAGAAGAAAATAAATTTGATGCAATTATTAAGCCGACTACAGTCGATACCGAAAACACATTAGCCCGAGATCATCCAGTGATTAAGCGTGGAGGGAATGAAACAAAAAGTCAGGCAACACTTACTAACCGAGTCGGCAAGATCGCAATAAATCTTTCCCTTCCCATACAGTCATACAATCACGTCGGGTTCTATAGACAAGAGTGTTATAATTAAGTTAAACTCAGCGTACTTACATATTGCTTTCACATTTGACGTTCCTTTTTGTTACGCTTGAGGTTTTGTTTTTATTCCTTCATGTGTTATTATAAAAGGCTGTATTAGATTGGTATTCAAATTCTTATAGGTATATTCACTTTAGTGTCTATTGACATGAACAACTATCTACTATTGTTCATCACCTTTGCTATTTTTACCACTAAAGATCCAAATTTTAGTGATACTCATGATTAGAGAGATCTATACAATATTCTCACTAGCCACCAAGGCATAATTACAATACAATCCATCGACGCATTGTATCATCATTTTGTCCGTATGTATCATTACATTGAACCGTGGCCGAACACAGATGGTGTTTTGGTGCGGGTGGTTAGCAAAACAACAAAAAAAACTAAAACATTACTGAACAACTAATAATGCAGCTTGTATACTCGCCGATCTCGCATCTGCTGTTTTTGTGAACCGTACCAGGGAAGTTGGCTAATTAATTTTGGCTACCACACAGTGAGCCGTTAATTGATTCGTCTTACTAATAAAGAAGTTATAACAAATCTATTAGTGATAGGAAATAAGGGATTATGAAAATATCAGTTTGCCACGGTGTGTGAAGTTATTTTACTTTGGCAGTTTTTTTTTACATTCAGGTAATCAAAAACATGGTCATCAAGGTATTCCCTAACAAATAGTGAGTAAGGGAAGCAACTGCTATAATCATTCATTTCCTCAATTGAAATTTATGAACTTGTGTGAGAACCGATTCATTTTAATTTTCGTTCACCACAAATCGGTATCTACGATAAATTATTCCCATTGGGCCTTGATTTTAGGCGCATCCTTTTATTTTATATCACTGGACAATATAGCTTCACTTTCTCAAAGACACAAGTCCCTCTAGCAGTAAGAATAAGTAGAGAGAACGTAGTATGCTTTGAATAAATTATTTCCTCTCCACGCTAAGTGGTCACTGCACAATGAGACATAATAGATGACATATCTTTTACTGAATGAACGTCCATTTTGTCGTGTTATATTATTTCTATAAAGAGCTACGTGATATCTTCCACATCCTTTGAAGTTCAGTGTTTAGATCCATCATTATAATTGCCGCTGGCTTCCATAATCCAGTTTGTTTGATATACGGAAATGTATAATGATATTCGTGTTATTATATTGTGAGACTTGTTATTCAGTTTTGTATAATGTAGTGATTTGTCAATTTTCTCACAAAGAGTTACAGCATGTTGCAAGTTGTTTGAATTTACTTATAACACTTTTGAAGTCAATAAAATGTTTCTTAAGTACTGTAATTAGGAAAGTGCCACGAGCCAGCGCGCTGCGTTTTTTATTTTTTTATTAAATATATTATTAGTACAAAAAATAACTGAAGCCTGATACAAAAATTTATTGGCACTCCGTTATTACACCTATTTCATCTATCTACCAGTTACGGTTTTTATGCAAGTCTTTGTTACATTTTGTGGCCACCAAGCTTCATGAATAGTTATTGCAGACGTTTTATTTTATTGCCAACGTCATCGACATCCCAAATGTTTTATGGACTCAAAATTCTTTACTGCACGCTCCCCGAGACTGCGGAGTCTTTCATATTTTTTTTTTTCGTCTTTCGAAATGCGGTAAGTCTGTGAGCATTTAACGCTGATTAAACTGTAAAATTACGGACGCAACGGCCTTTGTGACAGATGCGGCTCCAAATAATAACATTATACACACACGTACAAAGTTTCGAGGTAGCGGTTTCATGCGGCTGGCCCTTTGTAGCCAACAGAATCCACTTAAAGGACAAAGAACACAATGGAGATCTTTGGCAAATTGTAGAATATACACCTAATTATTTGCTTTCGAGTGTGACGGTGCGTTAAGATCTTCGACCCGACAAGGCGGTGCTCAAGGCTTATGAAAACATGTAACAATAAGTATCCAGTGGCGCGGTATTATTATAGGTGGCTGCACATTTTTTGCGTACTATCATCTCGTCGGTTTTCTCGTTAAAATGATGGACTTTACATCACTGGTTGGCTAGTACACTAACTCAGACTATACAAGGAACTTGATTTATATTCTTTGTAGTGTGTATATCACGAAAAAGTTTGAGCTCTATCTAACGCCTTCAAAACACTTAATATGTTAATGATGTCCATAAATGACTAAGGTTCGGTAAAATATGAGATAGCGATGTAAAAAAATACAGCGTCTGATTTATTTTAAGCACTTGGCGGTCCATAAGTCTTCTAATAACATGAACCAAAAGATATTGCTGTAAAATTTTATAAGAAGGAGGATCCAAATAAAGAAGTCAATTCAATAGGCCCAATCAATTATAATTTTTGTAACCCCACCCATTCTTCACATCCCTAAGTAGTTAATATTATGAAATATTACCCAGCTATCGATTCGACGCCACCTCTGGTTGAGCATTCGACTTTTTTTATAAGTTTCGCTTTTTATTTTGGTAAATTTTATAAAAATTTATGAATGGCCCCTCCGCCCCTTTCTCGCTCGAGAGCCGATTGTTTTGTCAGCGCTACACCTGGACGCAAACAAATGCGCGCGAGCATAACGGTCGGTGATCCAAGATGGCGACCGTCAGGGAGCTTTTGACGTTTCTTTGTCGACATTGTTAGCGCGTAAAAAAGAAATGATATTTTTAATTTTTCTCTGTCCTTTTTACAATGCAAAAATAAGTCAATGTGTTGGAGCAATATTTTTCACAAACAATGTGATGAACCCTTTTAGCCCTAAACAAAAGAATCGTACATAATAATGTTCAACATAAAATTTTGAATTTACGTTTTCATTAAAAGGAGTCCCGTAATTAACTCGTAAATCAGATGTTTATCACCCTTAGAATTAACTTTTTGATACAAAATCTGAATGTGTGCGAATTGTTAACAGTTAATTTTGATTGTTTCATTTCACTCCCGGATTTAAATTAATTATTTAGAAATGTCAATTAAACGATACGTTAATCGCAGATACATATGATATGATTGCAAAAAGGTCGACTTTTATTGGTTTTGAACAATTCACACACACCTCTTTGATACACCAGTGAATGAGAGAACAAAATACGAAGTGTTCTCCAAGGAGATATGAATGAAAATACAAGTTAAACAATACATACGACATAAATCTATCCCCTAGCTTGGATTCCTGTTTCACTATTCCGTAGTACCTACATACATAATTCATCGACATCAAGTAAAACCACCATTTTATTATGTCACTGCCAGCCCATTAATCTTGTGACCAATTTATAAATTTGCTGTCACATCCAGGTACTATCACGATTTATTTAAAATATTATAGCTCATTTGTTGCTGTACTCAAAACCTTTACGATAAAACATTCAACTTTATTACTATACCCGAAATTAGTTAGGACATACATTAATTGTTGTTCCAATCAACATTACTTTCGAAGTTCCCAGCCCGAATGTATTAGTTTGTTTAAAAAAACGAAGCGTCATCACTGGTTTAGATATCGTTAATGTATTCCTGGTTTCGAACTGAATTATTAATTATAATAGGATCGTTTTACATAATTTTCTTATTAGAAATGAATTAAATTTATGCCGGGCTCTCTGTTTTAGCGGTGTCGTAAATTTCATTTGGTTAACGTCTAGTTCGGACGATGCGTTTTTTTAATTAAATCTCGGTTCGTTAGTTTGGTTGGAATGCTTTCGTAAATCTCCATGCTTTGATTAGTGATTTGACATTACTAGCGAACACGATAATGATGTAAATTGTTTTTCTCGTCTTACGGAAGCTGATATTGTAAAACAAGCAATAGACTTAATCAGCATCCAATTATACTATCACGATTCCGAAATTGTATTTCCATATAAATGTTAATACGTCAGTCAGATCTGTTCGTTTTAGTAGAATATTACTGAGCATATACATTAAAAACTTGTTTTTGTACTGCTAATGAAAATCAAGTGTCCATAAAATAATAAGTACCTGCCGGCAATTCCCGCGGATACACTGCCCGTAATAAAACAAATTCGTAACGCGATGAGAAAAATTATATTATAAATTGTAATGCTTGATGGAAAAGGCGTTTTTGGAAGGTACCAACAGTAATAAAAAAAGAAGTGTGAGAAAATTTTCGGTACCTTATGAACATGATCATTATCCTTTAGAGTTTTGTATTCTTCATCTATTTGAATTTGTGTGTAGAGGGAATTACGGAACTATTGATCCCATTCCGAAAATTCTACAAGCTAATGGCGAGTGTCGTAGGATATATTTTATGTCAAAACAACAAACACGCGGACGAAGTCGCGGGCAGAAGTTGGTATTCACATAAGACAAAAGCTTGGAGCCCATTAGAAGGGACATAAAACGAACCACTATTCCAGGCATCATCTCATTTAAATGCAAATTTTTTATTTCTAGACCATACAAAAACACGAAGATCATAACTTTTAATTAAGCACAACAGTAATCAGCTTATATTTTGGCTAATTAAGAATATTTATGAAGGTTCTTATCATTTGTGAGTTTATCTTGACGGCCGGTTCCACCAAAACTGTAGGGACAGCTTAGCGAGAGTAGTTGGGGTCTAAGCTTACTAATGCTAACTTAATTGGCAGATCAATACTGTTCTAAAATTTACTCTTATCAATGCTAACTACGTCTAAAAGCGTTTCGTGGTTGTTTACTTTGTAATCTCGTTACTTATTGGTGGGGTTATTCTTCGTTGTAACGCCTCCGTAATTCTCCAATTTATTCCAAGGTTGTTTAAATGAACTTGGCAATAATCTTCCATAAAGTTCATGGACTGTCCGTTTCTCTGAATTCACCCCGTTCCCTATCCACCAAAATTATATCAACAATTAAGACTCTTTGTCTTTCCATGGTAGACGTAACCATTAGGTATATAACGCTAGAAACAGAACCTTTGTTTACTTAGCTTTATTAAAAATATATCCTGTCTTCCTCATTTCTGCCGCTATAGCGACTTACAAGTGATTGATGAGTAATTAAAATTACCCTAAAAATAAGAGAAGCTCTTCAAGTGAAGATCATTATATTTCGTTCAACCACCCACGCTTAAGAAATGTTTCCTTAAATAACTTAGTTTCCGTGCAAAATTTATTCTTTATTATAGCTTCTGCGGCAGCATTATTATTTACCAACTAACTTGTTTTAAAACCTCGTGTCGTAGAACCAAATATTCGAAGTCATGAGACATCTACCAACTCGCACTGGGCTCGCGTTGTGGATTACGGCTCACTCTCTCTCAACGAGAGGAGGCCCGTATCCCAGCACTGGGAACATTATGCAATCAGTAGTAAAATTTTACTGCAGAACTATTTTTTTAATTATTATTATTTCTATTTAAAACACTCGGACTTTATTATTAATAATGTAATCAATCACCTTTATATAAATTTGTATAATAAGATAACATTTCGTACCTAACAAAGCATGTTTAAGTCAAGTAAGATGGCCAACATTTAGTTTCAAAGAATCATTAAATGAAAGAGAAACTAGCGACAACCTATTATTATACGTTGCGTGTCAAAAATTGTGACGAAGCATTTCTTTTATTTTCGTGAAGGCAACATTAAAACAATTTTATCATAATTTCCTTAACGGGTATATGCGAGGCTTACGTAAGCGAAGATTAGCACGAATTGACCTCCGGCGATCGAAGTAAGGTGTTCCAAATATAGAACCATATAACGCCCTGTCACGTAGCTAGTATACATACGCACACTACGTATGTATACGTTTCTTATAGTTTCGAATTGTCAGGGGTCAAGTCGAAAGTTGCAACATCTGCAAAATTGTTTTTTGGTAGAAGTTTACGCCGTTCTATATTTGCAGTTTTGACATTCAGTACGCGTAGAATGCAAGGTGGAGTAAAAACAGCTACCAGATTTTTCAGCTTTGTGGAAAGTTGAATATTATGCGCTATTGTTTATTAAAACAGACAGCTGTGCTGCTGGGGAGTTTATTGCGCCACTTCTTCTTCCCAGCGATAGCACTAGGAAGTGGTGAAGGGGGTTTTTGGGGGACTGTCTTTTGTAATTTTGACGTTCGAAAAGTGATTCTCAGACTAATTTGAATAAATGACTTTTGATTTTGATTTGAAACTATCTCCATCAGTAGTTTTTTCAACTCGATGTTATCTAATCTTTCAGTCTTATGTTGTATTATTTTCGGATTAATTTCAATTGCAGCTTCATCATGTCTTGGGTCTATGGTGATTATTTTCATGTCCATTATGCTTGCATTCGTCATACAGTAATAATCAATTTAAAACTTCACTTGTCTTCCATGTGTCTTCAGGATTTAGCTTCAGACAAAAACCGCTTAAAGCGATGACGTGACGTACATACATGACAATAAAATACGGTAAATATCCTTCTAACATGTGGTTTTAAGTATCCCCCTTCAACACTTTATTTTTATCCTTCACACATGTGACTGGTGCTACTGTCAAATTAGCTTTTTATTGTCCGTCCTAATCTCCTAATAAATCCAAACAGACGCTTTACAAGATTTCTTTTTGTACCGATGCTTTTTTCAACAATGTGGTTACTATTTGTTTCGCTGTCATCTTTTAGTTACCCTGTCTTGTTCGTTTATTTTTATTCCTCTTTTTTATCAATTTATGTGATGTTGTTTCTATTTCAGTCCAGTTCGTAATTATTGTATTTTTCCTGCAACAGTGCAAAAATACAATCACACTAATTTAAGTCTTCGAAGCAGTCTTCGTATAGAACAGTTAGTAGAATGACGTCATAATGACGCTTTTCTAATGAAGACGTTACAGCCAAGAAGAATGAAACTGGCCATTAAAGTGCTGAGGTTTAACTCTTATGTTCTTATTTATAAAATTGTTTTTATTTTAGCACTGAAGTCAGTTACGACTGTGCCGTCAATGTTAACGTGCTTGGCGTAAATCTTGTCATTGCTTGGTGGTGATTTGTGCTGGTATTGTGTCTTGTTGTTAAACTGGACTGCTTAAGTATTAGAATCGTTTTTCTCGTTTGGATTGTGTGCCATTATGTTACTTGAATAATAATATCAAAGTTTAAAAAAATAAAAATGTTTCTCAAAATTTAATACGTTGCTTGTTTTCATGATTTTATATATTTTTTCCTATTCAGTTTCATAGAGTAATTATTACCGTTCGTACCTGTGTGGGTGTGGCTTTAGTTTTATTTACATTACTGGCAAAGACTCTCCCTTACGAGGGTTCTCGCTCACTACTTAATGTAACTTTTATTAACTATCAAAAAAAAAAAATTGTATGTAAGATTCAAATGGCAATCTTTTTATTAGAACTATCATCACATTGTGAAAATTGCAAAGATATAATAGACGCCCACGTTGATGCGCATAATTCTTGTATATTGGTAAATTATCGGTTTCCATTTATAGCAACATAAAATGTTAGTTTATTAGCCTCTTGTGTCATCGATGATGAAAGCGATGCTTTTGTTAAACACTCCTCAATTTAGAATAGCCATATATTGTAAAGATTGACGAATTTCCACACAATCCTTCCGATTTTGGTAGAAAAATCTTCGTTAAACTTCATAATTTTTATAAAATGATTTCATACATCTAATTCTATATCGCGATTCAAATGATCATTTATATCAATAAAATAACTTAAAACAAACAACCAGACCGACTTTTAGCTCATTCGGGCTAGTTCGATAACCTCCGCCCATTACTTACATCTGTTCGGTCACTGCCGATCTTCGGCGACCCTTTCATCTACCTGTCCAAATCATTATCGTTGGATTCGACAACTCTACGTGTCTAGCAGGTGCCAATTTTCTACCTAAGTCCTCAGAGAGGCAAAACACGTTAATTGAGTTCGAAACTGGAAAACTGTAAGCAAAACTTCCTGAATAGGTTTTAGACTGGGAACGAGTTTATATTAGTTTTGGCAATTGGGTCGGTATCTGTTCCGGTTGAATGATTTTTGAAGGGGATAGTATTATAATTAAAAATAAATAACAAGAGGTTCTTATGGTATGTAAATTAAATTCGTAATGAAGTTCCACTTTTTTGAAGACTTTTATATCGTCAATAACTTTCAGAGACGATGAACTATTTTTTTTTTTTTGTTGAAGATGCTGTCTATACTCATCGCCCCATACTCTTTGCTATCAGACGCCTCAACAAGCGTGATCTTGCGCACGCGATACACCAAAATTTGTTCCGGACACATACAAAGGCGGCAACCGGCGAACATCTCACAATAAAACTAAAACCTCTCGAGGAATTCTCTCGTGGCGACAAATAAACGCATTATAATGATTCTTTGTGCTTATTAATTCATATTACACGGCCGTTTAGAACTCTTGACGGGATGACAAAAGATGGTCGCTGGTCGGCCACAAAACTCAATGGATCGGAGCGAACTGAATATAATAAATTACAGCGTCTATGCTTCAAGATGCGTAGATAGCACGTCTACGTATATATACCTATGTGGTTTTTGTTCCTTTTTCTCTCGAGGAACGCGTTTATTTGTGTGCCAGAGCAATTTATCTTGCGATACGAGCGGCGTATGAATGAGTAAGCTTATGGCTATCGAAACGTATGAATTGTCGCCAGAGTGCGTGCGTATTTTTATTTAGTAATAGTACTTCGAAAATCCGCTTTCATTGAATGTGCCGTATCCAAAGCGCCAATAACGTTTTTTTTACTGACCTATCAAATGTGCCATATTTTTTTTTTTTTTACTTAAACGTTTTGAATGAAACGGAAAGCCCAAATAACAACTTTAATCACTTTGTTAATTTAAGTGATCATCAAAGTAAGAAAGAAATTTCGAATTTATTATTATCTTTACTAACTTAGAAATTGCTTTGAAAACTTTTCCATTACGTAGAACATTTCTTTGTTCTCACCGTCCAGTTCATCAAAACTAATTTTCGATACAAAATTCTACTGGCCTGAGTAAATTCTCCGAGGAGTATCTTCAAAAGATATCATTCGCAAATCAAACTAAGCAAAATTCAGATCACGAGTCGCGAATTTTCTTGTACTTCAATAGCTCACATCAAAGTTTCTTTATGTCTCCGCTACCCTTGTCAATTGTCTATTCTGTACCATATCTTTCCTTCCACGCTTATAAAATTCCGAACGTGCGTGTGTTGAGCATCTCTGGTAAAAGGGAAGTTTCCAAAATAGAACTGTAATCTAACCTAGTTTTGGATACTTTGTGTACGCTTCATATTCTGTTTTGAGGGTGACACATCTGTCCTTGTGGTCAATGTTATAAACTGATTTATTTCTTTCCATGAATTTGAACAGGCTTCGAATGACAAAAATGGATAATAATTATTGGAAGGTAAGGGAATATTTGAATTTAATTTTCTGAGTATTAATTGGACGCTTTCCAAGAATTTTTCGCACAAATTGTATGCATCCATTTTCGCTTTAACATTGATGAGCGAACAGAAAACTAATAAAAATATTCATATTTTTTATAAAATGTCAAATTCGTTAATTAAAAATGATTGAATAGTAATGTCGGTCTGCGTCTTTGTATTGGAACATTATTAGTTCGAAATACTAAATCTGCCAATAAACGGGTTTTGGTTATGTTTGTGATTTATTGAGCAGTAAATATCATGATTTAGACATGTTACTAAAGCGAAAATATTGAGAAAATATAGCGAGCCAAACGTTATTATGGATATATTCAAATATATGAGTAACTCACTAACGAGAGGGTGATTGTACTCATTTACATGATAAAATAATTTTGATTAACGACTTTTTAAGTATTGACACTCATACAAATTATAGTTGTATAAAAAGGTTTTTTCCTAAAAAAATATTGATAGAAGTACCTAAAAATTAAATAAATAATGTTGTAGGCGCGGAAATGACGTTAGAATCGATTTAAAAACGTCTATATGTTTGTAGTAGGACCGTAAATCTCTTCAATTGCAGTAAGTAAATAAAAAATGACAACTTCTTGGTCACAGTCACGCTGTATACAAGCAATGTTATACAAGTTTACCCAGATTTAATATTCCAACCGGGTCACAAATTTTACTCTTTCATATATGGCAGTATAATAAAAGCCCAAGAAGCTAAGGCTTTCATAATACGTGTCTCTTTTGTGTTACGGGTTTCCTCAGTAATTCAACAATGTCTACAACACATATTTGTCAAAGGCAGACGCGTAGGCACTTAGAAAACATTGAAACAGGTACCCCACTCTTTATATTCAGTAGAGTTTCATTCCATATTCTAAAATTATGCGTTCAGATATTCGAAAACGGAATACAAAACGGTTTCGGTGCGTTCCTCTTTACTTTATGGACATGTAATAATTATTTTTTCCCGAATATTTGCATCAGAAAGCTTTATGGTTGTTGGTCATTTTTTTATGCTTTAACCGTTAACTTTTGGTTTGGAATAGCTGCTTTTGTATAGGCATTGAGTGAAGCTAAATTTTGTATATGTATTCAAGGTAAACTATGGAAGTAATAATAATAATAATAATAATATCCCTGGACATTTCACATAGCGCCATCTAGTCCCAAGCTAAGCAACCTAATGCTTGTGTTATGGTAACAAGATGGCTGATAAACTACTTATATACATTTTTTTTTTGTAAATACATACATATTATAGATAGAATAACACCCAGACTCGGAACAAATACATGTAGGTCATACAAATATTTGTTCCGTGCGGGAATCGAACCCGCGACACGCAGCGCAGCAGTCAATCGCTTAACCACTGCGCCAACCGTGCCGTCGTAGTCGCCGAAGTAGTGAAGCGTCGTTCACGTCGTTCATGCTTAGTAAAGTTTATCTACATTGAAACTCGAAAGCAGCAAAATTTGTCCGGTGTCGGAAGTGTAATTACCAAACCTGACGTTTTTAATTCTAATTCCAGGATAGGCAAAGTGTTGTGGTTTTCCGTTTAGTCATTCTCAGTGCCTAGTATTCCGAAAGCAATAGTCACTTTCCCTATATGGTACTTTCGGTCATCGGCGTAATGTTTATATAGTACCTACACTTATGCCTATCTTTTCAGGGAATTGAGATGTCCTGTATTTGAATACATACATACATTATTTAGCCTATAATATTCCCAATGTCTTCAAGAGGGAGTGGGCTGTAATCTACCACGCGGACCCAGTGCGGGTTGGTAGATTAATGTTTTATTAACTTCATAACTAAAACTAATTTCAGTACCTACCTACCTAACTACATAAAAGCTAATAAACTTTCTTCACTAGATAAACCCAGACCTTAAATCTTCCACATATCTCATACATTTAGACGGCCCACGTCCCAAGACACATATTAATTACAGCGAAGCTTATCTCATAATAAAACTAAAGTACTGTTCTAACTACCACATACATTATTTTGATCTAGCACCTTTATCAGTGGTGGGACCAACCATTTTTATCAGAATAATCACATAGTTCATGGCACGAATAACGATAGAGTCGACACATAATTTTTGGTCGTCAAAACAATAAATTGACCTATTTATTGCCAGTTATTCTTTGTGATAAGACAAAAATTTCAGGTCATTAACACCGGGAGATAAGTCTTGTATAGTTTTGGGTACCTATTAGTAAAGAATTGTTGTGAAAGATTTTTATTATGTTTACTAGTCACGTTTGTTTATTTATTTAGAATTCAAAATAATATATTGTAAGTAAATAACAACTAATACCTAATTAATTAATTCATGGCATTCAACGTGGCAATGTTGCCAGTCTTCTGGGCACGTTTCCGGATGACAGCGATGCGGACGAGTACTTTGACGCTTAAATATCCTTTTGTTTTTGTATAGTTAGTCTTTTAATTTCGTACCTAGTGTAAATAGTTAGAAGAGATTATGAAAATTAATAAAAATAACAAAATTATATCATAACTTAACTAAAACTATTCACAAACTAAAATAGCGTCGGAAAATTCATACGTATCGCTGTCGACTAGTAATGTACCCAAGAGACTGGCGGCATTACCACGTCGTATGGCAATGCTTAGCCTCTGACCCAGGTAAAAGCCAGAGATTATTGGGTAAAAATATAAACAAAGCAGCATTTTTAGATTTTTGGACACTAAAAGAAAGTGTATCAGATTTAGAATCTGAAAATGAGCGAAACTTTGGAAATATCCTCGCTTAACTCTGCAGGAAGGTCAGGTCTAAGATTAATCAAGAACAGCTAATTGCATAACGAAGTAAATAGAGCATAGCTAGAACGGTTCCATCGCTTATGGTTTTCATGGAAATCTATTTTAACATTTCATCACTAGATAACAAATCTAACACACAGCTCCATCCACCACTATAGTACAGCGACTATATTTTTAATTTTTTTTATCAATTGTAAAAGACTAGTATTCAGCTTTTTCCGGTTAGACTGGAAGCCGACCCCAATATTGTTGGGAAAAGGCTGAGCTGATGATGATTTTTTATCAACTTTTACTGTCCCACTGCTGGGCAAAGGTCTTACCCATAAGTTTTCACTGTTCCTTGTATATAACCTTATCTCTTAATTTTTTTATATACTCTGTCCATTAGATTAACCGATTTTTGACAGCTGTCTAGTACGTAACTATTCCAGATTACGTAATTGTTTACTTTTACGTAATCTGGAATAGTTATGTAAATATATAAACTGCCTTATCCTTTTGATTTACCTTGTGTGAGACTTTTTACAGACATTATAATGTATATGTATAATCGAATTGTTACCTTACTGCAATCACTAGTTCCATCTGTCAGAAAACAGTTAACCCAGTGCATAGAGTATAGTATGACATAACAATCATGTTTCCTTTAAACGTGATAGGTATAACACTCTCAGCCTTAGTGTGCATACACAGGAGCGCCACGCGTCGACGACAGAGGCAACTGCAACCATCGAAGCGTCAGCGACTGACGCCGACCACAGGCCGCTCGTGTATTTGAGCACCGTTCTCAATTACACAAGCGACACGTTGTCGACGGCTGTCGCTCGTATGTATGCACACTAATTATCCTCAAATAAAACACGGTGGCCTATTTCCTAACTGACCACACGGTTTTCCCTCACCATTACGTCCATGATTAATGTCCTTGTCCCATAATGATGCAAAGAACCTATTAGCAGCCGATACATGGAGTTTTACTTTGATTCTCAATTCTCGATCGAGACAGTCGTAGCACGGTAGCCGAGAATTCAGATATCGAACCGGTCTCACATTGATAAAAATACAAGAAATATAAGAATATATATCACCATACGCGTTACGGTCACAATATATTTCATTGTAATCTCACATCACGGATATGTCTGATCCAATACAGGCTCACCCATACATTAATCAATAATTTCGGATAAGATAGCTACCAACATTCTTGGTGGTTCTAAGATACACTAATAAAATGATATACGACGTTATCAGGTTGTTAGTTATTACCATAACATGACAAGTCCATTACGGCGTGGTGGACACATGTATGAGGTATTGCCGGGTAAAACGTATTTCTATTCATGACGTCAGTCAGTGTTAGGAACTCGTAATCGTCGAGTCATCGCCTCGAAATTTGTTATACTTGACGCGCTTCGACGAATTTCGATCTTGGAGATAAGGGGCTTAGTAATTAGTTACGTATTTAAGTACATGTCGTATATTGCTAGTATTACAACTTTGTTTTCGATAGGAAGACGTCGTACAAGCTTTAATAATATTAAATATATTGTTGGATCATTCGGTTCCCTACGAAATGGTTGAGCTGGATGGTGCTGATCCACGCGTCATGTTCGTGAACGGGCGCCGTCGGTTGAGACTGGTCACCTCTTAACTGCCAGGGCTTATTTTGAATTTTATATTTTAAATTGTTTAGTTTTTTACATTGTTCTCACATATAGAAGCAATAAGAATAATGTACCCAGGATTTTGTAATAATATCTTGATTTAAAAGAGTGTCCGTGGAGTTTCTTGCCCGTTCTTCTCCACAGAGATCTACGTTTTGGAATGGGCAACTAGCTTCAAATTTCTGACTAACTGACCGACAATTTAATTTTGACAATTCAAAAGTGCCTGAAATGGTTTAATTGAAATAAATGATTTGAATTTGAGTTTGAGTTTAATACCCATGCAACTGTCATCCAAAGATGTTTTGATTCTGAAATGGTGGCTGCTAGATGTATGGAAGAAGAAGACAGGCTGATCCTACTTCTTGGGTTACATATTATATGATGATGATAATCTATCCAACCTACACATTAATTAGCTTTATTACAATTTTTTGAGATGTTAATGGTTGATGGTTCGTCTCGCATAAAACCTGTTAGGAACCATCACTGTCAACTTTTTTTATTTAATAGCGAAATAATTAATACAGGACATTAAATTCAATTCTTATCAAAATTATGAACCAAAAGCGTCAACGAATTATTTTTTTGTGTGAAATTGATTTGCATTATGATGTCATCTTAAAACGTTGTTCCGAAAATAAAATAATGTGTGACATTAGCTTATCGCTTCGTTATTAATAGGAGTTAATGACCATTATGTCAAGGCAAATATTCTAGCCATTTTCTATGTTAAGATTAATGTGGAAAAGATAAAAGTTTACTTAAATGATATTCAATCATTTTTAAGTTTTTTTTTCATGGGCAAAACAACCAAGTTTTTTTTATGACTATCAATTCGTTTGTAACGTGTGTTAATAAAAGCAATATACGATGACCAAAGTAGTTGTACCTGACAATATCATCTGCCTAGCCTTTTTCCAGCTATGTTGGGGTCTGCTTCTAGTCTAACCGCAGCTGAGTAGGTACAGACGCCAGCAGGTCAAGCTACCCGAAACTGTATGATTTTCCCAATTAACCTTGAACCTTAATGCTTTAGCGTTAAAGTTGAAAATCTATTAAAGAAATTTGACAGATTGTACTAGCTTGATGTGCTGGCGTCTGTACTAGTATTTTACATACATTTTTGTTTTGTGCCTGACAATAGTGAGTATTAAAATAGTTGCATTTTTTTTTTACCTTTTTTGGAATAATCTTCCAAAGGGGCAAGAAAATAATGTTGTCTTGCTCTCATCCCAATTTTATTGGGGTCGGCGATTATGTATTTTTCTTTCATACTGCTCTATTAGTCATCATCTCAGTAATCACCCGGAGTACAATTACAGTAAAAAACGTCTAGTTTTCCAACAGCACATCAACTAGTACTCAGAATAAGATGTACAAGTCTCGTAACTGATAAGAGAACCACCTGTCATCAATTTGTACACAATAGTTGCCTCTAGACCTGGCACGGTTCTACTACGTGACTAAGCGGGGCGATTCACCTGGTGTCGATGGTAATTGGGCTCTAGCATTCTTCGTAGCGGTACGAGAGAACGAACTGTATAGTCTGTTCCAAAAATATCTGATGAAAATGTACACAAAAAATGATTCAGAAAACGTACCTTTAGGTATTAATTTGTAGTGTCACTATTAAGTGCTTTGATTTGATTATTGGAATACTTAAACCTAAGGTGTAACTTCGTGACTCACTGTCAGTATCGAGTTCGTTAATATCTGAGCATGTTCATGAATCAAAAATATATAGGCAATGGTAAGTTTCATAAACTGTAAACCGCTCTGCCTTACAATAAATTGTAAACAATCTGTGACATAATAAATATGTGACTACATTATATCAATAATATTGCTACAGGCAAAGACTCTAAAAATTGTGCGCAATCCCTTGTTCATATTATTTAGCGTAAAGTTCACAAATATCTATGCAATATTTCTATGAAAAATATCTTGACAATTTGAATTGTTGTCTTGAATTCTTGGAACAATCTCTTTACAGAGGTATATCCTATAGTAATCATTTTCTTTGAAACAAATGCATTTAAAGTGGTTAGTTATGACATCCTTCATCCGAATACCTACTGGATAGCATTCTCTTCAGTCACCAATCAGGCCCACGTACATGAGATTTGGCAAGGCTTTAGAAGTAGTGCCGCCTGTTCAAACATGATTGCATCAATGCGAGAACGTTTGCAAGATGTTATTGATGCCAATGGTGGATATACTAGATTCTAAAACTGGCAGCACTATTGCTTAAACCTTGCATGGAAGTTCCCTACCTTATTTTAAATGTTAGGTTTTCAGAAGAACAAAATAAGAATTTAAGAATAATAAAATTTAAATACTAACGTGCGTAAGTAAATTTTATTTTTATTTATAACCGTCTGAAAAGTTTTAAACAAATAGGAAGGTATAGTCTGCGTTGACCCTAAGATTTTCAGCTCTCTCAACGTTGCCAGATTGATACATTACTCATACTTCTGCTCCGGCAAGCAAAAATAAATTTAATGGTAAAGGCCATTTAGTTGAATATTCAAAGCTGTATAGATATTTACAAATCCTAGGTTGCACCAAATATATTGAAATCTAGAGTATTTAGATATTTATGTTCCGAAGACTAGTCAGATATTTTTGACTGTACTACCGTAACATACTTATGAACAGTTTACATGATAACATTTTATTGATGTCTAAGTTTGTATAGAACTATATGATCATTTTAACGCTTACAATATTTTGAAACATTGTCACTACCAATATATTAGTGAACTCGACTGTACCTAGCAATGGTTTTCATTTTGACAATTTAACAACATTCATTGCGTTATTTACGTTGTCGGGCAGACAAATTTTTCGAACATATGAAGCAATGCATTGGCAATATCCTTCAAAATGATTCAGATTGAGATTGATAGTGTGTTACACAATAAGGGTGCCGAAATTCTAATAAATCACCTTATAGGTGATTTTCATTTGATTTGAAGATATTTTTTCAACAATTTTTCAATTACAATTTAATACTTAATGTTATTCAAACAATAAAATGTCGAAAAAGTCGTGAGATATAAAGATGAACCTTCTTAATACAGATGAATGTGTTACTAATTCCTTTTAGTGAGCTAATGTATAAGAATATTAACCTTGAACAGGGTCTGTTTTCGCTTTTATCAGATACTTTTCGAACAGACCATAGGGGCTTGCACAGACTACGTAGATCATGTAGGTACTTTAGGTAGGTATGGGTATAAATGTATTAGTGTTATGTCTGTCTCGAGTTAGAATTATGTATGGCTACGTTGGTGTCCATTTTTGTATTTTTTTGTAAGATAGTGTTTGAAAATTCTCCATTTAAACAAAACCACTGAGAGCTTTTTATCACTAAAATAAAGGCATTTTTTCTTTTGTTTCGGAAAGTGAATAATCGATGAGCACTGCGGTAAGCACTTAATTAAATGAATTACAGTCTGAAAAGGGGTGGTCCTTTTTATATTATATTTAATTTAAATCAGTTTATAACTTGAAGCACGAAACAACAAGAAACTGATCGGTAATTACACGCTTACCGATACAAAGCAAAAGTCATTTCCTTCTTTTGAGCGAACACTACCGTATCTAAATTGTGTTAAGCTTATCTGCTTTTTTTAACGATCCACAAAAAATAACATCCAAATTGAACAGATTAACCCTAAAATCTAAAACGGTCCGCATTTTGTAGACGCTTGAAAATTCAATTTGCTATCCCTAGATTAAGTTTTATTCCATAGTTACTAATATTCAAAAAGGCACCTCATCTACCCAACTTCTTTCATCTATCGTATCTTTTCTCTCGAACGATAAAACTAAATTGAATCATTTGTAACCTGAAAACTTCGGAGGTAGCGAGGACAGAAAAGCTATGTACAGCGATATTATGTAACATCGTGTAAAGCGTACGCGCTAAGCTCAACGTTTCAACAATCATGGTTAATAGCAACATTGTGGCAAACGTAATTTTAAATTATCCTCTTTATTGCTCATATAATCCATGGAGCGCGAATCTACCGCTCGTATATTAGCTCGAGCTCGGATCATAAAGGTACTACGCGAAACCGTATATCTCTCTTGCGAACGAGTTTTTTGCCGTTTGTTTTTACGCAATAACCTCACATTACGTGTTATCTCCGCGGCCGGTTCCACGCCGCGGCTTCACTCATTTATTGTATTATAAATTTAGTGGGAGGAGCCATCGCCTGCGCCACCGACCTTCCCACTTCGCGGTGCGTACGGCCGCAGGAACAAGACGGCGATACGCGTAATAAACCGACAATAAATAATACGAATGAGAGAGATGCCATCCATTATTTTAAACTTCACTAGGATAGAAAAATAGGGGTCGATCGAAGGCTTCCCCTCATTAATAAGCTATTAGATTACGCGATGTCGCACCGGCCGATTGGTAGGCCGTAGGGAATCCTAATAAACGCTTCCCCCCACTTCCAGTTCGATGGTTGATCGAGATTCAAAAGAAACCCCGCTTTGAACGCGTACGAAACAAAACGGGCGCTCGAAAAAGACCCCGCTCTAATTCTCTTTACCATCTCCAATTTCAATTGCTCCTTCAGAAATTTGAATGTAGGGAGGGACAAAGTTTTGTCACGTAGGGTCGCCGGTATAGAAATCTCCTGTGTACATACAATGCGGCTTCGGCCTTATAGGTACCCCATTAACGGGAGTGCCCAAGGGCGAGGACCATATCACATCTTAAGATCAGATTGACAATAGTCAAGAAAAATAGAGCTAGTTTTACGACCGCTGTGTTATTAAACATTTAAAATAAATCCGTTTTTATGTTGCAACCGTTTTTTACTGGTCCTATTCAATACGTAAAGAACTATAAGTCCAAAACCCTTTGGTCGAGCAACGCACACAAATAAGTAAAGTTTTTGTCACCAGATCTGCCCTTGTGTATGTGTGTTTTGTGGATATTTTTGTCCCCTTTAGCGTTTTGATACCGATCATTTTTTGTGCGCCCATTATTACCGAGCATTGTGCGAAGGTTTAGTTCGGATAAGATCTCTGATATGTCACCGAAGTCTGAACTGATTTTTTATTTATCAAAAGGAGTAACCTTTTTAGTAGATTACAAAAACATATCGTGAGAAACATGTGCAGCGATAAAACATCGCGACGTCAATAAAAAGTCACGCAGTATATCAAAAAATAATTTTGTTTGATTCAAAAAATCCAAACGCCAATTTTACAAAAAAGACAAATGTCTTATCTCAGCAAATTGGCATCCCTTTGAAGAGTCATTCACTCGATATTCCAAGAGTCACATCGACCATCAATCATTTCAGATTACGCCACGAATCGAACCATCCACACGAATAATAAAATTGCATATTCAACACCGAGAAAAGATAGATTCGGAGTAAGTAGTGCAGAAACTTCGCAACACTGTTGAATCATTTACGTACAGTCACTTGAAAATTTTTCATCTGTGAAAGAAAAATCGCACTTATATTCAAGACAAAAGATAGGTACTCAATGTCCTTACCGCGAAAGCTTTTGCAGTAAAGAGCGAGCTTTACAGAAAGAAATAATAAAAAGCAACTGAAGGAACGTTTTGTGACTACGGTATTTCTGAGATCTCTTATTTGAAAGGTATCAAAAATCGCTGAGTTGTCAGAACAATGGACCAGGCTAATACTATTTACTCGTGCCGTCCAAGCTTGGATTTTATTTGAAGGATTTACCAACCGATGGTTAGTAATGATAACATTATCGTAAATTTTATTCAATTCCACTCACGTTACGTTCGGTTCGAGCAACGTTATTATAGTTTTATCTTATAGCTTCATAAAAATGAAAGTAGGCTTGCGTCTTTAATCATTATTTTACGATCAACAGTAAGTATTTTCAGTTTTATCTTTATTAAGAAAATCATTTTAGCTTTCATTTAATTGCCAACATTACAAAGAAAGGCCCCTAGGACGTTTTGTATATACTCGTATAACAAGTAATTTCCTTTTAAATCCTACCGCATTATTTGTCGAAACTCATACAAAATTCAGGGATTACATTGTTTCTCTTGTATTTCAACGACTGTAAGAAAATCCTGACTTTCCTATTGCATGTCCACTTTTATCGTCCCACCGGGGAAATGTTGTAATTCGATGTAATTTCCTTTGGAGAGCGGCTACTGTGTGTTGAGTCTGCGAGCTCTTGAGTGGTACCAAGGAGCATTTTGTATCCGATTACACGTCCGCAAGGCTGGTTGATTGTTTGTCGTACCGCGTCTCTCACTTTATTTACACACTGTGATGTTTTCCCTTTAGTGGTTCGGGAATCTCGAATTACTAAATACAGAAGCTATGCAAACAAAAATTTGTCTACTGAATTTGAACAGTAACTGTCCCAAATGTAGGTGAAGCTTCGATGTTGGCAAGTAAACTACGTCAATGCTATTATATGTTGTTTACGTTTTCTGAGGAGTACATTCGAGTATATTATTGCTATCTCACTTCAAAATCAATTTTGAAACGGGTAAATGAAAGACAAACAAAAGAATACTTAAGCTAAAATGTAATTTGGACTTAAAATCATACCAATAAAAAAACTCCAGCAATCTCACATTAGAAACGAGTTACATGGCGTGCATAAAATCGTTATATTTTTATGGTCATATGGTAAGATTGAACTCCTGTATTGTTTTTTAAGCACGACATTGACACCGAGATTTTATTTAAAATTACTGATGTTATGGGTATCGTAAAAACTGGTATTCGTGGCGTCTAAGATAAACATGGAACACCACCATACGTCGCTGGATGTCGGTAATGGAAATTTTATAGGGCAATTTTCTCTTGATAATTTCGTAGTTATTTTAAGAATGTTCGAAGTCTGGTAGACTCTAAAAGTAAATATCGACTCGTTAAATATTTTGAAAGAAAGTCATTCAATGGCATCCTGATGAACTATTAAATCAATTGTTTAGATTTCTTCATTGTTCTCGTAATATCCATCAAAGTTTCTGACTCCGACGTTGATACTTTATCTCGATGATTTCAGGCGAGTTGTTGAAGTTTATCTTCCCTTTCGTTGAATCTCATCTCATCAATGGTTGGCTAAATTCTGGCAACAGCTGCCGATCGCTTCTTAGATTGTGCAAAATTTAATCCACGTTGCAGTGCCATATTGAATTTCTTTTGCGCTCGATTGAAAGTGTTTTTTTAGTGTCCCAGTCGACTGTCGCCTTAGTTTCCTTTAGTGTCTCGAATTACACGGTAGCGTCTTTGTAGTGTTGTAACTTTAGAGAGCCGACAGTAGGTGCCGTTCATTCATATCGGTTTACCGCCATTTTTTTATTCAGATTTCGTAAAGGCTACTTAGCAAGTTGTTGATGGGCGTAGTCCTGGGTGTGTACAAGTCAAGTTTATGGTGTCTTAAGTTAAAACGCTATAAATTCCGTTCCGGGCGTAACTTTACTAGTCCATGAATTCCTTGTTTTTTGCATTAAACTTCTCAAGTATTTTGTAACGAATTGTTATTTGAAACATTGAACATAATTTATTTTCTTACGAGGTCATTTGTTGCCCTCATGTTTTTCAATATTTTTTCGGTGTTTTATCTATTGATATATCTATGAACGATTAATTTTAAATGATACTAAAAAAAAAGAACCTCAAAGAATCTCGAACCTCTTGTGCAATCGAAAGGAAAGAATCCGTTCGCAGTTTCGACGCAAATAAAATAAAAATCAAATCAACGCTAAATTAACTTCTGAAAATTCGTCTCAAATAACAATCGCGGCAGTAGGTAAGACAGCTGATGCATTCAAAGACAATATTTGATCTTCGATACACAATAAAAGATTGTAAACATTGTGAGCAATTACTACCGCCGAACATGTTTGCTTAGGACTAAGAAATTGGAGTGCCTTCAAGCGTGCGGCTGTATTTGAAGTATCTACGCATATAAGAACCACTGCACATTGTAGACATTTGGCCGAGATTTTGATAAGGGTTTAGAATGTGGGTGACAGTCATGTGTTTGCGCGACAAATGACTGGAGAAGTGGAGTAATCAAATGCGAAGTTCATTTGGGGTGGAATAGAATCTAAGTAACCGACGTAGTCTTATAGATAATTGCATACATAGATTTTGGAAACTGTTCTTTATTACAGTAACACTTGTGGTTTAGTAGAAATTAACGAAGTTTCAACACAAGCTTTGCATAACCTTAACCATGTTTTTCAAATCTGCCTACCATTTGACAATTCAGACTGGACTTTACAGGAAATTTTAACACCTTCAAAGGCTTCAATGCCACAATTGATTTTGACACATATCCCTTTCAAGCTTACTTTACAACACTCGTATGGGTTTGTAAACAGAATTCGTCAGATAAAATCTCTGGTGTATGACGTATATACGTTTCTACCAACCGCCTATAGAGGGTCTGTGTAAACAGAGGTAGTTATTGATGTGAGACAATAACGTATCAGAACAATCATAGGATATAATGTGTTTGATTTATTAAACGATGCTTGAGGCTCTATAGATACATATCTCATAGTCCCGTTCGAATTGATGGGCGTGATATCATTGTTATTGTTTCAAAATGCATGATTATATGCAGGGGCGATTGTTTCTTTTTTTTATTAATTGTACTTCCCTTCCTGTTATAATCTTTCTGATGGGTACGAGATGTAGTAAATCTTTTGTCAATTCAAATCGTATGGCTTGACATTGTATTGGAATACAATTTGCTACTAAGCGTGATTCTACAGTAACTTTCTTTGTTGATTTTATCCGTTACCATCATTCGTTTATCTTGTAATCCAAACTGCATAAAGCATAATCAGCCTATAATATTCCCACTACTGGGACCCAGGCCTTCTCTCTTCGAGAGGGAGTGGGCTGTAATCTACTACGCGGGCCCAGTACGAGTTGGTTGAGGCCACATGTCTTCGATTTTTTGATTCAAGAACATGCCGGTTTCCTCGCAATGTTTTCCTTCATCGTTTGTATCCAAACTGGCGTCGACTTATTCCATTTTATTGAACATTCCACAAAGATTTTTATCAAACTGTAATTTGCCATTTCTCCGAAGACTACTGATAATATTAGGTACCCGTTTATTAGCATTATATAAACTTTAACTGCTTCTCTAAAGGATATCATTATCTACTTTAGTGCAGAAAAGAAAAGAGGAAACAAAGGGAAAAAATATTAAAAGTTTCTTTATTCGATCTCTTAGCGCTAAAGCACAATCCTTTTACGCTAACTTTCTTTTATATAACTACCTTCTGCGAACATTATAAGGAACACAAAGAATACTATTATAGTGAGGTAATATGAAAACCTGTGTTTATTCTTCTTAGGCATTGTAAGTTAGAATATTAAAATTGTATTTCTTACTTTTATCGTTTGCACCGTTTCTATAGTTTTCCGTAAAAGAATCCTTTATTAAAGTACTGTTTATTAACTACTACCCTCCATCATCTATATCGTCTATTTATATCTATGCTAATAATAAAGCTGAAGAATTTGTTTGTTTGTTTGAACGCACTAATCTCTCGAACTGCCAGTAGGATTTAAAAAATCTTTTTGCATTTGATAGCTTTATTCTTGAGAAAGCTTAGAGGATTTAACATCACGCTACGACTGTTAGGAGCCAAGCAAAAAGAACACTAGGCGAAAACGTAAGTAATAGCGCGGCAGGCGATGCGATGCGACGGGGTGGGTCGAGGGAAAAACAAATCACGAGGACGAAGTCGTGGAAACTAGTCCATAAATCCTATTAATATTATAACTGTGAAAGTTTGTATGGATGCATGGATGGATGGATGTTTGTTACTCTTTCACGCAAAAACTACTAAACGGATTTGGATGAAATTTGGCACACAGATGGTTTATAACTAGAATTAACATATAGGATACTTTTTATTCCAATATTCCCTCGGGATCGAAACTTATGTGGGTGAAACCGCGGGGCGCAGCTAGTATAATTTTATTTTAAAAATAAATCTTATACATTATTTTGCATCTTGACGAATTAGTTTTTAAGCCGTTACACTGTAGTTCAACAATTTTTACAGTCTTGGAATGAATTCGCCGCATTACAATTCTTCCTTATATTCCAATAATATATTCCCATACAAAAACGACATTCGTACATAAAATAAGCCAAACACTAAGGAGAAAATGTTAATAACATCACTGTCCCATCTTGTATCCCACAAAAACTTATGAGACGGTACCTAGACACAATTTGATCTAACTGTAATATCTTTGGAGCAAACCGCTCCCCAAACGCAACTCCGGAACATTTCTAGGTATCCATTATGTTATATTTCATAGTAATTTTTGCGTTTTCATTTTCACGAAATTGGTCCCAAGGAAATCGAGTTTGTGTCTCTTCTACCCGCAATCCGCATCTGCACAGAATAGCTCGATAGTACCGAAACAGGAGACAACAGATTGAAACGTGTTTTCGACGCAAAAACGTCGCAAGCGCCCGGAAATTTCAGGATTCATGATTAAAGAAAACGCGTCCTTATGTTTTCTGAAGAGGGTTGGTTTTGGGGTGAAAGTTGCAGAAAATTCGTTAGCGAAAGTAGACAAAATGCAATCTACGAGTATTCTGGTAGGAGGTACACGCCAGATGTTGCGGTCTGCGAATTTCGACGTAACTAAAAGCTTCGCTCCGAGTTAAGGGGTCTCTTATACGTTGATATAAATTCGCGTTTAGATTATTGTTGGTGTTAAGGTGCGTTAATATTCGACCAGATTTCTTCGTACATAAGAGTTGTTTTTGTTTCTACGAACACTTTCTTCATTTCCTTGTGTTCTCCAATTAATAGCCGCGATGAAATAAACTTGAATGGTTCCATCATATTCAGGGAACCCAGATTTTTGTAACGAAAAATGAATAACTTCGAACTAAATCCTTTCATAATAATTAATATTTCTTAAATAAAACAGCTATTATTGACGAGACAAGTACAGACGCCAACACATCAAGCAACTACAATCTGTCAAATTTATTTGATAGATTTTTAACTTTATGGCTAAAGCATTAGGTTCACGGTTGATAAGGAGCTTGATGTGCTGGCGTCTGGACTTTAATAAGACAACACTGTCAATTCAGCAAACCACGCTAATGACTTTCAGACAGGTATAAATAATAATTTTACTGGTGTAAAAAATTCCTTTTGTTACTATGCCAGTCATTTTACGGAACGTAAGCTCTTTATGGTTGTCAGTCCGTTCACAGTTATTAATTTACCTCTGATACATTACATCACTGTCAAAACCACAGAGGTCGTTATAATTGTTACAATAAGGTTGCTATTGGGTTGTAACAGCATTGAATAACTGTAAAAGGGCTATACAGGGTGACTGGGAGATCGAAGCTCAACCTGTTACCATGGATTCACTACATTATTCTGGACACCCCTTTGTTGACTACGCTAGGGGTTCCAAAATCATGTGCCAAATCCATGATTACAGTTTGCGCGTCGAGGTCCCTGCCACCCTGTATATTATTATTTTCCTGTCTACTTATTTATTTTTAGTTTTTTTTTACCTATAATATAATTTAATACATATAATTTAATTTGTCTACTTATGAATGTACCTTTTTCCATTGCTGCCTAACACTTGGTTCTTTTTCTTTCTATGTTCACGCTGACGCTGACGCGCCGTTCCGAAAATGAAAACAGGTCAGTACACAATTTTTCCTCTTCCTTTTTTCAGACGGTTTTTTTTTTAAGGTTGAAGATATTCAGCTTAATTTCTTTTGTGATTTTGGTCATTTGTACATTCATCATTTAATTCGTAATTTCCTTGTTTGAATAATGTTTCTACCTATATCTGCTTTAGATAGGTATTATTTATTTTACTGAAAGCATAAAGAATTTCTAGATTGTTTCAATCATATTTGAAATGATCTAAATAGATGCTAACCTCATCATAATTTTGGAGACAAAAATAAAAATTACGCATTCTATTTTAAGCCCATGTTCACCAACATTTAATCAACCGATTATATCCTTGCTATAGCTGACATTCACCGCACATGCCCAATTACGCCCCCCCCCCCCCCTTTTACGCTAGGAACTAAAAATCTCAAGAAAATACGAGTTATATAATAAATGGCGATAAAAAAACATAATAGGTACGCAATCAAATCCATTTAAAACCGCTTTATTCATTATAGCAGAAGTTCAATGAGCAAATTACTTTGATATTCTTGTTCCGTATATCCCTTTGTAGACCAGCTGTATTGTAGTTTAACAAAACCATTGCCCAGGTACCCAACCCACCAATTACCGGGTATTGTCAAAAAATCACGGAGACATTTTTGAACATGTCATTCACATGACTACGAAGTGTGATACTGATGTGAAACCCTTTGCCATTCCATTATCGCTCTTAACGTTTTCGAATCAAGGGAGAGAACATGACAGGTTGCCAGCAAAATAATGTTTGTCGTAACACTCAAAAACTTTTGTGCGTTGGTCCTCTAGTCTGTCACATATCCTTCCTATTGTAGTATTTAGTTCAATAGCTTTCAGTCCATAGATTTTTTTTAAATCCATTTCAAAGAGTTCTGTATACACCTGCTTTATGTATTCAGTAGTGTTTACCTAGGACTATACCTACCTTTATATTGAATCAAGCCTAAGATGAAAGCTCATAATAGACGGTGACTTTGGGTGCTCGCGACTTACCGTTTCGTAGTTATTACTTGGAAACTACTTAAGAGACTTTAATTAATCTGAGCATGTAATGAAGCAGTACGTAGGTTTGTAATTAAGAAAATTGTGGCAGAATCTGTCAGTGACTTTGGAGTTATAATTAACCTTTGACATTGAGGATATTATGAGGACTTGATGACATATTCATAGAGTTGATTTTCGGAATAATAGCGTTTCGTTTGAGTACATTATAATTAATATGTTATAGAATGTGACATGGAAAATTAATTAAATATCGAATCGTACAATCTACTGAGTAGGTTCCTGAAAATTTACCTTCCGATGATCCAACAAAAATATTTTATGAAGTTTACAAGTAACTAGGTTGTAATAATGATGTACGTGTTAAAGCATTTTGTACAATCAAAAGAAAGACTGAAGCTGTGGCGAGTCAGTGCTTCCTCGCCTAAAACATTCGGTCTACCAGTTGAAGATTACCCACCTGGACATAATTTTCCTTGGGTAATCTGGAAGTCTTTCAACAGACTCCGGAAAACCTGTTCACGTGGAGATTCATAGACGACTCCGCCTTGGAGTGTAAATGTGGTGCTGGTCCACAAACGATGGGACACTTAATATCATGTCCTGTCAGCTGCACGTTACAGGAACTGATGAACGTTAGTGATGGTGCCAAATACGTAGCCGAATTCTGGGCCGAGTCCATTTAGATTGCCATCGACACGCTAAGAAGAAGAACATTTTGTGAATGTTATTTTGCATTATACATTCATAGAAGAAATTTTAACGAATGCTCAGTTGTATAATTTACTAAGTGCTGATTAAGTAGAATTCAATCAATTAACTACAAATCCTGTCCTAGTTAATTCTACAGTACATAATAAGCATTGTATTTAAGTAATTACTTGTGGAGTACATGAAGCTAATATTAATGTACTGTATTACTAATGTATTGTATTTTTGTAACCCTACTAACATAGTTTATAAGTTCTAATTGTTACTAACCATTATGGATCATTGTTATCTGACATTAAATATATAATAATAATAATAATTACTAACGTAATATTCCCAGACGAATAGTTTCGAAACAATGGTTTCGGTTAATAGGCACAGGTCCTGAAGCAATATTTATAGCTAAAATGATTGCTTCAATCAAGTCAGCTTTCAAATAACTTGGAAAATGTGAATGGTATGAATAATTATGTTAGCATGATCATTTTTTTAATGTAATAATTTACAAAACCGTATTTGCTTTGTCGCTTTTTACGGTAAAATTTCCACATGCATGAAAATGGCAGGGGTTTATTATTAAAACAGATTCGAAGTCACTCCCACATAATGTTGAAAAAATAACATCCACACTTTCCACAAAGACATAGAACACGAGACAATACTTTACAAAATCTGCCAATATTTTGTTATTTACGCTCCCTCCATCCAATATTGAAGATAATATCTGAACTTTGCGTGGAGTTTAGATTCCATGCCTAGACTCGTTTAGGTAAAGGATGGGTTTATACTGGAGACGAGTAGCGAGTTGGTCGCCCTGGGGACCTTTAGTACCTACTAATCCGTATTGTTTAAAATCAATAGCTTGTAACAAACTGGCAAACATGCCAGGCAAGCTTTTTCTGGCAAGAGTGATCAGCTAAGTTGATAGTGTCCAACGGTAATTTACAGTAAAGTTGGATAGCTTATTTGTGTGGTATACCTTAAGGGACTAACCACACTTATTCAGCTCTGTTCAGCTTTCAAATTAACGGATGCGTACGCATTCCATACAAGATCGTTGTTTTCTATGGACAAAAGCTGAACAGAGCTGAATAAGTGTGGGTAGTCTCTTAGTCTGACTTGACTTTGACTAACCAATATGAGACTCTCAATCCCAAAAAAAAAAAAGACTCCCAATGTTCAGCTTTTGGGAGTCCCGTGTTGGTAAGTGAAGTTTATTTTGATTGAATCTGTTATCAAATCTCATATCATGGCCTACGTGAATGATTGTAGATTTTTTTATCAACCAATTACTGCAGCGAACAAAATAGTTATCAGCACATTGACTAATGAGAGATTACTCGTATATCGTACTTTCTTACGAAAATAAAATGCTTCTTGAGCATCAACAGGTACAGTAGGTCGCGGTCAGTGGTAACAGTGACTCTGAGCTACGCTTCCTACGCTTTGCTTGAGTACGGAGTTTCAATAGAATTTTGAATCCAGCTTATAAGCGCGTGAAGAAGACGTATACTTCTTCTTCTTTTCGTGTCGATGGTATACTCTTCTTCGATATTTTATATTGTTTGAGCCCAGTAGATGATCAGTGGCATTCATTAAGCCATCCAAGGTGCAGGTGAACGGGCACTCCAGCAAGTGGGGCATGGTCTGATTATCACCGCACTCGCAATGGGTTATTGGATGGGTCAGCAATCCCCCATTTTGACAAGTTGTGTCTGCAGCGCCCTACTTGGGTACGCAATCGATTGAGAGCTTTCCATATAGGCCACTGTAGATCACGGCTGAGAGGCAAATATTCCTGGGGTTTAACGAAGGCGGGAGGTGGTGGATGCTTTTCTTCCCATAATTTGCTTCTACCTACTACTTATACTGATTTTGTTACCTCGTAGTTTACTCGCCCGCAGTTGAACCGCTTCCTTAGCCTGGGTTACAATTCCGTTCTTTGTTAGGCTTTATAATCAAGATCACTCTTTGTTCTCTATCGAATATTGATAAAAGCCAGTTAATTAAAACAAGTTAATTTATAGCTATGAGATTAACTACACTTTGATGAACACACATTGAAATTTAAAGGGATTGATTAATTGCTAATAACAATTTGTACTTAGGTAACTATTTTGTAACAGATCTGACTTTTAGACAATCTTGCCTCAGAATCAATAAGAGAGAAATGTAAGAGATTTTTTTTTTTTTTTCTTGAATTTTTCCCATGTTTTAATAGTTATTCTGCTATTTGGGGCGGAGACAAATCCAAAAAATTAAAGATAATCAATCAAAAATCCGTCCTCTCGTTCTTGAGTTGGTGGAGTTACTAACTAGACTTTGTTTTATTTAAATTATACTATTCTTGTAGACAGTGATGCGGATGAATTTTTTGATGCCCTATGATTCTTTCGCCTCTTTTTTTATATACATTTACGTATTATTATTTTAAGACTGTCACGATATGCTACTGCCATGTAAATATTATCCTGTTCAAAATAAATAACACCTTCAAAACCCAAGTCCATCATACTGATCGCATAGAAAAGAGGAAACCCTAACATCTACAAACTATACAACTCCTCCTTCGCGTAATTATGAAAAATAAAGCTTTCCACGTTGGCAACAAAATAATTATTTTTATAATTCACTTACAACAAAGGAACTTATCTAGACAATTGATCATCTGTCCCCTGGTCTTTTGCAAAGCCTTGCTGTTTCGAAGAATACTCACAAACCGAGACACGAAACATACAATTTTCTATGGAGAAAATTATCTAAATACTCTACAATTAAGCCCCGATTAGCATTACTAATTATTTTGTTTGCTTTGTAACTACAGTTCGCTGATTCGTCCGACGAAGAATTATACGGTGTTAACCTTTATTTAATTTATGCAAATTGTTAGGTACCTACATACTTAGAATGTTTTATTGCGTAGCGAAAATTGCTATCTTTGTAATGATGTATCGAAAGTACTTTCGCAAAGATGGTTGAGTGGTTTAATAAGCTAATGTGGTGCAGCATTTACTCGTGTGTCTGTGAGAAATGTATCCATGTACCTATCTTTGCAATTAGGCATTTGTATATCGTGAAGATAACTTCATTAGATCTAGATTATCATCACTGCTAGCCTTTTTTTTGTGTAGGAAATCATCGAATGATCTCTCCCGCTCTGGGCTGAGCGGAAGGGCGTGTCAGGCTTTTACTGACTAAAACCCACCCGTGTTCCTTCAGTGTCCTGTACCAGCGGCTATGGTATCTTTTTCGAAAAACTCGCGGCCCTGGCCGACCCGCAGCCCTGGCAGAAAAAATTATCACCGCGCGTGAGATTCGAACCCAAGACTCGCTACGCATGAACGTGCTTACCGACGTATGATAACCGCTAGGCTATCATGCTATATATCATTGTTACCCTTGGGGCAGGCCACTGCTGAGCCACCTCTCTTTTCATATGGCAATCCCCACGTTCCTGTAACAGCCTCATCCAGGTTCTACCCGCGATGGTAGCAATATCGTCTGCCCATCTCGCCGCCAGACAACCGAGACTTCGTCCCCCAGTCCTTTGACGCCACTCGGTCACTGTCTTACTGTAGCTGTTATCACTGCGCCATGACGTCATCATTAGAAACTTTCTTAAATAAGAAGGAAAGAAATAATGTTGTAAAGTATAATAGACTATGGCCTATCAAAATATAGGCATTCTAACTAGGTATTCAACATTCCATTCTACGTAATTTGTGGTGAACACCAGCCAATGAATCATAATTTCAACCTTAGGGATGGTGCAGTGATCGCATCGATTCAATGTCACACCGAGTGTATCTATCGTAAACCTTTGCAATCCCGGATAATAACATAACATCACGCTCTCTTTCCCTGAACGGTTAGGCAGAGGTGGGTGTACCATAGTAGGTAGACCCATTTCGCCAGTAATGAGAGTGAAAGACTCAGAACATGGCTTATTGAAAATTGCTTCTATACTGTTAATGAATTTTTGAATTATAATATCAATAGGAATATTGCACAGACATGAATAGTGTAATTTAATTAATTTTAACATTCCTGTAATTTAATTTAATTAATTTTGACATTTCTGTAATTCAATTAATTTCGACATTTGTAATTTCTTTTTTTATTGACATTTTCTAACATAATTTTTAATGAATACATTCAATCATGGCACATCCAAAATTTGCACGCTGAATTTAGTAGGCGGAATATGAAGTACTATGAATTGTATTATGACATCTGTAAGCACCATATTTCAGGCAAATAAACGATTATTATTATTATAATGTTTAACTCCCATTAATAGGAGGCGAGTCTATTGCCATCAACTGGGCACAAATTCAGATTTGGGCTGCTAATGAGAAATTCCTAATAGAAAAATCCATTAACAGTGCCCGAGCTGGGAATCGAACCCAGGACCTTATGCTCAACAGTACCTCTTGCTGCCACTAGACCAGTCCCAGATAGTAAGTGATCAAATACGTCATTGTTGTTCTAGAAATCTACTTATGGAAAAATCTCACTGTATCTATGTAGGTATAATCTAACAAGATCTTAATAAGACCTTTAGCATCTAATGTTGAAAGTTAACTGACATAATTCACATGAGCTAAATGCAAAACAACATGAATAAGAACCGAGAAAAATAACAGTGTAAAAACGGGTTTAGCATGAGGTGTAATCGCTTGCTACTTAATAACTTTCAAGTTTAATAACCATGCTATAAGATTATATGGTGAGGAAAGTGTTAGTTTTTTTTTTCTTCTGGAATGAATGTATCGTTGCGTTTATTCGTTTCTGGGGTAAGTACAGGTGTTAGTAGGTCGGTAACGATGAATATGCATTATTTTGATGTTTTAATGCAACAGTCTTTGACGGATTGGGTATCTAACCACATAATTCATCATCATCATCTGCCTAGCCTTTTCCTAACTATGTTGGGGTCGGCTTCCAGTCTAACCGGATGCAGCTGAATACCAGTATTTTACATGGAGCGACTGCCTATCTGACCTCCACAACCCAGTTACTGGGTAATACGATACCCCTTGGTAAGACTGGTTGTCAGACTTTCGGGCGTCCGACTACCCGTAACGACTGTCAAAGATCCACGAATGACAGCCGGGACTAACGGCTTAACGTGCTTTCCGAGGCACGGAGGAGTCTCGGTATGTAAAGATGGTCACCCATCCACAGACCAACCGCGGCAAGCGTAGCTTAACCTGACCGATCGACCTGTGCGGCTGTTATTATTTAGCCACGGGCCCCTCATCTAACCACATAATTATCTACATAAAAATTAATCAAATAGTAACAAAGACATTGATTTTATTTTTTATTCATTGCTACGAACGCGTCTACCGAAAATATAGTTTTTTATATCATATATACGGCTGAACGGATTTGGATAAAATTTGGCACACAGATAGTTTATAATTATACTTTTAATCCCGGTAATACGTTCCCGTGGGATATTTTCCGACAACCACGTAGGCGAAGCCGCGGGCAAAAGCTTGTTTAATAATACCCAAAAATTACTGCCTGTCCATTCACTTATAATACACCAATATCTAGCTTCATCTCAATCTTATCAGACCTCCTGCGTGTTAAATCGGAATATGCACATTGCCCAGCATACATTCATTTTAAAATAAAATAAATACAATGGGTTGGACTTCCGTCAATTTTCTTTTATCCCATGTCCTTCTCGATGTCCATGTCTTACTAGTCCAGTCATTTGTAAATGTCGTACTTACGCAGCATACAATGGCCGACGCCTCGGTTCACATGACGGACCCCTCACTAATTAAAAAAAGACTGACGAATAAGACCGGCGATTTTTATCGCTCGCCGAATCATACATTCAAAGAAACTACGAAGGCGTTGTCTATCTAGCTTCCTTTTCTTACATCCCAATATTTGAATAGTCTTGTCTCCCTCTACTGTATTTCATCCATTCATTAAATCAGTCAGTAATTGTTTATAATTATAATTAATTAAAATTTGGAGGTATCCCGTTCCGTTACTGCTTTTTCCTTCTGATACGGTAATCGCTATGAGAATTTGATAGTTTACCTCCGACAGATGAGATTCCCTGTGACAAAAAAGTCAAACTGATGTTACTTTTACGAGTGGAGCCCCAAATTGTACTCCAGCCATAAAGAAATTGTGTCCATACTGAGGTTCGTAAGCGGCAAATGTAATTTGGCCCTTGTCCACTGGGTAGACGTCGTAAATCGAAATCAAGAGCTCGACAGCAACAGAGTTTTTGTTTGAACATTACTGGTTTTGAAGATAACGCTTTTTACGGTCTTAATTATTATTATGACCGTGTTGAAGACCAGCCTTGTGAAGGCGTGATAATTATCATAATTGTTATTCATTTCCTAGAAGACACCAGAATTTATGTGAACTGCCGTCTTGGCGGCGGCGATGTATCTTCAACATTAAAATAAGACAAATATTAGTTCTAGCCGTTTGTTGTAATTTGTTACTCGAGCCTCGCCAGCAATTACTCGGCGAAATGTGACGTGAAAAGATAATTAAACAGTCTGTTAACTTACGTTTTAGGTGGTCTGCTACAGACCTTTTCGGACCTAAGTAGAACTAATTATTTAATGTTAGCGAAAACTTATTGCCAATACAAAACTAAACCAAATTATAATCTTATTTAGAAGTCAAAGCTGATTATGCTACAGAAGATTGAGTAATCTAGTAAATCAGGCTTAACATAAATGCGAAATCTAGGTGAACCATTGCTTTGAAATTTTGCCAGAGTATCTAGAATTCACTATTCAGTAGCTAATCGCTGAATCTAAGAAAACATGGACCGTTACCTAGTGAGTTCTAAGTCAAAGTCAAAGTCAAAGATCTTTATTGTGAGACAGTGGTTACAGAGTTGTTATGTATATGATAATAAAAATATATATAATAATTGGTGTACTTTTGCACTGCTCCACCATGTTAGGCATACAATAGTTTACAGTTTGTTACATTAGTCCTAAGTTTATGTGATAGTTATATTATATTAATTCAAATAAAAATTTCAATTGCAATAGAGCTTTATTTTGCATCAAAACATAAAAACAGTTTGGCACTAACTCATCACGAATCTGTCGGACAAAAATTCATGTATTGTATAATATGGTCTGTTTACTAAGAAGTCATTTAATTTTTTCTTTAAAAATTCAATGTACAATGTTTTCAGTTTCTCTTATTTGCTTAGGAAGCTTATTATAAATTCGAGAAGACATTCCGAAGAAACTTTTAGAAAGTAGGGTTGTTTTTGAGGGCATATTATTTGCTATTTTGTCGGCATGCCGACGGGAGTGCAGGTCACCAAACCTTTCCCTATTGCCTTTTACGAATATAGCGACCTCATAGATGTAGAGGGCAGGAAAAGTTAAAATCTTAAGTTTTTTATAATATGGCACACAGCTATCTGGGGCACATATGCCACAAACAGCTCTAAGACATTTCTTTTGAGCTAAGAGATGGGTTAGCCATTGAAATATAGAACATGAAAACAGTTTCATTATGACGACTTCACAGGAAAACGGTGAAGGAAATTATCGTGTCCTAGAACCAAAAATTCAAAGACATGTTACATCTACCAACCCACACTGATCCTGGTCCTAATCTACCACGCGGATGCCTGGTAGATTAGGGCCCACTCCCTCTCACGGAGAGGAGGCCTGTGTTCCAGCAGTGGGAACATTATAGGCTGATTATGCATAGGATACATTTTCATAATCTTAGTCAAAGACAGAATTATAATCAATTATTTAAACGTAGTAAGGTTTAAAATAATGATAGCTACAGCATACACATCATACGACATCAAAGCAAAGCCATAGCAACAATACATATACCACACATCATCATCTGCCTAGCCTTTTCCCAACTATGTTGGGGTCGGCTTCCAGTCTAACCAGATGCAGTTGAATACCATTATTTTATTACATGGAGCAACTGCCTATCTGACCTCCACACCCCAGTTACTGGGTAATATGATATCCCTTGGTAAGACTGGTTGTCAGACTTTCGGGCTACTTCCGACCCGTAACGACTATCAAAGATCCACGAATGCTGGCACCAACGGCTTAACGTGCTTTTTGAGGTACGGAGGGGTCTTGGTATGTGAAGATGGTCACCCATCGACGGATCTACTGCGGCAACCGTAGCTTAACCTGATTGATCGACCCGTGCGGCTGTTATTACTTAGCCACAAGCCCCTACATTATATACAATATATACCACACACATAATTTCAAATTCACCAAAGCAATAATTAATATATAGGACCTTAGACGCTCTCCCTGTCATTACCTATATCAAGCAGACTAATTCATGATGCTTGCCTCGTTCTTAGAAGGACCGACATCGAAGACCATCTAAGGATACTATAACACATCTCCTTAATAACATCGTATGCTTATTAATATGCATAACACAAGGATAGATCGTGAACTAACTATCACCAATAGAGACGAGGGTAATTTTAGTTTGAAACTTAGTAATGAATTCAGAATCTTAGTATACAGTTTATTGTGGTGTGGCGGTTGGCTTAATTTATTCTATGTTTAGTTCAGTATCGGTTTGTGTTGTGGCATGTATCGGTTGCTATATATTGTTCCTTTGAGAATTTACAATATCTATGTTAGTTGTTATTCCTGCTTGCTCAAGCTTATATATTACACTTGAAGAAAATTACAAGGTCACTTGATTATTTTGTTTCTTTTCATCATATCATACACTGACTCATCATCATTCTCCTGCCCAATTGGAATAAGCGCAATTTATTTGGGGTCGGCACAACATGTATTTTTCTTCGATACTTCTATATTAGTCGTCATCTCTGAAAAAATCCCCTTTCTAACTATATCATCATTCACACAGTCCATCCATCGTTTATTTGGAACAAAAAAAAACACAAAATACAATGCTGACAAACTTATTCTACGGAAAAATGTAACGTCCAATTTTGAGGACCATCTTTTCCATGTACCTAATCAGTGTACTACAACTCCGATACTTGGAAAGAAGTCTTTAACAACTGCAGATGTCAAAAAATAACATGGCAACAATCTGAGTCTAATTGGAATCCCTTAGCGTGTTTTCTCAAAAGTATCTAGAAAGTTTGTTAGACGTAAAACAAGGCTAGAAACATCTGCTGGCCTATTAACCGGAGGCTACAGCTAATAAAGTCTGTACACATTGACTTGTTTGTCGAAGAGATTGTTTATTAGTTCAGCAAATCATTAATTTCAGACGAGTGGTTTGATAACCAACTTTTGTTGTATCTAATACACGTTATTGCAGCTTTCCTCAATCTAAATTCAATACGGTTCTTCGTTAGGAACACATTATATTTCCGAATACCTATTTTATTCGCGTCTTGTAAATCTATACCTACTAATAATAAAGCTGAAGAGTTTGTTTGTTTGAACGCGTTAATCTCTGGAACTACCGGTCGGATTTGAGAAATTTAACATCACGCTAAGCAAAAACGAAGTAATAGTGCGGGCAGGCGATGCGATGTGATACGACAGGGCAGCACCCTATTTGCGTAACACACAATCAATCGTAATCTGAATCATTTTGAAGCAAACTGCTAATTCATTACTTCATAAGTTCGAAAAATTTGTCTGCTCAACACGTAAATAACGCAATGAATGTTGTTGAACTGTCAAAATGAAACCGATTCCGATTGATCGTGTGTTACGCAATTAGGGTGCAGGACGGGGGGTACAAGAAATTTCACGCGGACGAAGTTGCAGACAGAAAGTGTTCATTATTTTGTATTCACCCAGACATTCATTCTTAAGGCCCGGTATTATGCCGTTCACCTTGCTCAAATGGGCGTTACCGCTGAAAATGCCCCGCGCGCCCCTCATCGTACTTACGCGCGAAGCGGTCACGAAGTTTCTATTTTGTAGGGCTAGCTGCCATAGTGTCAGACGCGCGACGCTCACATATAGGTAGCTAACAGCATTTATTGCAGAGCAGTGGTGTATATTTATATTTTTTTTACAAACAAAGAACTCGTAATATTAATAAAATAGAAAATATTATCAATGTAACCGGGCAGCAGAATTTAGACAGTTATTATTAAATTAGCTTTTCTCTACGATTTCGCTCACAAATAAAAGTGAATAAGTTAGTACCTACTTACTTTTTTTTTAACGCAGAATAGATCGACTGGAAATTCTGAGCAATATACATATCTGCCGGCCATATCGGTACCGTTTGCACGAAGATCAAATGCCATATTGGGTTCATGGAGCCCATGAACCACAATGCGCCCTATATCGATACCTCGGGGCTCAAAGGATGAACACGACTTTTCACGAAATCCAATAAATCGATAGAGAAAGAAAAACTGAACAAGATGGTGTAAATAACTCTAATTGGCCAAAATGTGCTATATATACGCCCTTTGAGCCCCGATGTATGGAATTATGGTTTGTGGGACCCGTGTATAACCCGTAACCCTCAATTTAATTTATTATCCAGAAGTTTATCTAGAAGCCACAAGCGGTCGTGGGCTCGAAACTTTTTAGTTCAATAAGGCCGGCCACATACGGACGGAATTCCGTTTGAAAATATCGATTCGGCATTTTCGAAGGCAAAGAATTCATACAAAATCAAGGAACTACCTCACACGTACTTACAGTAGTTCTCTATTCGAAATTTTCTGCCTTCGAATTTATTTTGTATGCATTTGCTGCCTTCGAAAATCCGAATCGATATTTCCGAACGGAATTTCGATTTTGCCAGCCGAGTAAAGACTATACAGGGTCCAATGTTTAGTTTGTAATGAAAAAAAAAAAGATAAAGAGAGCGAGAGTGAGAGAAGTGAAAAAAATTGTGAAAGTGAGAAAGAAAAAAATCAAAATCAAAAGTCATTTATTCAAATTAGTCTGAGAATCAGCACTTTTCGAATGCCAAAATTACAAAAGACAGTCCCCCAAAAACGCCCGCCCTTCACCACTTGCTAGTGCTGTCGCTGGGAAGAAGAAGTGGCGCAACAAACTCTGCTGGGGAGTTTGTTGCGCCACTTCTTCACGCACAGCTGTCTGTTCAGTTAAAAAATACTTGATTGTATACAATAATAGGTATGTTAAATAAATTAACATTACAAGATACAGAACATTAAATTAAATTGTTTGCCACATGTCAGTTAGTCACGCCAATATACCATCAAAGATACTAAAAACTATACTAAGATTGATGTAGGGATTAATTTTGTTCAGGTAAGCGAACATTGGCGCCGATTCCCGATTCGAATTTAGTCATCAACCTGACAAACGTGCAGATACGATTTCAATTGACTTCAAGCCGCAGTCTAAAGGTCCGGCTTGATATTTCTTGGAGTGATTTATAAAAATTACTGATGTTTACTTTTCGTCTACTAATCGATAATTTTTCAGTTTCCCTAAAGCAAAGTAAAATATAAAATTCAGTTGAAATACTGACGGCTTTTAAATATACATAATATTCAAACAGGCAGGTTTTGATCAAACAAAATCCACAATGTTGAAAACTACCTTTCAGCGTCATAGGTCATTTGATTTAGTTCTTCGTGTAAATTTACATCGAAATCAAAATCACAATCAAAAGTCATTTATTCAAATTAGGCTGAGAATCAGCACTTTTCGAACGTCAAAATGACAAAAGACAGTCCCCCAAAAACGCCCGCCCTTCACCACTTCCTACTCCTAGTACTATCGCTGGGAAGAAGAAGTGGCGCAACAAACCCCCAGCAGCACAGCTATCTGTTCAGTTAGAAAATACTTGATACTTGATTGTATACAATACGGGTGTTAAGTAATTAACATTATAAGGCACAGAACATAAAATTAAATTATTTGCCATATGTCAGCTAGCCATGCCAATATACCAACAAATATAATAAAAACTATACATAGGTACTCATAAAATAACTAATTAAAATTAAAATGTAAATAAAAACTTACTACCTAAATAAAAGCCTGCAGGTATAAAGGGCGTGACTGCTTACATATTTACGCATTACTGGGTTCTGGTCACATAGCTGTCACTTGAAGTCACAGATGATAAACTAGGACCATCGAAGTAAAATAAATAAATAAGTTAATACTAATAACAATAACCTGTCAGTAAGCTAATTCTGGAGAAAGAACATGAACATTGTCTTGAGTTAATTACGGCGACCAACTATTCTTATCGTGTAAGTAGTCGTTGATGGAATAGTAAACCTTTGAAGAAAGGTTGAATTTTACTTGATGAACACTTTGCTTGATGATGACATCGAATTCAATAAATGATGATGGCTTTTCAGTAGCAGGACTGCAAAAAAACAACATTTTTTTTTTGAAAATAATACAATGTATTCTATGATAGGTGTGTTTATATCTATTATTTTATAATTCATTATTTCAGAATACATTGACATAATATGGGCGATATTATGTCAATCTATTCTGAAACTTTGTCATTTGTTGTCGGATACTAAGTTCAGATTTTATTCAATAGATTGATCACTAAATATTTCATTAAACCCTATAATGTCTTAATCAAGATGTTGTAGTGATAGATCACTAAATCCCACAGGACTAGAAGAATAATACGAAATTCGAAAAATTTCCTGTTTTCTTCTTGAAATGCCTTTTGATTTGCTTGAATATTGTGAACAATAGATGATGATGGCTTTTTAATAGTAGAACTGGAAAAATACAATATTGATTTAATATACACTAGCTTATGTCCGCGAATTCATCCACGTGAACGTATAAAAGGTATACGTAGGTAAGTAAAAAAAAAAAATCAATTCCGAACCGATATTTCGAAACGGATTTCCGTAACGGGATTCCGACTGTATGTGGCCGGCCTAATATTATTACCCCGTATTTAACAGTCTGGTAGTTATGAGTAATAAAAGAATAATACAGAGTGAAATTAAATTAGCTAGCGAAACTATATATATTTCAACACAATAAAACAGATTTTATCAACTTACACTTCAAGTAACAACAATAACAGCGGTCATTGACCCCAAACAAAACATTTTTTTTTTTGTCGTGTTTAGTAGATATCGATACCCATCATGTCTTGAGACAAAATAAAAAATTATGATTTTTTGGGGTCATTGACCCCACTGACCTGAGACCGCTGTTATTGTTGTTACTTGAAGTGTAAGTTGATAAAATCTGCTTTATCGTGTTGAGATATCGATACCCGTCTGTTAAGTATACAAAAAAAATAAAAAATTAACGGATATTTTAATTGACTACACTACCGACGGTGGATGACCCCAAAAAAGTCCTAGCCCAACTAGAAACAACACCTAAAGTTGTTATTCCCCGTGGGAATCGAACCCGCGATCGAGAAGATATCCCTTTCACCACTAAACCAAGGAAGCATTCTATTGTAATGAGTAGGTAGGACGTACTTACTCAACATCCAATCGAGAAGCAGTATCATCCAGTTCTTGAGTAGCAATTTGCTTGTTCGCCAATCTAAAATAATAAAATCATTGAAATACAATTGGAAGCACAGCTGACCCTACTGTAGGTACTTACTCTGTGGCCTTCGGTGAGCCTCAGGTCACTCAGGTGATTATATGATTCGGAAAATCAATTTCAACTTAGTAACAATGCCTATAATAGAGTGTACTCTATATCTCTAGGCATTATTAATTACTAAGTTAGAAGTATTAATTCACGAGAAATATATTTATTTTTATCATTCTTTATTTAGGTAGGTACTTATAATAAAGTTTCTTACCGTCTTCGTGCTATATTCTGCACACTCTGGAGTAAACGCTTTCGACGAGCAGCTTTCCATCTCTTCCCACTATTATATTTATTTCCCATTTTTATTTTCACGGTACAAAACGTAAAAATTCCACTGCGGAGCGAAAAGCGACACAGGTCCATTCTCAACAACGTTCCAAGGAACACTGGCGCGGTGCAGGCAGCAAGGAATGAGCAAGCGTATGTCGTAAAAACGTTCATAAAATCGTATAAAATTAGATATTAACTTTTTATTAAAAACTAATGGATCACTGGATGCAGTTTGGCATTAGAAATTTTATGGTATATTTTTTATTATAATTATTGTTGTTAATAAAGAGATAAACTGCTTTTAAAAACAAAGAAGAGGTTTGTTTGAAGATTTTTTTGTTGCATTAATGTATGTTTAATTATGATTTGGGCTGGATCACTGTATTAAAATAAGACTTGAAAATATCATACTTTTTTTTTAGATCCTAATTATTTACGGTTTAAGAGATATACTGCTTTAAAAAACAACTTTTTGACCGTTTTCGTGAAATCTCCGCCTTAAAAAATACGTATTATGTTGTCAAGTTGCATTGTAAAACTTATAAATTCAAGTTATTTAATCACAAAGGCTTATTGCACGTCAATAATCACGCGAATTATCTTATAACATATGGCGTTATAACAATCCTAAATCGCCTTTGGATCTTGTTTGTTCTTTGGCTAAGCTATAATTAGGCGGCGTCTTGTTAGCCTCCTGCTCAGGCTTTCAAATTAAAAGGGAATTGTCAGTTCGGCCCGGCTGACTTCGACCGCAACTTACAGTTATTAACGATTCCGGTACAGAAAATATTTTACTTCCACGTTCTTATTAAAACTTGTTTTCGGCCCTTTCTGTTCTATCTTCACGGATCGTTGTGGGAATAGTGTGGATACGACGGTTACTATTATAAAATGATTTATGTTAAAAAATCGGGGTATCGTATTATCCACTAACTGGACTGTGGAGGTCAGATAGGCAGTCACTCCGTGTAAATACTCGTATTCAGCTGCATCCGGTTAGACTGGAAGCCGACCTCACTATAGTTGGGGAAAGGCCAGACAGGTCATGATTTATGTTAAAAAATATACATTTAGTAAAATATGTTATTGTGTTATTTATTCATTAAATTAATTATGTTGTTCTAGTAAGGTACCAAATATAAATTAGATTATGAAATGTGGTTCCGTAAAAAAACTGTTTAAAATGCTTTTAAGTATATTAAACAAACTTTGACTCTATTACTCTAATAACATAGTGTAATCTTTAACAATCCAAGCAATAAAAATGATTTATACGCCTATTTGCCAATACTTTTGTCCGTGACTTTGAAAAAAAGAACGACTCAGGTGTGGCAAAGTGATTTCGTAAAGCTATTATTTCTACTTTTGACACATAATTGTTTTATTTATCTTATAATATTAAACTTAAGGAATTATAATAGCTTATTAATATTTTGCTGTCACATAAATCTATTCAAACTGTTGCTAAAGCCTAATTTATTTTTCCGGAGTAAATACCTACAATGCTAAAAAGGAAATTGCTTGAAGGATTATTCTTTGGAAAAAAACATTTTTTTACAGTTTGTGGTTCAATGTTGCTTTGATTTGTCTGGTTGTCTGGCTTCTTAGTCGTTGTAATTCATTTCTTATAATTACGCTGCTCCGATGTTGTTTTTGCTTTTTGAGACATTTTTTATAATACTTAGCTGCCGTTGTCTGCGTATTTACCTACTACTACTAAAGTACACTAGGTACTTTATTTTTTACATTCTAAAGCGAATTCTTTACTTGTCTTAACGTTTCTAAATAGTTGGAGAATTCGTTTTTTTTTTAATTTATTCATTTCATAAAAGAAAACCAACAGTTGTATATTAAAAATAAACGAAAATAACTTAACAAATACTTCCCATGTTTTATGTTTTAGTACCTACGAAATAGGTATCTATTCTTCTAAATATAAAAACACTGTCTTATCCACACTATCGCCACACTAAGTATGTAATTTTATTTTTTGGTCTCTGGCTAACCCATATTCGTGTGGCGTCGTTACCCGTCGGCGCGAGGGCGCACAATTATGTAATTATGTGTTAGGAGATCTGTTTTTATCACGTCCACCCTTGTCTATCGAATGATAATTGACCTCTTGTTTTGAACGTAATTCCTAGCGATTACACTAAAGTAGTTTGAAAAAAGTCATTTCACCCATATGGTGTAGCCTAAGTTTTAGAATGACTTTTTGAATTGGTTAGATTCGTGTTTTTTCACACGTTAGTAGTGTTTAGGTGTGTCTACACTAACCGATAAGATCGTGACAGAGGAGTTTAATATATTGTACGTGCACAAGCAGTAAAATGACACTTAGATCATCAATACCTGTAAGATACATTTATTGTAACATTTTGTAAGTTGTAGAACCGATGTAATAACTAACTTAATTAAAAAAAAACTTTTTATTTAGTTTTTAAATTCATAAGTACCTACCTATATCTAAATCTATACTTGAACCAGTGGTATCGGCTCCGTCTTACGAGGCACGCAGGCGCTTTACATTGTGTAAATAACTTCATCACCGCTGCTTTCAAAATGGTGAAGGAAAGAACCAAAAACTTTAAGATATTTGTGACATCTACCTACCCGCACTGAGCCTGCGTGGTGAATTATGGCCCACTCCCTCTCGAAGAGAAGAGGCCTGTGTCCCAGCAGTGGGAATATTTATACGTAGATTAAGCCAACATCTACATCAGCAATAGGTAAGCATCAAGGACACATATATATTATGAGCAACATTTTAATAAACATACAAGCCTTCTTGCTCTTTTTCTTCAGGAATTTCGGAATTGGACAACAGGTTTTATTGCTCTGCCCCTTTGTAGACGTCGCACGTGATTTATTCCCTATTTGATTCCCGGGAGCATGCGTACGCGTAAACATGTAAACATCGTGGAAAAAAGTGATTTTCTTATTTTTCGGCTTGTGTTTTAAATAAAATATTTATGAGAAAATTACTTTACCAACGGTTCGTTCTTGAACATAAGATCTGATTAAATTCATCTAGGTTTTATTATTTCTTTTTTTTAATCTGGCTATATATTTTTAGAAACACGTTTTTTTTTAAAACACAAGATTTTTTTACTTTTAAAACCCATCCTAACTTTGATACCTAATCCAATTTAGATATTAAAACACAAACAAAAAAAATCTTGCAAACGTCCACTACCCATATGTGAAAACATAAATAAAAATATGTAATACAAGGAAAAAGACCAAAAAAAGAAGTCGTTAACTCGAAAATTGTACTTCGCATATCTTTCAACACCAGGAAGGTATATTTTAAAGAAGGTTTCGGTTTTTAAGGAGGGTTTTCCCTAATTTTTGAGAGGGCCCGAGGTAATTTCGGTAGCCATATGGCGTTAACAATAGGGCAGGGTCAATAACATGTGTAAGCATCCGTCAGTGGGACGTCCCACTTGCGCGCGATGACCTAACGATCATTTGTTAGAATTGTATAGAGCTGTTGCTATAGAGTGTGATGAGGAACAAGTGTGACTGTGAGAATTAAAATGATATATTTATTTGAAAATTAAGTGTTGATTAATAATTTCACTTAGTTTTCACTATCAAGTCATGCTTGTGAAAAAAAATTAATATCGTTGCATTTTCATTGAAAGTTCATTGCTATATTTTGACATCAGCACTTTAAAATACATAGCTATTCTTTATATATTTTTTATTTTTTTTTGTAAAGTAGGTATAATGAATACAAATGTTAATGGATGGAGAGGGAGAGAAAGGCTAAAGAAAAGATGGATGGATTGTGTGAGGAATTATATGAGAGAAAAGGGAAGGTGAATGACAGCGTGACGGTTGACAGGGAAAAATAGAAAAGTAAACGTGTTGCGCCCAGTGGAAGGCGCAACATAGGACACGGCAAGGCAAGTAACATGGGATAAAGACAGGTAATAAGGGATAATAAGGTATGATGCTCTCCACGAACTATTCTATTAATTTGCCGTTTACTCCTTGTAAATATTTTGTTAAGTCTAATTAACAATCATAAATAATTTGAGAAATATATTCGTTTGCTATATAGTATTTATTATACTTTGAGCACCAAATAAATAATATATAAATGGGACAAAAAACGCTTATTTCTAGAGCCCACTGAGTGGTGACCATTGTAATTTATCAAAAAATATTTGGTGTTATCATCTCTATACAATTACTCCCTCCTTATAAACTCCATTACAGCAGGTCCAATCAAAAAATCATTTTTTACGATATAAATTCGACCGGACACGGCTCATACTCGAATTTAAATGACTTACAAAGTTGTTATAATAATAGATGATCATCTACATATATTGGATATTATAAGCATTGTTTATTATAAACCGACTTTGGCTCATGGTTTCGTCACATTCGAACTATTTTAATGTTGAATAGACTTTGCTTTGCAGTAAATATATATATATTTTTTAAAGAAACGTTGCCCCACACTAGGAGTTTCTCCTGTATCGTGGGTGCGTTTACAAACATTTAAACTCACATACACAAACAGCCAGACCCGGAACAACTACTTTTAGGCCATACAAATATTTATTCCGAACGGGAATCGAACCCGCGATACGCAGCGCAGCAGTCAATCGCTTAACCACTGCGCCAACCGTGCCGTCAAATATCTGGGATATGTTAATTAATATCATACATAAATACATAATCAGCCTATCACGTCCCCACTCCTGGGACACCGGCTTCCTCTCGGTAAGAGGAGAGGCCGTAATCCACCACACGGGCCCAATGCGAGTTGGTAGATGTCACATGTCTTCGAATTTTTGGTTCTAAGACATGCCGGTTTCCTCACGATGTTTTCCTTCACCGTTTTGAGAGTAGTGGTGATGACATAATTTACATAAAGTAAAGCGCCTAACTGGGTTCGAACTTACGTCCTACAAATTGTCAGTCATTGCCGTTACCCCTGGGCCACAACTGCTCTTAATAATATACTCGTACATAGCTACACGCAAATTTTCTAAAAAATAAGGCTAAATACACACAATATTACGCTAAAAAAAAAGGAATTATCTCTAGAAAATGCCCGTGTGTGCCTACGTACTATCAAATCGCGAACCAGCATTTAAAAGTTGGTAGAATAGTTGCAAAGAAAAACAGCGATTCCTAAAGTGGTAATTTCACTTCACAGGGATACCAGGGGTCCCTAGATTCAATCGAGATCAAAATTGCTTATGTCCTTTTCCGTGATGTAAGTTTCCTCTGACCAAAGTACCGTTGCCATCCTGTCCGCTGTGATTGTAAGGCAAAAGCCAACTTACCTATTAGTTGAATATTAAATATTTGATTAAATCTTTAAATTCGCACAGATTCAATTATCGGTTTCTTTCTTTAATAATGAAAATGTTCGGTATGTTATTTTTTTATCTATACTAATAGTAAAGCTAAATAGTTTATTTGTTTGAACGCGATAATCTCTGGAACTACCAGTCGGATTTGAATAATTCTTGTTGCATTTGGTAGCCTTGAGAAAGGAAATTTAATATCATGTTAGGACACTTAGTAGTTGAGCAAAAATAAAAAGTCAGAAAAAACGTTACGCAAAAACGTTATTATTATAGCGCGGACAGGCGATGCGATGCGACGAGATGAGTTGGGGGAACAAGTTTCATGTGGACGAAATCGCGGGCTGCAGCTAGTATATTACAACGGAATATTAGGTTCCTTGGTTCAGACCTTCAGACCTCAAATGAGGACATAACATACCTACATAATCAGCCTATAATGTTCCCACTGCTGGGACACAGGCCTCCTCTCTTCGAGAGGGAGTGGGCTATAATCTACCACGCGTATCCAGTGTGGGTTGGTAAATGTCATGTCTTCGAATTTTTTTATTCTAGGACATGCCGGTTTCTTCACGATGTTTTCCTTTACCGTTTTGAGAGCAGTGGTGATGAACTAATTTACTCAAATTAAAGCGCCTGTAAAGAGATGGCTGATGGAATAAAACTGTGACCGAATGGTGGCCAAGGTTTGGCCAAAAAAATCAGGGCCGTCCAATAGCGCTGGGTTGACGGAAATACCTTGATGAGTCACGCATAGAACCGGGAAGTAGGGGAGGTCTATACCCTGCGGTGGATGATTCCGGGTTGAAATGATGATGGTAAAAGCGCCTGGCTGGGTTCGAACCCATGATAAATGATTTTATTTTTGTAAGTAGGTTTGTACAAACACTTTCACACGTCGTCGTCTGCCTAGCCTTTTCCCAACTATGTTGGGGTCGGCTTCCAGTCTAACCGGATGCAGCTGAATACCAGTATTTTACATGGAGCGACTGCCTATCTGACCTCCACAACCTAGTTACTGGGTAATACGATACTCCCTGGTAAGACTGGTTGTCAGACTTTCGGGCTTCTGACTACCCGTAACGACTGTCAAAGATCCACGAATGACAGCCGGGACCAACGGCTTAACGTGCTTTCCGAGGCACGGAGGGATCTCGGTATGTAAAGATGGTCACCCATCCACAGACCAACCGCGGCAAGCGTAGCTTAACCTGACCGATCGACCTGTGCGGCTGTTATTATTTAGCCACGAGCCCCAAACACTTTCACACGTCAATCATAATTTTAAAACTGGATGAGGTCGGCGTTTCCTATCTGACTAGTCTGAGAAGAAAGACCAAAACAAACTCAGACGTCACAGTTTCTTTTAAAGTCCAGACATAATCTTGGTCAGATCATATGAAGACCATGTAGGTCGATGTCTGAGAGGTCTTTTGAGGAAAGAACCACACAGGTTGAGAGGACCTATTCAGTCAGTGCACGCATTTGTCAGAAATCGTGCAGCTCAACTCAATATGACCTACAACTCGTAAATAACTCGTTAAAACTGGCCCACCATTGCTCTCCAAAATAGTACCATCCTATAGAAATGACAAATCATGCGGTCAAACAAACACTCACACATCACAAACCATTTCAAACAAATACTACAACTACTGATTATTTAGTCAAATTGAAGGCTAACGTTTGTTAATTCAGCCACAGCGTCATTTAGCATTAATTTAACCTAATTAATATGCCTGAAATAGTGAGGATTTGATTGGTAATTAATGTGTTTGTTTCAAACGTTATTAGTTTCAAAATGTTTACGAAAACCTTCATTGTGTACGTATGCTAGCTCATGTTTGGATGGTTCGTGGAACCGATATGTTATTTTGTTCGAGTAGTAACATATGTAATATTACGCAGAGGTGTACAGTCACGAGCAAAATTATGTATACACTCGGCTTTATTCAAAAGCGATTCACTCCTTTATTTTTTAATTAAATTTTATGTTGTTACGAACATAGTATTTTTGAACCCATAGGTTTATGTAATGTGCCGTGTTTCAACGTTGCATTCGTTATTTCACGACAAATCGTAATTAAAAGTTGCCAAGTGTTGACATATTGCTGCCCGTGACTGTACATAGGGGCACCCACATTTCGCCAGTTATGTTTAAGTCCAATGAGGGCCAGCCTATTGCCATCAACCGGGCACAAAGCCAGCCTGCTACTGAGAAATTTCTGATGGAAAAAATCAATAAGTTTGCCTGGGAATCGAACCCAGGATCCCAGACTCAGCAGTCGCACTTGCAACCACGAGACCAACAGAGTAGTGCGCACTATGTGCACTATATAGATACCTAGTACTAATCGTAATTATTACTTAGGTACCTACGTAACGCAGTGCCTGGCCATGTTTGTCAACTGAGGTCTTAACGCGACAGAATCTCTCAATGTAACGTTTGAAAAAGCCAATATTCGTGTGCACCGAGGCCATGACAAAAAATCGATAGAGCCTTTTTCCATCTCAATGGGACCCATATTTGATACAACTCAAACACATGTCCAACCATGACTAGAGGCTCGTTGCAATGGATCAAACGAGTATCAATTGATCAAACTGGATAGAGTGCGTCTGACTAAATATACAGGCCGAAATAGTTCTACATGAATATGGTGAAGCAGCGAACTAACATGGAAATATGGCATGGCTTTGGCAACTTTTTGACATATTCCTTCACAAAGTGGTGGCCCAGTGGTAACGGCCCCGCCATTACCACTGGGCCAGCACCTTACGAGTGTGTAGGTCGTAGGTTCGAACCCAGGCAAGCGCCTTACGTTGTATAAATAATTTCATCACCACTGCTCTCAAACCGGTGAAGGAAACACCGTGAGTAACTGACATGTCATAGAACCAAAAATTCGAAGACATGTGACATCTACCAACCCGCACTGGGCCCGCGTGCTAGATTACAGCCCACTCCCTCTCTACGAGTAATAGAGGCCTGTATCCCAGCAGTGTGAACCTTATAGGTCGATTTTGTATGTTATATCCTTCACAACCTTCGCCGCCACCGACATTCACTTAGTGGTAAAGTGCTACAAGAATATTTTAGCGCTTGATTGACGTTTACAAGACGGCGCTGTTGATTCAAAATTGTGAAATGTATTGAAAAAACAAAATTTAGTTTCTTTAGGCAAAGATATTGACGGCATGACGGCACGGTTGGCGCAGTGGTTAAGTGACTATTGCACTACGTGTCGCGGGTTCGATTCCCGCACGGAACAAATATTTGTATGACCTACAAGTACTTTTATCGGCTCTGGCTGTTTGTGTATGTGAGAAATTCTTAGTGTGGGGGCAAGGTGTCAAAAAAAAAGAGTTTTTCCATTAGGAATTTCTCAGTAACAGCCAGGAGGTCCAGGTAACCCAGGCCCAGGTAACAGCCTGATCTCTCTCCGGACAATATGACAGTGAGGGAAGAGAGACTGCGCCAGTCTCTCCGCACACACTACAGTATCTCCCGCGTCGAAGGCTGGTCTCTGCTGAGATTGGTCGCCACGGCCGAACTTCGGTCTGGAGAACTTTATTTATTAATATATGCTTGATAATCTATTATAGCATCTACGCGATATTGGCAAATTGTGGTGCTGTCTCCCAAAAAAGCCACTAAGAGTTGAATTTTACTGTCATAGGCTTCTATAGAGATATATGAGGTACAGAGTGTAACGTTTCTCATCCTCCATAAAAACAAGAGGACGCTCCGACCAGACGGGTGTTATTTGGTGGAATACTGCCCGATGGTTGCTGTCAGGCTTCTTTATATTCTAATCAAGCGAATAACTCTGCTTGCACTATGTAGGATTTGCGTGGCGTCAGGTGTGATGCGTAACTTGATATGGCGTTGTTATAGATGCCGCTACACTTCGATCAAAAGTATCAGGGACAACGCGCAACCTATTTTTTTTTTTTTTGTTGAGGTTGGGAAATCATCAAATGACCCCTCCAGCTCTGGGTGGAGCGGAATGGAGTGTCAGACTCTTACTGACTAAAACCCACCCGTGTTCCTTCATTAGCCCTTTATGTTCCAGGGCAGCGGTAACCCTTTCGGACGATCCCGCTACCCTGGCAGAGCCTATATTCAGTACATGATTCTTCCTTTCCTCTATTTTTTTTTTTTTCTTTGATACGTTGCGAAAACTTTTTACAATAGTACAGTACTGAGTTCATAGTTACAGTTTCCGCGTTGATGTCCCTACCGTGTATTTTATCGAAGGTAGTAGATATGTAAATGTTTATTTTTGGCATATCCCGGCTATTGCTGAACAAGGCTTCCCAATGATGTACGATATATGACGGACGGTCGATCGGGATATTTCCATAATCTCTGCAGTTGACAGATAGATTTGTGTTTGCAGTTTGTTTGTGGGCTTTAATCAATGGGCTACTCCAGGTATTTATAAAAGTAGAGCGAGACTATACGAGTTATATGGTTTGAAAAAATACAGGTTTGATACTCCTTTCCTAGAGTATGTCAAAAATTATTCAAAATTATTCAAAAAGATTAGTGCTTTTGCTAAATCAAAATTTTTAGGCGATACAATTAAAAATTCTAATAATAAAGTAAAAGCCACTTGGAAAATTATTAACAATGAAACTGGTAAATCTGTTAAACAAGAAAAACAACTTGAGATTATGGTCGACAACAAATTAGTTAATAATGCAGCTGACGTAGCTGAGGCATTTAATGAGTTTTTTGCCAACATACCGATAACTACGACTCGCTCCTTAAATTCGTCCCCGTCTAAAGCTGAAAACCTTTTGCATAGTAGTGTACCTAAATGTAGTCCTTTATTTAGTTTCGAACATGTAACCCCACGTGATGTAGTTAATATTTTTAATACACTTAAGTCCAAAAACACCGGTGATTATTGGGGCATCTCCATTAAACTTTTAAGTAATATAATAGCCATCGTAGCCCCCTATCTAGCTGTTACTTTTAATAAATGTGTTGATTTAGGAACTTTTCCTGACCTCATGAAGAGTAGTAAAGTCATACCATTATTTAAATCAGGTAATAAGAATGACGTTGGCAATTTCAGGCCTATTTCTATTTTACCTGCATTTAGCAAAATATTTGAAAAGTTAATACTCAAGCAGTTGCTAAGACATTTTAATTTAAACAGCCTCCTCCATAATGATCAATATGGCTTTACAAAGGGTCGTTCAACTACAGACGCGGGTGTTGCTCTGCTGAGACACATATTTGACGCATGGGAGAAATCGCAAAATGCTATTGGAGTTTTCTGTGATCTCTCTAAAGCCTTTGATTGCGTGCACGCTTTTGCGTAAGTTACATCATTACGGTGTCAGAAACGAGGCTCTCAACATAATAATTTCATATTTACATAATAGGGTCCAATGTGTAGATGTTAATGGCGCGAAATCTTCCGGGCTACCAGTTCAGTTAGGTGTTCCGCAAGGCTCAATATTGGGTCCATTCTTGTTCTTAGTTTATATCAATGATTTACCATTCCATTTGAAGGGCATCTGTGACGTTGTACTGTTTGCAGATGATACCTCTCTTATTTTTAAAGTAGACAGGAATAGATAAGATTTTGACGACGTAAATAGTGCACTCACAATAGTTACAGATTGGTTTACGTCAAATAACCTAGTTCTCAATGCCAAGAAAACGAAATGTGTAAAGTTCGCCTTACCGAATGTCAGAAATCTAGGACCCAACATCGTCTTAAATAAAGAGGTGCTTGAAACAGTAGGCTCGGCAATTTTTCTAGGACTAACAGTAGATGCCAAACTTCAGTGGGGACCTCATATATCAAGTCTAGCAGGAAGGCTCAGTTCGGCTGCCTACGCCGTCAGGAAAGTAAGACAATACACTGACGTTGATACAGCTCGTTTAGTCTATTTCAGTTATTTTCACAGTGTTATGTCCTACGGTATTCTGCTGTGGGGCAAAGCCGCTGATATACAAAATATATTTGTCCTTCAAAAACGAGCTGTTCGAGCAATTTACCAGCTAGGTGCCAGAGTTTCTCTAAGAGATTTTTTTAAAGATATTGGTATTCTCACGGTTGCATCACAATTCATTTTCGCCAACATCCTATATATTAGGCAAAATTTGCACTTGTACACTAAAAACAGTGATATTCACAGTGTTAACACTAGAGATAAGGACAAACTACGTGCCCCCTTTCACCGGCTTCATAAGGTTCATAACTCATTTGTTGGGCTTGGTATAACCTTTTATAACAAGATACCCTCTTCTTTGCCAGACTTGCCTTTTAATGCGTTTAAAGCTCAAGTAAAATCCAACCTTTGTTCAAAGGCTTACTATTCCATCAACGACTACTTACACGATAAGAATAGTTGGTCGCACTAATTAACTCAAGACAATGTTCATGTTCTTTCTCCAGAATTAGCTTAGGTACTGACAGGTTACTGTTATTAGTATTAACTCACTTATTTATTTCACATCGATGGTCCTAGTTCATCATCTGTGACTGCAAGTGACAGCTAGGTGACGAACCCAGCAATGCATAAATGTGTAAGCTGTCACGCCCTTTATGCCTGGAGGCTTTATTTAGGTAGTGAGTTTTTATTTTTATTTTAATTAATTATGTTTTAGCTTGAGTACGTATAGTTTTTATTATATTTGTTGGTATATTGGCGTGGCTAGCTGACATAATACGGCAAATAATTTAAGCTTCTTGTAATGTTCATTACTGAACATAGGTTCCTAGTATTGTATACATGCAACTAACTATATTCTAACTGAACAGACAGCTGTGCTGCTGGGGAGTTTGTCCGCCACTTCTTCTTCCCAGCGATAGCACTAGGAAGTGGCGAAGGGCGGGCGTTTTTGGGGGACTGTCTTTTGTAATTTTGACGTTCGAAAAGTGCTGATTCTCAGCCTAATTTGAATAAATGACTTTTGATTTTGATTTTGTGCATTTAAAATGAATTTGATTGCTTAGTTTCATCTTTTAGCGTCCATTGATAGGTATGTTTGCTTTAGCGATTTCGTGAAATCAAAATGTATATTGCGGCTTCGCTCTTGTCAGTGTAGCATTTTCTCCATCTTGTATTATTATTTATTTATTCATTTTTAGCCTATGTTGTCCTACTGCAGGGAAAAAGCCTCTCTTTCTCCTTTCCACTCCTCTCTGTCTTGTGCTAGTGTTGATCAATCCTGTCTGTAGGTATCGTCTGTAGGTAAATTCATGCTAATAGGTGTTTAGCAGGAATTTACCTGAAATGAGTAAGAGTATTTATAATTGCAAGAGGTTTAAATTTTGGCTAAATGTAATTTACATCAGTCAGATGTACCTACATATTATTTCCGATACCCCAATTTTAACAAAATACCAAATTCGTGAAACGTTGTAAAAGTGTTATTAATTTTTCACATTGACGGCCCAAATGATTTTCATTCGGATCGAATGCAAAGCTCACAATAAAAGCTTTAAAAAAAGAACCAAACAAACAGCCATAAAATAAAGAAAATACGGAACGGAAAATCTCTATTTAAAACTAGAACGTCGGAGTCTAATACTCGAATAAATCCTATCTAACAAGAACAAAAGACAAACCTCAGAGAGGGAACACCCGAGTAATCCTCCGTCTTTACAAAAATAATGCAACCACAATATTATTTAGCTAGGTTTGATATAACTACGGTATGGAGTGGCAAAATATGAAATATCTTCAGCGGTTACAACCTAAATTCGCGTACCTCAAAATATTCATAGAGGTTATTCTCCCGAGGAATCGGTGCGTCCTGATGAAATGTTCACAAAGAGATATTTATGAAAATGTTTGTGTTTTTGTCCCGTATTTTTGTGTTGTCCCTAGAGTAATGACTGGCACAATTTTATGGTATTCTTAGATAGATACGTTTTTTTTGACATAATACAAAATTTTGAAGTAATCAGTCCTTCATAGAATGATAAAATGTTATCCAGCATGTTGTTTAAAAAAGTTCCTGTTTATTCAACTCGTATTAGTTATAATGGGAACTGCACTAAAAAAATACTGAGGCCAAGTATTACCGAGGAACAATCAGAACGGGAAACAATGCACTGAACGTGAGTGAGTCAATTCATGAAATTATTCTATGAGACTCGAACAAAGGACGGTTTCTAGGGAAGGTGACGAGAATGCACGAACAATTCAGTAATGACCCCATTTTGCAAGGATTTCTCTAGCTTAACTGCATCGTTGGTCTAGTGGTCGCAAGCGCTACTGCTGAGCATGTGGTCCCGGGTTCGATTCCCGGTTCAGGCAAAGTGTGATTGGGTTTTTCCATCTAGGATTTCTCAGTAGCAGCCTCGAGAATGGATTTGTGCCCGATTGATGGCAATAGGCTCGCTCCCTTTTATATGGGACTCAAACATAACTAGCAAAATGTGTGTATAATGTGAAGCGTGATTATTGTAGGTAAACCTCTGCTCAACCCTTCGGGCAACACAGGCGTTATGTTATATGCTCCAGCAGAAAAATTACGTAATTTTAAAAAGAAAGACTATGGCCATAAAAAACGCGCTTTCTTGTGGGTAAACAGATGTCAGAGGTCCCGAGGACCAGATCGAACCAAACGAATACATAATTCACGACGCTTCCGATGTTGTAAATATTGAAAGGATTTTTTTATGTTGCCCTGAATTATCTTTGATATCTTTTATGGATCGCGTAGTTCATGGCAGGTCAGGTAAAAATATATTCGGGTCAAACTGAATTTTATTGCGCACATCAGTATTTGTTAAAAGCGTTGAAATATCATTATTTTTAATGGAAAACATTTTATACTTTGAAACAATATTTTAAGATAAAAGTAGTTTATTTATTTATAAAGGTACACCAACAGCTTCTGTATACAAAATATCAAATAACAGTAGAGAACAGTCATGGGCTTATACATTTCAATAACAGGAGAACCAACTTTCTTAAATACAGTGATAACCCAAGGTAAGAACGAAATGTATATTAAAATTTAGTTTCGCAAAAACATTAAAAATTGTTTCAAGAAAATGATTATACCGCGAGGGCTGGTGGCCATGACCCGAACTCAAAAAATGAAATGAACGAATTACCTTTGAAATTATTTTGCAGTTTTGAAAATGTTAATGGTTGCGATTCGGAATTTCATTTTGAACACATTACCTGTAGAGATATAATTAAAACCTTTCACACTTTAAATGTTAAAAAGACTGCAGATCTGTGGGGTAATTCTGTAGAAGTTGCTAAGTCTATTATTGACATTGTAGCACCTACTCTAACTCTTATTTTTAATAGTTGTATTAACAGTGGGGAGTTTCCTGACCTTATGAAAAATAGTAAAATAATTCCTTTGTTTAAATCAGGTAGTACGTCAGACCCTACAAATTATAGACCTATTTCTGTACTACCTACCTTTAGTAAAATTTTTGAGAAATTAATTTTAGATCAAGTGCAAAGATTTTTTAATAAACACAAATTATTACATAGCAAACAGTTCGGTTTTACAAGGGGTCGTTCAACTACTGATGCCGGTGTTGAACTTTTAGGACATATTTATAATGCATGGGAAGATAAATGCGATGCCTTGGGCATCTTTTGTGATTTGTCCAAGGCATTCGATTGCGTTCTTCACGAAACGTTAATCAGGAAGCTCCGCCACTACGGAATCCGGAACACTGCTCTGGATCTTCTTACTTCATACTTGAGTAAGAGGATTCAGAGCGTTGACGTTAATGGAAAAAGATCTCCCGGATCTATAGTATCAATGGGAGTCCCACAGGGCTCAATTCTTGGTCCTTTCTTATTTCTTATTTATATTAATGACTTGCCGTACCTCATAAAGGATAATCATGATATAGTGTTGTTTGCAGATGACACTTCACTTTTGTTTAAACTTAAACGTCAGCAGCAGGCTACTGACAATGTAAATAACGCGATCTCTAAAGTAGTACACTGGTTCAATGTTAATAATTTACTTTTAAACGAGAAAAAAACCAAATGCATTAAGTTTACGCTACCTCACGTTAGGCAGGTGAAAACCAATGTGTTGATAAAGGGCGAAGAATTGAATCCTGAAGACAGCACAGTATTCTTGGGCATAACTTTGGATGCTAAGCTTCAGTGGGGTCCACATATAGATAAATTGTCAAAAAAGCTAAGTTCCGCAGCGTACGCTGTTAGAAAAATTCGTAATTTAACTAATATAGATACAGCCCGCTTAGTGTACTTTAGCTATTTTCATAGTGTAATGTCGTACGGTATTCTATTGTGGGGAAATGCCGCTGATATTCAGACTATCTTTGTTTTGCAGAAGCGAGCTGTTCGATCAATTTATAAATTAAGTCCGAGACACTCGCTCAGAGATAAATTTAAAGAGATTAATGTTATGACTGTGGCTTCTCAATATATTTATGAAAATCTTTTATATGCCCATAAAAATATAAAATTGTTTAAAAAATACAGTGATATCCATGATATAAATACTAGGAACAAACACAAATTTGTTGTACCTACAACAAGGCTCAAGAAAATAGGTGGGTCGTTCAGATGCCAATGTATACGCTTTTATAATAAAGTTCCAAGCCCCATTCAAGATCTAAGCCTTAATAAATTCAAATCATTCATTAAACGTAAGTTGTGCCAGAAAGCCTTTTATACCGTTAAGGATTATATCGAGGACAAAAAGGCTTGGGATTGAGCTGCTTCCAATTTTTTTTTTTTTTTACATATTGAATGTTTTTTTTTGCTCTATTTTGTTGTTGTTTTTTTTTTTTTATATACTGACATTAATGAATTTTACTTATACTATGACATTTGCTTACTTTGTTAAGTATTCTATTATTTTAATTATTGTGAATGTGAAGACTACGTGGGTCATTTTATTTATATTATTTTTCTCTTTGTTCTCTTAGTTTTTGTCATGGTCTGGCAGTTTGAGTAATTAATGTGGCCTACCCAAATGTCCTTTCTTTGGTATTGTTCGTCGAATCGTTGAGCTCCTTAAGTTTTGAGTTGAGCTGCACAATTTCTGACAAATGCGTGCACTGACTGGACAGGTCCTCTCAATCTGTGTGGTTCTTTCCTCAAAAGACCATCTCAGACATCGACCTACATGGTCTTCATATGATCTGACCAAGATTATGTCTGGACTTTAAAAGAGACTGTGACGTCTGAGTTTGTTTCGGCCTTTCTTCTCAGACTAGTCAGATAGGAAACGCCGACCTCATCTAGTTTTAAAAATATGATGACGTGTAAAAGTGTTTGTACAAACCTACTTACAAAATAAAATCATTTATCATTTATCATTTATAGTAAGTACCTACACTACAGGTACGGGTACAAACCAGAAGAACATGAGAACAAATCGATAATTAAGTCGTAATCTTACCGACATAAATCTCAGCCGCCGTCTCGGCAACGCATAAAACTCTCGTTTAATTTACTGTCATAGATAATTATACAATTGCAAATTATCCTAACCGTGCTAGGCCTCATGTTGGCACCGAGCCGTTGTTTATCTTTAATCACCCTTACTTTTTCCCTTTCACCCCTTTCTGATACCCTGTAGCGCTGGGATTAGGGTACCTAAATTACGGTCGAGCCTCCGGATAAAAAAGGAAAATAAAATCTGACAAGTAAAAATAAATTGTTGGTTGTTTAATTAAATCAGGGGATACTTAATTGTTGTCGCTAAGTATAGCCGAGGTTACCCTTATCTGAAAACCCTGTTTCAGCTGTAATAAAGCTTTAAAACGCTCGTATTTAGAATTGTAAAATTAAACAAACAATTTTGTGCATTTTTTAAAGAATTATTTTAGGCTCCCAAAATAAATTAAAATAAAGAATTAAAGGTAATCGTAATGGCTACGACTGTCACCCCTAATTTCACATCTAAAATTAGGGATGACAGTTGTAGCCATTACGATTATCTTTAATTCTTTATTTTAATTTATGTTGGTAGCCTAAAATTATTCTTTAAAAAAATGCACAAAATTGTTTGTTTAATCTTACATTTACTAGCACGTCCTCAAAAGTCAAACACAAACTCAAAGCATTTATTTCAATTAATTCATTTACAGGCACTTTTGAATTGTCAAAGCGTTGGTCAGTTAGTCAGGAAAATGAAGCTAATTTCCCATTCTGAAACCCGACTATGGAGAAGAACGGGCAAGAAACTACTCTCCTCCTTTTTAGAATCCTGGCAGAATTAGGTGGAAATAGTACATAGTTCTTGAAAACCGAAATACAATTTCACAAATACCGCGTTAAAGGCACTGTTACTGGAATTACTTGAAGCAACATTTTCATTGCCGGCAAGCAACTTCAGACAATAGCAAAAAAAAAAAATCAAACCCAATACATCTGAACAAGCAAACAAATTCTCAGATCTGGCGATAAGACCTCTGTATTTGCAAACGTTTTAAAGAAAATTTTCCCAGCTAAACACTCTAAGAGTCTTCCCATTCAAGATCGAGATATCTCCGTCAACACCAAAGGCGTGGACACCCCACTGGATACGGAATTATGCGGCCTCACGCAGCAGGATTCTATAACCCTTCCAACCTAACTCATGATTTCGCTTATCTCGTGTCGGGATCGGTGAATTTAAATACGATTTTGGCGGGCTCACCCCGACATTACGCGTTTTGCTTGTACACGCAAATTTAGGGGCCCCACTGTAATGTCTTGAGGTGTTTCGAATTGTTTGAGTTTCTTTCAAAGAGATTTTATCCAGATAGGGATGGATTTCTTTTCTTTGCGCTTATAATACAAAAATAAAAGGGAATTGCGGGAAAGGTTTTAATGCTGAGCTTATTACGTAATGGGGTCTAAATTTCAAACCCATAGGGTAGATTATAAGGGAAGATTATTCGTCAAAACATAGAGAATATTGAAGTTACTGCTGATGCGATGTGGGTACCATGCAGGCTAGATTGAATAAATTACTTGATTACGCTCTGGCGGTTTTGAGTATTTTATATATGGCTAATATGGCCTACGCAAATGTTCTGCGGATCAGGTAGCGTCGTTGAGCTCTATGATGACTGATGCATGCATGCCGTGTTTTGGGATAGGTGAACTCAAAGAGGCACTGGCTCTTTTTTCAAATGGCCATGGCCGTGCATTGTTAGACTCACAAAATCCTAATCATATTATGTTTGGACTTTATAAGAGACTTCGTGAGTTTGTTTGGGCATTTCTTCTCAGGGATCAGTCAGCTAGAAAATGCCGGCGCCATCTAGTTTTTACAACATTGACCAACTTCTAAAAATGTCTTAAAATATTTATTTACATAAATAAACACTGCATTTCACTCTCAAAGCAACTCAAAACCAAAAAGTCAACTTTTCGTCTGTATAGGGTATAAAAATATATAGCGTAATATAAAGTACACAAACTTTTATTGGTAAATCCTTTTATGCATTCATTCATATTTTGATCCTGTTTTGAATATAAAAGATGAACATAAAATGCATCAGCTGTTTACTGCCAACCAAGCCGTGAGAATCAGCTCAGGAAAATGGGCTATTTAATGGCTGTACGCGAAGCAGGCCAACTTATATTATTGTGAACTTTAGCTTTAGACCTTGATGTGAATATTGGGCTATAACTCACATTGACGTACGAGAATGGAGTGGTAACAATTTACCAATATAAGTAAACTGAAGTGGATTCTTTTTTTTCTGTAAACATAAGTGCTATAGAATGACCAAACCTGTGAACTTTGTAAGCTTTTTACAAAATCAATTATCATCAAATAAAAAATCATCAATAAATCATAATTAATTCTGTTTGTAATGTCAAAATAACAGCTTTTTACTTAATATTAATGCATATTATGAAAGTATATACGATATTTATAACAAAAACTCGTTTTTTTTTTTGTCTGTCTGTCTGTTTGTCCAGAACAAACAAATAATAACTAATCTCTGAAATGGCCGGATCGATTTTGATGAAATTTGATATAGGAATTTAAGGCCTGGGGAAGGACATGGCCTATTATATATTTTATCGACATACCATGCGGGAGATGCCGCGGGCGGAAGCTTGTATTCAGATAAGGTGTAGGGAAATAAGAGTCAATTTTCTTTTTACTCGAAGTTTCAGAGAAATTATGTAAAGAAATTGTATTCATCAGGATTATGATGCTGAGCACTACAGAATACTCTTATGAACAACAACAAACTGCAAACACTACTATTTCTACTTGCCCAAATGTGGCAAATGGCAATAGGGGACCAATATTCATCGAAGCGATTTATTCCGTTTATGGGCTGTATTTAATATATTGATGAATTAATAATGTCATATAGCAAACATGCACATGACTGGTATGTTCAAATCTAATATTAACAACAGTTAACCTAAAAATTCAAAACCGTAACGGTCCAATAATTGTACATATGAATATGCATTGCGTAGGTACAATTTTCATACCGGGTCATTATGACCCGTTATTAATTTCAAAAGCACAGCACTGTGTCAACTTTTAACGTTAATTGTTGCATGTAATAAAATTTTAATGAACCCATTGAAAAATGGAATCGTTTCGTTGTTATTATTCAATTATCGCCCGTATGAACGATATTTGGGCATGACATGACTTTCGTATTCATGTAGTCCTTTCATACTTAATTATTTTCTGGACCTTTTAACAGAAACGATACGATAAAGAGTCCGTGTATTGTTTGCCTTCATTGCTCAATTATTCATTGAACAGTTCTTATTTATGAGGTTTTTGTAGAACGATATATGAAGCCTTTTAGCACCTGTCTACTGTTGAAGAAATATTTTTCATCTTGTTCACCGCATATTCGAATCGACAGACATTTTAATGCCTGTTTTGTTGTTAAATAAAAACCATTGAATATTTTTTTATCATTAGTTTATCATCAACATCATTGGCAGCCTGGTTCCACTATTACTGAGTATGAGTCTCCACCCATTTGTGCTATGCTTCCTTGGTCTGTACGAGTCTCATTCAGGTCTTCCCTGCGATCTTCTGTTGAATGTGACCTATACATGCTGATCTGCCGAGCGATTCTGTAAAAATCTCACCGAGGAAAATTATGTAAGTGAAGTGAGCTTAGAGTGAGCTGTTAATAGAGTCAATCCCTAGCATTAGTTGGAATGACAGCTCACTCCACACTCACTTCATCTAAGTCATCACGGTGAGATGGTTACAGAATCGCACTGCTGTTCTGTAAAAAAATCACCGTAAAATCTTACGTGAAGTGAGCTTGAAGTGCACTGTCATGTGCTGATCTCTTCTGTTAAAAATATCGCCGTGAAAACTTAGGTGAAGTGAGCTGTCAATAGTGTCAATCCTTAGCGATTGTGAAACGACGGCTCATTTTAAGTTAATTTCACTTTAGTTTTCACGGTGAGATTTTTACAGAATAGATCAGCTCATGCTAGGGATCGACACTATTGCCAGCTCACTTCACCTAAGTTTTCACAGTGAGATTTTTAAAGAATTGACGGGTTGATTAGGAACAATATGTAGGTATAAAATATTAAGAAGAATGAAACAAAGCCACAAAGAAAAAAAAGCTAGATTTTTCAACTTAAAAAAACAGCTGAAGAGATGGTCGTAGAGTTTCGGTGCAATAGTAAAAAAATCGGTCAAGTGCGAGTTGGACTCGCGCACCGAGGGTTCCGTACAAATTTGTAGGTATGTAATTAAAAATTTACGGTTTTCGCAATTTTTCCTTTATCTGTGCTATAAGACGTTGCTTCGTACCAAATTTCAAGATTCTGAGTTCACGGGAAGTAACCCTGTAGGTTTTGATTCCCTTGCGAGTGTCGAAAATTTGCGGAAATTTGTGGCATAAACGGCTGTATCTTTTGATTGCGTTGGCTTAGAAGTTTGATTTTTTCACAGCTCCAAGGGTCAGTAGACCTGAGTATTTGATATAAATTCCAGTTTCGCGTTCTTGAGAAAAAGGGTCTTGACAGACAGACGGACGGACAACAAAGTGATCCTTTAAGGGTTCCGTTTTTTCCTTTCGAGGTACGGAACCCTAAAAATGATAAAGAGGATTTCCCCGACCAGGGTAATAAATTTTTTTTGGGCACTATGGGTTTTGGGCCCAACTCTGTATGCCCACAGAGTCGAGAGAAACCACTCATGTACAATTTTCTACGACATGCAAAAATCCCACCAAAATCGGGACACCCAAAAATCACGAGACATTAAAACTTTAACTGCAAGCCGAGAGGAATAAACGACAAGCTCGTTCCTGTTATGGCTATAAAACATTTTATTTCCATCGACTGTCATACCCGTAGTAGTTTATGTGAGTTTAGGCGCGTATTATTTATAGGAACTGTTCCATTTATCTTGCAAAGCTTGTAAAATAAAACGAACGTTATTAAGTTAACTTTTTGATATTTCGATTTTTAAAGTGCCATTTGTGTCTATTTGTTTCGTGTTGGCATTTTTGGGTTAAAGTCATTTGAAGTTTGAATTTCAGAATCTTAATATTCAGCCAGAATATTAATAAATAGCGTAGTATCTTAAAACTTAAACTCACAGACCAAATTCGCAGCACCACTATATACTCCAAGATAGGTATTGAATCACCGATGTTGGCGGCAAGTCTACGAGGCTGAAGTAGGACTGGGCGGGTCACACTTATAGGATGCATCCAGACAGATGGGCCAAAGTCGTCACACAGTGGGTGCCTGAAGACGGGCGTCATCACCGAGGCAGGCCTAAGAAACGCTGGCGTTACGATTTGGACTCATTCTTAACCGATTGGACTGAGAAGGCACAACACAAGGAAAGAAGGAAGAATATGGGGAGGCATTTGTGCAGAGCAGTGAGACAATATAGTCTAAAAGAAAAAAAAAACTGCCTGTAATGAATTAATGCCACTTCTGAGACATGGGCCTCCTCTCTGTGAGAGGGAGAGGGGGTGGGCCATAATCAACCACGCGAGTCAAGTGCGGGTTGGTAGCTGTCACATGTCTTCGAGTTTTTGGTTCTAGGGTATGCCGGTTTCCTCACGATATTTTCCTTCAGTGTTTTAAGAGAGAGAGATAGGAATAATGGTGGCCCAGTGGCATCGGCCCCGACATACAAGTTATGGTCGTGGATTCGAACCCAGGCAGGCGCTTTACTTTGTGAATCGCAATCGCTTGTAGCTATTTTATGAAGAAATTGTGTGTCAAAAACAATGCCTTCCCAAAAAAACGTTTTTCGGCGTCAAAACATGGAAATAAGTTCCTACCCTTTATTTCCCTATGGGACAATTCCCATCGGAGTGTTATATCGGTACAATTAAGGTATAATACACCAAGCTCACCAATCTACATGTTATATTAATTTAAATCGCCCACGCGTCAGAATTCGACGAAGCATTCAAATTACGAGTATAATTGAAAATTAAATATGAATAATGTGAAGTGCATGGATGAAAATTTGCATGGATTTACAAGATAACTGTGTATATTTCAAAAAGTAATTACCGACATTCTTATCAACTTTTGCACTACTTACCTATGGAACATAAAGTGACTGAAAGTCCGACAATCCAACAGGAAACTTTCGTTATAATTATATGCATATTAATGAGCACAAACAAAGGAATATTCATTATTTCTCGACAGTAAAATTTTCGTGAATGTTTAAAAATGAAAATTTTATACTTGTCATGAATTTTCGATTCTGAAAAGAATAATGAGACGACCAAAAAGCACAGTTGTGCAAATCGATCATGCAATGAATTGTATAGCCCTAGACAAAGCCGATGCGAGTGCAGCCCATCCATAACAAATAACGATATATTACACTTCGCCGATAATTGAAACATAGAAAGCATTTTACGGTGACCATTTAGTACCAACCTGCCACTAACAGTTGCAAGTAATGCTCCTACCATTACAACCGCATCAATATATGTCAAATGGGCGGGAATAATAAAAAAATATAATAAATATTGTAAGCTCGAGTTGAATTTGAAGGAAGAGTTCCGTATAGTGACTGAGATCCCACGACACAGGGTATTCTAGTGTGGGGCCTAGCGCTACCTTATTGCACTATATCTTCAATATTTTTTATTTTTATTTTTGTTTTACTATCTTTTGTTTGTTGTGCTTAACATGTCATCAAAATGTGTCTAAATAAATTTATTATTATTATTATTACTTAAAAAATTACAGTGATTAAATATGAACTCCTGTGAGACCAAGGATTGTATCAATCAATTTTATCATTTTTAATGTTATGAAAATGCATTCCTTGCGCTGCATGTGTAACCTTGAATGATAGGCTGAGGAATGGGGTGATAAGGCAATGTTGCGGTTTCGAAAACGATCTAGTGGCAAAAATTGGAAATAATACCTGTGCTTAAATAATTTGGTCATGTTCAGAGGATGAATGAAAGGCGATTAACAAAACAAGGCAGATGTGACCGGAAACGCTGGAAAGGGACGCCTTAGAAGGACATATAGTGAGCTTATTGGTGATGTCCTTCAGGAAGGTTAGGTGCGTAGTACTCGCATCAATAAGGTGCAACAGGCGTGTGTGTATGATCAGCTGATCTATTCGGTTAGCATCTCATTGTAAAAACTTAGGTAAAGTGAATTGTCAGTAGCATCAATCCCTAGCGTCAGGTGGTCTGACAGCTCGCCGGCAGATATATAAACATATAAGAAACAAACTGATTATGTAAGGATCATAGCAGGTGGCGTTCTGTAGTTTCTGCCTACCCTCATTTGAAGAAGGCGTGAGATTATGTATGTGTGTCATTTCAATCTGAATAATAAAAACCCTTGTCACATAAATAAATAACATGTTTTTAGAACTATTTTCCTTGAAACATGAAGACACTACACACGCACTTCGAAACCAATTTTTGTTTTCTCAGTAAGTGAGACGCTTGAGTGTTTTGAATAAAGGTACATTTCTAAGAAATACCTTTACAAAAAAACAAGCACTACGCAATTGGTTAAAGGCTTTATGTACTGGCATTTGTACCTGAAATAATAAAATAGTAAGTAAAAAAGGATTCTCAGAACGGTGTAACTCAATTTGATATTGTGTTCTGCAAAATAAACATGTAATTTTATATTATAGACATACAAGTAAACAAAGTACAAATTATTTTTTAAAAACGGTATTGCTAGCTTCCACAACACAGATCAATCATACGGAATGAAATCTAAAACATACGGCGAATTTATTACAATATTAATAAAGAAAAATTCACATCTATAGTCAACGTTTTAATAACAAACACAATACTTTCAACATATATCTTATCTACTGGAGAACTCATTATTTTGCTCACATATGTACCTACTTGGAATTTTTATTTCATTTTTCGACGGAACCCTAATAACAGGCAAGGAGTACGTTACGATGTAGCTATTGAGGATCGGAATACGGTAAATGATGCCATTAAGTTCAATAATATACCGCGAGGCAATGACAATGTTGGTAGATACGAAAGATTTGTGGGGAGCCGCCGCTGTTTGTTGTTTACTCATACTATACATGTGTGGGGTTAACGTGTTTATTTTTTAGAATGGTTGGTGTTTTGTTTTCTTATATAAGATTTTATTTGTTTTTTTTTTGTTCACATTATCCAACACCCTTTGTATTGACCTTGAGATGGGTCCGGTTATTCATTCGTTTATAAGAAGTAATTTTAATTTGAACATTAACTTTGCTTTCTTTCATTAATTTCGTAGTTTCAATAATTTTGTGGTATTAGGTATCTAAGCTTACATCAATAATAATATTTACTATCTATAAATACTATCATAATACCGTATACAAATATTATAATTCATTAAATAAATTGATAAAGTGTCATATGTGTTAAACCGACATGATTCACGCTAAATAGTTTAACATATACGATAAAAACAAATATAATATTTTTTTAACAATACCTACGTTTTATAATGTGATATGATTGGCCTGTATACAACATAATTAGTCTATAATGTTCCCACTGCTCGGACACAGGTCTTCTCTCGGAGACAGGGAGTGAGCCGTGATCCACCACGCGGGCCCAGTGCGGGTTGGTAGATGTCACATGTCATCGAATGTTTGGTTCTAAGACAAGCCGGTTTCTTCACGATTTTTCCTATACCGTTTTTGAGAACAGGGGAGATAAAATAACTAATTGGTCTATATACTTAATTTTCGTAAAACCAATCATAATAGCTAATATTCTGTGACAAAAGATTCACTGATCAGAGGTCTTATTTAAAGCTATTTAATAACCCAGAATCGTGAATTGAAAACCGGATTTTATTTCCCATCCGTTTCAGTGAAGCAGTTGATTCATTATCAGTTCGTATCCTGCGCAATATCTCGGATTAAAATGCGTCCTGATTCCTCATTGACTCTCAATTATTTCCGGCTGATAACTTCTGCGAAATTAATCGAAAAATAATACTCATACTGTTTCGTTAACTTCATTTTAATAATTTTGTGGACTCGTAATAATCCCTTTTTAATGTCCTGTACTGGATTATCTTTTTGTACCGAAATAATTACAAATGCTCATTGAGTATAGTTATGACTAAAAGTGCAGGCAATGGGTCAAATTAAATTAGCTAGCGAAATTTTGCAGACGTGATGAATATATCTAAACACGATAAAATAAAAATAAAACATATTTGATGTTTTTTTAGGGGTCAACGAACGCTTGTAGTCTTGTTTAGTGAAGAGAAAATATGTTTTATCGTGTTTAGATATCGATACCGATCAGTTTGTAAAGTTTACAAAACAAAAAGCGGATATTTTAAACTCAAGTAAATACAGTAACAGCGTTCGATGAACCCACAAAAAAAATCATCAAATTAATTTCCTGTTTGTTTTATTGCGGAGTTTCGCTAGCTAATTTAATTTGACCCGATATAAATACTGAATATTTATGTAGCTGATTTAAACTGTTGAGGTTTGTAAACGAAAACTGATCTGAAATAGAGCACAGTCGTATGAAGAAGGCTGATAAATTGGATGATAAGTTTTCTCCATATCATCAGAAAACTTAGCAAGAAAAGATAAACAATTTTTCACATCAGAAAACCTTCGTAAGGCTTCTTGAGTGGGTACTCAATGTACACTTTTACTGTGACTCATTCGACTGGAAGAAATCTGGACCTAATAATAGTAAGGACCAAGAACCAATATCCAATTCTTGAGCCGATCGTAAAGAGTAAACGAAAGTTTAGACGAATTCGTCCTGAAATCAGTTTGACGTCGTCTGATTTATATCTCTTTTGAACTATAATGTCTTGGATTCGTAAGTCCATGTGTCAAAAAACTGATATTTCTAACTTGGCCAGATATGGCTGAGTGCCTGAAGTTTCTGTGCTAAATATTGGATGTGCACACAACTGAAACTTTTTAAGTGACAGAATAGAGTAGGTAGGCTACTGTCATTACTCTTCTATCTCTTCTTAAAGAAGTATATCTGTGGCCCAGCGGTAACGGCCGCGACTTACGAGGTTGTGGGTTCGAAGTTTCAAACCCAGACAGGCGCTTTACTTTGTGTTAATTATTTTATAACCACTACTCTCAACACGATGAAGGAAAAACTCGTTACGAAACCGGCATGTCATAGAACCAAAAATTTGAGGGCATGTGACATTTACCAACCCGCACTGGGCCCACGTGGTAGATTATGGTCCATTCCCTCTCACCAACAGGAGGCCTGTTTCCCAGCAGTGGGAACATTATAGGCTGATTAAGCGGCTGTAACATCGCATATTTTTTTAAATTTTGCCAGCGATTATGGCAACTGTGACTTTTTCCTTTTTATAAAAGAGTATGGTAGCAACAGAAAAGATAAATAGTTACTAGCAGTTTTCTCTACCCACGTACTGTTTACTATCGCTCATCGACAGCAGCCAATAACTAATAATTATTACTATTTGCGGTTCCAATTAATTTATTAACAAGCGGTACATCAAAGCAACGTGACCAACACATATAGGTGTACTACATAAATCTGTACAAATACACGATGAAACACTGATTAGCAAAGTAACGGAATAGGATTACCAGCTCCAAAAATACAAATCTATTTACCAAATAACGACCGAACGAGAGGCGAAATATGAAACAATATTTGAGGGACCCGCACGTTCCCATCGCAAACAGTGGGTTGTTATGACAAAAAGCTCTTTACTGCAAAATAAATAAAAGCCCAAATTAACTAGTATATTTTATCATTATTACAATATATTTAAACTAAGGTTCGGGGCCACTAGTCACTGTTAAGCTTAAGCCGGTTACGGCCCTCCCTATTTTCTGATGGAGATTTATGTCAGGGGATCAAAAGTTTCCAACCCGCACACTATAGCACGGAATCTCTTTTATAAGCGTGTATGTGTGCGCGCAACGCGTTCATGAGGTACGCTCGTTTGCAAATTTTGTTTCGGAAATATCATTTCGCTATTTATGAACAATTCGCTGTCAGTTCTAATAAATAAATAGCCGTTGAAACATGCCGCTACGCTAGTAACGCTCACGGCTGAGATAATAAAAATATATGTAACTTATGTAGTGGTCGTAACGTTTCGTTCGTTTCATAACTGTTGGTAATTCATTTTCTCATTAAATGTTTAATTTTAGTGATAGGCGGGTGAACGGCGGCGGGAGGTTTACGAGACGCGATTTACGATGCCATGAAGTGTTGTGCGCGACAGTACGTTCGGTGCAATGTAGTACGTGCTTGCCAATGCCATTAATAATATTACTGGAAGGCGCCCAAGCGCGTATCACTGCCAAGCAAGAGGCATAAGTTTATATTACGGCCTATCTGTACAAAAGTTGGGGATCAGAGACAGCAAAATTGGGTCAACAATAATGAAATCAAAAGATTTCCATAGTTAACGTCACACATCCAACAAAACCCTTGTTTAACAACACAGGCAAAATCCATAAAGAAATCCCAGACATTCCGAAAAAATATACTTACAAACAAAATGTATTTTATTCCGAATAGACAACTTAGTTAAGGATAAACATCCCACACACGTCTCTTTTTTCCGTGACCTTTCCAGCAGCTTTAGGGTTGTGTCGCCGTCAGTTTTTGCACGTGTCCTCTAACTTGGCGGCACATCCCCATGTATTTGCTCACTGGTTGGTGCTATTTATTTATTTATGTGCTCTTTAATGATTGGGGGCGCTTTGATTCCAACGTATTAAAACGACACGAAGGCCTATTATTGTTTTTTTGTGTGATGTATGCGTGTTTTTCTTTTGTTTGTTTTTTTATTGTGAGTCACTGGAGGATAGTTGGATATACATACATAAAATATCTAGCTTTGTACGGAATATTCACGTGTTGGTTTTGTACCTACTTGTTTGAGGTAAAAACATTTTGCAAAACCTTTTTTTCGCAAATTACAAAAACTAATTTGATGCTAATCGATTTTTTCTTAGACCAGCCGGTTAATTGCGTATCACACTAACAGTAGCAATGGCTTTCATTTTGAGAGTTCAACAACGTTCATTGCGTTATTTACGTTGTTGAGCAGGCAATTTTTGAAACTTATGAAGCAATGGATTAGCAATACATCCTTCACAATGATTCAGATTGTGTTTGATGGTGTGTTACGCAATTAGGCCGCCATATTTTGAAAAAATTCAGTACTCACTGCCATTACAACCAAAATCTTAGTCAAAGTCCATCACTCTTTCATATTACGAAAACGCAACACAGACAGCCATTCAAATTAATATGACGAACTAAACTAATTTTAAACTGTAAACTTTCCTTCTATTTTCGTAAAAACAAATCACAGAAGCAACTCAAAACTCGAAATGTTTTTACAAAATTACTTTTTGACTGACATAAATGTTATTCTTTCTCCTAGTTAGTGAGCTACGAAAATATGGTGCTGTCGACATTATTTGGAAACTTTACACTGAAAAGTAGCAGAGTCGTTTCACGAACCAATTTATTCCGAACGAAAATAGTCTGAAGTTCCCACTGGCAGTTGTTTAAGATGATACGTCGTTGTGTGTGATTTAGCATTAGTGACATAAATCTTCATCAAAATCATGTCTGGAGTCGGAGAACAGTTCCTGCTGTGTTTGTTTTCGTTTTGTTACGTTACGATATTGACGGTTGGTTTTTGATTTCAGTTTCGGATTTTTTGTTTTCTGTTTGGTATTCGTCTATTTAACAGAGAACTACATGACTTAAAGCTGATTTTTCCAAAGCCAGATAATTTTAACGGAGGAACAATTTTGAATTTTTGACAGTTCTTCCATACAAAATCTGTCAAACGTCAATTATATTCCACGAATAAAAATTATCTGTCGTTTGAGAAATCAGCCCTTACTTGTAAAGAATCATACACCGTAAAACTTATCTAAAATAAAAATGTTCCGTACCAAAAGGCAAAAAATGCCGAAAGAAACACGTTTCTTGTATCGAGACCCCTTTAATTTTTAACTTTATTTTATTTTTATTAAACAATATTAACAATAGACTAATAAATGATTAGATAGGTGCTTAGGTTTCTCGTATCGTACAACAATGGACGCGTTGCACTATGATACGAAGCAAGACATAACTCACCAATACAGCTAGTTATGGCACAATAAATTCATTTGGTCAGTTAACATAGATTTGTTATCGCACGTAGGTACTTAGAGTAGTGGTGGACCAGTTGTAATGGCCGCGATTTACGAGTCGTAGGTCGTAGGTTCAAACCTTTGTGTTAATTATTTCATCACCACTGCTCTCAAACGGTGAAGGAACACCTCGCGAGGAAACCGAGACCGATGTCCAAGAACCAAAAATTCGAATACATGTGACATCCGCACTGGGCCCGCATGGTGGATTACGGCCCACTGCCTCTCACTGACAGGAGGCCTGTGTCCCAGCAGTGGGAACATTAAAGTCTAATTATGCTTATGTTACGTAGGTACTTTGATAAACCTACCTTACTACCTATAGCCTTTATTCTACTGTTTCTTATTAAAACAACTAAAACTAGGAGGTTACTGTAGCACTGAAACTGTATTGCAAAATTTACAACTGTTTCGTGTCTGTAGTCATTCATGTAATGTAAAAACTTTCGAAAAAAAGCGCCTCGATACACTAACCGAAAAACTCTAAGCCCTCCTTTACCTATACTTTAACACTGCCGGCCAGCATTGCATTAGTTATGACCATAGATATAAGAGTTGTGACAGAGTATTTAAAACAAAATTCGGTTTGAAATTTTGTTTGATCACCATAACCACACCAGCATAATTACCAATAGAATAATTAAAACTATTATAATTAATACTAATACTACTATAAATACTACTAACTATTACTACTACTATTAATACTATTATTATTATTATTTACACAAAGTGGGCCGATGACATGTGAAGACCGCAGGAATCGATACGAGAAGCACAAAACCGGTCGAAGTGGCGATGATTAGGGCAGGTCCAGCAGTGGACGTCTTTCAGCTGAAATGATGATGAAATCAGGAATGACGCAAGAAAGAAAATCAGTATACCGTAGTGACCAATCCATTTTTCATACGAGGGATTAGAGCAACTTCTCCCGACCGAACCAATTTGTAGCCATATAACCTAAATATACGAGTAGATATCGGACACCCGATCAGTGTCATCCAGGTCATCAATTAATACTATAAATAAATTATTTATAATAGGCCGACCATTCAGCATTGTCCCAGCTATCGATTCCCACCAGCGGCGTCTATACATATTTGATTCGCGTATGTACGAGTATGTAGGTGTTTAAGCACACAATCCCGGATTACGCTCATACAAAGCCACAGCAGTATTATCAACGTTGTTTCTTCATAGCCATAATCTGTGAGGACAAAAGCCTATGTTTTCATCAAAAATCCTTTGTGTATCACTTCATTTCAGTGTTTTATTTTTTTCAGCCATCGTTCTATGAATTGGGGATTTTACATTTTCCAATTTCTGGAAGTGTTATTTTTGTAACTGAGTTACCGCATGCTCTTTGAAATCTATAAAAGTGCTTTTTTTTGTTTAGCCTATCCTCCCCCACTGCTGTTCATCTCGCCACCGCTTCTGGGCCGACCTTGGCGGCGCCGTCCATCTCTAGGCACCCATTTTGTGGAGACTATTACCCAGCGGTCATCCTACATGCGGCTGATGTGACCCGCCCAATTCCATTTGAGCCTGGCAGCCTTCTAGCCAACATAAAGACTTTGGCTAGAAGGCTGCCAGGCTCAAAATATAATCAAGAATATAATTCTGGGTAGATAAAAGTATCTACCCAGAATTATATTCTTTGTCTCTCTCACTCTGCTTTCTCTTTACTCAGTAATATCCAATTAAAATAAATAAAATTATCTATAACATCTTATTCATTGTACGATTTCCTGAAAGGAAGCTTTCCTTTTTCCTGATAAAGGAAATTGCAATCTAAAATTCGAGGAAATTGACCAGCTCTCCTGACCTTATTAAGTAAATTGTTCTGAAATATAATACGAATCACGTGGAAGCTAGTAAAAAGCTTTTGTTTCACTCTTACTTGACTCTTCCCGTAATTAATACCAATTTTGGCATCATTCATCTTAGATAGTTCATAGGTTAAGGTATTAAACTATAATATTTTTTAAAGGACCATTAGTGCTTTTTAACTAGACATAATAAGGTTCATAATGTATACGCAGACTAACATTATATTACGATTTTCTAAATTTAACAAGCCAAAATAATTGTTGATATTAATCTACTATGAGCATGCTGTCGTATTAGCATGTTCGGTTACAATGACAAGCCTGTATCGATGGACTGAAATTAAGCTAGCTCGGTTCTCTGAATACTGTCAGTAAAGGATATTATTATGATACAAAGTGTATATATTGAACTATTAGAGACCATTTCGATTATGACAGCTTGTTGTTTAATCAACAACGTAATTGGTAAAGTTAATGTGATTAAAGGGTGTGAGGTAGACCGTAAGAATGAAGGACAGTGTCGTGAGGAAAGTTCTGAGTATGAATGTGGGTATCTACATTATGGCAGCAAGAGAAACGAAAAACCTTATGAATAACCTTATAAATATTATGGATGGATTTTATTAGATGTGTTGTATTTGAAAGATGACAATTATGTTCAAAAAGGGGGCTAGCTAAAATGATGATAGAAATGGAAAGATTAAAGAAGATAATGTTGGTATCATATGAAGTAATTTTTACCTCGATTTCAATCTTTTACCAGACTCGTATAAAACAATGAGAAACAAACCTTTACCTTAAACATGCAATTCTATACCCTCACAACTTTCCGAGGCCCCAAATACTAGAGACCTTTAACTATTGAATCTGTTAACTATACAATATATAATGATATACGTTGGGAACACTATGAATTTCCGCCAGGCTGTCAGCCAGTACTCAACGTGCTCAGTACAGCGTAATTGAATCACAATATGCCGCCGACAGCTAGAGCTAATACTATTGTAGATGGATGACTAGATGTAACTGGTGATGATAAATAGATGAAGTTAGCTTTGAATGCAAAGTTAGTAATGGCAATAACGAGGTTTAAATTGTAGAATTTGAGATCGATGGTAATGATCTTGCAGAAGCGTGTATAAGTGTACAAAATATCTTCAAACAATTAAGGGTTGTAATTCATAAGAATAACAATACAAGTAAAAATAAAAATTACACATCCCCATTCGATCCTAATAAAAGCGACAATGTAATAAAAAAAGGAATACAGTAAATAAAAAAAAGTAATTGCTCCACAAGTAAAACAAACGAGTCGATTTCAATAATCAGCTCGGAAACCAACTCACGCTACTACATAGATTGTATCACAGTAATTGTCGTTATACGCGATCGTTTGCATGAAATAATGCTTAATTTCAATTCCGTATGCATTAAGTACATGTAAACTTGTATGGAGCACTGCCAATAAACTTCGATACTGATCGTTACGGTCCCGCCGACCGCGTGCATTACCGGGGTGCATCGATGACTCCCTTGTATTGATTATGCTAATTTTATTATCGAAATTCATTCGTCACGCTTGCTTCGAACGCTTTTTTCGAACAATTCAATCGTAGACTACGCCAATATTAACATACTGGATGCCAATAAAACTCATTCGATCGCATACTGCGGTAGATTTTGCTTACGGGTCACTTATTTTGCGAGTCAAGTTTGCGCAAATGGTAACATTATCTGAAGATATCTCAGAGAATGTTTTCATGAAAGTAAAACACGATGTTGAACAACATGAGAACAAATTGTGGCGAATGCTGAGAAAAATTTGATTTTATGTAGAATTTCCGTTACCGCGAAAGCTGTAGTAAAATTTACGATCATGTTTACCTTACTCGGATGTAAGTTTGTTTATCATAGAAAATCGAAGGGAATCGTGCATCCCCGGGCAATGAAAGCGGGTAATTCTGTTTGTATACCAACAGCCGATAAAACTTGAACGTGAAATAAAATTTTGTTTGGTAATAAGTTAATAAAACATACGTCTTCTGCGTCATTGTTTGCCATCCATACACAATTCCGTGTAACAACATCTTTACGTTTGTCTTTGGTGGGAGTTTATAGATGCTGTTGTTGTTTCAAGGAATAATCATCGTTCCCTATCTGTTAATCATCAGGAATGTGTCTGCTACTATTGTGTCTCTAAAATTCCTCATGGTCATTACAACTTTTTGTTTTTAACTGGAGTTATTTTAAATGGAGTTTTGTAAAAGAGATTATATCTTTATTAACTAATCATAGTAACGTATATTTAAAACTGGCCGATGCTCAGTTGTATCGAAACTAACGTGGTAATGATGAAGATAAATTTACACGTATGTCACGGGCTAACCGACGTTAATTTTGAACGTTGTTGCGTGTAGCCCGCTCCTTAATCTGTGCTCCATTAACAGGAACCATTAATCATAGTTTTAATAACAATTTAACCCCAACTAGATTAATATATCTTCATTTATTCACATGCTCGAGCGCAGCGAGTTGAAGTTATCAAACTTTTATCATTCAAATTTCACTAAACTCGGTTCATAGAATATCGAAGCCGCAACAAATGCGTCCATTCTCTTCTGCATGTCGTTTCTATTATAATGAATTCAAGTGCAACTGTTACAAATGTAGGATTCGGCTTTTGTTGTTTATCTATTGTGTACAATTAAACGTGGAAAGATGTAATAATCTCGGCTGTGTCATTGTGTTTTTTTACCGAACAGAAACACATGCGGGGTCATAATAAATAATAAGTGCGGTGCTGCAACGCGCACATTCTCTCATTCATGTCTCACAATGAATTGAATGTCAAGTTTAAACGTAGGGTTGTCCCAAACTTAGTTAAGCGTGTGTCGTGTGCGCAACGATGACTAAAATTCGGGGTGTACCATACCATTATTATTTATTACAGTATAATATTTTGCTGCAGTCCACAGTTTATAGAACGTTATTTTTTATGAATTATTTTTTATTAACGGCCATAACGGGTCATTATATTGCATTGAAATGATGGGGTTGTAAGTAATTCATTACCACTGTTTGTTATTCTCACGGTCGTGTTTATTTTGTGAGAACAATAGCAGAGTCGTCGCCATTAGTGTTCTTTTATTTTTTCTCGTATTATTAGACGACAATGTTTTACATTGCAAAAGAATCTCATATTACTTGAACCTACTAAATAATTAATTTTGCAAATAGACACTTCAGACGAACTAACTCCACATTAACACAAACTCAATAGAAATATCATCCATTTAGCTGCCCAATTTAGTAGCGGTTGATGACAGTTTGAAACTTTGCGGGCCTAAATTGAAAGCTCCACCAACCCAAATATCAAAATGAGATTTGGTAGCAGCTGTTATTTAACGTTCACACACGAAATGTAGCAGCTCCTATAATTATAACGCCAAACCAAACATATAAGTAGCTACAGTAGGTACATAATTAACCGCCGATCACAAACCCCGCTGCTCTAATCGCATTTAATAATGTAACAGTAAATTGGCTGAACAACCTCACGAAGTAAATTACTAGTCTAAAATTACCACAGTTCCATAGTAGGGGGAATATCACAGCATGTAAATCGATTGTATCGAATGTTTCGAATAGCAGAAACGTCTCCCGGGGTCCGAGCCCGAAATTATAGGTTTGCCCCGAAGCTATTTAGCGCTGAATGTAACTGTATTCGCTAATAAGTCGTGTCAATTGTCGAATTGAATCTCACAGTGCCATATGCTTAGAATAGGACCCTGAGGGAGACTTGTTCAATACATTTTTGCTCAAAGAACTTTAGTTAAACGGTTATTTATTTAATATCGACTGTAACAACTTTGTGCATGTTGAAATCGAGTTTTGTAACAACTTCCTTTATAAACTGATGGTAATTATAAATTGAGAAAGTTTGGAGAGAGAACTGTACCACATTGAGCTACTTGTATAGCTACTCAATCATTTCTTGTATTGGATACACGCAATGTTACCAGACATAAATTGGTATCATCAACGTTATCCATGTAACTTATTTACGAAGGAAATGTAACTAAAACGAAATGCTCTACTGCTAATAAAAACAAATTGCTTGCAAGAATGAACCTTAAAGTAGTTAAATCTGTACTCTCGCTTCTCTATCTACGAACAACTCAAGCCAGCAATTTACTATAAACGAAAACTCGGGCAAGTAATACATGCAGACATGTGCTTACGCTCCATTATCGCCACGCAAAGGCTCTAATGTCTTACTTCCTCCAAATATCTCAATTGGAGCATTTCATTAAACCTCAGTTTTGCAGTTACGCACACTACATTAGATGTGTCGTGATTGTAGTAATGCTCTACGACTATATGTGTGTGTGCGTGTGTGAGGCCCCACGCACTACGGGCACCCCTAGCGTTTCATTAAATACGTTTCCGCATATCACGCACTATGTCATTTCCTATTATAGGCACGTGCGTACTGTTCTATCGATATCGATAAACGACGAATTAAAAATAATCATAACATTATTACGAAACAGTATTTGAAGTAATAAAAGCTTCATTTATGAGTTCTATTAAAACAATACGTGCTTTAAAATAATCAATTTGTGCGTTATTGCGTCCTAGAAACAAGCAATAACATAGAAATCGATTATTTTAACGCGCATGCTTCTGAAAATAACGCTCATGAACGTCATTTTACATGTATTTTCTTACTAAGAAATAATATTTTGCCTGAATTGTTCCAATATTGTTTGAAGTAAAATTCAAAATGCTTCGTAAGCTAGTTATTTAAGATTTTATACGTTTGTCACTGTTTTACATAAAAGAGCTATATAGTTTTGCAGGCACGGAGCCAATAACCAACGCTATTGGCTCATTTAACTTCATGTAGCAGATTTTTGATGTCGATATTTTGTTCTGAAGTCACTACTCTAATTTCATACAATTTTAATGTATTTGACATTAAAATTGCATGAAATTAGAGTAGTGACATTTACCATACGTACCATATGTGTCACTATCGATAAAATTTAAAACGATTAAACTTTCAACCCGACCCTCACACGTAACCATGGGAAGCTATTTGCGAATTCAATCAAATCCACAAAATGGTAATATATTTGGCTTGAAACATTTATTTGCCGTCGGAGTTAATTCGTTTCGACCGACTTTGTTAATGAAAATCAAACGTCAAAGTTCGGTAACGGAAACATACCATGTGAGAATATTTTACCGACGGTTTTATTCCCCGATAGCAAGCAATATGAAAAGCAATCGTGGCAACCCCATTCATTATAACTTTGCGTTGACTTATGAGTATTGAACAAAAAACACTCTCGTTTACGTTTTCCCATAAGTTGTGCTCTCAGTAATATCGTGAATATTTTTCTGATAAATCCTTACTAGGTTGTAGATCGAAGGTTGTATCAGAAAAATATTAGAACACTTACACTCCTGAGCAGTAGAATGTATGTAAGTATACATTTGAAATGTAACGCAAACAAAAACCACAAAAATATACCTACTACTTGAAAAAAATTGTTTATAGGTACCGTGAAAGTCTCAATTTTATTTATAAATTTTGAATTAGACTACTAACTACGTACTGAAGCCACTGTAGTCTACCTATATTTTAGGTAGATCTATGTTTCAATAGTCAGATGTCTCTTAACTGAAGAGATATCTCTCTTTAGTTACCGTTTGACAGCTTTTGTATAACTTGTCGTCTATGTCAAAATGTCATATTTATTCTTTAGATTAAATTATCTGACTAATGCAAAAACAGCCCTTAAAGTAAAAGGAAAGTAGGTAGGTATCTAGTAAACAATACATTTTCTTTTATTCGAAAGAGTTTAATTTGATTGGCTCAGTTAAATAACAATTGTCTCAACAAACGGTAAATCCGTTTCCACTGTAATTCCGGTTCTACGAAAACTCGAACACAAAGCTTAATTACGCAAAAGAATACAGTGAAATTTCATTGTCAGGTTTATTAGCGCAATCAACCGTCTCGGACAGTGGTTGTCTACAAAAATAGAAGGAAATAAGTGAGTCTATAACAGTATTGACTGGTGTATAAGAGATATCCAAGTTCATAGTTGGGCAGGAGAAAACTTAATAATATGCATCTATCAGTGCTCTACAACTGAATTGCAAAACTGGCCAATTTCCAGTTTTGTGCCATTACAAAGCTCCATAGTTGCCCTGCACCCCAATTGCGTAACACACTACCAATCTTAATTTAAATCATTTTGGCGGATATTGCTAATCCATTGCTGCATATGTTTGAAAAATTTGTATGTGCAACAACGTAAATAATGCAAAGAATGTTGTTGAATTGTCAAAATCAATTACCCCGCTGTTCTATTTATCTGGCTTGTAAAATATCACTACTGGATATATTGGACTATTGGACAATGTAATTTTTCTTTGATTTCCGAACTGAACGGATTTGCACATAACTTTATCTATACGTTTTTAAATCCCATATTTTCATTTTAGTCTCTTCATTTGCTTTTCTTAAAACCTATTTTTCCCTTTACATAGTCATAGCAAAGTTTTACTTCTCCACTATTGAACACGGGCTTTTCAATACTACTACAATGCCCTCTAACTTTAAATTGGACTTACAGTACACAAATCTCTTATACAAACACACTCTAAAGATCATCACTTTAAGATTTTCGAACAGATTCCAAATCTTCATCCCGATCATCCGCGACAGTGTAAACAAGTGCTATTCGGTGGTGGTTATGCCCTATAAGTTACGACAAGCAGTGGATTATGATCAGATTTGTGGACATACTTCCCTTTCATGTCTCGCGACTATTGATGTTTGCCTTAGTAACTTCAATTACCACGAGATTTCATGTAACTTTGATTTAAGAAAGTAGCCTTCGTTCAAAATATCTGGTCTGTATATATCTGTCGTAGGTGAGATTGGATATATACTTATCCGGCATACAAGGTGCAGATGTCTATACGGCAATAAATTAAACGGCGTATATCTAATGACGTTCCCAGTCTATACAAAAAGTCAATCAAATGTATCTAATAGGTTAGTCTCTACAGCTTGTCGGCTGATGAACAAAACCATACGCCCATAACTACTATTAAATTTGTTTGACAAAATCCCTTTTTTAAGGTCGATGTTAGGATTTTTTTTAAAGGTTCAAAATACTGCTATGCTATGCTATGCTGTATTGCCAGTATTTTCATTTATTATCGTATTGTCGTCTCCACATGATATAATATTCAAAGGGATAGGTACTTATCTATCTAACACAATGGCAGAATCGCACTATCGCACAGATCAAAAACTAAAAGCTGCGGGCATCTGTCCATATTTAAAGTTTCCTTTAATCCCCGGGTCCAATATAAATAAAGTTTTAAAATTAGGGTCCAAACTTCTAACAATACGTACATTTCGTCACCGATCTCGGTTACCATAGCGATTACACACGCCCAAACAACATTATCATCCACATATCAGTAACCGTTCTTGCGTATAATACTATCGGGGGTTGTCCGTACCACAACGGGACTTTACAACGCGTTTATCTATTCACTAAATTGGTTACTGTACAGATTTCGGGAATTGTTTAAAATTGTGTTCCCAGGCCTTTTGATTAGTATGGGTTGGCAATTCACTCCCCCGTTTCGACAACCCTGTTTCGACCGTGTGAGGATTACGCACTGTTCGACGCGTTTAATACGTAATTACAATTTCGCTTAATGATTTTTCGTGGGTCGGTTATTCGTTTGAGCTAGATCGTTGAGCTCCGGGAATTTAATTGGATTCAGTGGTCGATTTATGGATAGTAAAAGAAGTAATTAACTTTAATAACATCGGTTTGTTTGTTTATCTTGTGTACTATCTCTTGGTACTTCTGCATTAATTAATCCCTCCTTGTTCCTACTATTAAACTCAAACCATATCTTCTATACGTTCATGCAATTCGCTGATTTGAATAACGATATTCTTTTCCTAAATTCTGAGGCAAATGCAAAGCTCTTACATTTTCAAAACAGCTGAATTGAATGTGCTCCTAAGTGTGTAAATTATTACTCTCAAGTCATCATTTTCACGGTCAGGGTGCATTATTCACAGTCTTGAAAAATGGCTGGGGTGTCCGGCTGTTGGTACTTCATAACACTCCGTGTAGGGAACAGGGAGCCAAAAATTACTTCAATGAACGACGAGTAAAAGTGTCTGACAAGATTCAGCAATTTGTGACAGATTGACACCAGGCACTAAAGCATTTTTTGTTTCATAAAAAATATCTACAAATACACTAAGCCACTTTTATTGGTAGGATCGATCTTCAAGGTTAAGTAACGCTTGCCGAGGTCGGTCCATGGATAGGTGATCATCCATTAGGTACACCCCTCCGTGCATCGGAAAGCACGTTAAGCCGTTGGTTCCGGCTGTCATTTGTAGATCTTTAACAGTCATAACGGGTAGTCAGGAGCCTGAAAGTCTGATAACCAGTCATACCAAGGAGTACCGTGTTACCTAGTAACTGGGTTGTGGAGGTCAGATAGGCAGTCGCTCCATTCAAAATGGTATTCAGCTGCATCTGGTTAGACAGGAAGCTGATCTCACCGTAGTTGGGAAAAGGCTGGGTAGTTAATAATGCAGCTACATTTTACTCGACGAGCTCATAATAAATTTCGAGTTAAGAACGAAATCCGATCCGAAAGTAAACCGAAGCTACGTTTACTTTATAATCCTCTCAAATATAAATGTCTCCATAAACAGTACATTAAATCGTAACCTATCATCTTCAACCTTTTAAAAACATATTTAAATTATTATATTATGGCCAAAGCTATTACTTAAGCCAATAACTCGTTCCTTAATAAGATGTAACATTTGTACGATAATAAGGAATTAATTCCGATGTTTGAATTGACTTAAATCCCAGTTTATGGGTCTATAAAATACACTTTGATAATTAATAAAGTTTATTAGGACGTATCTGTAACAATGTAGGATGTAGAAATTATAGAAAAGGTGGATTCGGACGGATCGTAAAAATGTTGGGACTGATTTTATAGCTTCATGATTTGAGAATGTATGAGGCGTCGGTGCTAATTGGTACGACGGAGACCACCAAGGGAGATTCGTCTTAATTCAAAATTGAGTTCATGTTAATTCATGTGACATAAGTTTTAGATAAGATTGTTATCTGTACTTATCTACTACATATAAAGATAGATACGTCACAGGTTTTCAAGTAGGCGTTGACGAGTGAAATGTTTTGAAAGTTTATACTTTTAACTTTCCAAACCATAATTTGTGATAATGGAAAACTAGGTTCTGAATTGTAATTAGAAATTTAGACCAATAAAAAAGCTGATGAGTTTATTTTTATTGTTTCAACGCACTAATACGTAGATCTACCAGTCAGTTTTGAAAAAATCTTTTTGTATTTGATAGTCTACTTCTTGAGGGAAAGCTATAGGATATTTAACAATGACGCTAGGAACCAAGCAAAAAGAAAGAAAAGTAAGAAAGAATACTAAGGTAAAACAGAGTGATAGATGTGAGCAGGCGATGCGATGCGACGAGGTGGGTCGGGGGTAAAAGAAATTTTGCGCGGACGAAGTCGCGGGAAAAGATAGTTATTTAATAAAATCAGGTAAATCATAAGAACCGGTACAATTGTCATGGCGCAACAAATCCTCTGGAAAATCTCTGACCGAATTATGTGATAACAACAAAAAACCAAATAAATTATACTTAATGTCAAAAGAATCAAAGGTGTAGTTTTCAATACAACTTTGACTAACTTATTATATCCTTTTAACGTTCGGAGTGGTGGCTTTTAGTTGAAGACAAATTATGATGGTCGTTTAGAAAATGAATGTTCTACCGTGAGTATTCAATCATTCAATAGAAATATTAATTCTGATTCACACCATTTTGCGTTGCGTTGCAAATGTAGGTACAAGTTCAAACTTTATAATTTTATGTAGTAACTTGTTGTTTTAGCAAAATTGGTACACAGTGATGCTACAGTTTGCATAAGTATCATTGTGGACTTGGACTATATACCTACGTATAACAGTTTCATAATTAATTAATTATACAAAAAGGAGGATCACTATGATATCTTGAGGCTCTAAAGATTACAAAGTGGTCTTAAAGAAACTCAGCGTTTTAGACTAAGAGCGGGCTTTTTAGCTTAGGCTAGTTTACTTAGGTCTTAGATTAGCATAAAGGACAGTTTGCTGATTATCTGAGACAAATATATTTAAGTTTCTTGCTGAGTTGAGTTTCCTGATTCTGGATTTATTTTTCTCTGGATTTTTTTACATTGCCTAAAAAAGTTTTTTGGAAAAAGCGAATTTCAAATTCTACGACGAAGGTAGTGGAGTGACCTAATAAATTCTAAATCACATTCTATTTAACGTGCTTGTAATCAGATAATTCACTTTTTGGTACATACTTTCAAAATATTAAGTAAAGTAGGTAATTTTAATCACGAGATGGCTCCAAGTCTCGCTTCGGTTCAATATTTACATGCACGAAACGAGTTCCGTACAGTCAATATTAGGCTTGCCATACAAATGAATACATTCTGACACAATGGGGCTTCCATTTTGACCGCTGCGTTTACGTTTGCACAGACAATTCTCGCTTCACCGGCTTATACCACCGAAGTATTAATGTTGTGGTGGTTTCTTTATTTTATGCTAGCCTGGTACCGTCGGAAGTTATTTAGGAAAGCTCTTTATTAGTTATGGCTGTACGTTTACTTAACTGTATCCTCTGTAAGTGTATGTTTTGTGCATATTCTTTGCTCATTTTCCTTAACAAAACTTCTATGTTTATTACCTACCTTTCTTTACGCCATCTAGTGATTTCCGTTGGAACTGATACAGTAATATACTCGGACCCCGGCCGGGTCTACTGTCATAAATCATGGTCCATCCAACTGGCGGTCTGGCCATTAAATTGTAACTTTACCGCACTGACATGAATAAGCTACTAACCTGTTCAGTTAAACATTGGAGATTTTGGTATAATAAGATGATATTGCATTGCCAAATCAAAAATAAAAGAAAACTTTAGCAAAATGAAGAAGTATTGCTTGATTTGTAACTAATAAACAAACAAATTAATAAACAGACACACTCTCGTATTTAGTACCGTACAGGATAGTCAAAGTCAAAGTCAAATCATTTAATTCAAATAGGCACATAAAAGGCACTTTTGAACGTCAAAATTAAAATTAAATTGATTTTAGTCGCCCCTTCCAAAAGGTAGTATATTAATAGATAGATAGATAGTAGATATTAATTGGGGTAAGTGAACTGCATCATTTATTACAACTCACACACCACACAACCTCACTACTCACACTCATACTCGTACTCAGTCACACACTCACTCGTGACACACACATCACACTTACTCGCGCAATCTGGCACTTTTCTGCATAACGCTCATTGTTTTGCAGAGCAGTTTGTTTAATGTTAAGATACCCTTTTATTTTATTTTATCTTTATTTTTTTTATTTTTAGTCTTGCATGTTTTTTTTTTTTTTTGTTAATCGACACAGATGAATAGGAATCTCATGAAGAAAACATACTAGAAGTAGTAGGAATTTAATCAGAATAAAATAAAAATTAACTGTTCAAAACTGACAAACGTACAGATACAGTATCACCACAGTCAACTCAACCAGCCATAATAAAAACATCAAATGAAACCATAAACTACTAATAATAAAATAAAATATATTTATTAACTAAGGAGCACAAACTGTAACTCAATAATCTGAAGTCATAAATGTTCACGCGAGCGTTAAGATGAGGTGTTAACTGATCTAGTTAGAAGTTTAACTAAAGCAGGTGCTGCAAAGTACAGAGTTGTTGGTACAAGTAATCAAACTGCTGTGCCAGTGCCATCACGCTTAGCTGCATTCTAATTGGTTGATAATTTATGAATATTAAGCCTTCCCAATTTGTTAACGCCCTCGGCGTTAAAAAAATAGCAATTTATTTTATACTAGTTTTCGTGTTAGCACCATTTCTACTTTACTTAATGCTTCTATTCGACGGTCATGCATTTGTGTCTGACATTGGAAATTCTCACAGAAAGTTTGTCATTACTTACCGGACCTGAGCTTGAGGACACTTGAAGTTGACATTCCAAGTTATAACATTTAATAACAGTAGCATCCCAATTTATAACAGTGCCTAAATTAAATCATAAGTTGAGTAGTCTTAAATGTATTTAAATCATACGGTTTTAGATATTTATTTTCTCAAAAGATTTACAATCACTTACAGAAAAAATACAATATTATAATTAAACATACTTATAGCCGATTGGCGTAGTGGGTTAGTACCTACTATGACAAAATTACATTAATATTTCTTAAGAGTTAAAGTAGCAGTAAAAGGGGTAGTTGCGAAGAAGTTCACACGAAATTAAGTGTGCGACGTCATATGCGTATCAAATCATAGAATTACTTAGGTACAACATTATGACAACTCAAGCATGAATTAGTACTATCAGATCGCTTACGAATGAAACTCTGTCGTAAGATTCGGGAACCAAAAGTGTGTCGTTAAATATTAACCGCAAGGGACTATTCGTGGCAAGATTCATTTACTAATGGATGTTTTCCAAAGGTTGGAAACAATAACAACAATAATGATTATTATTATAATAACCACTCGCGAAAACTTTGGTGAAATATTCATCGGAATTTATAATTGCACAAGTTTTTGAATGTAAAATTAGCTACTCGACGCGATTATTCCCATAATTCGTTGTACAGTTACGAGCACCAATATGTCAACACTTGGCAACTTCCAAATGCGATTTTTTTGTGAAATAACAAATGCAAAGTTGAAATAGGACACATTACATAAACCTATGAGTTCGAAAATGCTATGTTCGTAACAGCATAATATTTCATTCAAAAACAAAGGAGTAAATTGCTTTTGAATAAAGCCGAGTGTATACATACTTTTGCTCGTAACTGTACTCGTACTAAGCTTTTGAAATGAGTGAGACATTAGTTGCATACCTATTATCATAATATTCCAATAGTCGAATATACTAAAATCGCAGGGTTCATATTCTTAAAAATATATTATGTATTACATACAGAGATAGTATAAGATAGTACAAACCGACCCCAACATAGTTGGGAAAAGGCTAGGCAGATGATGATGATACAGAGATGAGCCACACTGGGATAAATTAACGCTATTTAATTGACAAGATACAAGATGAGTATGTCTAGCTAAACTGTTTCAAAAAGAAAAACTACTTGACTATTGTTTGCCCGATGCAAGTCTTACAATAGATTAATTCAATCAATCTACGCAGACTTTTCCCAACATTATGTAGTATTGTAGTAACATATGGAGTCGGCTTCCAGTCACCAGTCAGCAGCTGAATACCAATATTATACATGAAGTGACTGCCCATCTAACCTCCACAACCTAGTAACCGGGTAATACGATACCCGTTGGTAAGACTGGTTGTCAGACTTTCGAGCTTCTGACTCCCCGTAACGACTGTCAATGAGCTACGAATGAAGGCACTTTTCCGAGGCACGGAGGGGTCTCGATATGTAATGGATTGCAACCAATCTACGAACCGACCGCGGCAAGCGTAGCTTAACCTTCAATAACCCGTGCGGTTGTTATTATACAGGGTGGCAGGGACATCGACGCGCAAACTGTAACCATGGATTCAGCACATGAGTTTAGACCCCATAGCGTCGAAATTTTTCGTCGGTTATCAAAAAAAAAATCTTCTGTTCCATAGAAAAGTGCATTACCTACGCGGACAAAATGTATGGAACAGCAATATTTTTTTTGTAATAACCGACGAAAAATTTCGACCCTATGGGAGCTAAACTCATGTGCTGAATCCATGGTTATAGTTTGCGCGTCTATGTCCCTGCCACCCTGTATAGCCCTTACAAAAGATTAATTGCTCTTACAATATTCACATCATAAAAAGCAGCATCAGCATCTCTCGCATACCCGATATCACTTTCATACCTTGATATTTATGTAGACGGATTAAAAAAGGTTTCCATCATACGAGCATAATATTATTATTCCTCACAGTTCCTCAGAACTTAGGGTGAAGCTATTACTCATCTTTTTCCCGCGTCGAGGGCTCGTTTTTATTGCTAGACGTGAAAAATACCAGAAATTTCATCCGGTCCGCTCAAAGTGGCCGGATTAATTCAGAAGGCACTTATTTCAAATTGGATTTCGCTCGAGCCCGCGACTTTGGCGTCTGCCTCGCGTCGCCTTCATTTCCTTTTAATAGTGTCCGACTTGTTCTCGCTATTGGTCTCCTTTCGTGTCAATTATGTACCAATTGATTGGCACAAAACGGCCAATTGATAACAAAATATTCAGCAGTTCCATTCAGAGGCTTTATATTGACAAACAATCAAATCCATCATAGGAGTCGCTCTATTTGGACATCTGTATATTTCAAATTGAATGAATAATCATTCCGATAATGTGATGAATCCTTCAATAGCGATTGATGTGTCATACCGATAATATCGAATCTGTCCATCCAAGTAACACTAAATTGTTGAGCGATACGGACATCGGTTAATCTTATGTCTGTGGCCACTGGACCGCGATGGTCGACTATAGCCAAGGGCGTGAAGGGTAATCGGTCAAAAGATACGGTTCTATCCCAATCTATCACACTCCAATAATGTATCTACCCTACTTTATTCGCATCACCTAATACACAACGGATAGTCGAAATTACAAAAATATTGATACCACAAACGTTATATTGAGTAAAAGATTACAAAAATGTTAATATATTTTCCCCCGTCTTCATACGCTACAACAACGTTATGCTGTAAACGTAAACACTATGTTGCTCGTAGGCTCATCTCATAAAGTATGTCAAGAACGTTGACCTCAGTCCTATAAGGGTCCTCTTTAAAACAACCTGCTTTACCTAAGGTAAAGATAAATAGCGCTTCTGTTTATTCAAGTGCTCGTAGGTGGCACTTGAAGGAGCGAATACATTAACTTTTCATTGCATTTCAACATAAATAATTCGACTGCTTCGAGTCGAGCGACTCTTTAGCGTTTGTTTCACTGGCCAGGTAAATTGACTGCTGCAGGATACACAAGTGGATGGTTACAATGCGTTACTAAGTCTGGCTTACTAAGTCTGGCTACGTCTTTGTTTTGTCCAAATATGTTTCAATTGTTACTGCATGTAAATGTTGTTCTCGATTACCATTAAGAGCAGGCACAGTTACAACAGCGATGTTGAAAGTCAGCTTCGAATACTGTAAACGTTAATTGGACGTGGAACAAGACACAACTAAACTGACTCGTTAAAATGTCATACTAGAGGACCAACGGATATTTCGACATTTTTTCCTTTATCTAAGTGGCAGGCTGGCAGCTAGTTAATATTTCCGTAATGTTCCGAAACGGTAATGTCATTTAGCATTTCAATGTCACAATTACCCACATTTCACATAATAATAAAATGAAACCCATTTTGCTTTGTCATTTTGTTAATTACAGAACAGAAAATTTTAAATGGCCGATTTCAAAAAATGTATTCGTTAACGCTTCAATATTCCGTGTCTAAAATTACTTTAATTGGCAGAATCAGAGCAGCGTAAAAATAAATTTTAATTTATATCAATATTGTTTCGGAACTGGAGTCCTTACACAGTTATTTAAATCTGACAGCGGTACCCTTAAAGCAAAGAACTGTGATGCAAATCTATACTAATAATAAAGCTGAAGAGTTTTTTTGTTTGAACGCGCTACTCTCTAAAATTAACAGTCAGATATGAAAAATTAATTTTGCATTTGATAGCCCAATTCTTGAGAAATGTTATTTAATAACACGCTCTGACCCTTAGGAACCGAGCTATAAGAAAAAAAGTCAGAAACAACGCTAAGTGAAAACGAAGTGCATGGGCAGGCGATGCGATGCGACGACGGGTTGAACAAGAAATTTCACGCGGACAAAGTCGCGGGTAGATGCTAGTCAGAGATTAAATAACTATTACAGGACTGAAAATTCGCTACTACACTAACGAACACATTTAGTGATGTCTAAAATTTAGTTAATAAATGTTTTGAAATTAATATTATTTGTGTGTTTGTTCTTGTTTTATCTCTGTTAATTGATATTCATCCCGGTGTGATAATAACGTCACAAAATATATTCCTAAATTCTGAATTACCCTTTAACTGTCAATAATTATTTAATTTGTGCTGAACACTGAAACGAACAATCAGCACAGTATGACTTAGTAACTATACCCAAAATTAATTAATATTTAAGAACTTCTCAGTTGTTTTCATTAATAATGTTAGTGTAATCAATCTGTCAGAAAGTTTGTTCTACTAGTTTGTCTTATAATAATTCTAAAAGTGTTTTTTTTTTTCTATTTTCCAGTGCATCTTCGGAGCGCACTGCGTACACCTGGCTGCCAGACACCAGGATCGAGTTCTGTTCTCCGTACAGTCGGCGAAAGAGCTCCAACTCAACGGTCTACGAGAGCGACTGATGGTACAAGGGCTTCGACCAACTCGAAGAGGCTTTGCTTTGATCACGGACACTTAAAGTGCGAAACCCTGTACTATGAAGCTTTTGAGTGACGTCGCGAAATCTTCCCTAGAATTTGACGTTGTACACCGTTTTTCCTATGAAAATACTTTTTCTGTTACTATTATCGATATAAATAGATCTAGTCATTGTATATAGTTATTCTTTTTTGTATATCTTGATACCAATTTTTATGCCATCCATTTATGTAATTAGATTCAAAGCAGTGATGTAAATGTTTAAGAAACAAAGCGAAATTTTAGTTGCATTTACGAACAATGTGCACTATACTCAAGATTGTAAATAAACAATGAAACACTATGTAAATTAAAGAATCTAATCTTTGAACGTATCTTCTACTTCGAGTGCTATAACATTAGTTTCACGTTAAGTGGCAACAGCATGGCAAGTGGATATCTATACGATTGATTCAACGGCAGATAAGAGTTTTGCGAAGTTCTCCAAGAAATCTTTGCGGAGTATGGAATATTTTTGCTCATAAATTTGCTAATATAACGCGTCTACTTCGACTGGGGCTCGATGAGAGACCGTGAAAACTTCCTCCTGCTTGCGAAAATGAATATTTATGACGGGCAACGCGTAATGCGCCATTTATGGACAAAGTTGGAATGTTCGTGTACTTATCGAACGTAACTGAATCGCGAAATTACAAATACTTAAGTACTAGAATTTGGTATCTGTTACATATATATATGTAAATGTTAATTTGGGTACGAGCGGAATTGAATGAAGAAGTTATGTGCTCATTATTTCTGAGAAACAACTGTCTTTTGTTATTTCCGAGTTTATTTTTAAGGTTTCTTGCTTCGGTTAAAACAATACATGCGATATGATGTAAAAAGTATCATATTCCTAAGTCATTGATTTAATATCATGTTAAGCTATACCTAAATTCAACTTTGTCGACTAGTTCTAATTATTAAAGTCATATTAATTACTATTAAATATTCCTATATCTACAAAATACGAATTTTCATAAATGTAACTATGTCGTTAAGGTACAATTTCATGTAAAAGTTTGATGTAAGATATGACACCATCGATTGTTACTATAGATAGTAATTAAGTAAGAGTAGATAGGTAATTGAGATTCGCTGTGATTTATTTATTTATTTTTCTAAGTATTTGCGTTAAATTAGTATTTATTTTCGCTACATTAAGCTTAGGTATAAAAAGTTAGTCATAAGATTTATTTTTATAATGTAGAATTCCCAGGTTTCATAAACACACGATCCAAACGTATGAATAATTGTACAAACTATTCTTTATTATGTAAATATTCTAAATTAGTCATAAATTTTGGCTTTTAAGAATCCTGTTTTTGATAATAAGTAAGTTGTATTTTATCATGGAATGATATAAAAGGCATGAAAATTGTGGATTGGTGAATAGAGTATGCAAATTGTTGGTTATGTAAAATTTATTTCATTTAGAGATACCTATTTATTTGTATATCGCCAAGGATGTGTACAGCTTTAGTTCTTATACTATACTTCTTATAACTCCTTTCATAAAATTCCAATGCCTGGGATTTTTCTGTTTGCTTGTATCTTTAATCTTTTGTATACATCCTTTGAGTACCTACCATACCATCATTGTTATATTTTTATATCGATAGCTGTACTTTATCTTCTCAAACAATATTAGCTATAAAATCTGTCTTAACTCATTATTGTTATACTATAAGAACTACATACTCATCGATTTAGTTAATACGCGACAAAATCAATCGGCTTAAAGATAGATATATGAATTTACACAAAAAAAAAAAACAAAAGATGACACAAAATAAAATAAGTTAAATAAAAAAAAATGTACTTTGTTTAAATCGCACGTTAAAATAGCAGTGATAATGACGAGTTCTAAGTGTGAATGTTTTGTGAATAAAGTTCTATGTGCAGTTAGGTTGAATGGGGCTATACGGCATCGTGCCCTGGCCGAACTCCAAACTGCGGTGATTCTGGCGTTGATAACGTTTGCAGCTCTCATATCATTAAGAGAGGAAGTGTTAAGTACTACTTTCGTCTACTGTTACTTACAATACTCTAGGACAATGTTCTTGTCACATTATGACTCAAAAGTAAGGGTCGCCCATGACTGGCGTCACGGCACGGCAAGGAATTTTTATGCGACGAATAGAAAATATAATTTAAAAGTATGACGTTAAAATTGAAATTTCAACGGCAATGATGCCGCGGTATCCATAGGCATGCCGCAACGTTCTTTGGCATCATCATTGAAATTTCAATTTTATTGTTATACATATTTACGTTATATTTCTATTCGTCGCATAGAAATCCCTTGCCGTGCCATGCCGCCAGTGGGCGCTGGACCTAACACGATAATCTATATACATATATAAGGTGACAGAATAAACGCAAGTCTTGAAAGTAATTGGTTCATAATTGACTACTGAATTGATTTCAGTAACTTTTTTGAAATAGGTATTTTTTCAAAAAAAAAAATTTTTTCCGTTCTTACCGCCGATTGAGCTAAATACGAGATTGATTGAGCAAATTATGTTGAAGCTATTGGCTATTTAACATCACGCTGGGACCCTTAAGAGCCGAACAAAAAGCAAAAAAGTAAAAAAAAAAACGCTAACCTAAAATTAGCGAAAATAGCGAAGAAAATAGGAAAAATAGCGCGCGTATGCGATGCAATGCGACGAGGTGGGTCGAGGGAGCATGAAATTTTAGAAAGCAGAAACTAGTCACAAATACACATGACTTTATTCACAATAATGCAAACTTTTAGAAATATACTTTATTCAAAGGTAAACATAGAAACTTTTGATATTGTCGCGGACATTTATCTTTTGTATATAAGTAAAGCACAAATTAAACTGTAACTTATTGTAATAATTTATTTTCACCTCTTAATACTGGTCTGTTAATTTGTATCCAATGATTTTCGTAATGAAACGCTGTATTCATTGAACAGGTCGTATCATTTAAAATAAAACCTGTTAATTATATCCTAAATTAAATGAGTATTATTGCCTGAAAATTGTTCATTAAAAAGTTCGTTATATACATTCTATAGCACTGAAAATTCACCGTTATAGTCATTGTAATTGGGTATATTTCATATTACCGTTAGAAAGAGCAAAAAACGACAATTCCCAAAGGAAACTAATCAAGTGTGGTATAAATTCATGACCAACCACAGAGCATAGGATTACAGTATTAATTACCGTGACTTCCTTCGCAATTCTGTTTCATTCGAAACGCAGACCTCGTTAATCTTTCCCGTGGTTAACTAGACGCGTAAAGGCAGTCACCGTTTTCCAACTAAGCCGCACAATTAAACACTGTGTCGTTATTTTGGACTTTTTACGAAGTAGTTTTATTGTGTTAAACACAGAGCTATCGGTGTCTTGAATCGGAATTGGGGAAGTTTTTGTGATATGCCATACAAGGCGCAAGTTCGGAACGAATCGATCTACGTGTTTCGTATTACAGAAGCTTTGATTCGGTGGATTGGATGGGTGTATACTGTATGAGTCCAGTGGAGAATTTTCGTGTAAGTAAAAGTAAGTACAAACCCATACGCATATACGTAAGTATGTATTTGAAGTCAATATCCTGAAATATAAAATTTAGAAAGTATGCAAAAAAAATGTTTACACTGATCATCTCTGCAAATCGTCATTGCCAAAATCTGAAGATGATGATGATGCGATAGGCGCGAGAGACGGCGTGACGGTGTCTTTTAGTCTGTGCTAAATAAATGTTTTTTCTTTCTTTCTTTCTAACGCGACGGTTAAAAAGGCGATTCTGGTAGAAAATTTTCCGTAAAGTTTTCATAGAAATGGTTATACGAGTACAAGAGACGAGTCGCGGTGTCGCGTCGTGCATTTCGGTGGGAACCCGTTGCCTCAAAGATAGGTAGTTAAATTGAGTTAACCCTTCATAGGGCAGAAACAAAATGGGTACAGCGCCTGTAACCACACGACTAGTCTAACCTTATTTTTTGATTGATAAAATCGACCTTAATTTCGTTTCTGCCCTCTAAAGGCTTTTTTTTGGGTGGGAAATCATCAAATGACTTCTCACGCTCTGGGCTGAGCGGAAGGGCGTGTCAGACTTTTATTGACTAAAACCCACCCGTGTTTCTTCAGTTGCCTGTGCCAGGGGCCACGGTATCTTTTTCAAACAAACCGCGGCCCTGGCAGGCCCTGTAAAAGCGTATATGAGCGTACAGTCAACAGCAAAAGTAGATGATCAAAATCAGAAATTCAATACTAATGAACGGAGTTCGCGTCAGAACCGTGTGGCGTCGAAGTGATTCCAATGTATGTGATTGTAAATTATACCAAACATTTACTACTAGTACAGCTGCCATATAGCTGCGAACTCCGTTCATTAGTATTGAATTTCTGATTTTGATCATCTACTTTTGCTGTTGACTGTACAACTGCACTAGTATGGTATACCTTCTTGTTTGGATGCAACTTTGCTTGCTTAGACTGCCTCGTTGGTCTAGTAGTCGCAAGTGCTACTGCTAAGCATGAGGTCCTGGATTCGATTCCCAGGACGGGCTAAGTGTAATTTTTTTTTTTTCTATCAGGATTTCAGTAGCAGCTCGGAGTTTGGATATGTGCTCGGTTGATAGCAGTAGGCTCACCCCCTATTACACGGGACATGAATATAACTGACGAAATGTAAGATTACTATCGGTAACCTTTCGGGGTAAACAGGCGTGGTAATGTTTATTTATATATTTTATTTATTATTTTATTATGTTATATTATGTTTGGATGCAACATGACAATAATTATGTGGACTGATTAATTCTTGCTGTTCCGTTCAAAGTCGCAAAACACGACTCTAAGCATAAACATATTCAGTCTATAATGTTCCCACTGCTGCGACACAGGACTCCTCTCTGTGAAAGGGGGTGAGGAAAGGGGTGAAGGTGAGTAAGGGGGGCTAAGGAAGGAACACGGGTGGGTTTTAGTCAGTAAGAGTCTGACACTCCCTTCCGCTCCACCCAGAGCGGGAGGGGTCATTTGATGATTTCCAATCCTCAAAAAAAAAAAGGCGGTGAGCCATAATCCACCACGCGGGCATAGTGCGGGTAAGTAGATGTTGTCTTCGAATTTTTGGTTCTATGACATGTCGATTTCCTCACAATGTTGTCCTTCACCGTTTTGAGAGTAATGGTGATGAAATAATTCAAAAAATCAAATCAACTCAGCCTATCGCAATCCACTGCTGGACATAGGCCTCTCTAAGGCTGCGCCACTACACCCTGTCCTCCGCCTTCTGCATCCAGTCTGTCCCAGTCACCTTCTATAAGTCGTCCATCCATCTAGCTGGGAGGCGTCCCACACTACGCTTGCCGATACGAAATACATAAAATAATTGACACAAAATAAAGCACTTATCTGAATTCGAACCTACGACCTACAACTCGTCCACATGACACGTAAACACGACTATACACTTCTGTATTTTTAAAGCTTGTGAACATACAGCATAAAACGTTTCAATCGTAAGCGTCATGGTCACGAACCGTATTGAAAACTTCCACCTGAGTTTATTTGAGTTATTCGATTACTGACTCCGACTCAGGAAGTCTGAAGGTGGTATTTAATGTTTTGAGGATTTTGTTTGGACACCGGTGAACGTATGTGGAACGGTAAGTAGATATGAGTTTTTGTTTTTATTTTGAAGGAAAGTTTATTATTTACTTGTCGAGTCTTTGGGAAGGGGGATTATGGTATGAACTGGTGTGGAATTTCAAGGACGAGCTTTGATAGTAGAAAATTCATTGTTAAGTAAAATGAAAAAAAAATCTTAACACCGCAAACTGACGTAGTTGGTTTACGTCAATTTGCGGTGCTATAGACATTTCAGATGACTGTCAAAGAATGACAGTATTCAAGAGTGTTATTGAAGAGTATTCTATTCCTCTATTCTATTCTGTTGTAATTTGAATATAGTACGGACAGTTTAAGTTGGTAGTTGCAAATTGCAGCAAATTGCTTAACAAATAAATTCCTTAAGTCTACAATCTAGACGATAATAAGACGTGTCTTTGGACCAATTAGATACTAAAAATAGACCATAATGAAAGAAAATAACCGTCATTGAAATTTAAGCTTAAAATTTTAACCAGCGTCACTCCTGAGGAGAGTGAGAGACAGTCGCAACAGCATCCTGAGAACTGGAGCGGAGAGTTTCGGCTCTCCAATTGTAAAGCAGTTTGTGCAGAGGGTAATTGGTACTAACACTAGATAATATGTTGTTTTAATATTATGTTACTAACACTCTATGGATTCTTTGGTCCGAAATAAAAATCATTATTATTATTTCAATGCTAAAAGTAAACCAAGAACGTTGTCTAAGAGGATATGATTTCGAAAGTAATAACAGTAATACATCATTATTACGGTCACAGACTAGCAAAATACCAAGTAATTATTATACAACATAGACAGTTCATCAACAATTTCCATACAATTACCATTGACATGTTTATTAACGACTGCTTCCTCCCAACAAGCTAAAGTACACAGAGAACATAATGAGACTGTTTAATACAGTAGCAACTAATGAGTTTGGTAAAGTTTTTAGTGCCGATGACACTAAGAACATCATTAGGGTTACTCCGGAAATGATACGAAAGTTTGAGGAACTTAACGTACGTATTAATTATGAATTTCCTGTGAATTTGTTTATATGAGGAGTCTTTTATACTTCTCGGAGGTATGATACCAAATTGGGAAATCTTTTACGAGGACGTATTCTTAGATATATGTCATGAAAAAGGGGAATCTGAAAATCGAGTTGAATGGCGTGCAATAGAAGAGGCCTATGTCCAGCAGTGGACTGGTGTAGGCTGATGATGATGATGATGACAAAGGCAAGTCTGTTGCAGTGGCGTCTGCACTACGAGTGGCAGGTTTGATTCCTGGACTGAGAAAATATTTGTTTGGCTCTGAGTGTTCAATTTCGTGTAAAGCTGTGTGAGATTCGCAGTATAAGGGGCAAAGTTTTTAAAACCTTACCTATAATATTCTTGTGTAGCCGTTATATAGGCGTTATGCAGGAAAAGGGCAATATTTTTGTTCTTAACCCTCAATGAAAGGCTGAAATGGTCAGCTGTAAGAATTCAAATTAAATTGATTAGGAAAAAACTCAACATAACGCTTATAACGACTGTAGATTTTATTTAGATAAATTTTATTCGACATTTTACAGTGTCGTTATAACTGTTTATCTCGCAAGATGGAGAGCGACGACATTCTAATCACAGGGAATGTATGCTACTGACTAAAACATCAATTAATTACACAAGAATCTACAGAAAATATCTGTGAATCAGTAATTTGTAATACATTAAAGGTTTCTCTGCTACCAGGGAGTTAGATAACGAAAGATAGCATACCAAACAGTAGTATGGTACATTCAAATGTTAAAATAACGTGAGACATTTTAGTTAATAGCATTTTGGTACTTAAGAGAGGAAACTATCTCCAATGTCACACAATAAAAGTGGACTACTGAACTTATTTACATACTAATGCGCTTCAAAAATGCTTAACAGTAGTATGTTAGATATTTGATCGATCAGACCTACCAGGGTTACGAACGTTAGAAACCAATTCTCACGCCAAAGTCAATAACTCGAAAATTTTGTAAACAAATCCCAACAATAGAGTAGCGTGTGGATCTTCATTTCACAATCGATTCCGGTGCAAGCGATTCGAAACCTTCACCCACCGACATATGGTCGGGAGAGCAACAGACATCACATTAATATTTCTGGCTACCACATCGTATTGACTTTGCCTTTGTAAACACTAATAGGAAATTCAAAAGTGGGAACCAGTTGAGATGAAACAGTGAATATGTTAATTTTGTTAGTAGAATGTGTGGAGGGAGGAATTTTTAAATCTCCTACATCCTCATCTGATAATGTTGACCTGCTTGTTCTATTTGTATATGGAAAAATATTGAGTCATAAATGAAACATGGAAGTAATAAAAACTCCATTCAAATTGAACGCAGAATTCCTGCTGCGGATTTTGATTCAAAATAAACCTAAGTACCCCCATAATACGATAACGGGAGACATATATTTTGCAAATCTCTGATATACATTCGGATTATAAACACATAAGCTGATAATCCAGTTTTTATCTCCAAGACATACGCCCACGTGGATTTTATGGAATTTTAAGAGACTGCCTTTGAAAGGCATTTTGCATAAGGAAGGCAGTAAATAAACATTTTACAAGTCATGTTTATTTAACAAGAACATTTACTCCAACACTAAGCATTTGAAACGGTTTATCTTATAGAAATATTCTCTTGGATTTAACGTATGAATTCTTATCAATACGTTGTGCAAACTATCTCGTTACATTGAATACTCAGATTTGACGAGACACTTCTCATATCATAGCCTTTTATCTCTAAAGGAATGATCGTAATGCCATTATAAATTCCAATATCAGCGTAATTTCGCAGATCTAAGAACACACTCGGTAGTGACAAAACGATTCAAACCAGCCCACTCTGAAAGCATTTTCTAAGACGTTAAAATGGTCCTGTTTCTTAAGTTATATATGTATTTTGATCCTATTTATAACGTGTAATCATAAGTCTATATTTATAAATGTGTACCTAACTACCGACTCGAAATTTGCACGCCATTATATGGCAGAATATGTTATGACAATATATAACTTTAAGACTACATTTTTAATGTATTACTATATTCTGACAAATAAATGATTATGAATCCAATTAGTAAATCACAGTAGAATCGTGCTAAAGATAATCAGCCTATAATGTTTGCACTGCTGGGACACAGGCCTCTTCTCCGTGAATGGGAGTGGGCCGTAATACACCACGCGGGCCCAGTGCGGGTTGGTATATGTGAGCAGTGGTGATGAAATGATTTACACAAATTAAAGCTCCTGTCTGGGAAATAATAAAGCAGTTGCGTTAAATTCAGTTTAAAGCCCAACTATTACTGGCTAAACCAGTCAACTTTAGGTAATATTTACCGTAGCAATAAATTAAGCTGAAATTATTTTAGTGTGGGTTGGTTTATTTCGTATTAAGCACCTAATCGAATATGTATAATAAAGAAATACTATCGCCACGCCTGACAGAAACAGTGTAACTACCGTACTTAATATTATTTTTAAAACAATCATAATCATAAATCTTTATTTATCTCAACTTCATATTACAGGCTATATTAATCAGCGCCTCAGTGCAATGCACAATCTTAAATAGAGAAAGGTGTCTGAGATAGGAGGGTTCTGAGTTTACAGATCATCCGACTCTCTTATATAGGGCATATTTTTGTTTTACAAGTGGTTTAGAGTCAATAAAAGTTTCAAATTGCAATTAAGTATTAGCAGAACCTTCAAAATTAAGAGAAAAGTCTGGTTGAAAAAAAAATTATGATATTTATAAACAGTCAGAATTCACAACAAACAGCAAGTTACGGCAATATTATTGTTTACCTACTTTTTCCTATAATGTACTACCAACTACTGTCTAAAACTACACTTATTGTGTACACATTTCACCGCCAAAGAAACCCAAACGCATCATATTCACACTTTATTAAACCTCAACTTAACGAACGCATTTGAGATCCAGCTTTAAAAGGTACATAAAGGTCCACTTAGTAACAAGCACTACTAACAACCCTTGGCGACGTCACAGCGCCCATTGCCACCTGATAGTGATAGTCGTTAAATGCGTGCCATTGCAGGCGCCCGCGCATTCACTGCGAATAATCAAAAGATAAATCACTTTGAAGGAGATATTGATAAAGATTTAATGGTGGAGGCGGTTTGTGTGTTGCATTATCTTGAATGTTGTCCTGAGGTACGAGTAGATTGTTTTTACTTGTACTTTTCAAAAAACAGGAAATTGTATTTGTCAGTAAAACCAGACAAACGGGAGGACTGGTGGGGTAATTAAAGCTCATAAAACCAAGAAAATGTAATTTAAGAAAAGGTAAAGCTCATAAAACCAAAGAAAATGTCTTACATAATATCTTAGATCTGCACTTAATATTTCAAATAACATTATACCTATAATTAATTATGACATGTATTGAAATCGAAGGAAAAGATCATTCTACAGTGGGTTGATCAAAACCTGTCAGTACTGAATCAAAGCGTGACACACGTCGGAATTTTAACACAAAGTTTTTGAACCAGAAAAACGCGGTCAAGGGTCACTTCATTCATCAAAAAACACGAACCAATAAAAATCGCGAATCACTCTTCTCAAAACTCGCGTCAAGCACTACCCCCGACACGAACTAGTCTCGTCTAAACGCTCCGTACGTTCCGCCCACACCGCATTGTATGTAAAATTGTGTGCACATGTTCGTCGAGCCTCGTTGTAACTCGATCGCACTTACATGGCCTGGGACGTACCGTTTTTGGTTAGGCCAGTTCATTGATTTCATGTCTTTTGTGCTATACTTGTTTGTATGACAACAGCTCATTGTCTTTGGTTTCCTTGACAAAGTAGTTGGTGTTAGGATTTCTGTTTGTCCGTCTTTCATAACGCAATTTCCGTTTTTTGACAAAAACAAATATGATCTGAAAATGATTTTTTGAAAAAGAGAGGAGGTGACTACCGAGATGACGAGTAATAGAGAACTATGGAAGAAAAAGACGTTGATGATGATGTTGCGCCAACCCCAAATAAATTGGTATAAGGACAAGAGAATGGTGATGAGATCAAACCAAAACCAAATAATCCGGTTCTAAAGTCTATTCAATCAACTTTATACAAAATCTAGTTCTACTAAACTCTAAAATACCTCTGCAAAATGCTAATTTTAAAATGATTAACCCTTTGCGATCAATGGTCTTGGAACATCTCCTAAAGATTAGTTGCATTCAGACGTCATCCTTCCATTTCCCATTTATATTAATTTGATCGTAAATGTCGACAATATCGATAATAATAAAATATCGATATCGATTGCGATAAAAAATATACAGCGCCGTAAACGTGAAAAAGTACGTTAGTTTATCTAATTCAGATCAAATGAAATGTTGGAGGCTGCTTTATTTACTATCAGTAGGGGCAATTTTAGATAAAATACGTTTAACATTAGAAAAATCTAAACATCTAAACATTGATAGCCGTTAATCGACCTTTTTTGTTTGTTTATTTTATGTTTCATCGAGCTATAAAGACTCTTTAGTGTTATTAGTTTTACGTAACAAATTACACATAGTGTTTTTCCTGGTGGTAACGAAAACTGATAAAAGTGGATCTTTATTAATTTATACACCTGATACTTAGAACTCCAACGCACGTTTGAGTATTAAAAAAATACTAGGCACTAAAAAGATTTTCTAGTAAATAAAGCCAAAATATAAAACACTAGTTGCGCCCCGCGGTTCCACCCGCATAAGTCTCGGTCCCGTGGTATTATAGCGATAAAAAGTATCCTATGCCCTAACCCTGGTCAACTCGTGTCCCTTCATTCAAATCCGTTCAGCCGTTTTAGCGTAACAAACAAACATACAAAAAATCAAAGCTTTTCTCTTTATAATACCTATTAGTTTAGAAAAACGAATTAGCTATCAGCACAAGTAAATACAAGCTGCCATTTTGTTTAGCTCACCTACGTTGAATATACTGTTTGATAATTTTTACGACCGCCAACAACAGATTAGCGGCTGCTATCATATTTTTCTCCCACTTAGATTAGCAAGGAAACTAATAAACAGCCTATCAAAAAGCCGTAACGCAAGCCAAATGATAAAAGCTTACCTCCAACATCGGTTTTCCACTTACACTTACTTTTAAAAGCAATAGACGTTACTTTATCATTACCTTATCATATAACATACGCTGGTGCGTTTGAATCTTTAACGCGTCCAATGGCAAAGTTTAGAAGTATCGTTGCACTTACCAAGTAAGGAAAGTATGAAATAGTGTTCTTCTTCAGTATGTACCGGATGCGCTGCGGTACTTTATACTGATAGCCGCATATTTCATATTGTGTATTGTTGCTCCCCGATACAAATATGGGAAACTTTTGAAAACATCACTTATGTTAGTTGTGCGGAATTAGTTTTGATAGTTTGCGGTGTTGTATGCGAGCTTTCGGGTCGTTTCGTTGTTCGGTAAGTAGGTTGCAGTGTATGTATTGAAATTGTCGACAAAGTGTGACTTTAAAAATGGTGGTGATTTATGCTTGGCTTGGCTTTCATTTTCGCGTAATAAGGTGCTCAAGTAAAGGCTGGTAAAGCAGTAATGACATGGTTGGAACACATTGATGAATAAACAGCCTATAATGTTCCCACTTCTGGGACACAGGCCTCCTCTCTGTGAGAAGAGAGCAGTGGCGGCCCTTTTTTTTTTTTTTTTGTCGCTGAGAAATGCTTTACGCATGCCCGCCAAGATGGTATGGCGGGACCCACATGCCCCCCAGGTTGGGGGGCTACGGGAATGGCCGAGAACACCTGGCCATTCCCGTCCCACAAGGTGGAGGCCTGTGCGATGCAGGCAACGGTGCCCCCGCACCCGTTCCCTGCTGGCCCCCACGCCCGCACGCAGAGGATAGGGAGAGCGGCAACGACACACCGACACTCCTCTCCCGCCGCGGCCTCCAATCCTCAGCCGCGATGTCTCCCTCACGGGGGACACCGCGGCCCGCCTCAGGTAGGCTGCGATGTCGCCAAAGCGGCACCGCAACCTACCCTACGGCCGCTACGTCGTCGGCTTCTCCGCCAAGCCCTGACGAGCGGCCCCCGCTGGGGTTCCTCTTAGCTTCACCGTGGTACCCCCATACCACGGCTACTGAGCCCCCCCGCCTCGACAATGCGGGAACCCACCGGGGGGGGAGCAGTGGCGGCCCTGTGGTAACGGCCGCAACTTACCCAGCTCATAAATTCGAACCCAAACAGGCGCTTTACTTTGTGTAAATTATTTTATCACCACTGTTCTCAAAACGGTGAAGGAAAACATCGCGAGAAATCACATGTCCAAAAACCAAAAAATCAAAAATATGTGACATGTTCAAACCCGCACTGGGCCCGCGTGGTGGATTACGGCCCACTGACAAACAAAAAAATCTAATATTTATAGAAAGTCAACGAAAACATTGTAAATTACCGTTAGTGGAGAAAAGTAAAACCAGTAATAAAAACCTGGACCAAAGGTCTTCCACGTAACCCTTCACCACATAAAAACTATAAACTTTTTAGTACCTTAATTGAGAAAAGGTTTCCCGTGTGTTTCATGTAAACAGATAAGGAAACTATACAACTGGCTCTCGACATCTGCTCTAACAATATCGTGTTCTGATAAAATCGTATCAAAGAAGATAGCGACATGACAAAGGCAGCGCTCAACAGTGTCATAGGTGAAGATCGTGTATAGGTAAACAGTTCTCAAACTAAACGTCATTACCATATCAAATACATTCTAAACGTAAAATAAGCATTAACTCTTCTATCTCGCTCTAAAGCTACATGTTAGACAGGAAGAGTGATATTCATTGATGCGAGTAATGCATACATTTGCATACCGTGGTACAGAGCGGGTGTGAGATTTGCATACAAGTGCGCGAGTGACAGATTTCGGTCACATCAATGTTGATTCCCTTACTAACGGTGTTTGGGAAAAAAGCAATCGAAACTATTGGATATGCTTTTGTTCTTCACTGCAAGAACAAGGTACATTCTTAAAAGAGCTTTGTTCTCAATTTCATAAAAACGAACTCACTTGTTTTCAAAGTACGACTTTTGTGAAGTATAAATGCTATTTAAGAGTATTTCTGTCAGTAGGTTTAGTCCGTTACAGTCCGTTCACGGTTATTTTACCTCTGATTTTGCATCACTGTCCAAATCACAGTGATCTTTAATCTCATTCTAATAAGGTTGCTGTTGGGTTGCTATCATTGACAAGTCTGTCAAAAACATTGCGATCTTTATTCTGGTTTCAATAAGGTTGCTGTTAGGATGCTGCTGTCAGAGGTTAAATAACTATGAACGGATTGTTGGTTACAAAAATATATTTTTTAAATTGTATGGGGTCGGTTTTCTTCTACACGGTCTACATCTTGCTATGGGGGTAAATATATCAATACATTTCACTACTATTGCATAATGGAACAATTTATTATACTTTTTATATCTTCGAATAATAAAAATCTTGAATGATCTTGTGTCATTCAAGATTTTTATTATATAATTCAGAGTGCTAACGAGCCGTAATAAAAATGTTAAATTACTGACCTTGTAGCAATAATCAAGATTTTCTTCACAGACGTATTTCTACAAGAAAAATGGACTCAATTCGAAGAAGCAGCTGGTATGAAATGGAAATCTATCGACGAAAAACTTTGACAAAAGACTATGATTAAAAATCCGAGCTCAATTGATTGATGAAATTCAATTGACATCTTAAGGTTTTTCTCCAAAAAAGAATATTTGGGCCATCACAAAAATGTTAAGAATGATCTGCTCTTCGGAAATATGGGAACGAATTTCGGCGGTAATTAATGATTACTTTGATTTCTATACTCATTTTGTGTAAATTTGAAGATATTAAATAGTGTTTTTCACATTTTCTCTACCTTTACCTTTTCTTCTAATTTTACATAGTAAATTGTCCAAGGGAAGGGAATAAAGGGCAGACTTAATTTAATGGCAATTTTCTTAAAATTATTTTATTAGCCATTAATGTCGCACTGCCCATCTCTCCGAGTGCATTTACGGGACGGAGTGGGCCGGACACGTCGCGCGAATGCACCTGGAGAGATGGGCAAAGATCGTCACTCACTGGACGCCTGAAGGAGGACATCGCCGTCGAGGTAGACCACGACGAAGGTGGTGTGACGATCTAATGAGGTTTGCAGGGCTAACATGGCCAGAGATCGCTCAAGACAGGGAAGTTTGGACGGAAAAAGGGGAGGCCTTTGCACAGCAGTAGACACAAAATAGGCTAACAAAAAAAAATAAGTCCCAGTGCTGAGCAACGGCCTCTCTACTTTCCTTCCACTAATGAATTCTTCTAATAATGGCAATTAATCATAAATAATCATTTTCAGTATAATTACAGTATTATATCAGCTTAAGCAATGCTTTTATTGCTAATTTACGCGTTACTCTTCATTAAGTAGGATTTAACCAAGATTTTCGACGGCACGGTTGGCGCAGTGGTTAAGCGATTGACTGCTGCGCTGCGTGTCGCGGGTTCGATTCCCGCACGGAACAAACATTTGTATGACCTACATGTATTTGTTCCGAGTCTGGGTGTTTTTCTATCTATAATATGTATGTATTTACAAAAAAAAAAAAAAAAAAAATGTATATAAGTAGTTTATCAGCCATCTTGTTACCATAACACAAGCATTAGGTTGCTTAGCTTGGGACTAGATGGCGCTGTGTGAAATGTCCAGGGATATTATTATTATTATTATTATTTATGCGCGTTACCTGTGCCTACTTTCGTCCACAATATTTCAAAGTAAGAATGATCAGCATCCGTATTCGGTACCCTCCGAATTCGAATCGAGTCCCATATGAGTTATCGGAACAAATAGTAAACCGGTACGAGCCCCAGGTCACGCATCAGTCACAGGATGGCAGCCTCGTACGTCATCTGTCAAAACTCTAACGTTCCGGTTTAATGGATTATTGAATACGCCCGTTTTCAATCAACAAACGGACGCTTTTTTGCGGTGAATCGTGTCACAAAATTTTAGTTGTATGATTTGTTATTCTTAGTGAAGTGTGGGCGGTATGTTATGCTTAATTGTTGTGATGGATGCTTCAATGGATATGTAGGTTTCGGTACGGCAATTTGGGTAATAGCTGGACACTGTGTGGGTATGTTTGTAGTGTAAACAAACTGCCAATAGTGATAGGCGTATGACCTGTGATGTTGTTTTTAGCATAGAACGGGGGTGGCGTATGGGCGTTTCACTTTGATATTATGTTAAAAAGATGGACATCATTTTGTGCTCTAATAATGACATATCTACTATGTGAGTAAGTAGTTTAGCAATACCATTATTATCTCTAAAAAATTAATGTATTTTTTCCTTTTATGGACATATTTGCTTGGGTTTGGATGAAAAAAGGGGAGGCTTATTTCCCAGCAGTGGGACACAAAAATATAACTAACCTTACAAAAAAAAAAAGAATAAAATTAATTGACCACCATCTCAGCTGATGGTAAGCTAAGATGTGGTTGGCGCTTGTCTAGCATAATCAGCCCATAATTTTCCCATTGCTGGGACATAAGCCTCCTCTCTGTAAGAGGGAGTGAGCCGTAATCCACCACGCGGGCCCAGTGCTGGTTGATAGATGTCACATGTCTTCGAATTTTTGGTTTTAGGACATGCCGGCTTCGTCACCATGTTTTCCTTCACCGTTTTGAGAGCAGTGGTGATAAAATAATTTATACAAAGTAAAGCGCCTGTCTGGGTTCGAACCTACGACCTATAAATTCGTAAGTTACGACTGCTAGCACTGGGCCAGCACTGCTCCTTGTTGCTTGTCCTAACCTTATCACTTGAGACTCCCAGAACGGGCAATATTTCCCATCTATCGTTAGAATCGTATCGTTGGAAACCATGGTCAACAGACTCAATTTAACAGGCTAAAGGACAGGTAACTGGATTTCAAGATGATCGAATGCTCCAGATTTATGCAGATGGTATTCAATACGAATACGTTGAATACAAGCTTTGTGTATGTCTGTTTCACGTTCCAATTGTTCACATGGTAGACAATATATCTGCATTGGTATTGGTATATCTTGAACAATGAGTCAAGCATATGTTGGCACATATGTTGACACATTGGCTTCTGTTATACTGTTTTTCCTTGTATTGCAAGGTTGGGCAGAGGTGATAGTTCACACTTTTGACAGATACGTATGTTTTAAGTCCCTTGATAGGGCGCGCTTCATTGGCCGCCCGAAACTTAGAAAACCTTAATAAGATATTGACTGAACCTGGAATGGAAACCCAGGACTACATAACTTCCGCGGGTTGATCGAAAGAGATACCGTGGCCCCTGGCACAGACAACTGAAGGAACACGGGTGGGTTTTAGTCAGTAAAAGTCTGATACGCCCTTCCGCTCAGCCCAGAGCGGGAGAGGTAATTTGATAATTTCCCACCCAAAAAAAAAGGACTACATAATGTAACCTCCTACCGTACGCTCTGTGTCCCAAAACATGCAGTCAAGGTGACCTCTGCACTACCACCGACGACGCCGTGAAAGTGGCGGAGTTTCGGGCCAACAAGATCTATAATACAGTCGTGCCGGCGACACGAAGAAGAAAAATGTAACGAGCCAGTTTTCATTGCATGCGATCTAGAAACCAGTGTATGTCCGTAATTTATTATAAGCCTGTGTTGTCCCACTGCAGAGTAAAGGGTGGTCCAAGTATTGCTGCTCCGACATGCGACAGATGTGGCCAGCACAGTTCCACTTTAGTCCAATAGCTGTGCGACCAGCGTCCGCTATTTGTGTTTTGGAACGAAGTAAAGAGTTCCTAATGCGGTCTGTGAATTTAACACCTAGTATACTTCGTTCCATAGCCCGTTGGCGGACTCCAATTGTGGACCATGTGCCCGTAATTTGCAAGATAAAATCAATTTGTAAAATATTTAGTTTTCTGTTTCTGTAAAAGGGACAAACTAGTGTACTTAAAATCAGTTACGCCTTTTAAAACAAACAACTATCCAAAACTGACGTCCTTCTTGATTCGGTTAAAACGCACACATGTATTCGCGTTCCTTTTAAGACAGTTCCACAATGTTGCAAAGTTGTTTAAGGTATTTAAAGTGTTTCTCACAACAATGGAACTACAACAGTGCTCCAGAAACGGGCTTATATTATTAAAATAATAACTCCCACGTATTCGGATATTCGCGGCTCAATCGCCTCCGATAGCACGTAACCAGTTGAACATGACCTGCATAATTGAAGAATATAAAGAAGAATAGAAGAATCGCTGGGGTCAAGCGTTAGTGGTCGTGTTATCCAACCCACGCACGCTGCTTTATTGGTCGGAATTGCCCCTAAACGTTACCAATGAGGCGTTTGTTGTTGTATATTTACGGCACCTCCAGACTTGCATAGTAAGAGAGCCCGCACCGATATAATAAAGCGCAAGATATATGAAGGTCTGCTCCTCATGATTGTTGAGTAACAACGGTTTATTCAAGAAATTGGAAGTCTTTTACCCAATTTAGTCAAAGAATTTCGTTTATAGTCTACTTAGCCATGTATTTATACTGCTTTATTAGTTCAGTATCAAAATTACAAAACGTTTTGTTTTATGTTTTCCTTAGCATGGTAAAAGTATTTAGAAACGTATTTTTAACGAAATTACTTTCGTAAAGAAATGTACAACAAAAACAAATATTGTATTTACCGAGAGTCGGAACAAGGATAAACATTCAAAAGTTAAGAAAAGAATAATCTTTTGCTCATTTTTGTACACGTGTATTTTTAGAGTAGCCATGTTTTAATTAACCAAGGATTTTCAGGTTTACGTACGATACCACTGAGATTGGGCAATCGAAAAAGGTTAGAGACAAATGTCTACACATTAGAGATGACCAATTTATCATCTACAGGGTGGCAGGAAAATTGACGCGCAAACTGTAACCATGGATTCAGAACATGATAAGACCCCATAGCGTCGAAATTTTTCGTCGGTTATCAAAAAATTAATCTTCTGTTTCATAGAAAAGTGCAATACCTACGCGGTCAAAATGTATGGAACAGCAATATTTTTTTTTTTAATTATCGACGAAAAATTTCGACGCTATGGGGTCTAAACTCATGTGCTGGATCCATGGTTACAGTTTGCGCGTCAATGTCCCTGCCACTCTGTTTACTATACTGCATATAAATAAAATTGAAGTGTCTGTTTGTAATGTTAAAATAACAGCTTTTTACTAAATGCATAATTACTATATGAAATTAGTATTTACAACAATTTTTTTTTTTCGTTTTTGTCTGTCGGTCTGTTTGTTCCGACTAATCGCCGAAACCACTGGACTGACAGTGACGAGACTCTCACTGACAGATAGCGGATGTTACAAGGAGTAAAGAAAAAAAGAGACCATAGCTAATTCCTTATAAAATAAAACAATATGAATTAATACGTAAGTGTGTTCCCCCGTTTGATAAATTTCTACAGTAAAAAGGTTTTATACATTTCTACAGTTCAAACTATGATTAAGGCGGATCAAACACTACAATGCACCACGCGACGGGGCACGGGAAACGAAGGCACTCTCCCTTGATTTTGTATATATATATATATTTTATAGTAATAATTTGTATGTGTATATAACGTATTTATGTATTTGTGTACCTAGTTTTAAGAGTTCTTTTTTATTATTATTTTCCCTCTCAACCAAAGCACCTGCCATCTAATCTTTTCACCACCCTTGGTTGACTGGTAGAGAATGCCTAAGGCATTAAGTCCGCCTTCGTGCCTTTTTGTGCGAAAAGTTTAAATAAATAAATTCCCCGCAGAAGCGCGTTTTTATTGAATTTGTATGTAATAAAACACGTGCTGGGGCGCGTTAACTGCGCCCCGTCGCGTGACGCGTTGTAGTGTGTGATCCCCTTAAATATCAAAAATGTCTAAAGCATCATAATGACATTATGGAGAAATATGTAAAGAATATTTTTCAGTCAAGAAAATAAAATGTGGCAAAATAGTTCCCGTGGAGGGTGAGTTCTAATGAAACGTTTCCTATTTTGCGTTTCGCTTTAGGAAAACAAAGTTGAAAAGCCTAAATTATAACTAGTCACGTAGTTTCTAAACTAATTTGTATAAATCAAGAGAAACATGCTAAATTCAAACTCGTGTAGGCACAGCAACTTTGATATTAACTCTACCAATATTAACCCTTTCCACCTACAACATCAGATTTGATAAGAAGTGGGGTTAGATTGCCAAGGGTTATATTTATACCTAAATGTTCTGGGGTTAAAGGCTTTCCGCTGATTTTTAGCTGAACCATGGACGAGTGATTACTCTAGGGAAACGTGTTACCGCTATATGCCAGATTAAAATTTTTGATTAGAAAATTAGAAATAAAACAGCGTAAGGAAAGTTAATTAAAATTGAAATTAATATACTCGTACTTTCAGGTGTAGTTTTTCAAAATGGAATTTTAAACTGAATTACCTGAGGGACACAATTATTAATTTTACTTTTTTTTGTAGTTTACGAAAATGGTGATGACTCAGTAAATTTCCCTGGAGAGCATAAGATAACTTAGCAATATTATCCAGGTAGGTTCTAAAAATACCTAGGTAGGTCCTGGAGTGGAGGACGCCGCCAGCTAGATGGACGGACGACCTAAAGAAGGTATGGCTGGGACAGACTTGATGCGGAAGGCGGAGGACAGAGTTGTGGCGCAGCCTGGGAGAGGCCTATGTCCAGCAGTGGACTGCAGCTGAGTTGAGGTTCTAAAAATAAGTCGCAGATATTTCGTTAATAATAAAATTCTAAGACACACGATCCCGCCAGTGTTTGCCTATTACTCGATACATAAAAAGAGCACATTAAAATTTATTAGAAAACAATGTCGACGAACGTAAACAAAACCAGGGGGATGTTAATGTAAAACTATTTGATGTTCATACTCCTTTGAGCTGAATATTTGTTTATGTAGTTCACAGCATATTGATAGCTTTGAGTCGAAAGAGCGTAGACGACGGTGGACCTAATGTCCCTTACGCCTTTTGTGCCCGAAGCTATCAATATTTTTTAAGGAACAGTCCTTTGTTGGGGACATGGGTCTCCTTCTGTGGGCGCGAGTCGATGTTTGCACAATTTAGAGTGTTTATTATCCCCTCTGAGTGTTTGTGCGAATAGGAATGTAAAGTACATTACGTAGATGTGGATCATATTTTAGGATACGTCTGCATTAATGGTAGAATAGCGGATTTAGGCGATGGACAATGGTAACTATGGTCTATTCAAGTTTATGTTTGCAATTGATATTATTTCAAGTTAAACACATATCAACATTATGTTAGTGGTAATTAAGTAGATTTCAGAGTGACTAGCACTATTGAAAAGTTATTAAAATATTTGAAGTTGTAGCGTAAACTAAACTTTATTGTGTAGGAGTTAAATTTATTTTCCCAAAAGCTCATATTTGTTTACTTACATGTTTGGCAAAAGAATCGCGAACGCAGATTAGATGTTACTGATTAATATTTTTAGGTATAATTACGCTCGTTAATATTCATGCAAATGACCAATATACAATACCCAGAACTCTGGAGAAATGATGATAATCTATACATATTATAATGAAGTTTTCGAAGCTGTCTGCGTGACAGCGTTGTTCTTCTAAACTATGCAACGGATTCTGATACGGTTTTCACCATAATTTAGAAAATTGATTCCGGAAGGTTTATGTGTATAAACGTTCATATAATAAAGAAATATCGATATTGCTATTTTAAGGTGATAAAACCGTACAAAGTATAGAGTTCTACATTTTTACAACTACGATATGATGTGCTAGGTCAGTACCATAGTAAAAGCAAACAAGTACGACATCTTCATACATTCGCACCGCGCGCGGTTTGTATGTGAGCGCGCTCGTACATATGCGTCGTCGCACGCACACACTGACAAAATTTATCGCTGCTAAAGGTGCGCCAGTCCTGGCTGTGACGCCGGTAATATCGCCCGCGCCCGCGCACGCTTCGCCGCTGCCCTGCTGCTCGTAATAAATAATTTGTACGTGTACCTACCTACCTCCTTTAACTACAAAGACTTCATAATCATTTAATTTTATTTGAATAAATACATGATTCAGTAAAACCACGTTTTTATTAGTCATATATTTCGATCGTAATTTTTCAAATAACTAAACAGATAACATGACGTAGGCAATGAAAAAAATGTAGTCGGCTCTGGTCTATGTACTTACACACGGCTACACGTCAAGCTATACAAAACCAGTTTGTCTTGGCCTCACTTTGCATGATATTTTCTCACAATGAACGGTCAGCTAATACTACTGGTTTTGCATAGCTTGATGTGTAGCCGTGTGTAGAAAAAATAATTTAAAAAAACTTTGTATTAAAGGTCCCTGATGCTTACCCTACAGGGGAACATTGTTTTGTATAGAGATTGACTATGCATTTTTGACGATTGAATAAAGTATAAGTGACAGCCCTACGAGTTTAGGCTATTATCGCTCGCTCGGGGCTTGAGTTGGCGTACTTGTTTGCTTTTACTATGTCAGTACCTAGCAGAAAATAATATGTTTTATCATTGAAGCATACATAACATCACGCTTGTATTCCCCACAGGGTTTAGGCAGAGGTGGAGGACCTAAACATCCGTATATATGTACATCCTCATTTCGCCAGTTCAGTTTAAGTCAAATATAATATTGTACCAATGACAACTCCATTTTTAGGTTCATGCAATCAACTTCCAGTCCAAGGTTACCTGGAAGAGATAGCAGAAAGCGATAATGTCGCCCATTGCAGGTTTTGTAGTGTAAAATGTATTTTTTGCTATGTATTTTTTGGTGTACATATTATTATATAAATAAATAAACATAGCACGAAAAGCTACATGGTTTAAGTATATAAATCGTTAACTAAACAAGCGTACCGTGTAGATATAAATAACTGAACATTCATACCTATGTATAAAAATATTGATAGAAAAAATACAAGTTATGTAGGCAATATTTTATACTTTTTATTCATTCATAAATTTTTCCGTAGGTATGTCAATATCATTACCTATTCATTTATTTGTCTAATATTTATGTGACTTAAATCATAATTTTATGAATATTTACTGTCAAGTTCTGAATAAACTTAAAATCTTCATAATTTATGAAATACATAGGTAGTTATCATTATGGGTAGAATCAAAGATGACTGTATAGGATATTAGCCTCTTTATTCATAAACGTAGCTTAAAGTTAAGTAGTGATTAGCGACTGTTAACCACAAATTTTTGAAGTTTGAACGTCACTTAACTTTAATCATCGTTTATAAATAAGCCCCCTAAATATTATCTAACTATATAATAAATAACTAACATCATTCCTGTAATTCTCAAAGAGTAAAGCAGAGAGGTGTTTCCTTAAATAGTGCATCTAAATTTCGCCAGCTATGTCATAAATAAGTACTGTCAGAAAAAACATCAATCCGCTGACCGAAAACACCATGCCCTCACTCTAACTAACACATCGCAATTATTAAGACTGCCTGGTGGCGGATTCACATCGCTCCCCAGTTGCTTCATGTTTACATTACCGTTGCCATGGTAGCTTTGTTTACTATTTGTCCGCCGGTGGGATAGCTACACGGATTCGGAGGTGGTTCCGGAATTCTGGGAGCGCAAATATCACGAAGCTTCCCGATCCACATCGGTGATCAATACGGACGGAATTTTACGGTTCGACTAATATTTCGACACTACAGTTTTACGATTTATCCGTGAAGCTGTGTAATATTTGAGGATTTCCTTTTCAAGTTTTAGTTTGTTTAATTTTTTGGATGTACGTAATCCATTCCTCGCTCCAAAAAAGTAAGTACCTACCACTAACTTAATAATAGAAGACTACTTCTAACGACCTTCCTTCCACATCACAAAAATAAACTCGGGTAGGTACCCATGTAACCGACACACAACTAAATTACAAGCCTCAAGCCCAACTCTATTCAATTCAGAGTTTGCACTAATTATCTGCGTATGCATCGGACTGCCGACGGCTTTTTCAAACCGGCCTTAATTTTCGCGACAGTCTGTCTGATGTCGAATGTGTCAGTCCGTGACGTGCCGTGACGTTCGGCTGCTTTGATGTGCCTCCGGCCTGCACACGACAAGTACGGCATAAAAAAGTATAATTTATTTTTCAGCGATGCGGTGTAGCTATGTATTTTTGAAATAATTTCGGCTGCGAATTTGAAGTGTGGGAAATTTAGGTTTTGGGGTTTAAATAAAAAGAGCGCTTTAATTAGGAAATACGAAAAGGTTTGTTCTGTCTGTTTACCCGTTGGTTTGGAACGAGACACTTCTTAAAAATATCAACATCTACCTATTTAAGCAGGTCAATATCGACCTAGGGATAATTTTATATTTATCAAACAGAACACTAACTCTTTTAAATCCCTCAAGCCCATTCTAAAGCAGATTATGTCCTAAAAACATAACTTATATCATCTTTTATTTAAAGGTTGCACAGTATTATTAACTTGACAAATTCCCAATACCCCCGTATCAAACTGAAATAGCCTGTAATACCATCAGGTAAGTTCCACAGTAAATGCAAGATTATGTTTGCAAAAAGCACACCTCGGCATCCAAAGGGCTCGTTACAAAAGAATGTCTAAAACGCCTCAGCTGTCTGAGCGACGAAATGCAATAATTGAAGGAAAAACTCACTGAAATATTGTGTAATTATATTTGGACGCTGACAATTTATCTGGACGAGCAAAAACTTATCTGGTGTAAAGATTGACAGCGCATTGGCGTCATTTCGTCTTTTCTTTGGAAGCGACGCCGACTGGCTAACTTACATAGTTATCGGGCCACAGGCCACAGTTTCCAGTTTTTACGCTTTTAGAATCATATATTTTTATTCAATTAACCTGCTTCGTTTATTTTAGATGGCTTTGAAAAAGTATAACTAGCTTTTCCTATCATTGTCAAACACTTGTCAAGTCATTATTTTGCTTGCATGTCCACTGTAGAACTATTATTATGCTTACTTTTAAATGTCGCAACACCATGCTGAGATATGAGCCTTTTGGCATCGTGCAGGACTTTCTGTTTTTTATTTCTTTTTATATAATTTTATTATTTATATTTGTATGATTGTTTTTAGTTTAGTTTCTGGTCTTCCTGTGCGAGTCACAATAAATACTTTTTCTTTCTTGTCTTACCTTTTAGACTTGCCACGTTTTTGAGTTTTATTCGCCACCACAATTTTGGTCTCTCTAGAAGTATCAGTTGTTTTATGCATCTTTTATAAGAGATGTTAGAATTATGTTCATATTGGTAAAACTGTTGCGTAACCAAAGTTTTGAAGTTCACTTTACACATATTGTCTGTATCGTATTGTTACAAAACATAGAACAATGTTTAGAAAGCCCCAAACTTGCTCTTACGCAACTGTTATCAAACGTAAAGCAAATCCCAACAATGCCTTTGTATCGACTTTCGTCACAAACCAAAACTATCATGTTTTCCTACAACTTTTGGAACTTGAACAGTAAAGAGCTTGATTAATTGTCCCTTTAAATCGTATACGCGGTGTTTTTGTCAAGATGACGACTAGGTACAAGCAGTGACATGTTTCATGCGTCAAATTTTAGGACAAACATGGACGCCCATCGGTGGGCGCGCGCGCACCGCGTCCCTTTGAGCAATAAAATTCCTAAATCGGATAATAAAAATTTAACATTATTGATGTCCCATACGATGTGTAGATAATGTGTCTAGTATATGTAGTTATTTGTTTTTAGATAATATCAGTGGCAATTAAAATCATGTTTTAACGTGTGCGTACTAAAGTATGTAGTGTAGTATTTTATTGCGTGTTTATTGTGTTGTTTTATGTGTAAATAGATACCTACCTACTTAATCAAAATGATAAATTATTATTAATATAATTATTATTTTAGACTTACCACCAGGATTACCACCAGTTTACAGTGTGAAAAAATAAAATCACATTAATCACATTGTAGGTATTATCCAATAATTGGTTAAAATAACATGGTTACTAGGGTTTAATTCCCAGAAAAATAATTTTATTTTTTACAATCTGTGTTAAAATTTTAACAAATTTGCGTTCTAAAGGCGTTGCATATACTAGTCTACCTACAGTGCACAGCATTTGCATTTAGTCAAAACGAATAGTTGAATCAAATAATAATACGTCTGACGGTGAGAATATTGTGATTTTATTTATTAAACACCAGCATGGAACTTCAAATGGACACTCTGAGGAATTTAATTGAAGCATTCCTTTACCAACAAATATACCAATCAGTATTTTAGGTAGTTGATAGATAAAATTATGGCTGTGTATTAGACGTTCTGTACAAAAATGTAATTTGGATTGTACCATTTTTTTAATGAAAAAGCAAAAGTTACGGTGAGGTCACAAGACCCCTTACAATCGTCCAATAAAACCTGTACAAGTATGTTTCAAGTAATACCTACATTGGTAATCAATTTTTTTTGTTTTGCCTTTCGAAAATGCTTTTTATGTGCCTGTCTAAAATAAATGATTTGATTTTGAATTTGGTAATTGAAACTAATAAATATTGTCGCGATGGCAGGTGGCTGTCGAAGGACCGATGGCCAGTGGAGCAGACGAGTCCAGGAGTGGCGACCGCGTATTGGCAAGCGTAGTGTGGGACGCCCCCCAGCTAGATGGACGTACGACCTAAAGAAGGTGGCTAGGGTAGACTGGATGCCTAAGGCGGAGGACAGGGTATCGTGGCGTAGTCTGGGAGAGGCCTATGTCCAGCAGTGGACTGCGATAGGCTGAGTTGATTGATTGATTGACACATTGCCAAGAAAAAAAATAGGCAAAGATAGGAATCTAAACACTAGAGCCAAATAGAGGAAATTCCTATAATTTGTCATAGCAACACACGCTATTAAATAGGTGATTCATAAATTCAACGATTCATTTTATTGCCCTACATAATAACTTTAAAAAAACAGTCGTTTTCCAAACGTATTGCAAACGTCTAATAAGCAAACCTGCTAAGGAAATTTTATTGGTATAAGTGATTTACAGCGCTTTTGCGATAAGTCGACGTTCAAATTAAACGTAGACCCAAACATTCACCAATTGTACTTCCTTTATTATTATTCCCTTTACTGCTTCTCCAATACGAAATTGCGAATAACTATTTCGGTGACGATATTCTCTGCCCACTTGGACTTGAATTTATAGAGGTTCATTCAATACTTACTGGTGATACCGTTTTAGATAGAATTTAAGCGAGTCCTTATATTATTTGTGTAAGTGTGCCTTATGTTTGAACTGAACTTCGATTTGCTGTAGTTTAGTGGGACTTTAAACTATTACAAATTTAACAGCATCTACTGGTGGATTTTGATCTGCCAGTTTATGTTTATTATTGCAATCTTGAAATGGTTTTAAGACCCCATGAATTTTGGCGATCAAATTCTAATCATTTTCCTCGGTATTACTTCGTTCAAAAACAGTTCTAAGTATATGTCGACTTGTGCCTTCAGGATCTTTAGTATCATCAGTCATGCATTTTGCTATTGATTGCTTTATTCCCTGCAAATAATCGTTCATCGACTCTTTCTAGTAGTCTTTCGTGTCTTTTGGTTGGCACTCCCACATTCCCACTTCCTGGTTAGGGAAAAAATAATTAATTCTCCTAATTCTCTCAACTGTAGAAGTATATAATAAATTCACCAAAATGTTCGTGGGCATCTACTTAATTTCATCCATATTCATCCAACCCCTTTACCGTGAAACATACTAAATCATGGCAGGCATTAGCAAGCATTATAAAGTAAAGCCCCGTATCAGCGTTTACCGATGTCCCTTTACGGGAGGTCGGTGTTAGCATTAAACATCTTTAGCTAACCCAGTTTGTTGTGTTAAAACTTCTATTCGCATCCCCTACCATAAGAATTGTGAAAAAGAGTAAAGTTCTTCATTAATAATTTGTAATGTCTTATTATAAGAAAAAAACATTATAGTTTCCTTTAACAGAATTGCACATAACTTTAAACACTAACACTTCAAAATTAAAGTCGTTTATTTGCATAATATCCGACAGGTACAAAAGATGTTACACAAAATTTCAGTGCAAAGACACATTCCGCCATGTAAGGATGGCATTCCAATATTTAATAGATAAAGTAGGTATGTTGTAACATACAGTAGCATAAACAGCCTATAATGTTCCCACTACTGGAACACAGGTCTCCTCTCGGTGAGAGGGAGTGGGCCATAACCCACCACGTGGGCCGAGTCCGGATTGGTGGATGCCACATGTCTTCAAATCTTTGGTTCTAGGATATGCCGGTTTCATCACGATGCGATGCTTTCCTTCGCTTTAACAAATTTATGAACGAAAATAGCAATGACAAAATAACACTCACGGTGTGTTTATGTGAATCTTCAACGATATGATGGGGCAGGTGAAGTTATATAGTGAATTCTGCAAATAATATACGCAGAAATTTGTTCCTTTATAAGACAAGCGGACCAGCCAACCAATCATGGAATTCGTTGGATAGAGGTGGTTTAGATTTTTTATAATGTTCGTATTTTTTTTATTTATTTATTTTATAATTTTATTTACTCAGACAACCATTGATCCATTACATTAATAATACATTTAAATTGTTAGTATGAACTTAAAAAACTATGTTAGTATCTAATAACTAAAAGAGACTTAGTCTTTTGGGTGAGGCTCCACACCATTGGGCTATCTAGCTTACTGCTTATTACCTCCAGGATGCTGTTACTGCTCCCACGCAGTCTGCTTAGCAGTGAGGCTGTCTTTTTGCGCCAGGTGGCATCAAAGCCGTCTGTGCGCGACTCAGCGAACATTGTTGACGCACGTATTACTATATTCTTTGAATCATTGGTCATCATCATTTTGGATCACTATAACTTAAAATAATAACGTAGGACCTACGAATGATAGGATGACGCAGATTGACCTGCTACTCAGTCTGCATCATCACCCTTTCTGGCTAGTTTTAAATATTCCGTAAACAGAATCCCGCAAAGCCGCTACCAATGGTAGGCGCCATGAATGCTAACAGGCCGACCGCAAACGGATCAATGGAGCCCTTTGATCCAAGCTCTCACCTGTCTTCCTTGAGTGCCCTGGTCTTTCGCAGACTAGACACTTTAGCCTCTACTCAAGCCAGCCTATAGCATAGGGGCGATGTTTACTTTATATCTCTATGCAACACACAATATACAGAGTAGGCGTAGGTACAATGGAAATGTCTTACGTAAGCCTCGTTGGCGTGCTTTGGCCTAGATCGGAAATTTAGTATAACTTTGTTGTAGATATTTTTTATACCCCCGGAAACAAGATTTAGTGTGTGCTACATTACTTTGTAAAATAAATCTACCATTTTCCGGCAAAATTGCCAATGTAGCTAGATTGGAAATGTTGTTCGTATAATAAATAAAATGGGTTACATAAAATAGTGTAGGGACACATTTAAATATAAATGCTTTTTCACGCCGACACGTCACCATATTGAATAATTACAACAGATGTTACATTAAATATGAAAATACTTTAATAGAACGTCATAAAAATAAAAGCTTATAACTATGAATCTTAGTAATCCGGTGTGAAAGGAAAATCATAACAGTTTGATATAATTTATTAATCACGAGTGTTGGGTATAAACGTGACAAAATAAAACACATAAAGACTCGGACAACGTTATCGTTTTGAATTTTGTTTTTTTCCTTTTTAATCTGAGAAATGTTTTTGTAAAATATTTTGTGAATATGTCCAATGAGCGACCGATAAAAAGGGGTGTTTGTATTTTGTGGGTCCGGTCTCGATTTGAATCATAATAGTGTTTGAAATTTATTTGCTCGTAAAATGGGAGTGTTACCGGGTTGGCTTGTGACAAAGGCGGTTTTATCGCGGCCGGTGAGCGATCGTAAATTTTACTTCGGCTGTCAAAACATAGTGTGGTGCGAGCCTTATTCCTGTGGAGTGCTCCGATACACATTCAGTGACTCATATTTAGTGCTCAGTATATATACTATCAGGTTTTATGTGGTACAAAAAATAAGTAACTTACGACAGGTTATAAAAAAGTAAGTTTTCTCTCGTGCTCCTTGCTCAAAACAGAACCCTAATTGCGTAAAACACTATCAATCACAATCTGAATCATTTTGAAGGTTATTGCTAATCCATTGCTCCATATGTTCGAAAAAAAATCTACTCAACAACGTAAATAACGCAATGAATGTTGTTGAACTGTCAAAATGAAAGCCATTGCTACTGTTAGTGTGTTACACAACTACCCCGTAGGTCTCTATAGTGGAAGAAAAAATATTGCCAACAATTAGTAGTTGTACAAAGATTCGTATTGATAAAATAAATAATATTCGTCAATAATTTTATTGTTACCAAAATATGAATTTAAAACTTACCTACTCAATAAAAAAGCTATAAAATAAAGAAGTAGCTTGAAATATTCAAATGCTTATCGTTTGAATCAGTTACGACGATGACAAGTTAAAATAATATGGCAATAAAAATATCGTAGTCCGTAACCCAGACGTCTAGAGTTACGAATACGAGACGGCTGATCGGAAAAGACATCGAATATCAATATTTTTGCAAACTCGGGATATTTATGAACACTTTAAAAGCAATAAAATTTGATATTTCAAATTGGTTTCTTATAAATGTAAGCGGTAAATCATAAAATATGACACAACAGGTCCCATTTGGAACAACGTTATAAGAAAACGGGGTACAATAAGCAATTTGAGTCGGCGTAAAAGGGACCGTTGTTGTCCTAATTTAGTACAATCATTATGCATATTGTATGCCCCACTTGGCTTTGTTTCTCGATAAACAGTGGTCGTTTTCCCGGAGTTTTCCTTTTTCCCGCTTTTTTATTATTAAGAGGCCACATTTACCTGCGGATGTTGGTTCCTGCTGTACAGTCGGAACCACAAAAGGTGGCAGGGCCACTTTTGGAACCTGTTCCTTTATGTAATTTTATGTTCAAATTCAATGAAAGGACGAACATATCTTTGTTACGTTTTCTGTTTTAATTAATAACGAGGGGCGCATTCATCCTTCAAGTGTTGATTATAATTATTAACAGTAGCGTACAGAACCATCACTATTTAAAACTATACAGGATGGCAGGGACATCGACGTGCAACCTGTTAAGTACCATGGATTCAGTACATAATTCTGGACCTACAATTTTGTTGCAGGTTATTGAAAAAAAAATCCTGTTCCATACATTTTGACAGTGTAGGTATTACACTTTTGTATTTAAGAGCAGTTTTTTTTTTATATCCGACGAAAAATTTCTACGCTAGAATCATGTGCTGAATTCATGGTTACAGCTTGCGTGTCGATATTCACAGCCACCCTGTAGAAAAAAGATTTCTGAATAAATAGAAAAATAAATAAAAGAAACGACTATTTCAATCCTCTAAATTTTTATCCAAGACAATTCCTCATTCAAAGAAAGCTTAAACAAATTCTTAGTAAAATAAACATAATAATGTTAACATTCCTTCCACGCGAACACCAAAAAGAGTAAAAGATCTTTCCTTGTTCCCCTAGTTAAACAAACAAATTATTCTGTTTTTGATTGTACAAAGATTCAGTGGAGCTTGGGCATCGTTCTCGATATTGTCTTGGTAATAGGCAAGATGCTTTCCCCGCCATATTCCGAATCCCGCTGAAATAAAATTAGCCTTCGGGTAATAAATTCAAATCACAGCTCACCGTAATTTCAGCCTCCTTTTTCACAAGAAGATATTCGTTGTGGAATCCTTAATTCGGTTTCGCTTCGCTATTGTGGTTCCTTTGGCTGTCATTTCTCGCTTTGTGTCTTGTTTTTTTGTCAGAAAACGACCGGAAAAATCTTTAATGAATGTTAAATACTTTGAAGATCAAAACTTAAAAATTTGGGAACTAAAGGTTCCCAAATTTTCTCATCATGCCGAGTTATTGTTATAAAACTTTTGTTCGAAGCTGTACCTTGTAAAAACCCTTTCTTTCTTTTGTAAGTAAAACGCGATTATTTTGGGAAAGTTTTGTTTACTGACCCTCATTTTGGCTATACAAGATGGAAAACTGTTTCATTTCTAAAGTTCATTTTTCAATTTGAATGTGTCAATAAACAACAATTGGTCTTTATGAGCTCTGGGCAGAGAGTGAGATGGAAGAGGAGTAAGGAGGTATTTGCCCAGCAGTGGCACAATACGATATCTTAACAAATTCCGACCGAATTTCATGGCGGATCAGTTGCCCAAAAGTGGCCAAACTAAACTAATTTATCACGAACATTTTAACGTAAAGAAAAACAATACTGATTTTCATAAGATGTCAAAATGGCAACATCTTAAAAAATCCGAGAAATATTTTTGAATTTTTCACAGTTCTTCCATGCAAAATGTGTCAGACGCCAATTTTATTCCACGAATAAAAATTATCTGTCGATTGAAAAACCAGCCCTAAATCAAACATGAAATGGCAGAACCATACTAATAGAAAACGTCCTTCACCAAAAATATATATCGAAAATCTTTGGCAAGAACCTATGAGTCATACCACCCTTAGACCCACTATTTCATTTGATGACAAGCTAGAAACACTAATTTATGCACGTTCATGGCTATAGTTATAAATCATAATCTTAACCTATGAGTGTGCCAGCGACATCCGTCTAAGTTTGAGCGCTGGCGCAATCGATATCTGTATGTTACTGGCAAAACATGATTCCAGTTAATCCTGGATGAAACTAATTTTAACTCGAAATGCCTCGGATCAACCATTTCATTTCAAATTTGAATATTACTGTTGATGTGATTGGTTAAAATAATGATTTATCAACAGCCAATCGCAGGAGTTCACGAGCGCTTAAATTTTGCTATACCTAATTTTCGTTCGAGAAACTAGCCCATAGTTTGTGCTAAATAAATATACTCGTATTTTCTGATTTTTCTTCATTTAAAAGCGTCGGTTTCTCAAAATAATTAAGTGTTTATAATTGCTTGATGTAATTCTATAGAGGCTAGGTGGGTGGTAGGTTACCTATAACATGACACCAGTCATCGAAACACGACCCAGACGCTTCGTGTGCGTTAGTTAGTTTTTAGTGTAATTATAATGTTGTATCTATTTATAGTATTTTTAAGTTATATTAATATTGTATTGCATGTGTTTATATGGGCCTTAATGCCTGAAATAAATGGATAAATAAAAAAATAAATAAAAAATTATTAATAGAATTAACAAAATCTTATTTTTAATATCGTCGTACCTTTTTCAAGGAGGCACGAATAAACTACGACTGATTAAAACATGATGTCGGTTACATTATACTTAAAACTCAAGATAATTAACAAGGAATAATATAGTCGTTATTATCCTGAATGAAAACTTTTTTAATCAAAGTGGACCAAAGAACGAAATACAAGGCGCGGTTATTTAATCCAAGCTACGTGACAAATCCGTAACGGACAGGAAAAGTTTACATATCAGGACAAATCACATTAACAAAGGGGAAACTAGTTTATCCAGTTTGGACGAACTACGAGTAGCTAGAATAAACTAGCTTATCCAAAAATCGGATTTGCCCGGCAACATACATAAATATCAGCGCCATCTATTGGAATTCTTGCGAGATGCATTAATCATTCGGGTTCTCCATTACCGACAATGTTTGTTTTAACTTGCCAACTACGGAACTCCATATTAGATTGTACCCATCAGCTATTGGTTCCGTGATCTGTGTTTACGTTTTGCTGAATAGGCTGTTATTAAGTGAATACGCGTCTGCATTCATATTTGAAATTGCGATTGAAAACATCAGTGATTCCGAATGTGAGTGTATGATATGGAAAAGAGAGAGCCAAAATGTCGGACTGTTTGTTGCAAAGTTAAACCAATGAATGAAAAGCAGTTCAGTGAAAATTAAAATCTTTTTAAACAGAATAGAAAAAAATAACTTTAGAGAAATATGAATAGTTGAAAAGAACTTATCGAAATCAGTGGGTAGGTACTCCATTTCGACGAGAATTTAAAACTAATTTGTAACACTAGCGCGATCTCGAAGCTACGGAAAATGTAAATTCAATATCTACTCTTTTCATCAACTTAATAAACTAGCTTCGAGACAATTCGTTTTTAATCAAATCATTTACAAATTCGTTGGATTCCAATTATAATGTGTATAAAAAAGCTCAGCTGTTCATTAATATAATATTTGTTTCTGGGAAACATAACTGAATGTAAGGGGCCTGAAATAGACCAAAAATTGATAATAACAAACCAAAAGGCGTCAAAACATCGTGGCTCAAGAGCAGTATAGATTTATGTACATACTTATGTACTTACACGGTACAGTATACACGAGGGATGGTCAACACGTGACAAGCATGATAAATGAGAAGTTCGGGATCATGCCTCTGGGGACCCCCTTTGGCTGAAAGCGGCTATACGGAAAGAAACCTAGCAACATCCAAAAAAACGTACATCAAACTAAACCCTATTCTCTATTACATAAAACATGTTTTACAATACGAAAAATTTAAAGTTAAAACTCCATAAAAATTCAGAAGCTACCACGAATTAGTGTTGCAAAAAGTAACTAAAGTGGATGAACGCGATACAAAAATAGATCTTGTGATTCATGTGGTAAGATTTGAATTGGTTTGTGGGTTTCCGCATGAAAATGCTGGCTCGAGGAGATCAGAAAGCAAAATGTAGAATCCGAGACAGAGTCAAGTCAAAGGCGGGCGTGAGTGTAAGCACGGAATATTTTTAGTAAACCCAAACTAAGAGGTCCGACGGAATAAATCGTGCAATTTCGTGATATTTCATTCGGTAACAACATTCGCGTATAGCCAAACAATTTGCGAGTGCAAGTGAATTTGCGTAACATTAGTACATAATATTATTGGCATTAGGTGAACTCAGACGGTCTCAGGCTTCAAGGTTTTGGTTTTATATTGTCAAACGATTGATTTATGAGTGATTTCGTGAGATCCGAGAGAGATTTCTTTTTCCAGTAATCTTCAAAAGGAAAAAAGAAGGAAAAGGTTCTGCTTGTTTTTTTTCTTGCCTAGACTACACAACGCGATTTTTAAACGTTAACTTTTATTTTCATTAAAAAAAGAATGCTACATTATATCAAAGACTCTTCAATATGCTATTCGATCTCGATATAATTTTTACCATCCTTAAAAAAATATATGAGTAGGTACATACATTCCCAATATTCGATGTAAGTAACGAGAAAATATCCGTAAACCATTACTCATTTTACGGCATATATCCTAAAACCATTTGCTAAAAGAAAAATAAACTAAACGGGATGTACTTGGTCAGTTCGTTGCACCTACCCCCAATGTTTGTTTAGAACACATAGGTAATGTTTTGAGAGCAAACCAATAAAGTGCAATGGATCCGACAGATACACCGTGTACACGTTGCAGATATGTTAAGACATAAAATGGTATTATTTGTCAATTCGGAACATCGTCGTATTTACTTGTTACTATGACAGAAACTACGAATGTGGGTATAGCGTTTGGATGTCTTTTGCTTGTGTTTTGTTTTTCTTCGCGTTATGGACAGCATTTAGATTACTTAGCCTATTTATTTATTTATTTGGACTTAATTAACAATTTGGAAGATATATATTATGCAGAATCTATTCATACTCGTATGAACAGTGGTGGTCAAGTTGGTAACGGCCGCGACTTACGAGTTACGTCAGTAGGTACTTACTTTGTGTAAATTATTACATCAGGTGAAGCAAAACATCGTGAGGAAACCGGCGTGACCTAGAACTAAAACTTCGAAGACATGTGACATCCATCACCCCGCACTGTGCCCGCGTGGTGGATTACGGCCCACCCACCGAGAGGTTTCATGTGTCCCAGCAGTGATTATGCTATTCATACTCGTAGACACGAAAATACCGATTTTTTTTCCATTATGCTATCACAATCGTTATGTTCAAGATGTTCAATATGATCCCGTGAAAAGCTATAAGATAAAAAACAAACAATTTCCAAGAAACATTAATAACAAATTTCATTAAAAATCTTCACAACCAATAGACAAAGTTATCGAAAAAATTCAATATTTTGGGCTATTTCGAAATTGGCTAACTCAGAAAATCATTTAGATTCTAAACGCGTTGCGGTCCCGAGGCTTGAAAATATTGGCTCTGCAAGCAATAAGCGGTATGGCTGCAGAATAGTAGGCGATCGTTATAAGGAGTTATGCGACCGTTTTGGATAGACGCCTTTGTGCATGTGGTCTTTGGAGAACATTATGGGAATTTCTCTTGTTGTGTCCTGCTTACAAACGTTGCGAATCGAAATTGCTTCGAGCCGCTTACAGAGGTACTACCTAACGATTTTAAAATAGCAAATGTTTCTACGTAAATACAGATTTGTAGATATTATTAAACATTTTGTTTGAACACTTTATTTAACAAAATACCTCTTCATAGATTTCGTGGAACCCGTTATTTAAGAGAAAATATGCCCAGACTTCTCGTTTTTTCAAGCCTTTGATTAACCGTTCCAAACCCAACGCGAGTTCTCGGGAATTTACAAATTATATTTATTAGAAAAGTCAATCATTTTCTTTTCTTTGATGTACATTATTTTCCTTTTTTTATTGCAGCCCGTAAGTCCCAAATAAAATAGTTTCCACAAAATTGCGAGCCTTTAAATGATGTTCAAAAAAAAGGACCACACACAAAGGCCGTTGTGTATTGAAAAAGAAATAATCTCTCTTAATTGCGGCTCGATTTTTGATCCATGACTCCGGTAATCGAAAAGGGTCTGTCGATTTTTCCCTCATAAGATGAACCCTTTGAAAATGACCCGCATTTGGCAAAAAATATCTTTGCATTCAGAGGCGTCGCGTCCGGCGTCCTTCCTTTCACCGTCCGTGGTTGATTGCGTTCGACCCGTGAATAATACCCACTTTGCGCCCAATAAAAGTTTTCCTCCCTTCGTCGATATTGGAAACAATGGCTTTGACTCACAATTTTTCTGTCGCAGCCGAGGCGGCGACGGAAACGGTTGGGATTATATCGTTCTTTTGATTTGAGGGTAAACGTGATATCGTTTCAAATGAGCCACCCCGACTCGAGTGCTTCTGATTATTATTTATTAAGTTTTGTATGAGAAGTTGTTGTGTACTCGGTAACTCAACCTAGCCAGACAACCTTCAAGAAAAAAAATCTCTTATACATGCTTTATTCTTCGAATATTCGTAACATCGCTATCAGTTTTCCATGCCCTCTCAACTTAACAAATCCCACGAAACACGTGTTTTATCTTTAAAACAAAATATTATTATTGAGTACACAAACATGTTCAACAAAACTCTTCAGCAGAAATATACGAGCATGTTTCACATATATATGGCCTCGTAAACACAAAACACTTGACAGAACAAAACCCAGCATGGAACGATAATGTTAATACCGAAAGGCATAAATTTTTACCGGTCGATTAAACAATGGCCAAGGCGAGGCATCCTCAAATTAGACAAAGGCGGTATTAATACGGAAGCCATTAAATTGAGATAAGCGGCAAGGCAGATTGGGCGGCGCCCTTCGTTTGGTTAGCCCGTGAGTCCTGATAAGTGAGAGACGGGGGGTTTGCGGGAATGTCATAGATCAATGACGGGAAAGAATCGATGCTTGTAATTTTATAGCGTCGGGACGTGCGGGCTTCCCGGGATGTTTTGTTTTGGCGAGATCAGGGGGGCGATTCTCGTAATTTTAAGAACGTTCATAGTCGGATCTCAGTCTTAATCTGTCAAAAAATATTTCTAATTTCCCTACATTTTGACAAGTTTTTAACATTTGTTTGTCGCCGAGATGAGACTGCGACTAGTTTTTGAATGTTTTAAATTACGAGAATTGGCCTTCAGATCTCAGTCTCAATCTGTTAAAAATACTTCTAAATTCTCCTACATTTTGACAAATTTTTGACATTTGTTTGTCACCGAGATGAGACTGCGACTAGATTTTGAACATTTTAAGTTACGAGAATTGGCCTTCAGGTAAACAACTCTGAATGGGACAACATAAACCAGCGGGTTTTCAACTAAAGGATTGTGAAATGCTGAAATGTTATCTTGAGAAGTAAACAGCAACTGATAAAATACATACTTCTTTAGCACCAGCATATCCAGCACTGGGGCTCAGTCTCGCATAGGGTCTTAGCATTATGCTGAGCGATGGCCGTTTTGCGTGAACGCATATTTTTCCCCAACTTGTTATTTTTTATGTTTGTGTTGTTTCTTATGTCATGTTTACCGCAAACAAACGTATTTCCTTTCTTCTTTCTGTACTGTCTTTTTAAATTTCGGTGTCTCTAATTCTCGACTGTTTGCTTTAGTTGTCTCCTACATATAAAAAAGTTTTTACAGCATCGACAGTCCCAATAAAAATGCAATCACTGTTACTATCTGCAATCAATAATTAATTTAGTCTATGTATAGCGTATTGGTGGCAAGGTTTCTATGTCGCTAGTAATTGGAACGCCGCCGGGCCCGTTTGTCGTCGGACAATCAACACGACGTGATACGAAATCTGATGCGTTCGCTACAGATTACTGAGCAGTAATCATTGTCATGGACCAATCATGGAGCTCTAACTTGGTGTAAATGTGACTTTATCTAAGTATTTATTGGCTGGTGGGAAAATTTTGAATTTTCGCCCTCGTCGTATGTAAACCCTGATTTATCGATTTGGGCTGATTGTAACAGGGGGTGCAACGGGAATCATTGGAATAGACCGAAGTTTTATTCATGGGATCGGTAAAAGATAACATCAAAATAAAAACATCACCCTAATTGCGTAAAACACTAACAATCTCAATCTGAATCATTTTGAAGGATATTACTAATCCATTGCTTTATATGTTCGACACATTTGTCAGCTCAACAACGTAAATGACGCAATGAATGTTGTTGAACTGTCAAAACTAAAGCCATTGCTACTGATAGTGTGTTACGCAATTACCCCGCAGGTTTTTTCATTCATCTTTCAAATGAATGATCATAATTCTTAACAACTGCGTGTACCTATTCATTTGTAGCTGAAATAAAATTCTATTTTATGTTTTCATAAAAAATTTAATTTAAAATTTAAAAAACCCCCGACTACGTGAAACCCTGTAAAAAGAAAAAAATAACCTTGAAATTATGACCCTACGTAAGTACGTATGAAATTTTTTGATTAAACGTTGTCCCGTCGGGGGACCGCTCTAATTAATAGCCTAACGTTCTGTTAAAGTTTAAAATAGTAGCGGTCCCCCGACAGGACAATAATTATTTAATCAAAAAGTTTCATACGTACTTACGTAGGGTCATAATTTCAAGGTTATTTTTTTCTTTTTACATGGTTTCATGTAGTCGGGGGTTTTTTAAAATTTTAATTTAATTTTTTATTTCATGCTTTTTGTAGGGACTCCTTATTATTTATTTTCTTGCGTTTTAAGATTCAGGTAATTTGGTATTTAATCAGGTTTTTTGTAATTCGCCATTTTGTGGTGGTGGCCATCTTGGATTTGAAATTTGTCATAGTGTATAGTATTCTACTAGTCAAGCCCTTTCATTTGATACCCATATTGAGGGAGTTGTGAAAACATATGTAATCCGCCATTTTGTAGCGGCGGCCATCTTGGACCGATTTTCATCAAACATAGCTAAGAACACTCCCGACAAAGGACATTGCTCTGCGTCCATATATTGTTGGCCCTGGAGCCAAGAGCATCGGATAATTATGTATTGTATTCTCTATCATTAGTAGATTCTTAAAAAATCTTGTATTTGTAGCGGACTAGCTGCAAAAAAGGTATATTTCAAAAAAAGTATCAGATTTTGAGGTTATAATCTAACCATAACAACGAATATTAAATGTAGGTACCTACGATTTTTCATAGCTCTGAGTGATTTTTAAGAAACTGAAAAGTAGGTAATATCATAATACCTACCTAGATAATTAGGTACCTATGCAGTTGTTTTTCTAAAAAGTGGATGCAAGTGCAAAATTAAAATGCATTTAAACTAACGACGCGATGTGACGTTCACAGCAAAACTAGGGATGTAGTACGACACCACACCAATAATCGATTTTTTCGATTAAGATTTACTGTGTTCTTAAATTATTTCAAACTGTCTGTTACATCACCTTTGTCATATAAACATTACAAGTATGTATGACAATGGTTTATTTTACGCCGAAAGAGAAATGTTATTTTTGTATTAATTGTCGTAAAAAATGAATTAGATAATCAAAATAAAAAGTTTTGATTACTGTATAATATTATTCTTACTACCTATTTAAATTGGAGTATGACTGCATACATAATTTATTCTTATTAGGTTTTTAAAAATACACTTTAGAAAAGAAAACACAATCGATCGAATAATAATTCAATCAATCGATTATAATTGATTGGACATCCCTATTTCACTTCTGACACGACATGACATTAGGCGAAGATGGCGATCTAATGTTATTAGTCGCGTTAAATTCTATTAAAAGTACATTTTGGAATACAGCTAGTCCGTGATACAGAAGTATTTGCAACTTAAATAATAAAATAGGCGATTAATTATCGTTTAATCTGATACTCTTTATTGCACAGGGCCAATTTGGACATTGTCCTTTACCTTTCAAACAAGAAAAAAAACAAAATTAAAATCGGTTTATCCGTTCGGGAGCTACGATGCACAGGCAGACACACACACACACACACACACACACAGACACGTCAAACTTATAACACCCCGTCGTTTTTGCGTCGGGGGTTAAAAACAGCGAAGTTTTCGTGTAAATATTTATCTTACTATATTTATAAAATACGCATTCCATTCAAAAGCTTTCAGATTAATTATTTAGCTAGCTCCCAAAGGATTGCGTGATCACTTTATCTTGGTTTCAAACATGGAGTAAAATTATATTGAGCCTAATTTCCGTATTACGAGTACAAAGTAAATATTTTTACATCGCCAGCCTATTAACAATGTTTGTTCACGCGATATTACTGGCCAACAATATTATGTTAACTTTCGTCCAATTTGGGGGTTGAAAAGTAGAAAGGTTACATGGAATTTATGGAATAAATTACTAAAACAAGTGAAACGCGTGTAAAGCTTGCATTGACTTGAGATCTTAGGTTGTACTAGCTGCTGCTCGCGGATTCGTCTGCGTTATGTCGGAAAGGAACGTGCAACCGGCACAAATAGCTTATGTTACTGCCGTCAAAATAGGTTCAGCCGTTTTGAAGATTATCCGGAACAAATAGTATTTTTTTTTTTTTATAATATGTAACCCTTTATACTTTCGTATGCATTAAGTAAAAAGCTGTTATTTTCATATTACAAATAGACAGTTCAATTTTATTCATTTGTAGTAGGTTTAGTTTTAGAATTTATCTCGATTCACGAGTATCTCGATAATGCAATATCTTGAATTAGGGATTATAAAATTAAATATTCAAATTAAATAATCAAATCTTTAGATTTTAATTAATCTTATAGTCTTGAAGCCAATCAGACTAATTGCAATTAACTTTGCTTAAGTTCGTAGCTCGTAGGTCAGTGGCCTTTAAAAAAGGCTTTTGTAGTTCATTTTTTTGAAGAATTTTATCATTTTGATAACTAAAGGAAAATTACGCTTTTTATGTTTTTATTTCAACATAAATAAATTCGCTAAAGCCACCTAATTTGGATAAACTTAAATCTTCGCAATACATATTTCGCTGACTGGTTTTATTCAGTAATTTATTTAAAAAAAAAAACATCCCTGTAAGCCCAATTTCATTTACGTACGTAATATGTAGCCTAAAAACAGTATGGTTAAAAATTAATAGCGCATTAAAACGTTTGTTAGTATAACATTTATAAAATTCTAAATTACGACCCTCGCTAATGCCCCAGAGTACAGAGCGTCATAATTTATTTACACATAAAAATTAAAATGTTTATTTTATAATTTCCCGTAGCAGCCTATTTTTAATGGACTGCGTTTCCTATATTTTTATAAAAAATAATGTGTTTTATAAAAGAAAGCACCAATTAGGCACAGAATCAGAATTAATCAGAGTATTCGTTAATGGACTTTTTCCTGAGGGAGTCCGGAGAGTAAAATTTTTATTCTACAGCAATACAGCACTTGAATCGTTTCCTTTTTTTCTATTGATTTGAAGGTGTCATGGGGCTTGCAAATGGAGAGCACAAAAAAGAAGTTATTTATACATTAAGTATCACAAACTGGACTTTGACCGTTAATGAGAACTTAGCAAGGCATTCAGCAGTGTTTGTTACAGCTGGAAGCTTACACGCCGATTCCCTGTTGTATTGCATGATAATCTCTCATCGCGCGCTGTGCTGTAGATACAAATGCTTCGTTTGCAAGCAGCCTGTTATACTGGACTGCATACAGTAGTGTTAACCGCATGCAATCTGATCCTCGGCTATATTTTCACTGTTTGAAATGCACCACGTTTCCCCACAATCACAAAAGTCAGCGAGCTTGTCGTTTGCACGCATCCTGAAAACCCTTTTACCCTAAACTTCGCAACACGTACGAGCGCAAAAAATATACAAACATAGCAAACTCCGTCCGTGTTGTGTTTTCCTTTAATTTCTTGATCAAAATGGAAATTTTAAAGAGCCGCAACGCGCTTCATTAAAAATCATTTTTATTTTTTCTACCGCTCCCCTTTGTATCGCGAGGTAATTATCATTTTTGAGTAGCGAAAGAATATTAGCAAACATAATTATTTATTTACAATATTATAATTTATTATGAGAGCAGTGGTGGCCCAGTAGTAACGGCCGCGACTTACGAGCTGTAAAGTCGTGGGTTCGGATCCAGGCAGGCGCTTTACTTTGTGTAGATTATTTCATCACCACTAATCTCATAACGGTGAAGGAAAACGTCGTGAGGAAACCATCTACCAATCCGCACTGGGCCCGCGTGGTAGACTACGGCCCACTCCCTCTCACAGAGAGGAGGCCTGTGTCCCAGCAGTTGGAACATTAGGTATAGGCTGATTATGCACAATATTATCATCTACAGTAATTTCATCTCGAACTTTTTCCTCACAAACGTAATACCTATCATAATAAACACAATTTCAAGGCCGCCATCATGCGAAACATGCGTAGAATTTTTCCTTAAGGTCGCTCATCCTTGTTCCTCTGCCGAAACGACCTTTTACGTGTAATAACCACCCAAACCTCATTCCCATGTGACCCTAATTATCAATAACTTGTACCGCTAAAGCTTTCCTTACAAGGGTTAATAATTACTTGGATGTCAGCGAGAGCGGCACTTTAAAGCGAAGAGCGTGTAATGACAAGTTGCAAACTCATCGCCCACAAGGATTGGGTAGCCTATTTTACACAAACGCCTTTTACGACGTACGCACGACACGCTATTTACGCGTTTAGATTGTTTACATTCATTCGCAAGTGAGAACACAAACGGGTAATGAATTGTTTCATAGTGACATGCGACATCAGTTGTCATGTTGAATGCGAGCTGTCGACATGTTATAAATCAATCATGCGCCGTTTAACATAATGAGCGAATTATGTGATGTCCTTTAAGTGGTTAGCTATATGTGTCTGGCTTATGTGTAAATCAAAGTACAATAACAATACTATTTCATAGCGGTCTCTTTGTTTTATATAACAGCTAGTGACTGATTTTGTATTCACTTTTAGGTTTTAGTCTATATCTTTTAATCAGTTTATAGGTAATCAAAACTCTAGCTACAGTTTCTTTGCGACATAAAGCCACATAATTATTACTAACTCTCTTCCACAAACCTATTTAATATTTAAATACTTTCTCTATCTCCCTTGAGACAAATGAGCAGGGGCAATCACAAGATGGCGTCAAGTCCTCCACTTCAATAATCCGCCACATCTTTGACTCAAACAAGGGGACAGTAAGTAATGCAGTTTCTCCCTCTTCCACTCAATAAAATCTAATCAATCAATATATTATATCTAATCTGTTCAATATTTGTCCATTCACCTGTACCAAGTTGCCCACCACATGTAATGACCGGCGCGACTGCGGTACGGGGGTGTGTCAACAAATCGCACGCACAATGTTTTGTATCCGACCACCCGTATCTGTCCGTGTTTGTTTATTATGCCCCCTACGAACGATGGACTGGTTTTATAGCCTTTAGAAATAACTGTAGCAGACGGCAACGAATTTTCTATTTCGCGTTACGACTTCCTTGATGGTAGTTGTTTAATTTTAGATTTTAATGTTTTTGGACAGAAATGTTTAATGACTTATTTTATATAAAGTGAAGTTTAATGACAAACTTAACTGGTTTTTTTTAATTTTAATAAACGTTTCTAAACAAAAGTATTTCGGTACCTAGAAGATATTAGAGAAAAATATTACTTACAAATGAACAAAGAAGAAAAAAACCTTCCATCGTTATCACACTCAATCACCGTTATCAAAATCGTGCTCTCCGCGGGTGCAAAGCGAGCCAGCTGCGACTACGAAACGTGTAACGTGCTCCGCGTTTGCACAATATTGCACACTCGCTGGACTCGCTCTCTCTTGTACGCTCACGTCAATCGCTCGCTCTACGCAATCGTGGCGAACACGTTGCGCACACGTGGCGGGCTCGCTACTCACACGCACCTAGCGCGGTAAACACGCTTGCAAATCGCCAGTGTGATAAGGCCGTCAATCCCTACCGATTTATCTCTGTCAAAAACCATCAAAACCTGTTTAGCGGTGAACACGTAGGCACAGGAAACCTACTTTCAGATTATTAATTATTTTTATAATAAGTGAAGGAAAAAAATGGCCGTCAGAAGCCCGAAAGTCTGAAAAAACAAGCCTTACCAAAGGTATCGTATAACCCTGGGTTGTAGAGGCCAGATAGGCAGTCGCTTCATGTAAAATACTGAGGGGCAATTCTCGTAATTTTAAGACCGTTCACAGTCTGATCTCAGTCTCAATCTGTCAAAAAATACTTCTAATTTCCCTACGTTTTGACAAGTTTTTGACATTTGTTTGTCGCCGAGATGAGACTGCGACTAGATTATGAACGTTTTAAATTACGAGAATTGGCTTTCTGGTATTCAGCTGCATCCAGTGAAACTGGAAGCCGACACCGATATATGTAGTTGGGGAAAGGATAGGCAGATGATGATGAACAATGTGAACGGAAAAATGTACCTATTTTAAAGCTTTATTATCACGGTAAATAGAAACAAAAGAAAAACTAGCATGTTCAACATACGCCTTTTACAACCGATATCTAAACTAATACTTCTAACCCTAACTACTTGTAAATTTGACATAAATCTTTTAATTTTAACATTATTATGTTTTGTAACTTTGATATTATTATTGTATTTGTTTGACATTATAGTTTTTCAGTTATTTTGAATTTTAAAATTATAACATAAAAATAATTTTTGGTTTCTAAAGTTTCATAAAAATTGTGTAAATGATTATTCTAGGTAATTTTTTTTTTGTCTTATTATTAATTATTTTCAATTTTATGGAAATATTTGTACGCCGATACTTACGGCTAAACATGACTGGACGCAAACGACGTAATATTAATATCTTGCATGCTTTTGTATGCATACAATGTTTAAACAAATAAAGAAATCTAATATAATCTACTTCAATCTACAAGCGAATAAAACCTTTATTTGCTAACTACCAACGCCCCTTACACCCAGCACATGACTTGAAACTGTGTTTATCTACAACTCCGATTGAGTTTCCTAAGTCTACAATTAACGTTATACAACATGTATGTTTGTTCCGCCCGCATGTAAAACTACACATCCGAATTTTCCAGTCTACGGAACCCTTTGTGATTTTATTTAAACGTAGATACTCGTCAATCTATTTATAACGAAATGTTCAACAAACACACTGATTGCCATTTATTTAGAAACTGGATTTACAGGGGCAAACGAACTCGCATTGTTCTATATTCACTGTAATCAATTCATATTAAACTTCGTACTGGCTAATTGAATTTTTGATGAGGGGAATTTAAAGGAGTAGTGAGCTGTTTTATTAGAGACGAATCTGTAGGTTCATTAAGAGCTCTTTGTAAAACTATGATTTATGTAAATAGTTCTAATTTCATTTATTTATGAACTCCTTTACGTATTATGTCTACATTTATATAGGTACTTCTTTTAACGGGACTACTTGAAATGTGATCTTGTTTTGAACTTTTAAGTTAATTTTGCTGCCGTTTTTTTTATTATTTTTCAATTTTTGTTAAAGGATTGTACTCACCTAATAGATTTCTTCCAAAATAAACAGTACCTGCCTTAATTTTTAACTTTGCTTACATGAGAAACTAAGAATATTATTTTAGGTATCCTCATTTAAGTTTAGATCATAAAAAAAACATATTTTATTTTTTTTATTAGTTTTTGTTTTCCCACTACCGGGAAAAGGCCTCCTTCTCTCTTTTTCACCTCTCTCTCTCGGTCTAGAGCTACCAAGGATCAATCTTTATTTAAAGGAGTCCAGTTCATCCCGCCATCTCCGTCAGGGCCAACATAATCAACATAAAATGTGCCCACTGCCGGGACACGGGCCTCTCAGTGTGAGGGAGTGGCCCGTAATCCACCAACGAGGCCCAGTGTGTATTCAGTCTGGGCCCGCCGCGATGAAAAACCATATCTACTTTTTTCTAACCTTACATTAAAACATACATAAAACATAGATACGTAACGGAGTCAGCAGTTACAATTAGTGCCAACTGCCAATGCACTGCTTGAAATCACGTTCTTCACAATTCACTACAACGAGCAGTCGTTGGGCAAAATTGCCTTAATCACCATCCTTGCTCGTCGAATCGGTGAGCTTACACAATCTGTTGCATGCTGTACCTTTGTGTTCGATTTTAAAAAGTTCTACGATAGGCTTCTGTTTTTTTTTTTAACGGACTGTTTGTTGCCTTTTGACCCTTATTTTTTTTATTATACTCTTTGTCTATGTGTATCTATTTTAAGATCTCATCAGCTGTTTGATGTAGTTTAGCACACTCTCTGTATACCAGCTCAATTATTATTATAATGATAACTAAACAATGAAACAACAAATTAGACGCATTCGTTCGGAATGTCAATTTGTTCCTCAATTACACAATGTTGCCATACAAATGATAAATCACAGAGTTTATTCAATGTAAATTTTAATATTCTAGTCTACAATCGATGTAAATTCGAAATTTAATACTAACTAATTATGATTGCTTCATTAGGCGCTTTTGGTAAATGTTTACAAGCGTTTTTTGGTAGGGAAAATGAACGTCAATTTTCCAAGCGGACCGTCAGCGCGATGTGATTATCAAAATTAATAAAATAGATTTTTACAGTAAAAATATACGATATCCACGTGTATAATCTATCGATAAATCTGAGGAGTTTGTTTATTTGCTTGTTTATTTGAACGCGCTCACCTCCGGAACTACCAGTCAGATTTTAAAAAAATATTTTGTATTTGATAGCCCAATTCTTCACGCTAAGGCCATTAGGAGCCGAGCAAAATGAAAATAAAGTAAGAAAGAACGCCATGCGAAAACGAAATAATAGGTACCTAGTATTTATTAAAAAAAACATAAATCGACATTATTTTAGTCTTTATCTAGCATTACTTTAGTTACCCTTTAAACTTTGTCTATATATATAAAAACTCTAGTAACCCTTTTCAAAACCTAAAAGCAATTTATTAATGTCTTGAAACATTATTTCAAAATCGTCAAAGAAACTTCGTAATGGATTCTTATGTTTTTGCAACCCGTTTCCACACTCAAATAATTTCAACTGATATTTTCACAAACTCACGAAGAAGTTGTATTTTGAAATCTTATAAAATCCGCCTAGTTGAGAACTTTCTTATCCGAACTCAACAGCTTCCGAGTCCGTACCTGCGACAAATCTGAGTTACGGACTTTTTAAGTCTTCTTGTTTACTTTTCCTTTCAGGTTGTTAATGTTTTGTCGTGATTAAATTGAAACTCTTAATTTGAATCAACGAGATTCAATGATCATCTTTTAACAAGTTACACGAGTATCAACTCTTTCTCCATTTAAACCAAAGACGTCTTTATTTTGTGGAGTGGAACGTTTTCTTCGTCTCAGACAAATATGTTTTTGAGTACGGTTGACGAAAAGTTTTATCGAATCATACAGTTTCCACGCAGATTTTTAATCAAGTTTCATTCGTTTTCTGCCTTTTCAGACGCAATCTCTTAACAACGGTTCGCCTCGTACCTACGTAAACTGATCTGATTTCCAGGTATAGCATTGTACCCAACTTGTTCAAAAGAATGTACGTTAGCAGCTTCGACGAACTTTATTACACATTGCAGCATTGGCAAATGCTACATTTTAATTGTATCGCGAACAACCTCCTTTTTAACAAATTTTACCTTATTTACAGTCAGAAAGGTTTTTTCTTCATATTGTTTTTTTTTGAATTTTGAATCGGAAACTGTCATGTTGTCTTTTCTCTTGCCGAGATTTTTTTATTTGAAGCTTTTATTTGGGCACAGGACGATTGTCTATATTACTATTTTTCCCGTTTTACAATATAATTATATGCCACTACAAAGATTTGAACGACCGAGTTCGTCCGTTGTGCGACCGGATCAAAAATTACAGCATCTAAAACTTGCGAGTCAGGTTTCATCTTTCAGGACTTGGTATGTAATTTAACTTTACTTCATCTCATTTGTTATAAAAGATTCTGCCTGCGTCTTGGGATTATCATTTTTTCGTTATTTTCTGTAGATTTATCCGAAGACTATAGGCGAATCTTGAATTCGCCCCCACCGCTAGCCTGGGACCAGACGGCTGCAAGCTTTTATTGGAATTCGAACCCCACGCTGGTGGTTTCCAGTACCAGCCAGCCAGTGAGCCTTCCAACTGCCATTCTGGAGTCTAGGACCGGATTCACGTATTTTTTTAGTAGTTTTTTTAAATTTCTCGTTATTTTGTCTTATATTTAATTTAAAACTTTCTTCTAAATTGTTGTCTTACGATAACAGATTGACCTGGTGCGTGTTACCCATTTTAGGATTAGCAAATATTTTTTTAATTGCGGAAGTTATAGGAACGTTTGCAAACGGATCGTGACCGACGCGTACCTAACAGTGGAATTTATAGGGCTCTAACACCAGGGACGTCGCCTCAGAGTTTTACTTAATTTTTTTAATCGTGCTGTGTTCTACCTAAGATTTTGTTTACAATATTTTTTTACCACTAAATTAAACGTGTTTATGTGAACATCAGGATTTTTATTACGCTACAATATGGCGCCCGAACTTAAAGTAAGTACTTTTAGTATTCCTAAATAATGATTTAAATATTTTTTTCGTTATTTCGTGTGTGGTTGCTCTTTCGGAGCAAATTATTTTTAATCATCATTTCTTTGTTGACATTTACAGGTTCTAGAATTTGACAAATGGTGGAATTTTTTTCGTTCCGTCAAACAAGATGGTTACCATGGATACGATGGAGTAGTCAACCCTTTCAGTGCTGTTGGGAGTTATTTTCTTTAGTGTTGTGTGTTGTTGTGCAATTTAAAAAAGCTTTGTAATTATTCTAAATAATCTACTCTCTTATTTCCCTCCCCAGTAAATATAATCTTTTTCCCGAGTTTTATTTTAATCCAATAGTTAGTAGTAGTTAGTACCCTGTAGTGTGTGCTCGGTGTGTGAATGTGTTTAGGCGTCGTGACTAAGGTAAGCGTTCTTTGCACGGTTGTTTGCTAGTTTCCATTTGACTTATTTGTGATTTCTAGCCCATCTGTTCGTTTCTTTTTGCGCAGTTGTTTGCTAAGTATCTTGCTGTTCTTTGTTTTTGATTCTTAGCCCAGCTGTTCGTTTTTTTGCGCAGATGTTTGCTAGTACCTATCTGTCTCTTTTTTGATTCTTAGCCCAGCCGTTCCTGCGACGTCGCGTCACCGTACTATTCTTCTACCAGCCATATTACTCCGTATCTAACACTTTTCTGCTACGTGGAATCTGACCCATATATTTTTTGGATTTGTTTTTATTATGGTAGTTGAAGGTGTGATTATTTGGTCGGTTTCGAGACTGTTTAGGTTTGCTATTTGTTCTACAGCCTTGCAGTCCATTTAGGGTTTGTTTGCCTTTTGATTCTCGATTAACTATCTTTTCCTTGCCGTTATGTTGCCGTACAATTCTCCGTCAGATTTATCACTAAATTTCTAACTCTTTCCAACTTCATACATATTAGCAGATTTCGTATTTAATTTCGTTTTATCTTTATTGTATTCTAACATAGCAGATGAAGGGTTATTTCTATCGACGACATCGGTCCATTGCCAATTGTTTGTTTATGGTTAGTTATTTTTTTTTATGGTTGGTGGTATTTAGTCTGATCTATTTTTAACCGACTTCGAAAGAAGAGGTTCTAAATTTTTAAATTAAAATTTTCTTTAGCTATTCTCTGTTAAAACGATGGTTTGTAACCAAGTTGTTTTATTAATCTTCAATTACCGTTTTTCTTTGTAGGTAATCAGTTTTTAAATTTTCTTACATTCTTTAATGTCGATTTTCCGACACAAACTTGTTGTTACCTATAGTCCTCAAGCCAACACGGTTGAACACTTTATCCAAAGTGGCGTTATGTGTTTGAGCATATTAGTCAGAGAAAACCAAAGAAACTGGGCAAAACTTTTACCCAAAGTCAAACTCTATCTAAACTCTTGCATTAATTTAGCCACAGGTTTCACTCCTAATTTCCTAATGTTTGGTAGGGAAGTTGTTACTTCTGGTCGTGCCAGTAATCAGACTCAAAGCGTAAATTTAGCTGAAAGTCGGGTTCAACACGCCTCGAATCTTTCTTCCCTTGCCGAGGTTTACGCAAAAGTCGCTGATAATCTTTCTATGGCTTTCCTCCGTAATTCTCGAGCGTATAATAGGAATCGTTCGCCTGTCACTCTCAACGTTGGTGACACTGTATGGAGACGAAACTTTTCTAGGTCCTCTGGGGCAGATTATTTTTCAGGAAAGCTTGCTCCGCGCTTTATTAAATGTCGTGTAACTAGGGTTATCTCTAGGACCACATATGTTCTTCAAGACTGCGAATCTGTCCATTCTGGAAAATATCACATTAAAGATATTCTTAAATAATTCCCTTATAATTTAATCATTCTATGTTTACTTTATTTATTATATCCTTTTTTATTTTTACTCTTACGTATCATTTGTTCCCCTGTTATATAAATTCGCATAATATTAACATAAATTAGTAAATTTTTCGACAGCTAAAAAGTTAACAGCGACATCTAGTAGTTCCAAGTGTGACAAACTTTTGTTTATTTGTCAGTTCTGTCATATGCGCATGACGTAGATTCCTTCATAGAGTTAATGACAGGTCTAGTGTTGGGACACTGTCGATAAACTTTTATCGATTATTTAACACTAGTGTGGTTTTTTAAACACCATCTCTTTTATTGATCGATTTAATTAATAATTTACCTATTATTAGTTTGTTTGCTTATTGTTATTTCCTTTTCTTTTGAAGTCGTTACTTCACCTTTTGTTCTTACCTTTGATTATTATTACGTTTTTTCTTCTATAACTTATTGTTTTTTCTTGGAAAGGGGGTACTGCAGCATTGGCAAATGCTACATTTTAATTGTATCGCGAACAACCTCCTTTTTAACAAATTTTACCTTATTTACAGTCAGAAAGGTTTTTTCTTCATATTGTTTTTTTTTGAATTTTGAATCGGAAACTGTCATGTTGTCTTTTCTCTTGCCGAGATTTTTTTATTTGAAGCTTTTATTTGGGCACAGGACGATTGTCTATATTACTATTTTTCCCGTTTTACAATATAATTATATGCCACTACAAAGATTTGAACGACCGAGTTCGTCCGTTGTGCGACCGGATCAAAAATTACAGCATCTAAAACTTGCGAGTCAGGTTTCATCTTTCAGGACTTGGTATGTAATTTAACTTTACTTCATCTCATTTGTTATAAAAGATTCTGCCTGCGTCTTGGGATTATCATTTTTTCGTTATTTTCTGTAGATTTATCCGAAGACTATAGGCGAATCTTGAATTCGCCCCCACCGCTAGCCTGGGACCAGACGGCTGCAAGCTTTTATTGGAATTCGAACCCCACGCTGGTGGTTTCCAGTACCAGCCAGCCAGTGAGCCTTCCAACTGCCATTCTGGAGTCTAGGACCGGATTCACGTATTTTTTTAGTAGTTTTTTTAAATTTCTCGTTATTTTGTCTTATATTTAATTTAAAACTTTCTTCTAAATTGTTGTCTTACGATAACAGATTGACCTGGTGCGTGTTACCCATTTTAGGATTAGCAAATATTTTTTTAATTGCGGAAGTTATAGGAACGTTTGCAAACGGATCGTGACCGACGCGTACCTAACAGTGGAATTTATAGGGCTCTAACACCAGGGACGTCGCCTCAGAGTTTTACTTAATTTTTTTAATCGTGCTGTGTTCTACCTAAGATTTTGTTTACAATATTTTTTTACCACTAAATTAAACGTGTTTATGTGAACATCAGGATTTTTATTACGCTACAACATGTACCTACCTACTTAGTATCTGAAATCCTGATTTCTCTTAAAATCACTTAGGTACTATACAAAATTGTTCGAACCGTTTCTAACAGCGCTTAGGATTACATACACTTTCCCGTAAAGCTCAATATGTATTCTAAAATAAATATTATCTCGGCTTACTTAAATGCAAAATAGTATTAACTTCGTATAATTTGTAATTTCTTATCTACCCAGACGACGTAGTCACTGGCGACAATTCAGCGAATCCAAATGTTAAAGATGTTTCAGACGAAATCGTACGTGATCGCCTTGACGTTTTTTGTTTTCATTGAGCAATACAAAATGAAATTGGTCAGACTAATTGACATGAAATTGGACAACATGCGATAATTGTACATTACTTCGAGTGTGAGCACACAGAAATATTCCTTTAATGGTTCCAGAAAAGTCACACGCAATTAATACTCTTTTTGAAGGTTAATTGAATAAAATATAATGTACAATGATATCAAAATAATTACCGTTGTATACTGCTTTCAACAATTCGTGCCACATTGGCGCGGAAATATAACAGGCAAAAGTTTCCATTGACGAAGATTTAACTGACCACCGTTTTGTTTTCGTAAAATATTCACGTAGGTAATGAAACACTCGTTGATTTTTTCAATTCTTTGCTCTTTGTTTTTCGCAGATTAGTCGAAGTATCTACGAGATCCGTAGGAGGACCAAGGTAACCGATATATTATGCCCAAAGAATTGGCAAACTTAAATGGCAGTGGCACATTGCTTACAAAACAGATGGCCGATGGGGCCGAAAGGTTCTGGAAGACGTAGCGTTGGAAGGCCTCCCACAAGGTGGACCGACAACCTGGTGAAGGCCGCAGGAATCCGCTGGATGCGAGAAGCACAGAACCAATCGACGTGACGGTGCTTGGATACCTATATCCAGCAGTGGACGTCTTTCAGCTGAAATTATGATAGAATACTTACATTACAAATAAAACGCCCACATACAACCCTAACTTAAAATATTTGCCAAGTCAATCTCAACCAGAGCACTAATGAGATTAAAATCAAACAAGCATGTAAACCGCAATATTTTCGCGTCTATCTGACGGTACTCTTAAATTCAAACAGACTGGTCGTCTCTATTGTTTGTCAGTGGAACCTTTTTGTGAAGATTTCCCATGGGGAGGGGTCGCGGTGGACAATCCACGTCACTTGTCCTCCAACGCTGAAAGGAATATGCAAACAGATTTGCAAAAAAGAATCTCTTTTTCTGGAATATTATTAATGGGCGTGTCCTTTAAGTTGCGTAATATGAAGTTGTATTAGAGAGTCTTTAGTCCTACTTATTATTAGTGAAGTGAGTAATATAGTCTTTACTAAAGACTATCTAATATCTGTTATGAAAATGTGAATTGGATAATACATTTTAGCATAACTGGGTAAAAATGAAACTATCTTTCTTGTATATTAACAAAAAAAAATGTTTAAACTAGACAATGAATCTACCTATAGTCCATTTACAATAGCATTAGAAAGAAGTTAAAAAAGGTTATTTTTAATGCACACTTTGTAACAAAAATACAATAAACATTGTTACATTATGATAGACGCCGAATTTATTATGATCTATTTTTACAGCAGCTGTCACACTTAATTGTAACCATTTTAACTATTTATCTTATGAAATTATGTGACTTTCATTTATTTATATTATATAACTCCAATTTAAAATTACAGTGTCAATGCTAAAAACCTAAAAGAAGCAGGGATGAACAATACTTGGAACGTTATTCGTTTCACTATAATTCTACCGAATTTTATTTTAATTAAGGTGGATGCGCTGCAGTAGCCCGCGAAATCAGACGAATTCGGAGCAATTCTAATTTAAAGGGATGTATTGATGATTTTTAAGGTTAAAATTGTATTATTGCCTACATATTTCTTATTGTTGCGCATCATATTATTTTTATTAAGATACAACCTTACACTGACCTGCAAATTGCAAAAAACGCAAGAAAATTAGAATTTAAGCATCTCCCTTAAAATTGTTTTATCATAACTTTGAAATAAAATGTTTTGCATTCCTGCTTCTACGAGCCTCTTTTTTCTAATGCTATTATAAATGGACTATAGTAATGAATATTACACAGTAGATGAACTGTAACAAAAACAAACATAATTCTCAACAGTATCCATTTAAATATCCGTACAATAATTATTAGCATAACAATTTCAACGCAAGGCACGTAACTCAGTACAAAAAGATGGGAGCTTCTAAGATAAACATTGGATACATAAACAAGAGACAATTACCGAAGCATCTAATGAATAGGCATTAAACGACACGACTGTTGAATGAGCGGCGAACACAAAGAGCAGCCCCGAGTAACTAACATGCCGATACTCCTCACTCGTAATAATCGTACAGTTGGCTGCAAACAATTAACGCATTTCCTCTATCATTACAGAGAACTAAAGAAACAGACGATGGAATCTCAACGGAAAAATGACAGTTAGTTTCGTTGAGAAAATTAGTTAGTCTTTTTTTTTTTTTTTGAGGATGGGAAATCATCAAATGACCCCTCCCGCTCTGGGTGGAGCAGAAGGGAGTGTCAGACTCTTACTGACTAAAACCCACCCGTGTTCCTTCCTTAGCCCTTTATGTTCCAGGGCAGCGGTAACCCTTTCGGACAATCCCGCTACCCTGGCAGGCTTCGGCCCTATGGGGCCCCGTCACTCATGCTGACATCTCTTTGAGGCGCGCGTGGAACACAACACGCCGTCCGGCACGGGCCTGGTCCTGATCGGACGGTGAGTTACCCATTACTCACCGCCCGCAGGCCCGCGCCTACGGTGGCCGGGAGTCGTCACGCGGCTCCCGACGCCCGCAGCGTCTCCCGCGGCGGCTGAGGCGTGAGGTGCGCAAGGCGCGTTCTCTCGCCCACCCCGCCACCTCCTTCGCTAGCATGACTGCTTCGCAGAAGGAGGTGACTGCCTCCCACTCCCTCTCGCCCCGGACCATGGCTTGAACCAGGGCCGGACGCGAGAGGTCGCCGCCGCTGCCGATCGCCTCTACGAGGACACGGCGGTGCTCTGCCCAAGCAGGGCAGACCTCCACCGTATGCTCCACCGTATCCTCTGGGCGATCCTGACAGTGATGACACCCGGGCGTCTCCTCCCGCCTGATTATGTGCAGGAACCTCCCGAAACATCCGTGTCCGGAGAGGACCTGCGTCAGGCGGTAGGTGAGAACGCCGTGACGTCTCTCTAGCCACTCCTCAAAGAGGGGTCTTACCGCCGCTATCGTGGCGTGCCCTGCGCTGGGTTGCGATAGTCGCTCCTTCCATGCCGCCATGAGATCGCGCCGGAGGTTCGTCCGCTCCGCCGCAGTTTGCCGCGGATGCGGAGTTTCCCCCCGGCGTAGTGCCTCCGCGCGCCAATCATACAGGCAAATTAGTTAGTCTGACAATGAAATCATCCTCGTCATCTCAACGTGTAGATTATGGTACTTGCTACACATAACTTTTGAACCAATTTTGTATTTAATATTAAAGGCTCTGTCAGAAAGGCGCGATTCGACTCTAGTAAAACAATTTCTATGAAAACTTCATGGATATTATTCTGCCAGAACCGCATCACACCGTCGCGTCGCGCCTCTGCGGGAGCCTTAACTCCTCCAATTCTTGACAAGTCCAAAAACGCAATAATTTTCCAAGAAGTTATTTATGTACACCAAGTTTTACTACCAAAAATTCTTAAAATTCCTCACTTGACATTTCCTCGCTTTTGGAAATGCAGAGACCGAGGCACATGTACACAATGACATGAACAAAATTGGACCGTGCGAAACAGGCACAACTTCCGAGCAACAATGCGGTGAATTCAATCCGTGTCTTCTAAAATTAGCACCATTCTTTATACCTGTATACCTGTAAATATCTTTAGAACTTATGTGTAAATCTTTTACAATTTTACGTACATTTTACGACACGGTTGGCGTAGTGGCTGAGCGATCGACTGCTGCGCTGCGTGTCACGGGTTCGATTCCCTCACGGAACAAATATTTGTATTGCCTACAGGAAGTTGTTCCGGGTCTAGGGTTACCATATGACAGGCGTTTGCCGCATTTGACAGGCATTTTAAGGTTTGGACAGGCGTGCGGCCGGCATTGGTCTGATACAGGCATCGCGAACTATTAAAAAAAATAATGTCCTCTGACAAATATCCGTAATAAATATCCTTTTTCATTATTATCTGTTGACTTTTACTTATTACCTACAGCGTTTTGCTTTAGGCAGGCATTTTTCTGAAAATTCAGGCATTTTAGGTACCATAGACAGGCATCCCTCTATTTACATATGGTAACCCTATCCGGGTCTGGCTGTTTGTGTATGTGAGTTTAAATGTTTGTAAACGCACCCACGATACAGGAATAATTCCTAGTGTGGGGCAACGTTTTTTTTAAACACCAGAAAATAAAAAAAACAATGTTTTTTTTAGCATTGAAACTAAAACTCAAACTTTTTGAAATTTTATAGTTTTGTATATCTATTCCTCTTTCTAGTTCTTCTACATCTGCTGTGGTCAATCGATGAGCAATTATTTGTCTAGCAGCTACTTGATACCCGGCCCAGGCAACTTAACGTGCTTGCTTGCCTGTTTTTGCCGGCGGCACTACTTTTAAGGATAGTTGCCCTTCATTAGGTCAGACGTGAGCCTATTATTGGCAGACGGTTTAAATGTGTCGTAATTTGCCTGTGCTTAAATAAGTGCCTGCATTGCCAGTTTGTTGTAGTCATTTAAGTTTATTTGCGATTCAATTTATTTTAATTGTGTTGGTTTAATATTTTACTACTGTGAGAAGTTTTAATCCTTATTTTTTCCACTTATGTAGGAATGTAAAAATAAATAATGAAACTTTTACTCATTTCCTAGGATCTATATACATCTAGTTATAGGAATCGAACCATCAATATTTCGGTTTATTAATTTCACTTATAAAATTATCCATAGTTAAAGTATTTTTAATTAGCTTTTATACAGTTCCACTGCTGTTCAAAGGCCTCCCCCCAAGCCTTATATACATCTCATTCTAGAGCCAATTCGATCCAGTAGTGTATCTTAATAATTAGATGTTATTAAATAATAACCCATGTAGGTACAAGTTCTTTTAGGTACTTATTCGAAATAATAAACTAAAATGTTTTTCTCTTGTTTCGGACGAAGAAAACATCAAGAAACAAAAAGAAAACGGCAGTCCTCATAAAATGAACACAACTCCTAATTTAAAACTACCTTGAAAGCAAACTGCTAAAGCTGAAAAACATAAAAACGGCGAAAAGTGCTCTGAACGTAAATGTAACTTTAGATCGTTCAAACGACGCTACTAGTCCATTGAAAACGCATTTCCATCCGGAAGTGATACCGGCTATATCGTCGCATCGTTCGCGTCTTTGCAAATGTTCACACACACACATACGATGGACTTCACGTACTGAACGTTTTTATAACTTACAGAACACCATTCAAAATTGAATTTAATATTGTGGACACAAAGTCCAAAATCGATTGAACAGAGTCGGACCTAAAACGTTTTAACGAACATCCGTGAATAGGATTCTCCAACTAACACAAGCAGAAAGCGGTGGACTATTCCAGGAATTTGTTTGACGTTACCATCGGGCTTCCGGTATTTTTTACGATGTCTTTTTACAGGATCCTTGGAAGCTCTGACACTGGCTCTTTATTGCGATTTGTTTAAACAGAGCATAATTAAACCTTGGAATGAATGACTCGGTACTTTTAATCCGGCAATTCTTGGCTACTTATTGTCCTTTTTTTGCGAGAGCTCTTTTTATGAGAAGACAATGGTCCTCGCTTGTTAAATAGTTAAGAGCGACTTATTAATCAACTCTGTCGTTTAATTAGCGTCAGGCAGCATTCAAAAGTTCTTTTGTCAAAGAGTAGCGAACAATAAAATGTACTTGTATTCTTTTTCGTGCAACAAAAAATTGGACTGCGCGTAGATCTGTCAAAGGCGTTTGAATCTGTTGTTCATTAAATAGCGTCCAGCTAATTATCTAGTTGAAGTTTATTACTAATCAACTATGTTTCTCTCGTGTAAATCAGGTGAATTACACCTAAATGTTTACAAAATCCATAAATTGTCGTAGCAATAATTTACGAAGAAAATCGACGCAGCCCTAAGAAGATATAAATCTTGTTTTGTTGAAAATAAACGCTTTAACTACGCCAGTAAGTCAGGTGGGAACATAAAATATTTACCGCTCGAGTAGAACTAAAGTATTTAGCGGCAAAGAGTAACATGTCGGATTTCTTACAGCCCCTACGTTCATTTTTCTTTTTCTCCCAGTTGTTAGTTCTACTACAGGACTTTGAAATTTTAAAGGGGCTAACGCAAGTCGTGGTTGTAAAGCAGAAAATTGTTGTGAGGCGTTATAGTTCGGGTGCTTGACTTTAAGTGAGGTTTTGACTTAGAACCAAGGTTTTTCATTCATCGTTTTATTTTCTTTTAATCATAAAATAGCCTCAAAAAATATTGAATTGTGGTTTTTATTTTGATTCCCTACAAGAAACTCTTTAAATTTGTTATTCGCTTACTCAAATTACTTCTTCTTTTTAGCGTTCGATGGCAATCTAAAAGGACTTGGACCCAGAATTCTGCGTCGTGTTTGGCGCCATCACTGGCGTCCATCAGTTCTAGTAAAGTGCTGCTGACAGGATACGCAGGACATTTCGGATTCTGTTTAAAGAATTCCAAGTTACCCAAGGCAACCCATGTCACTCAAAATACTAAGTTTTCTTCAAAAGAAAAGCTTGATGATGTTTGCTCCTTCGAAACTTTGACCATCTGCATTGATTGAATACTCTGGATTGGTTGTATTACTATTATCAGATTGCTTACTTAGAAGCACTAAATTGATTCCTTGAGGCACGAGTCAGAACTGTAGTGAAAATAATATTCTTGAATTGAAACTTTGTTCTTTAATATTTTACAACAAAAGATTCCATGATGTAGGTATGTAATGTATTAAATTAAATATAACTCAATTGCATTTTTTTAAATTATAAAATAAAATATTGTAAACGAAGTGAAAACCCTTTAAAACCTTACATTTTAAAGATCTATAGCAGTCCGCTAGACATTTCCCACGTTAGCCCAATTAAATTTTACCGAAATACACCTAGCTATTAAAAGGTATTGGTTTGTGGAAATATTGATTCGAAATGAATGAAATATTAATAGCATGGTGATAGGTAAGTAGGTCCCTACTAGAATATCTCACCTTTACGAAATAATGAAATTCTAATAAATGCGTGAACATGCAAGATGCATACAAATTAGATACGTTACACAAGATTTGTTTAAAAAATAAATTTCTGCTTAAAATAATATTTTATTTCTACAAAATAAATCGGTTACAATGTACAGTTTGAATTCAAATTCAAAACACGCAAGAAATAACTAGGTAGCAAGTCAAGCATGTCATTTTTTTAAAGCCATGGGTGGTCACGATACGTTACCGGGAAACGATTTTACAAATCACTAGGCTCGAAATATAAACAAACAGTTTAACTAAAGTTCAACACGCTAAGTTAACTATTTCTTACTATGGTCAATGTACGGAAACGGATAAACGTTAATTGGAATAACTATAAGAAGCGATGAACCTTACTTATTTCACTTCCCTAACAATGCTACTGATATTTAAAATTGTCGGGTGGTAAAGGAAACAAAAAACCGACCAAGTGCGAGTCAGACTCGCACGCGAAGAGTTCCGTATCACCGTACAATGTTTAACACTACATACTTTTAAAATATAAAAAAAACACGTTTCTTGTATGGGGATTTAATTTGTAACTTTATTTTATTTTTATTGTTATAGCGTTTTTTAGTTTATTTTTACAACAAATCACTAGTACACTAGCTGCAATATAAATGCACACTGTGAAAATTTCAACTGTCTACCTATCACGGTTTATGAGTTGCAGCCCGCTGACAGACAGACGGACGGACGGACAGCGGAGGTTTAGTAATAGGGTTCCGTTAGGACCCTTTAGGTATGGAAACCTAGAGGAGCCCTACACTCAGCAGTGGGTGGAACAAGGCCGCCAATGATGATGAGGAAATGAAGCAATCGAATATTTTACTCGTCAATGTAACGGTACTTTTAAACTGTTGTTAGCCCTATTTTTCATGGTGTTGTGACTAATTTTGTGGCTGACTGCGTTTTCTGGTTAAAATAATATACAGGATGCCCCGAGAAATGACGTCCAAAGAAAAATTTCAAAACCCTCTGTCTATGGGTTTCCCGAAATCCGAAATTCATTTTTCATGTACTTCCTTGTATGGAAATAAACTGAAGTTTGGATAAGTATTTAATATTGGTGACAATATAAAAACATGGTACCACAGAGCTGGTCTGATAACGGAACCATATCATTCGATTTATACGCTTTCGCAAAACAAAAACATTCCACGTCTCTATTAATGCCATCAGATAATCTGGGGCCAGTGAAACTCTCTAAGATTATTCTTTTAATTGCAATTTTTCACACCAATCACACGCTCTTAGAGCGACAAGTCGTTCGAACTGTCACAAATTATACAAGGTGTTCTATCAATGCAATGTGGTTAGTCACCTCCTATACTAAAGGAAATATTTAAAAGATCCTCTAGAACCTTATTAACCTCTAATGGTGCAAGCTTTTTTATTTAAATAAATGAGCCTCTTTTTAACTTTCTGGCCTTTTCTCACAGTTGGTCGCAGTAACTAAGTTAGAGCACCCCGGCCAAATTAGGTTAGAACCAACCGCGCGCGAGCCGAGCAAGCGAAGCGAGCAGTGCCGCGGTAGTATCAAGTTACTTTGCTATTTTGTAGTTTAAGGACCCCAAAATAAAACATATTTGAAGTTCACAAAAAGAGGTGCATTAATTATTTTTAGGAAAGCAAAATGGGTATTATTTAAGGTTCGATTAAATACTTGACTTTGTACCTTTTTTCTAGCTGTCTTTAGAATATAATAGAATATTCTTTATTATATACTCCATATAAAATTACAGACATAAATATAGCAATTTTACAAAGGGACACACAATGGGTGGTCTTTAAGTGACTGAAGACCTCTTTCGCCATCCTGAGGTCATTTTCTTTCAAAAACCATTTATTAGAATGCTAATATAAGGTGATTAATATCCGATACTGTGAATATCTGAAATTAATTTTCGTTTACACGCTTTACAATTTTGGCGAGATTCATTGTAGACTTAATATTAAATCCTTGTCTTCTTTCAATTCTCTTTTATTAATCAATTGATTTGCTGATTAAAACATTCAACACGATGCATTGACCGACAGATCATGAAATCGATCAGTATGCTTAGAAAATTAGAAGATATTGTGAAGTCCCTGTTTTTCCTGACGATACTTTGTAAACCAGCGGGGTAATTGCGTAACACTTTCATTTTGACAGTTCCACAAGATTCATTGCGTCATTTACGTTGTCGAGCAGACAAATTTTTCGAACATACTAAGCAATGGATTAGCAATTTCCTTCAAAATGATTCAGATTTAGTTTGATAGAGTGTGTTACGCAATTAAGGTGCAGAAGCTTACAAGGATGTAGGAACTGGTCATGCGGTTGATAGTGACTACACAACCAGTTTGTTTAAACAGCTTGGATCCTCCTGACAATCATCCAGTAAGGGAACAATGTGTAATGAATGACTGATGTTTTCAGAGTATTTTTAACCTTAACTAGTCTATGTGCTAGGTTCATTTTGTTTTGTTGTCCTATATTTGCCCACTGCCGGTTTATGGTCTCCTCCATAATATTCTAATTTTCCTTATGTGGTGCCTTCTCCGGCTAATCGATCAGGAACCAGTCCCAACCATCACGCCAGCAATTCTTAGGCCTGCATGTTTAGGGTCTACTTTGGTCCACATTTTTATTTCCTGCCATCAAGCATCCCATAAAACGATTTATAACACGTCTAAGCGCCTTCATATTTCCACTCCTATCCCACAAACGATCATTCTCAGATAATCTCAGAACAAAACAAAAACGATATATCAAAGTATTTTTCCTTTTGCAATTTAAATTCAACGCAAAGCTGCGGGGAGAATTCTAGTCTAAAATAATAGAGATTAACTTAAAAGACGGTGCCGGCGATAGTCGTAATTTACGCAAGTGAATAATCACATATTGCGAAGTTTCGCGACTACGCGTATAGGCGACGACATCTAGCCCTTGTTGGCTACGGCTTTAATTGTGGCCTCTAGTTTCTACAAGGATTTTTTTAGGAGCTAGATGGTGCACCAAACCACTTACTTCAAATCGGTAAATACTGAACTGACCAAAGGTTTTTTTATCCCAACATTGAGATTTTCAATTCTCCTGTGTCATAATCCAGTATACTGGTTGTCTTTAAATTGTTTATCGATTTTAGTAACATATTCAACATAATCCATGTCCAGGGATATTATTATTATTATATTATTTATATTCAACATAATACAACTAATCAAAATACACAACCTACTAAGGTGGTAAAAAAATAGATATTGACTCAAAAACTCGAATTTTCTGTTCTCGAAAGTTCTATTTCAAAATGGACTATCCATAACTTTGTATATTTTATTTGTGGTCCCAAAATACTACTCAAAAATAATTATTGTTTCTGGAGAAATCCGGGACCGCGGTCCCGGTTTCGAAAGCCCCACGACCCCGTTCTTTTAACCACATACAAACAAAAGACTCTCTGGTTTCCCAACAAATAATGGCATGAAACAAAAGCCGACTCTTCTAGCAGTTCTATGCCTTACTTCGGAGCCCTAGTACCTACCAGCACTCATTTATCGGTGTGCCCTGCGGTAGATTCCAATCAAGGGGAGTTAGTGCAACGACGCCGCGGTACGCCCGCAGCCATATATTTCACGCGCTACGCTCATACTTACGCACAAATCTTGGAGGGAATCGCAAACATTTTTGCTAGAGTGAACAACTAGTTGTTGTGTTGTTGTTGTTGGAGTTAATAGGTTGTTATTGGTTTATTATTTTGTGGTCACTAGAAAAAAGGTTACTTCTAGGTAAAAGGTGAGTTTTAAATACCTAAACGTATGTACACCGAGTTATGAGTACCTATAAGTTGGTGTTTGTGTATGACAAAGAGATAAAAAGGGATACAATGATTAGTGAGGTTGGTTGGCGTTCTTTGTGCAAGCTTCACCCACATAGAACAAATGCGGCTGTTTGAGGGTGGTTAAATATAAATATAATGATGCAGGTAATATCATTGAATGATCATTCAATGAATTGGATATTCAGCATGCTTATTATAGGCCTATTACGCAAATTCGGGTTATAGCCGTTTAATATTGTTTATGATTAAGTAAACACTGTCGGCTTTCCTACCTCATACTTAACCCACGGCAGCTTTTACGACCATCTCAAATTACATCACTATAAATATTAAAGTTATAAAATAATCTTTTCTGTAAAATTCAAGTTATGATTAGCATAATAAAGAAGACAGCGAGTAGGTACGCTTTCCCATAAAATAGGTTTCCGATAGTTCACAACTTTCAGTTCGTAATGTCCATTACACTAGATCTTCATAAAACTTTAATACTTCCCAAGTTTATAAGCACCTAACGGTTTTAAGATCCCTCTCAGATGTCTCATTATTTTATTTATTATATTTACTTATAGACGTGGTTCTCATAAAAATTATGATTTAATATTAAAACTATTGCAATAACTAGTCGGTAACCTAATTCCATTGGACTACTTTATTTTCTTTATAGAGTGGCCGATCCAGCATTGGATTGTGATAATTGATAAAACAAGTTGGCTTAATGTGGGTGTTACTCAAGGTACAGATGCCAGCACAACAAGCTACTGCAATCTGTCAAATTTATTTAATAGATTTTCTACTTTATCGCTAAAGCATTAAGGTTCAAGGTTGATTGGGAAAATTTGACAGTTTCGGGTAGCTTGACCTGCTGGCGTCTGTACACCTCTACCTAACATTTCGAAAATTACAGGTGTGATGTTATAGTATGTTAAAACAAGTAGTGTTCGCAGTAGTCAAAGATCAATGAGGAAGATAAACAACATGGTTGTGTTGTCCTTAAGTTCATCGTTGACGTAGAAACTGTGACTGGAATTAATCAAGGCCCTTATGAACCAGAACGCCAGGAAGGACGGACCACGTAACCAACGGACTGGGTGTAAGGTAGGACGCCCTAAGGGTAGGTGGAGCAACGATCGTCGCAGGATGGCTGGTAGCAGCTGGATGAGAGTTGCCGAAAATCGAGTTGAATTGCGTGCAATGGGAGAGGCCTATGTCGGTACTATAAACTGGAGCTTAAAATCTGCAAAAGTTCAAAGGCTTAACTAACATCTTAATTTTATCTCAAACAACATTGTTTAAAAACAAAACAACAAAAAACCACCCCAAAAATGTTATCGACTTCTGCGCACAACGCAGCGAAGCGCATCGAACGCAAGTGTGTGACAGTCGATAATTAACTACTTATTATCGTTGTTTAATAATGTCCCGGCAATGTTAACAAAGCTAAATTGTTTACCACAAGCCTCCAAGCTCCCGCGCTATTTATGTGAACGAGATAAAACCTAACACGACCATAAGCTTTTACTTTTTATTGCAAATCGGTGTTCTGTTACGCGAAACTATACCGATTATAAACGCGTAACATCGTTTAATATGCCCCAAGTATTTGTTTTGCAGTCGTAAATATAGGACCAACAAATGGTCCACTGCGAGATCAAATTTCTTGGGAAAATTTATTATTATTATAACTTCCATGGACCCTATAGGATGAGTCTCATTTACGTAGGTTTTATAGCCTTTTTGGCTATAAAATTCTGTCTTAGACGTCTGTGTAAGCCGGGGTGATTTAGACGGATTTGATAAATTAAAAATCTGTAATTTAAATTCAAAAGAAGCTAAAATATTATTTTAATTAGGTACGGCTAAACCATTAATCAACTTAAAACATTTTAGAATGAGAAATTCACTTTTGAAGTCTTAAATATACACATTATAAATTCTAATTCATAGAAGCGAAAATCACAGGACCTCGTGTATTTTCTGTTTTTAAACAAAAAAAAAAACAATCTGATTCGTAGTAACGTTTCAAAGGCATCAAATTAGGCGATGTTAATTAAAGGAATGTACGAAAATAGGTGTTCTAAAAATACTCAAATGAAATTACACTAATTAGAACCTCTAACACCTGTGAGCAAGGTTCGTTTTCGCTGGGCAAAGTTTGTAACAAGAGACAAAATGAGGTACTATACGGAGAGCGCAAAGCCGCAAAGAAACTTCTTAAGCTTTAATTAAAAGAGCATCGCGATTACTGCTATATTAGTTACAATCAGAGAACAGGAACTGACTGAAGTAATTGTTGGTGCTAAACTAAATATGCTAGGAATTTTTATTGCGAAGACTCTTTGTCGCCAGCTGCACTTTCATTTTAATCTTCCAGTTGATTTATTTTATTGTTGATGTAAATATAAATGCGTGTACCATAGGTATTATTGGAGAGCAGTGGTGGCCCAGTGGTAACGGCCACGACTTACGAGTTGTAGGTCGTAGGTTCGAACCTAGACAGGAGCTTTACTTTGTGTAAATTATTTCATCACCACGGCTCTATGAGATTATGGCCCACACCCTCTCACCGAGAGGAAGCCTGCAGGTCCCAGCAGTGGGAACATAATGGCTGATTATGCTGTAGGTATACGAGTACCTCTGCTTAACCCTTGGGGAAATTACAGGCCTGATGTTATGTTAGGTGTTATATACAAACGTGAGAATGCAATCTCGTAAAATGTTTTCTAAACAAAGAAACTAACAACACCACGTATAGACAAAACCAAACAAAGTGCCTGTGTTAGTGTTTTGAAAGTTTGCTTCCTGTCTACTTTGTAAAGATTCACCACCACTATCAGGGCTCAATACCACAAAACTTTACAAATCTACAAAGTTGTTAAATTGTAGAAATAGTTGCGTATCACAGAAATTACAAATCTGTATGAGTTATAGTATTGTGGACTTGTCACTACAATTTACATATTTGTAAGATTCCGTTTTTTTCCGTTGCAATTTTGTAGTTTAGGGGTTTGTGGTACACGCACTTGTGAAATTTACAAGTTATTAAATTGTGATAGTTACAACTTTATTTGAAACACTGTTTTTCAGCACACAAAACCTAGTTATCTCGCAAAGGCTATTTGATTTACAAAATATTACTATTGTTTCTTCTTGCCTTTTTTTAATGTATACTTTCTTTATTTTCACCATAACATTTTATTAAATTCAACATTACCAGCCCTAGTGGTGGTGGAAAAAGTGAACTCAAGAGGGTTTTCTTCTCCGTTTTTGAGAGCAGTGGTGATGAAATAAATTACACAAAGTAAAGCGCTTGCCTGGGTTCGAACCTACGAACTTACAACTCATAATTCGGGGCCGTTACCTCTGGCCACCACTGCTCTCCTCCAAAACCTAACTATCTCACAATATCTATGTGACAAACACAATATTAATTGTGGATATAATAATTAACCTCTCAGCGTTAACCATTTATATACACAAAGCTTCTACCCAAAAATAAGTACCAAATTCAATTACCAAAAACCAAATTAATTACAAGTAAACATCTCCACAGTCTCTCTGTCCACACTCATCGGTGTATGGACCAGATATTAATGGGCCTGTCAATACAATGATGTAATTATTATAAATGTTCTCAGATCCCAGATAAAATGTTATTATTCCCGTACAGAACTTATTGCGTACACTAGGAGGATTCGCCCCTTCTTAATTGCAATGTAGATACGCGATTTTACTTTGATTTATACGTGCACGGTCGCAGGTGATAAAGTGTCCATGTTCCTTTCGTCTGCCCACTGGTGTACGTACGATTGTGAAGCTCCCTAGTGCTTAAGTGATGAGCGAATGCTACTAACTGCTAGGCATGTGGAATGGGCTTGCGTTAATTAGTGATTGTGGTAATTCATTTCATGGCCTTAGTGATTATTTAACGTTTGGTTGTTTCGTGTAAAAGTTATATTTGTTTTAGTTCTTTGTTGGGAATAAAAAGTTTAGGTTTTATTCAATTACTTACAGCGTGTTTAATAAATACCCGCTTTGAGACTTACATTAAACTTGTGGCAAAATAAAAACTAGACAATTATGTAATTACAGTACTTAATTCAGTTCAATAACATAATAGCTATAAACAAGAAATTATTGAGCGGACAAAGTGTGCACATACAATAGAACACATGTACATACCTAATAGATACGTAAAAAACTCTCCAGATTCACTGATGAAGAATGAAGGTTCTTTTTCAAATTTAACACAATATTTCTTCTTCTGTATGTCCACGCCTTGTACTGTCAAGAATTTCTTTTTCACACCTTGCTTAATGCTTCTCCAAATCCAAATAATAAACCGCACTGTCGATTTCATGTCCTAAATTATTCATTAGCAATAAACAAAGATATCACGAAGAGCACACAAAACAGGGCTATTATATACTTTTTTAAACATTATTAGTCTACCGGCACACATCGTCAAACTTCGAGCGTGCCGCAAAATCTCACTCGAGGGACAGAAAAAACTGAATAAATGATTTTAATACGCACCGAACTGATACGGAGTTTTTCGCCGATCCCATACACGATGCATATGAACCTACCTAAAGGGTTTTATCGCTCCTGAATTATGGATATCTACCAGAAATATGTACGTGAATACATATTGATTTATACTAACTGCAGTTTTATGTACCGAACGCAGGTACGCCGTAACTCCCGACCGTCGACTTGTAATTAACAAATTAACATGGAGCATTTTAATATGGGATCGAGGGACGATGAAAAAGTGCTGTATGATGTGCGCGGATGTTGACGGATGATGAGGATGTTTTTATTTATTGGTAATAAAGGATGTGTAGCTAAATTAATGACGTGTTATTTATTTGAAAGATTTATTTCAGTATACAAAAAGTTGCACTATAATTTGTGCATGGTAAAACATTTAAACATTATGTAATTGTTTTTTGCATTGCATATTATTTTACCTTGATAAATGTTATTATAATGTTGTCACGTGATTGACAATCGATCATCAGTATTGGAAAAATAAAACAGTTATTTCAGTGTGATGACTACACAAAAAAAGAACACACAAACACACAGTGGCCATTTGAATGATACAATACTCGCAAAAGGCTTAAACCTCTGCAAGTTTTTATAAAACAAGTCGATATAATGCTTTTAAAGCTTACCTATCTTTGGAAGGATGATGTGTTTGTGGATTTCGAGACTTGCAACATCCTGCACAAACGTTTCCATTGTCATATTGACACACAAAAACATACCAGAGATCCTTATCCCGTAAAGGGTAAAGTACACGACCGCTAGAGTCTAGCTTATCTCTAAGTTGTATAGATCTTAAAGCACCTTACAGTTCCAGACACAGAGGATAAATTCAACACATTGCCACAATTTTTTTTCAAGAATATTTGATGTAAAAAGAAAGTGTAGGAGGACTACAAAAGAGTCCTTTTTCGGAATAATTAGTTACAAGTGGCATTTCAATAATGACTATAGTGTATAGTCCTTTTCACTGTATCCGGGGACAGCGACACCAACGAAACGAAGCCTGGGTCCGCGCGTGAATATTTTAAGTGTAAAAGTAGTTGTGCTGGTGCAGATCCACTCTCCCGTCCTCAGAGTCCAGGTGCCAAAGGACCGGCATCCTAATTGCGTAAGACACTATTACTCTCAATTTGAATCATTTTGAAGGATATTGCTAATCCATTGCTTCGTATGTTCGAAAAATGTGTCTGTTCACCAACGTAAATAACGCAATAAATGTTGTTGAACTGTCAAAATGAAACCCATTACTACTGATAGTGTTACGCAATTATCCTGCAGGTAACCGGTTCGACCGGCAGGAGGTTGAGAATGCAGGAGGTTGGAAGGATTTCAATATAGGGATTTGAGGTGCACCCTTAGAATCACCCCACCACGTGCCTTACTTCATCGCCACAAAAGCCAGATTCGCTTGCCTATCGTCATTGTTCGCACACAAGACTAGGTATAAAGTTCAAAATCCTACTGAGCATAAAATTGACGACTATTCAGGACATATTATCCTGAAAAAGTGAGCGTTGCAGAGTATTTTAAATATTCTCAAAGGTTATTCGTAGCCAGCATAATCAGCCTATAATAATGTTCCCACTGCTGGGACACAGGCCTCCTCTTGGTGAGAGGGAGTGGGCTATATCCACCACGCGGGCCCACTGTGATTTGGTAGATGTCACATATCTTCGAATTTTTGGTTCGTAGCCAGCAGTAGACCAAAATTAAGTGTTCTATTAAATAATTGAGCCATTATTACAATACTGTTATTGCTATAGGCAATGGTCAGTGGTCATACGTCCTAGATAATTACTTTAGACACTTTACGTTCCTAAAATGGCACGAGACCCGTCTAATAACAGGCTTTTAACACTACCCGTAATGGCTCGTCAAAACATCAGGTTATCCTAAGCAGAAGAGTAATTAAAGCATTAAAAATCGCCCAAGAATTTAGGTCACAAAGTAAATGTTTGAGTAACGTGACGTGCAGTCAAGTAAAGGCGGCTCTACACTGACGTAACGTGCTGTACAATGTAGGGTGCTACATGATTGTAGAGGACGCAATCTTGTCGCCTATTAACCGACATATGAATCATTTACAACCTAAAATAGAACAATAAAAGAAACGTTTTGGTTACAATATTAAGTTATAAACAAACATGCAAGTCACCGATGCCCGTCACTTTAGACATCTGCAAAGAAATGAAATGATAGATAATAAAAACTGTAAGAAATTTACACGTCACGAAATATTGACCGAATAATGTTAATATATAAAAACTTAAATATCAACATCTATATCATAAAATTTAGGATATTATGTGAGTCTTACACCGCAGGACAGTTATAATATACACGACGATACGATACATAGCGAAAAGCCTTTCGAAGAATGAGCCTTAACAGCTTTGGGTTTCTTGTACCGACAAACGGCATGCATGCATCAATTATCTATTAGGGAGACCCCTAAAGACAAATCAGAACACAGCAATGCTGTTCTGCAGCCTAAATAGGTACGTATATAGTGTTAGTACTGCTCCGGAAAAGCGCAAGAATTTGTTTTTGACACAAACAAATTTACACATACAAATGAAGAGCATTCAGATGAAACCGCAACAAAGTAATGTGTGACAGGTGGCAACATACCGCACTATTTTTGATGACATCGTTCGTCAGTGTAGCATGCGGTACTGTAGCATCCTACACTATAGCACGAACTCGCACAGTGTGAAGCCGGCTTTAACCGTCGCTCACTTAAAACGTCGACCGTTCGTGACGGCGCGCTGACCGATCGTTAGCGGACATTTAATTACTGTTATTTAATAACGCCTCCTGTCAATCATTCGTACGATATTTTGTAAACATGCTTCACACGAAACATGGAAGACTGTGTGTTTTATTCTTGTTTATTTTTTAAACAGCTTGGAAGGGTTATGGAAAAGACAAATAATGGTTGAGCTATTTTTTTGCTCCTGCTTTAACTGGGGTAATTATTGAGCACAAAAATGGCAATCCATCGACTCAATCTATCGCAGTCAGCTGCTGGACATAGGCCTCTCCTAGGCTGCACTAAAACCACCTGTCCTCCGCTTTCCACATCCAGTCTGTACCAGCCAGCTCCTTCAGGTCGTCAGTCCAACAGTCGGTCGGTCGTTTAAAAATATAATAGTCATAAAATAATAATGCAAAGAACATTTAGATATGAAGCGTCCTCCATTGGTAGGAAAAGTTACTGAGAAAGATATTTTTAGTTCTGTGGGTGTACCAACTAACGATGTTACAATGAATTTCAACGAAATATACTTATTAACTTTGACTTTTGAAACTAAATACATTAACATATAATTTAACTTCGTTTTTCTTAAGACTGAAATAGTCGTAGCATGTAATATTTGAGTTATGTAAGTCCTGCACAGCCGTCTATTCGTGGTCATAGACAAAACCAACACTAAACTTGGTAGCCTGTGGGTATAACTCGTGAAAAAGTCAGTAATAATGTGCTTTTAACTCATTATACTTCCGTTCTAAATATACAAGAGTAAAAAAAACACCCATTAACGAGCGATACCTCCTTCAGCTCATGATTAGCAGTTTTTAGGGTTCCGTAGCCAAATGGCAACGGAACCCTTATGGATTCGTCATGTCTGTCTGTCTGTCTGTCTATCCGTCCGTATGTCACAGCCGCTTTTTTCCGAAACTATAAGAGCTATACTATTGAAACTTGGTAAATAGATGTATTCTGTGAACCGCATTAAGATTTTCACACAAAAATAGAAAAAAAACAATAAATTTTGGGGGTCTCCAAACTTAGAACTGAAACTCAAAATTTTTTTTTTCATCAAACCCATACGTGTGGGGTATCTATGGATAGGTCTTCAAAAATGATATTGAGGTTTCTAATATCATTTTTTTCTAAACTGAATAGTTTGCGCGAGAGACACTTCCAAAGTGGTAAAATGTGTGTCCCCCCCCCCCCCTGTAACTTCTAAAATAAGAGAATGATAAAACTAAAAAAAATATATGATGTACATTACCATATAAACTTCCACCGAAAATTGGTTTGAACGAGATCTAGTGAGTAGTTTTTTTTTAATACGTCATAAATCGTAACGTAACGGAACCCTTCATGGGCGAGTCCGACTCGCACTTGGCCGGTTTTTTTATTGAGTTCACAGCTATAAGTAACGCTGAACTCGCGTTGGATAATAATCTTTTTATGAATTCCATGTATTATTGTCGGCAGGTGAATGACCTATATAGGTACAGAAGATAACATCACGACTGTAATCCTCGAAGGGATGGGCAGAGGTGTAGCTATAGTAACACCCACATTTCGCGAGTTATGCTTAAGTCTCATGTAATATGAGGTAAGCAAGCCTATTGCTATCAACCGGGCACAAATCCAGACACCGGGCTGCAACTGAGAAAATCCAGATGGAAAATCTAATATCACTTTGCCCGACCTAGGAGTCGAACCAAGGACCACCAGGACATCGTGCTCAGTAGTAGCGCTTGCGACCACTACACCAACGAAGCAGACTTTTACATTATAAAAGTTAAGTAATAATTAGCGATTGTATATCCACACATTTTTGACATTTAAACGTCTCTTAACTTTAAGCAACATTGATGAATAAAAGGGGAATATCCTGGAAAAGTATCAAGTATTTTCTGAAAGGAAAACGTAATAGGCAAGTAAAGGGGTATATCGGGTTCAAATTAATAAAGATTGATGCTTACAACATTCGACAGCTAAACAATAACATAACTTGTAATTTCTATCCAGGCGTCTGGAAAGTTTGCAAACTAACAACATAACTGGCTTGAACAGTGAAGAGAGTACCTACTTACGTCTGATATCGTACCTCTGACAGCTGGCTCTTATGTGACAGTGACAGCTTATGCCGGTATATTAAGAGTCCCATTTTCACTAATGCTACGCGATGTCTGAATGTAATGCCTTAAGAGCACACTGTTGGATTTTCAACTCGTACGTTGACAATCGAACATGCTTGGGACTTGTGGCTAAGTAATAACAACCGCACGGGTCGATCGACCAGGTTCAGCTAGCGCTTGCTACGGTTGATCCGTGATGAGTGACCATCTTTACATACCAAGGCCCCTCCGTGATAGGCAGACGCTTCATGTAAAACACTCTGTATTCAGCTGCATCCAGTTAGACTGGAAGCCGACCCTAACATAGTTGGAATAAGGCAGGGCAGATTGATAATTATATATACATATAGGTGTCGCGTACGAGGGTGACACTGAAAGTTCTTAGAAAATTAAAGACTGAACAAACTAGCAAGTTATTAATTTTATTATATCTCTTCAAAATAGTGTCCATTTACATCAATACATCGCTGCATCCGATGGAACCACTGTGAAAAGCGCTGCCCACTCGTCCTCTTCGACGGCATTTTGAAACGCAGCCACTGCTTCCTCGGCGACCATAAAACATTTTCCTCGAAGTTTTTCTTTTATTTTCGGAAATAAATAAAAATCACAAGGTGCGAGGTCGGGGCTATAGGGCGGGTGAGCCAGTAATTCCACGTCTGACGTCGCTAAGTAGTCGATTGTTTGCTTGGCGGTGTGCGACGAGACGTTGTCGTGGTGAAGGAGGATCCTACTGCGAGGTCGTTTCTCCCGAACTTTTTCTAAGACAAATGGCAAACAATTGTTAGTGTACCACTCTGCAGTAACTGACTTTCGATACAGACAGATAACTGTTTTTCGATCCTCTAAAACAATTGTTGTATTATGACCTGACCTTCCGAAGAACGAGGCCACCGTCTTTTTTCCCACGCTTCGACCTCTCTTCACTTTAGTTGACAACTCCTCGGAAGGAAACACCCAGACAGCAGACTGTCTCTTAGTTTCAGGATTATAACAATAAATCCAGCTTTCGTCACCCGTAAGTATGTCGAACACAGCATTTGAGTCACCTCCGTTAAATCTTTGAACCATTTCACGACGGAGCTTTTGGGCCTCTGTCAAATTATGAGGTATCCACCTGGCACAAAGCTTCCTGACCGCTAAATGTTCATGGAGGATTTTGTGCACACCTCATACCGATGCCTAAGCTTGTCCGAATCTGCTGATAAGTCACTCTTTTGTCAGTCTCTATCATACACCGCACAACACTGATGTTATCTTCAGTCGTCGCCGTAGAAGGCCGTCTCTCACGCAGATCATCGGTGAGATTAGTGCGACCACGTTTAAACTCATTAAACCAGTTGTAAACAGTGGCACGAGATGGGGCTTCATCGTCAAAGGCCAATCGAAGTCTATCTTCTTGTCAAATGACATAGAAAGTCATAAAAAATCATTGAACGAACATTTTCTCGCGTTGATTTCATGTTGACGCAGTCAATTTTCAATTTGCCGCCAAATCGTAAATAAATGACAAATGATTAAAACACTATAATAATGATTACAACAATATTGGCAGAGTTCCATTTTCAAAATTTGAACTTATTTTTTTATTATATCGTTTACACGTGGCCGGTTCTAAAAACTTTCAGTGTCGCCCTCGTATTGTTAATTAAAACGGGCATCAATAACAAAAAAACGGGCATCATCATCAACGGGCTTCTGCCCTACAAAACGTAGCTGATTTACACTAAAATATCTACCGGCTACCATTGTTTTGTCGCTATATCACCCAAAAGTTAACTGACAGAAAATGCCTAAGGCATTTTAAGCTCTCCTCTACACGTATTATGTGCTTGAAGAGTGAATAAATTTATAACAACACAACTTTTTAGATAAACGTCTAATATTATAACTTGACATAATCGCATATTTTATAACAAAACCAATTTATAACAACATTTTTCGAAATTATTTCGTGATATTTCTTATAACGTTTCAGTTCCAAGTAAAATTACTGTCGTAATTATAATAAGGACCACTTAGGCATTCCAAAAATATACTGTTAGTGTCAGAAGGCCAATTTTCGTAATTTAAAACATTCAAAATCTAGTTGCTCATCTCGGCGACAAACAAATGTCAAAAGCTTGTCAAAATGTATGTAGGCACTATTGAAAATTAGAAGTATTTTTTGACAGATTAAGACTCAGATTAGACTGGGAACGTTCTTAAAATTACGAGAATTGCCCCTTTGATCATTATAAGATCCACGTGCCTATCGAGGATATACCACCTAAAGATAAATTCAATAGAGTATAAATGATATAATAACAGGAAAAACAAACTCGAAAATTTCCTCGTGAGAAACGTGAATATTTCAGTAGATTTTGGTCCCGAAGTAAAATATCCAAAATAACGTCTTATTATAAAATCCACCCTGAAATAATATTCTGTCAATTTTATCGCTTTTCAGCAATATGTATGTACAGTGTCAACCAAAAATCCATAGGCAATCTCACAAAGCAATAGCTTGACGTTTAATTTGACTTACGTCCTTCTAGTTTCAAGAAAATAAACACATTGTCGTCAACAAGTGATTGTACAGACGCCAGCACATCAAGCTACTACAATCTGTCAAATTTCTCTAATAGATTTTCAACTTTATCGCTAAAGCATGAAGGTTCAAGGTTGATTGGAAAAATTTAACAGTTTCGGGTAGCTTGACCTGCTGGCGTCTGTACTTCATAATTTCAACATTATATTATATTAGTCAAGATGACCTAGCGGTTAAGCGCGTCCAGATAGATGCGTGAATCAGTGAGCCGTGTATTCAAATCTCACGCAATACTTCGTCTTTTTGTAAGTTTTTACTCGATTGGAAGTAATGAGACAGAAATATAATATTGTTACGAGCTTCGGATTCGTGACAATTAAAAATGCCGATAAAAATTACCAAAAGTTACATTTTAATTAATCAACACTAACAACAATTTAAAACACACTAATTATAAAACACAATCGCTCTTAAGTCGCACTTGAAGATCGCTTTCGATGTATTCGCATCTGTCACAGAACTAAGTCTGATTGCTCGCGGCTAATCCCGGCCTTATATAGTGCCGCAGATAGTTCCAGAACCTTCTATTGTGGAAACGTCTAGAATGTTCGAGTACATACCGGCCCCGACTGACCAGATGTCGATAGTTCTAGTGAGTTCTAGCTCCGTCATATCTACTCGTCAATAGATGGCGCTAGTATTAGTTCTACTATTCCACAATAGATGGCGATTCTATCAGTTCCACTATTCCACAATAGATGGCGCTAGTGGTAACTAATGTCACCATGTATCAGGCATTAATTGCGGCGCGTAACAATATTCTTTATCTTGTTCACACGTTTCGTAAAGTTAGAAAGGTAGATCATCGAAAACTAAATAAAGAAATAAGATTTCTGTGAGGCAGCCATGAGTTTTATGATTAGTTGAATTTATCGGAATAAACGTTGTCGTTTGGTTGTAGTTGTCGGTTAGTGACGTGTGATTTAATACTCGTAGATAGCGGTATTGTATTTATTCTCAAAATGCAGGCAAATATTAATATTGAGGCGAGGGCGACTATTAATGCGCTGCATAAAAGTGGTATTAATAGAACTATATTTATGAATTGTAACTTAATTACTATTTTTACAAGCTAACACTAAAATATATATACAAGTATATAGGTAATACGAAAAAATATAGAAAAAGACAGGAGCTCATTGGGCATCAATCAAATCACTGTCAATGGGATAAGTACCTACCTACCCAAAAGGCTGGCAGCATTACCACGTTGGATGGCAATGCTGATTCTTTGGGCTAAAAATAGGCCTTCTGGTCATGTGAAGAGTCAAACTGTAACTTATACTTTTATTTGAAATTTTACCTAAGATCATTTGGTGACATGAATGAATGAATTGTACCGATCGCGCGATCCCAGCGTGGTTTGATCAGACTCGATTAATCGAATGAACCCCACGATTCGCACTAGCTCCTGTAGCCTGTTAGTTATTACTTATTACAGTTATTAGGTACTCCTGTTCGTGGTGCTACAGCGACCATTGCATATCTAGAAGTAGACCGGGGGGCGCGGTTTTTGTAGGGAAGACGTACCCGTAGGAAAGGGTAAGAGCCTACCAGATATGCATCCTAGAGTAAGTATTGGACTAGTGAAGAGATGGGTGATATTTGTCTAAGCGTGGGCATCTTCTATAGACTTCGCGGCCAGGTGCTTCAGGTCGAGCTTCTCTTGTGAATCTTTTGGCGAGGTTCTACTGCTTTCTCGGTTCTTTTATATGTCCTTGCTCTGCTGTGTTGTTTGTTAGATGTTGCTATTTTCAATGTCATCGTCGGAGTTCTCGCTACTATCCGTTTTCGGTTTTTGTATATCTCACTAGCAGCGATCTAGATCGTGTTTTTGTCTTCCGCCGTATCCATCCAAAAATCGATTTCCTTGTCGAAGTACTTCATGTCTGTTTTAAATTGTCGTTCCATGTGTAGATAGGTCGGCCGACCTTCTTGGTTTTGGCACAAGGCCAAAACCAAGAAGAACTCCATTGCTGCATGCAGCAGATGTGGTACGCGGGGCTTGTAAACATGTGAGAGGTGTGTAACATCCTGTAGTTTTTGATGCGTTTGGTTACTATTTTTCCGTCTAAGATTTCATGCATTTTCTTTTGTCTTGGTTTATTCCTAGAGTGCTTTATCAAATCTCTCATGATAACTCGCTCATATTTTCTGCGTCTTGAGCTGTTAGCTTTAGTAAGTGCCAATACTTTCAAACCATGTATCATACACGGAACGATCACCATTCGATACATAAGTCTGACTAATTTCTAGTCCTTATTTGAGTGCTTTATGAATGGTAGTAACGATTTGGCGTTTCTTCTGGGCTGTTTGCAAAATTTCTTAATAGTGCATTTTCTGCTTAATGTAGATGTTATATATGTACCTAGGTATTTAATCTCATCACATGTCGGTATGCTTATTCCATTAAGGGTCACGTAGGTCGTTTTCTGTGTAGCTATGGGGTCCATAGTATTTTTGTTTTTGTTTCGTTTACTTGGAGGCCTATACTATCTAGTAGGGATTTATTATGGTATAGGATACCTTTTAACCCTTCTAGGTCATCTGTAATGAAGATAAGGTCGTCCGCAAATGATAGTACCAGGGGGAGTTAGATTTCACGATCCTGTTCAAGTTTTGTTAATTGAGTTTCCTCCTTGAGGGTTCTAAGGACTTCGTCGATGACCAGTGTAAACAGGCGAGAGGACAGAGGGCAACCTTGTTTTACTCCCTTTCCTTTAATAATCCAACTGCTTTGCTGGTCACATCATTTGATGCATGTTCGTTCATTCAAGCATACCTTGATTATCCTGTTAGTTAGTGATTTGTTAGTACGTTGTAATAAGATATCTCTTAGTGCATTGAGGTCTACGTTGTCAAAGGCTTTTTCTATGTCGAGGGCGAGTACATAAATTATTTTACCTGCACGCCATTCCTCGTCTAATATCCTTTTGAGTGTAAAGATGTGGTCGTCTGTTGATCTATTGTTGAAAAAGGCCGCTTGGTAGTTGCCCAATTCCCTACTGTGCATAACATTTACCTAGCTGATGAGTTGAAGTGTATATTGTAGGGTCCATGCGCAAACGTCTACTTGACTGTGTTGAAAATAATGGAGGTTATACAAAATATTAATACCTATTTAGATGTTTTGGTTTTAATAATTAGACTTCGTAACTTAATATTTAGTAATACCTATGATATATACGTAATTATTTAATGATCTTAAATTGAGGTTTAGTTTCAATCTTCTTTTCGTCAAGAAAATGAACACTTAAGCTATAACCTCAATACATTCATTGTGACGTTACATAAAAAACATGTTCATAAAGTCTAAATCATATATTAAGTAGCTTTCAATAAACTCTGCTGAATACCGATACCTACAATAAGTGGGTATCAACAATTATATTTGGGTTATTAGAATATCCTTTCCTTGCTATGTTATTGTAGGTATCCACCAAAAAATTTTATGAACCTTACAAGAGAACTTCTTATAACTAGACAGGAATGTGACGTCACAATTCTCATAAAAGTTTGCTAATCTATACTTATAATAAATCTGTAGAAGTGAAAATTCTGTACATTGAAAATATCAAAAAAATAAATGGCAGGGGGTGTTACTAGACCGACACCGAACCCAAAAATGTGATTAAAAAAATTTTTGTCTGTCTGTCTGTCTGTCTGTCTGTCTGTTTGTTCAGGCATCACGCAAAAACTACCGGTTCGATTACGATGAAACTTGGTATAATTATTCTTTAATATCCTGGGCACCACACTGGGTACTTTTTATCCCGGAAAAGTATATACAATAAAAAACAAACTTAATTTTGCGGTTCGATCCCTAGATCCGATTACTGTACCAACCGCAAATAATAAGTTTGTCGTAGGTTAGGTCACACGCAGTGGAGTTCATTTTTATTCCTTTTACTTTTTAGAGTTATTTAGGTTTATTTTTATATAAGTCGTAGGTATAGATTTTAATTTTAAAGTATAGGTAGTATATTTGATAGTTTAGATTAGTTATCGTCATAAATAGGTTTATTTAGGTAGGTAGGTATTTTATTTTCTGTTATTGAGTTTATTTATTTTTTTAATTAGGTAGGTACTTAGGTAAAGATATCATATAGGTACCCTCTTAATCACCATTAATGGGACACAATTGGTTTTCTATTGTAATTAGCCACAAAGGGCCCGCGAGATAGATGGCATCCTGGTGCACATACATTTTATCCTGTTAGCACGTTCCCGTGGGATAATTTCCGACATCCACGCGGGCGAAGCCGCGGGCAGAAGCTAGTATTGCTAATAAACATTTTTGCTATCACTTAGCATGACTTTTTTATTTCCACCTTTCAACACCGAAGAGATTTAAATTAAATACAACATAATCACATAAATAGTTAAGTAATAATTCATTAACTAATATTTAACTTCTTATAAATAAATAATAAGCATGAATATATTATATAATAAATAAACATAAATATTACCTAACAAGTTTTTGCTTAAAATACAAATACACTCGAGAGCAATGAATCCGGGTCACTTAAAGAATGTTAAAAATCTCGGAAACTAAAAATGATAGGTTAATGCAATAAATTGTATTTAATAGACAATGTAATACTCCTTAAATGAAAGTAAAAAAAAATATGAGTCACCATACATTTTATTAACACAAAATTACATAAAGAAAAAAACTGCTGATCTCTCCTTAAAACAAAAATAGAAAACATGAAATTTTTGAACTTTATTACGATTTTCTTGAATTTTAATACTTCGTATTGCCTCCTCGTGCTTCCATTACTGCGTTTACGCGGTTTGGCATGCTGTACACCAAGTTCCTTATACGATTTTGGGGAATATTCTCCCATTCCTCTGTGAGAGCAATTTTGAGCTCACGAAGCGTGATTGGGGGAGGGTTTCGTTGTTTTACGCATCTGCCTAGCTCGTCCCAAGCATGCTCGATCGGGTTGATATCCGGGCTGCGCGCTGGCCACTCCATACGAGTAATGTTCATCTCTTGAAGGTAGTCATTCACATTCCTACCTGTATGAGGTCGGGCATTGTCATGCATAAATATAGCATCCTCACCTAAATTGACCATAAATGGACCAACGTGATCATTGAGGATTTCTTCCACATATCTTACGCTAGTTAAAGAGCCGTTTTCTATGATCACCAGCTCTGTGCGACTTTCAGAAGAAATTCCGGCCCACACAAGTACAGACCCACCACCGTAGGCTACTTTTTCTTCGATGCATGCTTGCTTGAATCTTTCCCCTGGTCTTCGATACACTCTGTGTCTTCCATCGTGCTTGTAGAGCATAAATTTTGATTCGTCGGAGAACATAACTTTTGACCAATCTTCAATACTCCAATTTACGTGGCTCTGGGCATATCTTAGTCTTGAAATACGATGCCCACGCTCCAGTTTAGGGCCGTTTGCAGGTCTAAGGGGTTTTAAGTTAGATTCAGCAAGCCGACGTCTTACTGTCCATGCACTTGGGTTACTTCCTCCGAGGCGTCGAAACTGATTTGTGAGTTCAGTTCCTGTGAGAAAGCGATTTCGAAGCATGGTGTTCACCAAGTATCGGTCTTCTCGTGCTGTGGTACACCTGGTTCTGCCCGTTCCTGGTCTGCGTAGGTTAGAACCAGTTTCTTCGTAACGTCGGAGAACTCTTTGTACTGTTGACAGCGACACACCGACAGTCCTGGCTGTATCGCGCTGACTCCGGCCGGTTTCCAGCATTGTAAGTATGCTGGTGCATTCTTCAGGCGTAAGCGACATAATTTCAGCTTGAATAATGAATATAGAGCACTATCAACATGGTTTATGTACCCACATAAATGACAGATTACAAACAAAAGCAAAACCAAATGCTGTAATTTCGTAGTTCCATCTTCGAAAGTGGCCCTTTTTCAAATTTGATTTTTTATGATATAACTTTACAATAACTAAGAAGTTTTAATACCTTCATTTAAGGAGTATTACATTGTCTATTAAATACAATTTATTGCATTAACCTAGCATTTTTAGTTTCCGAGATTTTTAGGATTCTTCAAGTGACCCGGATTCATTGCTCTCGAGTGTATTATTAGGATTTCCAAGAAACAAAATATAGCCACACATTGTAATTAAGATTCGAACTCAGACTTAATTGATCGTGAATGCATTGCATAGCCGGAACAGCTACCAGCACATGTTACATTTGCGTGAATTTTAGGAATGCAATGGTAAGAACAGTTGCTAATCCATTGCTTCATAAATTCGAAAAAATTGTCTACTCAACACGTACAAAATAACGCAATGAAAGTTGTTGAACTGTCAAAATGAAACCGATTCCGATTAATTGTGTGTTACGCAATTAGGGTGCTGGTCGCGTATTCTAAATGCAACAGAAAAATAATGTTATTTCACTCATACACGCACGCACACTGGTTGTATCGTGCTCGCACAGTTCATAGCAATGTAGTCCTTAGCATGCCACTGGAGTTTCGAGCGTTACTGTACGTAACGTACGTACTGTACGTGCTTTGTACTCATATTATGTTTATGTCATATCAATATGTATTTTTCTGTGTGTACATAAATAATAAAATAAATAAATAAATAAATACATTTTCGTATATATGACAGACAGTACAATACAAAGTATTTTTCAATAAAAGCACAATCAAAACTAAAGAGATTGACTTCCAGTGCTGTTCCAATCGAACTTTATGAACATCTGGAATCTGTCAGCAGATATAAAAATAATAGCTCAATGAATAAAAGAGAAGTAAAAAGTCTAAATTGTATTTTTATATATACCAAAAGAATATAAAAGAACAACATAAATCAAAGAAAACGTAGGAACTTTCTTTAAAGTTGATGCGTTGTTGGTGAACGTATAAAGCTATTTTACGTCAATATCAATTGAAATTCTTCCCCTTTCGGTCCAAAAAGGGTTAAAGTGCACTTTTTCCGTCTACGTTATTTCGGAAAAGTTTTAGCTACTTCCAACTCTCTTCTTCAGAAGAGTTTAAAACTACATACATTCGAAAGTACTGCTAAGTTACCGTAGGGCCATAAAATGGTTTCAATGGAAACAGAATGCGAAGAATTCGAGGAGTCGACGAATTTGTAAAACGCAGCGTCGCGACGGTTACTATTAGCATTTCCTTTTCCTTCATGTCCGTCTGGGAAATTCTAACGTTTGGTTGGAAAACCATAATAAAGTTTCAAAGTGTCTTGTTTTCTGTTGGTTCTAAACGATATTTTCTTTTCAATTAAGTCAGTGCACCATCGGAACACGTAGAGTTGGAAGGTGACCGATGACTTGATGAAGGTCGTAGGAATCCGCTGGATGCGAGAAGAACAGATGTGCTTGGGGGCCGAAAAAGTACAGTGCTGGACCTATGTCCAGCTTTTCGGCTGAAATGATGGTGATGATGATGATCACTTTAATGACGAAACAGAATAGCCTATTTGTCAGTCAAAATGCTTTTCTAAACGCACCTAGGTCCTATTAGGGATTTAAATGATTCTACAAAGCAACAAACTAGAGTCTACCCCAGACTCCTAGGTAGGTAACTAATAAGCAATTTGTAGCTAGACTTATGTTAAATCTTAAACTACTTTAGCAAATTCCAGAGTTTCGTTTGTTTACGGTTCCAAGGATACTTGCGTTTAGTTTACCAAAGAAGAAACCGTATTTCCGTGTTTACTATCGCCCGTATTCATTTATCTTTTGTTATTCCCTTATCCGGCCTGACCGCTGTATGCAGAGGTTTTTAATAATATAATATACTCGTTTTATGCCGTACCTACGTCTTGAGGAAAATGTCAGCAATCTGTAGCGAAATCCTACTTTATTGTTATTGTACCGCATTTATACGAAGCGCCGAAATAGACATAAACCTGGGAATCGGTTGAGAGTAAATAAAGTCCACGAGACCTTTGTGGACGGGATCGGTGAGATAACAATTATTGATACTTTATGCCACGGTTACAAATCCACTAATAAACGGTTAGAGAAATAAAATGTTGATATTCGATAACATAATGAACCGTAGTAAAAGTAAATCCTTACAGTATTTTTATTCAAATACGCTAGCTGTAGATTACATTGGAGTGAGGAGGGATAGAGTTATGAAAACGAATATTATTTTGTAAGGAGATCAGTGGAGGGATCTGACGGTCATGTTCAGAGTAGGAATTGTTGTTTTTTAAATAATGTTATTTTTAGGTTCGGTTGACGGAGATGGCGGGATGATGGCTGGACTCCTTTAATAAGAACTGGAAAGAGAGTAGGTAGGTCTTCACCCTGCAGTGGGACATCACAGGAATAATAGAATTATATATAGTTTTAGGTTCCTCCAAGATTATTTTGTACCTAAAAATCAAGAGGTGAATGCTCAAAACCAAGGACCACTTAATATCTCGAAGCCAAGTAGATAAATGGCAAAAACTATTATTTTCTACAATTCTCACACAAAAAGATGTTTGTGTTATGTATTTTAATAGCCAATCAATACCCGCTGTGCCGAACTAGAAATTCTTAATGATATCGTTTTTATTGTTGACAAAAAGTCAATATTATAGAATTACCAAGAATTTGCAAAAATAACCGCGATTTTACAATGTGCTTGTGCCGTACTGTTTTTTACATCTTTATATTTTATGACGACCTGAACATAACAATCCTAATGGGAAGAAAAATCTTAAAAGTAATAAGATACAAAATACCTATTTTTTTTTTAAACAAACTCTTTGAAATCATTAAAGACGTCTATAATTCTTGCTCAACGAAGCCTACTAATGAAAAGATGTTGCATGGGTTCTTATAAAAAATCTTTTCATTAGTACTTTCTAAATAAATTAAATAAATCTAATTGACGAGATTACTTTAGCCATAAATCTCTTTACACTTCCTTGGATTAAAAAAAATCACTTCACGTCATTTTCCCCAAGTTTTTGTATAATTAGATTGGGCTCAAAGTTCGCTATCTGTACGAAGACCTTCGATCTTTCATGTTTAAATCTAATTTTCTTTTTTTTCTGCCCTTAATGAAAACATGGCCGTTGAGCAAGTCAAGTCGAAAATCGTATAAAGCTAAGGCAAAACATCAAAGGTGCGATGTAAGCAGAGCTGAGAGCAAAGTCTTGGGAAGTAAAAAGGGCATTGATTGAAATTGAATCAAGTTAATTTCGGCCGGAAAAAGAAACTTTTAATGAAGATACTCAAAGCATCATCGCCACATTGAAATATTGCCGACGTAGCTACAGAGCCAACAGAAAATTAAGTTAAAAACAGGGGGCTTACGCTCTAAGTCCGACAACGAAGATACGGGTGCAGTACGAAAGTAGTTATTTTTTCGGTCGGGCAGATACATATCGGGACTCAAAATATGTTGTCATTCATTATTATTAGTTGAGGCGCCAAACTACCAGAGGACACGGTGGAGCACACGGTGGAGGTCTGCCCTGCTTGGGCAGAGCACCGCCGTGTCCTCGTAGAGGCGATCGGCAGCGGCGGCGACCTCTCGCGTCCGGCCCTGGTTCAAGCCATGGTCCGGGGCGAGAGGGAGTGGGAGGCAGTCACCTCCTTCTGCGAAGCAGTCATGCTAGCGAAGGAGGTGGCGGGGTGGGCGAGAGAACGCGCCTTGCGCACCTCACGCCTCAGCCGCCGCGGGAGACGCTCCGGGCGTCGGGAGCCGCGTGACGACTCCCGGCCACCGTAGGCGCGGGCCTGCGGGCGGTGAGTAATGGGTAACTCACCGTCCGATCAGGACCAGGCCCGTGCCGGACGGCGTGTTGTGTTCCACGCGCGCCTCAAAGAGATGCCAGCATGAGTGACGGGGCCCCATAGGGCCGAAGCCTGCCAGGGTAGCGGGATTGTCCGAAAGGGTTACCGCTGCCCTGGAACATAAAGGGCTAAGGAAGGAACACGGGTGGGTTTTAGTCAGTAAGAGTCTGACACTCCCTCCTGCTCCACCCAGAGCAGGAGGAGTCATTTGATGATTTCCCATCCTCAAAAAAAAAAAAAAGGCGCCAAACTAATCTTAAATCCGTAAGAGATACGGAGTTACTAATGTCTGTAACTATGCCGAAACTACGATTTTTGTGTAGTAGGACCCCCTACTTCGGTTTTCTCTTTTGTAGGTAACAAAAAAACTGTCAGGGAAGATTTTTGAAATATTCTTGTACATTGACCACTACTCCATTTTCCACCCAACAACATAACCAACCGAAACAGAATCAGTTCACGTGAAATTCTTCGTAATAAAATCCCCATGATGAATATTTCTTTTAAGGGGCACCTAAAATTTTATTCACCGTAGCTCGGGCTCTCGAGACATGAACGAGAGCTGATGCTCACTGCAGGTTTTTCCTCTCACGTAAGAGGTTATGGGCATAAAATATTACTAGATACGTTATGAAAATTTCACGATTTTCAAAGCAAAAGTAAATCGAGCTTTTTACCCGCAAACCAACGAATATCGTTAGTAACTAGAGGTTGAATTGAATTATATTTTCTTCTTTTAAGATTTTTTGTCGAACTTTGTGTTTGCACAATGTTTTCATATAATATGGAGTTCTAGAGCAGCTTTAGTGCATCCATTTTATAACACTGCACTGAATTTTATGAACATCTGTACGCTCGTGTGCAAAAACTTTTGTTGTTCTATATTTTATTTTTATTGACCTTTGGTTTCTGTGGTTCTACAACACTACAAATATCACCTAAAGCTTCAACGCCGACACACAATACGGCATTGCCAAAAAACATAGAAAAATTTACTCCAAAAACGTTAACAAACTTTATATCAACGACCGAAAAATCCCTCGCACGGCGCTAAAGATTTTCATATTCAATTACAAATAGACAAGTGGCGTCTCGAGTATCGCCTTTGACGTCTTCACGGCTTAAAGGATATTAGGTCCCCCTTATCCGAGGGGGACGAATTAGCAGAAGAGGCGCCAGTAATGAATTTTATATTTGCACGTGCTCTTTTGAGAAGACCTTTAAGATCTTTCGTTAGCCTTTGATTGACGTTGCTCTTGAAATATTATATCCTGCTAATGCAGATTTGCTTACCTACGTTTACTGTGTAAGTCATCTTTGGACTCTTAACTCTGATGGCTTAATTTGACTTAGAATTTATTAGCTATACTTCTTCTTTTTCGTGTCGCTGGCACGACTGCATTTCAAATCTTGATGGCCCAAAACTATAGGTAAGAGGCGATAGCAGCCGCACACCCAGGTTGCTTCGTGGATGGTCAGCCATTGCAAATCGAAACCCCATCGCGTGGCTCGGAAAGCAAGTTAAGCTGTTGATCCCGACCGTCATTTATAGATCTTTGACAGTCGTTACGGATAGTCAAAAACCCGAAAAGTCTGACAATCAGTCTTACCAAGGGGTACAGTTACCCAGTAACTATGTTGTGGTCAGATAGACAGTCGCGCCAAGTAAAATACTGGTATTCAGCTAAATACTGGAAGCGGGCCCCAACATAGTTGCGGAAAGGCTAGGCAGATTGACTGGGGAGTAAGTGTTGTTATCATTGCTCATTCTTTACACGAGAAGAGACTTTTGTCATGTGGTACCTGGTAGAACAACAAATTTAGGTATAGGCCAGATTTACAACTTACGCAGATACACAATTTTCTGTAACTACATTATTTCTCCAAATGCCTTTTACAAAGTAGATAAGCCTTCATTTAAATTAGAGTTAAATGTGTGAATAAAAGGTAGGCAGCTACCTAATTAAATTATATTTGTATTTCTTGGAACTATCTCAATTCGGCGTTTGAGTAAAAAATTTGAAACGACCAAAAATATTCAACTCATACAGTTTTCGTAAGTAAAAACCAGCGAATTCTTAGAAGGTCGTTGCTTAGCTATACGTTCATGAAGATAAATAATTAATTTGAAAAAATAAACAATGGTTTTCCTTAGATAAATATAAAATCTCACTAGTACAAAACTGTGATTTTAAGTTATGAATATGTAATGTAACTTGAAACTACTTTTATGTTATGACTCTTTAATACACTTAATTAAAATTAATTAACTTAACTACTGTGCCTCTATAACTTTTAAACTACCCTCCGATGAATGTTAAAGTAGCTACTTTGTATCTACTAGAATACTTAAACCTAAGAGTAGAGTAGTTCTCTTCATGTTTATTTGAAGACTCGTATTTGCGAATAGCTATCAAAGATGCAAGGTTTTATTGTTTACATTTTAAATGTTTGTTGTCTGTCTGTGGAACGTTGTTCGACTGTTTTGTAAAAAGAGCACGTTTTGCGTATTTTGAAATGTTTTCCTAACAGACAGGTTTTTCTTTCTCTGGTTTTTCAATTGCTGTTTTCTTCATTTCCGTGTGCTGGACAGCTTGTCTTAATATTTCGAATACCTACCTCGACCAAAAACGACGAACCCCACGAAAATCGACGAATTTTAATAGTTACTCCATTATTACCTTATTGGTGAATACTGGTACTTAGCTCCTTCCAGTTAGACTGGAAGCTGACACCAACATAGTTGGGAAAAGGCTAGCCTGATGATGACTCCGTTATTACCTTCTTATGTCATCATCTTATATCACTGTAGCATCCAAAGCTCCTAGATAACTGCCAAAGTAAATACAAAATACTCCTGCAGACAAGCACAACGCGACAGTGCAACGCGACCCTAGTAGAACAGATTCTATAAAAACTTCATGGAAATCGGGCTGCACTGCGAAATCCATTACCCTACAAATGCATCATACGTCTCCAACCAAAAACAAATCAATATGTCACAAGCATAAAAAGCTACACGTTCTGTTTACCTCCACATTATTTTATTCCAGTACGTGTAGACAATATTTGTTTTGAACGCAAAAAAAGCCAAGAGAAAGCTAATAAATAGTCAATAAAAATACATTCTACCTCCGTTGCACAACCTGCCCTTACAAGCTGGAAAGATCAAACAAATATTCCACACAAAGGGGAACATCCCAGAATGAGCTCTTATTATGTGCATATAGAGGGGATGTAATAACGTCGAAATATAAGCTTGGTACCCCTAGCAATGTTTCATATAATTAGCTTAAGCGGTTTAACGAGGGGCCTCAGAAAAGAAATTTTTAAAATTCCCTTAATGAATGTTTAGATTGGACCATACTTTCGTACGACGTATTTGAATTTAGATTGAATGGATTCAATGCAAGGGTTGATGCTTTGATACTGGTGACATGTGTCCAAATAATGGGACTTCGACTGCTTAAATACTTTATGTCCTTTGAGAGTAATGTTTGAAGTTTTTTGATGAGTGAACTAGTAATCAAATGTCTCAAAAGGTACTTACAAATATTGAAACTGGAATGAAATACCTGCATATGCGTGCAAGATCAAAGTGTCCAAATATTAGAGATGTTTTTTGAATATTTTTTCTATACATTACAATTATGATTATAAATGCATATAATCACCATAATGTTATTGGCAGAGACGACTGGTTACCTCAATAAATACTCTTTTTAAATTCCCTACTGATTTCCTGATAACTTCGTTGGGAGTCTCTTTTACCTGTCGCCTAACCCTTTAATCCATCTTCGGTGATTCGCTTACACAAAAACGGGATTAAGTTAACAATAGAGAGCATAGTAACTTTTTCTGCATCTGTCAATGAAATGTCAAATTAGTGCAAAACCGCTTCGGTCAAAGAAAGCGCAGCTGAATTATTAAATTAAGAAGTATCGCCGAGGTGTTGCGATAAAGGGTTCCATTTTGTCGGGGTGTTGATTTTTTGACAGGCATTGTAAGGATATAAAATGTGGATTTAAAATTTAAAGCGAACTGATTTTTGTCTGTGACAGTTTAGAACGATACGATGACAATGGGTCTTTCCTGTCAGTTATGGTATTGTTACGGTCCATACAACAGAAGTGGATGAGAAAAGGGTTTAGTTATTTCTACAGAAACCATGTACCGAGCATTTAATAAATATTTGTTAGGTAAATAATTATTATAAGCATAATCAGCCTATATTGTTCCCGCTGCTGGGACACAGGCCTCCTCTCTGTGAGAGGGAGAAGGCTGTAATCCACCAAGCGGACCCAGCGCGGGTTGGTACGAGATGTCACATGTCTTCGAATTTTTGATTTTGGGATGCCTGTTTTCTCACGATTTTTTCCTTCACCGTTATAATAGCAGTGGGATGAAAGAATTTACACAAAGTAAAGCGCCTGTCAGGATTCAAACCTACGATCTACTACGCGTAAGTCACTCGTTACCACTGGGCCACCACTGTTCTCTGGAAAATATTATAAGCCTGAGTATCTAATGGTTCTTCAAGAACTAGAAAGCGAGAACTTTAGAAGATTTATTAATGTACCCAGTCATTAAAAATTTACTCGTGGGGACGCCTACTGTAACTTTAGTTTGATATGACGCAACAGCATCTTTTAGCTATTTAAAACTGGCAGGCGCTTACGTGATGATAGTGTTTTCTGTGATTTTTGAGTTAAATACCAATAGAATACTTTGTATCACATTGTAATTTTCAGAGATGAAAGAGATAATTACAAATGAGATATTAGGTGATACGAATCCTTAAAATTTAATTTTCTACTTACCGACTTTGCTTTCAAACAACAAACTAAGGAATCTAATTTAGGAGTCAAAATGAAAGATCAGCACCTTTCAAGATAATATAAGCTTATTTAGACTAGAAATGTAAGCTTGAAGAAAATGTAAGTAATTTCGTTATCTAAAGAAAAAGGAAAGCTCTCGCAGGGCCATCTCATTTACGAAGAAAATAAGTACGTATACCTATGCCGGGGATAATGTTAAAAGAGTGAGTCAACCAAGGTTTACCCGGATTAGCTCAGCCTTATCTAAGATCTGAGTAAAGTCCGAAATATAATTGGAATAAACTGTAATTCAGTTTTTTTACCAAGATTTTTTCCGACTGATCCTTTAGTTAATGAAAAAAATGTGAATAAGGTACAGTCAGCCCCAAAAAGATGAATACATGGACAAGGAACCATTTTATTGTCTACATTGTAGACAATAAAATGGTTCCTTGTTGTTATGAAATGTTATGGAACAGTGGTTGTAGACTCTACAACCACTGTTCCATAACATTTTATCCACCGTACAGGTACAAATCCTAGTATACAATTATTTTACCAAAACAAAGTAAAAGTTTAGTTCCAAAACACTTACTTACTTACACTTACTTACTTATAACCACAACAAGGTAACATAGGTACATAAATCTCACAATCATGTATCCAGTAATCATTCAATAACGAGATAAACAAATCTAAAAGTTCATTCAATTCAAAAGTTCAACTTCGAGAGGGAGGTCTTAGAAATGGGTTTTTAGGTGAAAATGCCATAAACAACTACCATTCACTTGAACGTGCAGACTGACATATTACTATATGGTTCCTTGTCCACATATATAATTTTTTGGGGCTGACTGTACTGCCTATCCTATGTGTATGTGTGTCTATGTGTATATAACAGACCATTTATCAAATTAGTCGGGAAAGAAAGAACGTCTTTATCGATGGAGTATTGAGAAGAGTAATAGGTAAGCTAAAGTCTATTCAAACTTGTTTCAAATTGATGTTATTTCAAGTTAAACAATTATCAACTTTATTATAATGGTAATTAAGTTGATGTCGGAGTGAACAGCAGTATTGAAAAAGTTATTAAAATGTTTGAAGTTGTAGCGTAAACTGAACTTTATTGTATAGGATTTAAAGTTATTTTTCCATAAACTCATGTTTGTTTACCTTTTTGGCAAATAAATTGCGAATGCAGATTACATAGTTTTCTCTTAGGTACGAGTATTAGGTAGGTAAGAGATAAATCTCTTTTAAAGTCTAGACATAATCTTGGTCAGGTCATGTGAAGACCATGTAGACTGGTGTCTGAAATGGTATTTTGAGGAAAGAACCACACAGATTGAGTAGACCTGTTCAGTCGTGCAGCTCAAAGATTCGACGGACAATATCAAAGAAAGGACATTTGGGTAGGCCGCATTACTCAAACTGCTAGACAATGAATAAACCAACTGAGAAAAAAAAGACCCACATTGCCTTCACAGTCACAATCATTAAAAAATGATATACCTACACAAGTACTTTCAAAGTGAAGTTAAATTATATACCTTCCTAATCAAGTATGCGTGCTCAGCTTAAAGTAGAGCAGCAGGGTAATTGCGTAACATACTACCAGACCAGTAACAATGGGTTTCATTTTGACAGTTCAAGAAAATTCATTGCGTTATTTACGTTGTTGAGCAGACACATTTTTCGAACATACGAAGCAATGGATTAGCAATATCCTTCAAAATGATTCAGACTGACGTTTGATAGTGTGTTACGCAATTAGGGTGCAGGATTATAATACTAGAATAATGCACTGTATGCTAGTATTAGGTATAGTAAGACGGTGTTCACTACAGACTCAGTTATACCCAGAAACAAAGCGTCATTGTTCGACTAGGAACAATCACATAATTATCAGAATCAAACCTGTGTGTATTTAGGTTCTAAATACGAGTATACCTAGGTATGTGGCTTATACACCTACATTAGCCAACTCCAAGATATACCTATAAATTTTTTGCCACCACTTTTTGGGTTCCGTAGCCAAATGGCTAAAACCCTTATAGTTTCATCATGTCCATCTGTCCGTATGTCTGTCTCCGTCTATCCATCCGTCCAAAAGTTAAATAGTTATTTTAGTTGGAGAGTATTGACACTATGTCGATAAAAAATGGAAAGGTGTATTCTGTGCACCGCTAAACAATTGAAAGAAAGAATAACGTTTATTTGGACCCAGTTCGCGATACACAAAATATGTATAAATAATAAAACAAAAAAGGGATAATAGTAACTACAATAGTGTGTGCCTCACGGCTGCGCCACGGTGCTGTCTGACGCTGGCTTTATAATGAATGGACAAGTGAAGGGGAGTACAAAGAGTTTCTATGCACATAGGCGTGTAAAGTACCTATCGCTGGATCCCTTAATGAAAAAGATGGTGATGTTTCTTAAAGACTTTTATTTAAGTCCATATAGTGAGATATTTTCGCTTCCAAGTTTTTTCGAGAAATACTATGAAATACAAACATATTTTTGTAGTCAGTACAATCAATACTGTGCATGCATATATTCATCCTAACTACGGAACCTTTCACTGTGTGTGGTTCGACCCGCACTTGGGCAGTTTTTTTTATTTTTGGTCGTGAAAGTTTGATAGTTATCCATTAAGTATTTAATTCGAACTAGTGACCTCCAGCTTTCCAGTCCGCCGGCTCAGCCTTATTAGAAATCTCATTCTTCATTTAGAATCTGTTATTTAAATCTAATTCAGCATTCGTTTGAAAATAAATTTAATAAAAGCCAAAATTGCTCTAACACTGTCGTGGCCCTCATCTTTGAATAGTTTATGCAGGATCTAAAATCCGAGCGAGTGCGGCATGATGCATTAACCTACGTCACGCAGCTTAGTCGAACACGAGGAGAGGAGCCATGGCTTCGACTTGTATTAGGATAATGAACGGAATTTTGTTGTTTTGTAAGACCGAAAAAATTACATGCATGGTGGATTGAAGAGGAGCTGATAATTGGTTTAGCTAAGACCTTTCATTATTTTAATATTTCTTAATAATCCTAAACCTAACTTCCTAACAAAAAATATAAACTTAAACTTAATATTATAACTCAGAACACAGAACAAGCGAAAGTAACTTTGTTTGTTACGCTTTTACGTAGTAAATACTCAATCGATCATCATAAAATTTTGCATAGACGCTGTCAGGGGTACGAATAAGGAAATGGGGTACCTTTCATCCAGAAAAATCTACATTAGCGCTACGCCCGCGTTAATATGTTTAATAAGATCGGTTTGCTAATCGCCGAGACGTGACAATAAAAGGTGTATGTTGTTCAACCTTTTAACATAATTCCTCTTTCTCAACACCCACGAGTACTTAACCTTTCCTTGTTGGGATTTATGAAGTACCTTACCTATATTAAAGAAAAAAAATGGTTGTTAATATTTTTGATGTTCAGAGGCTGATATTAAATTGCAATGACGTCTTGGCTGCAACTGCTATTGGTACTTGGTACCCTAAACATTTTATTTTCCTTTTTAACCACGACTGAGAGCTTAAATCAGAAAGCTAGTCGCAGTCTCATCTCGGCGACAAACAAGTATCAAAAATTTGTCAAAATGTAGGGAAACTAGAGTATTTTTGACAGATTGAGACTGAGATCAGACTTTGAAAGTTCTTAAAATTACGAGAATTGCCCCGTTGATCAATTACGACCGACGATAATCTAGTGACATCCAGAAAACGGTTAAAGAAGATATCAAACTTGTATAAAACTAGCTTTTGCTTGCAGCTTCGCCCGCATGGCGGTTAAAAATTATCGGAATTACGGGAACGTACTACCGGGATAGTAATATAGTATTCTATATGTTAATCCAAGTTATAACCTATCAGTGTGCAAAATTTCATCCAAATCCGTTCAGCCGTTTTTGCGTTATAGAGTAACAAATACACAAAAAAACTTTCAAATGTATAAATATTAAGTAGTAGGATAGTAGGAAGTAAGATAATAAAAAGCTTGAGAACATCTCGCAAAGAACTCCAGCTGCTTATGTACTCAGAACGTTCATAAAATCAGGATAATATTCCTCACAACAGATTTATTTGGTCACCGCACAGCTTGGCGCTTGTCTACCATCCGACAGAGGATAATATGGGATTTTTACTGAAACCACCCTAAGCCAACACTAAAATGCATAAATTTTAAATTAAAATTGAAATAAAAAGATTTAAGTTTCATTTTGGAAATTAAGCTCAGTTTTAGATGCTTGTGAGTTTCAATGCTAGGTGTTTTAGGTACATATCTTAGTTTAATCATAACCAGCCTATAACGTTCCCACTGCTGGGAAACAGTCTCCTCTCTTCGAGAGGGAGTGGGCTCGGGCCCAGTGCGGGTTAGTAAATGTCACATATTTTCGAATTTTTGGTTCTAGGACATGCCGGTTTCCTCACGATGTTTTCCTTCACCGTTTTGCAGTGGTGATGAAATAATTTACACAAAGTAAAGCGCCTGTCTGGCTTCGAACCTACGACCTACAACTCTAAGTCGCGGCCGTTACCATTGGGCCACCACTGCTCTCTTAGTTTAATAAGTAGATATAATTATTTAGGCAGGTAAGTAGGCACTTCGGTACCATTTGTGCAAATGATAGATAATGCAACTAACTAACTACAGGACAAGATGATTCTGGAAAATAAATCCTGGTACAAATCTTTATTAAGTAATATCTAGTCGTATATCGCATTTTTTTCGGTTCCACGCCACTGTGGATTTTGTCTGTACAGTGTCTACTAAGCCGTTATAATTTCATAAAATTATTGTGACTGACTGCCGCGTTGCTAGTGGTAGCAACGCTACTGCTGAGCACGAGACCCTGGAGTCGATGTTCGGTGTTAAGTTTTAATTACAAATAAAAATTATACGATAGAAAATCGTGTCCAGCTCCTACAAAGCATCCACAAAACTTGGCAGTACAAATCACATAGAGCCGAATACCCTTACAATATGTATTTACAAAGGCAACCAGCATTCAGCTATCAATTTTGTTTTGTGGTAAAACACCGATGAAATAATCTTGTGTAGCTCAAACAGATTGAGTAGCTGGTAAACGATACCCACTCAGACTCGCTACTCGATATCGTGAGAATGTACGCCATAAGGTCAGTGCGGCGAACCCCGATAGGTTAAAGATAAGGGATACTTAGGTCAACCGCACTTTGGATTGATTTCGTATGAATTTACCTACGAACACGTAAGAATACGCACGATCCATCCCGATCCTCCGGGTACTGTGGTACCTACCTGCGAGCATATGCGTTTACGCGCGTATAGTTCAGCCGTTCGATTCTATAAAAATCTCACCGTGAAAACTCAGGTGAAGTGAGCGTGGAGTGAGCTGTCATTCCCAGCTAATGCTAGGGATTGACACTATTGACAGCTCACTCTAAGCTCACTTCACCTAACTTTTCACGGTGAGATGGTTACAGAATCGCACTGCTGACGTCCAAAATCAATTACAACTTGTTCGAATTTTTATGCGTTCGGACGTTAAAAATATAATACAGTCACGGGTCACAGTTGCAGTCCGAATAATTCGTACAAAAACGCGGCCAATCAGGTTGCAGAAACATAATGTTCGATTGAAGTAGGTATTCAGGGTAGAAATAAAGTATGTGGAGTTGGACAATAACCTCCTATAATAATAATAATGGAATAATTTATAATGACGAAAACACTTTCATTGGAATGGTACGGAACACTTTGAAAAATCACGTTGTAAGACCAGTACACGGATTCGGCTTCTTTACTTCAGATTTTCCTTACGGATTTTTCAAATGAACTTCGGCAGAAACTATAAAAAGGTGAATCCTACGGTCCTAGTAATAAAGTCGTAGGTCGTATATACTTACTATTCCTCCATCCCTTTGGAAAATCATAGCAGACAGCAAACTTTCACAGTTCAACACTAACTGCATCATCTTCTTAGTATGCTATACTAACCAGTTCATCACGCTCAGCACAAGAAGGACGCTGCTGCATTGCTCGATGTCATTCTTTAGATACTTTTTCTAGCAAAATAACTACCTCGGCAGTGCGATTCTGTAACCATCTCACCGTGAAAACTTAGGTGAAGTGAGCATGGAGTGCACTAATGCTAGGGATTGACACTATTGACAGCTCACTCTAAGCTCACTTCACTTAACTTTTCACGGTGAGATTTTTACAGAATCGATCGGCTGATTGAAAAAAAAATCAGTTGATCCATAGATTTATGTTTGCATAACTCGACATGGGTAATGTATGGATCAACTGTTTTTTTTCACGATTTCAGGGTTGGTCCCATAGTAAAAGTTGTTCATAATGATGAGTACAATGACTCCTTTTAAGGATTAAAACGATCAAAATTTAACGGTGTATAACTTCAATGTAAAGTGTCATCTCTTATAAAACTTTTATTAAAGAGCTTCAATTATTTAGACCGCTTAAAAGCCTTCTTGTTATTTAAATCGACACCGCTAAACATAATGTTTAAGTGACGCAAATAAACGTTTTAGAAAAAAATACAGCGAGGAAGACCACGCTTACATTAATAAATTTAATTTCATGTCTCACGGAGAGCACAATGCATTTAATTGGGCATAATGTAGGCACAGACACGAGAGGCTCTGTTAAACACACACTGAATAAACCTTATTATTTTCTACTGTGAAACTATTTATTTAATGAAAAGCACACCAGTACGAAAAACCTAATTTGAATAGAAAACCAGAGCAACAGAATCTACAGTACCACAAATACGTGGTAAAATTAAATTAGCTAGCGAAACTCAGTAGACGTGATGGGTATCTAAAAAAATATTTTGATTTTTTTATGGGGATCACCGACCGCTGGTAGTGTTGTTACGTAAAGTATGAGTTGAAAAAATCTGTTTTCTTATGTTTGGTCGTATTTAGATATCGATACCCATCATTGTCTCTGAAGTTTACACACAAAATCACCAGATGTTTTAAACTGATATTTCAAGTGACTACATAGTGACCCCGCAAAAAATCATCAAATTATTTTTTATTTTTTTGTTTTATCATGTTTAGATATCGATAGTATCGATACCCATCACATCTACGGCATTTCGCTAGCTAATCTAATTTGACCCTGTATAAAGATACTTTAATTTTGTGGAGTGACATTGATTAGTGAGGCAGTGAACCACATTTAATTATGCCAGTTGACTCCTTTGTATTGTCTATCAAGCCAACCTCGTAACTCGAATACAGGATCATGACCGGCGGGGTCAGTAATACTTTAAAAGTATCTACAGTTGTCGAAGGAAAGTCTCTTTATACTAGACAAAGTAGCGGCTCCTACACACAATTTAAGAGCAATTTACTTTTGTTTTAATTCGGTTTTATGAGTCGTTAAATATACTAAATGAAATGGAAATTATGTCGCGATATGCGAAGTGCAATTAGGTTGAGTGAGAAGAATTAGAGCACACAGAATTATGAACGTAATTTTTATTCACAAAACATTTAGTTGATTTACATATTTTCTCATTTATGAAACATAATGTTTGGAGTACATTAGGTGAACTCTTAATAAACGCAGCATGTGTATTGTAAAACTGCTATACTAAGTTATTGTGCGAAATAAATAGTGCAAAAAGTTATTACACTCAGGGCTGATTTCTCAATCGACAGATAATTTTTATTCGTGGAATAAAATTGACGTCTGACAGTTTTTGTACGGAAGAACTGTCAAAAATCAAAATTATTCCTCCGATAAAATTATCTGGCGTTGGAAAAATCAGCCCTTAGGTATAAAATAATAAAACTTGACGTGATATAAGTTGGGATATTAAGGATTTAGATATCTAGGTAGTTACTACTTACGAAAATACTTTTTGAAGTACTTCTTTTTCAAATAATATTGGTGTTTATCTTTAATTGCCAGGTTATCTTTAAATTTCTTGGTCCACTCTTGAATAGGATTCAAAGTCCTTGCTTCAACAACCGGTGTTGGTAATCTTGTTCTTCCCAACAAACCTTGCAATGCTTGTAGCAAGAACGAAAGTAGAGACATCGACACCACTATGTTTATCGGATCAAATCCAATCGAATGATGATGATACGTTGGGGCCCCATAGTTTGCATTGCCACTTACTCCATATCCCGAAGACGAGTAGTGATTGTTGTAACTTCTCGATTCTGCAATCGCATCTACCGATGTGTCGATCACTTCATTATTTTTCAGCACTGGTGATTCGATTTGATGTCCTTCTTTACCGCCATTATTTTTCATGTCAAGCTTTCTCTTATTCAGTTTGCTATCTTGTTTCACATTGTCTATTTTCTCCAAAACAGATTGAGCGTTTGTCTGTATTTTCTTGAGCAACGTCTGGATTTTAGAACTTTGTTCCTTTATCATGTTCGCAACAAATACTTTGAAGTTTTGAACTGAGGACGAGGGTGGATTATTATTTTGTAAATCAGCTTTAACTGTAGTTAACATTAATATTATTATGAAGAATGCGAGTGATAGGAGCGACATTGTCACAGTCACTGTTTTACAATTAATCTTTTTCAAAGACATCAACTTTGCTTCGGTTCGGAAGGTAAAATGAAACACCTATTCCGTGTTACTTTTTATATATGGCGGGTTTAAGGTCTGCTACGTTGAATAATAATGTGTCACAGGCACTTGGATTCGAATACCTTACCTTGACATATGACCTAGCTGATCATAGGCCATTTCACATTGTTATGGAAAATGTAACAAAGGTTAATTTGTAGGATGTCGCGTGGAACAAAGAAAGTTAAGCTAATTTTGCACAGTTATATCGGTATTTACATACCTAGTAAATAACTTTTACATTTTGGCACCTATTGGAAAAAGTATTCGTTTAAAAAGGTATCAATTAAAAATAAAATAAAGGTGCCTAGATACATTTTGGATTTAAGTAGTGTAATTTACAAAATAAACATCCCAAAATTCAGTCAAAGAAGATTGTCATCACTCATCTAATCTTGTTTTGTTCTTCATCCTATAACAAGTGCTCCAACTGCAAGCGGCAAAACTAGTAAACTATAAAATACCCAGCGTCCGTTCCGTCTTAGCTCAAGCTCCCTTGGAAAAATTGAAAAGGGGTCCCGACATAAACGTTCAACTTTGAATTAGCAGAGGGCACGCATAATATACCGCGTCTACGCAACATTGAAAGTTTTTAACAGCGCCATCTACTATTCAAACATGGAATCATTACGCAAAGTTATCCAACAAACTCCCCCCGCCGGGGCCGTCGGTCAGACAAGTTGAAAGCTCAACTTGAAAAGAAATTAAGAGCTTACGCGTTGAACTTATAGATGGCGTTGTATTGGTGCGCGCACGCAGTGGCATATATTGGAAGCTTTTGAACTTAGTGAAACGGTGAGCTTTCAAAACCTTTCCTTTAATTTACAGAGATAGCGCCACAAACTGAACTTTAACACGACAACGCGCGACGGTTATACAAGCCGTTTGCAATTTGATTGTTTTGACGGTTGACTCGTAGATTGTTTTAGAAAAAGTTTTTGAATGTTAGTTTGTGAATAATTGTTTTTGGATTATTGCCTTTCCCATGATCAATTAACAGACATTGTTACTATGTTTAAATGCTGTGATTTTCAAATACATTTAATAAGGGAGGGTTGCGGTTGCGCGGTTGGTCCGTGGATGGGTGACCAAGTTTACATATTGAGATTTTAGATAACATAACCCCTTTGTGACTCGGAAAGTATGTTAAGGCATTGGTCCCGGCTATAATTCGTGGATCTTTGGCAGTCATTACGGGTAGTCAGTAGCCAGAAAGTCTGACTGGTCGTCTTACCAAGGTCGTCTTATCGTATTACCCAGTAACTGGGTTGTGGAGATCAGACAGGCAGTCGCTTCATGTAAAATACTGGTATTCAGCTGCATCCGATGAGACTGGAAGCCGACCCCAACATAGTTGGGAAAAGGCTAGGCCGATTGAGTACTTTAGCTGGGTATAATTTCAACTAATCTTTAGCTTGATTTAAATGGGTTCCCTCTATCTGGCAGAATCTTGATGCTCCGAAATTTATTTGGCATAACACACTTGGCATAATCTTCTTTAAACGAATATTTTTAAGGCATAAAAATGATTTAATATAATTATTGTTTGGCCGAATGTTTATATGTCCGAATTTACAATGGCGTAGTTTTAAGACTGCAGAATTTTATTTGGCATAATTACCTTTGGCAAAGTTAAAATTTCGCATAATTTCGTTTAGCATAACGTTCACTTCGCATACTTATGAAAATAGCAGAATTTCGTTTGGAATAATTTTATTAGGCATATTGACATTTCTATACAATAGCATTTTTAACCTTAAATTACATTGTCGTGAAAAGTCAATAATATGTCGTGCTACAAAAGTTAGTGACAGAAACGAATCGCTGCAAAACCGACTCCACGTAGTCTTGTCTGCCCTACCCCTAGAGTGTAATTTAAGCCCGCGTAGGCGCGGAGGGGCGAGGCGGCCCGCGAGCTGAGGAGCAGGTGGTATTAATGCTCGCCGCCACAGCTGAGGCTGGCCGGCAAAGCCGGGCAGCAAGCCGAAGCTGCGGTGGTGAGCCTTAAAACCATCTGCGACGATAAGCGCGCGTGGGACCGCCGGAGCCCCGCAACGCCGGAGCCGTGACAGAAACCATGCCTGCTGCATGTTGCATGCTTGCATGCTTGCTTGCATGCTGCATGCATGGTGTATGCTTGCTTGCATGTTTGCATGCTCGCTTGCATGCTGCATGCTTGCTTGCATGCTGCATGCTTGCTGCATGCATGGTGTATGCTTGTTTGCATGTTTGCATGTTCGCTTGCATGCTGCATGCTTGCTTGCATGCTGCATGCTTGCTGCATGCATGGTGTATGCTTGTTTGCATGCTCGCTTGCATGCTGCATGCTTGCTTGCATGCTGCATGATTGCTGCATGTGGTGTATGCTTGTTTGCATGCTGCATGCATGGTGAATGAATGAATGAATTTTCTGTAATGATTATGGTTAAGAAATGTATGCCAAAAGATGATTCTAACTCTAAACTTTCTGAGATATGATAGTTCTGCCTTTTAATGACTATCGATATGAAATGTATGCCAAAAGACGATTCTGACTGTGAACTTTCTGCGATATGATGGTTCTACTTTTTAATTATTATGGATATGAAATTTATGCCTAAAGATGATTCTGACTTACAAAATTATGAATTTTGAATGTATGATAAATGACTGTCTGCCTAACGATTTTCTGCGAAATGAAGTTTATGCTATCCGCTGTTAGGCAAAACAATATTATGACATAAAAAGTTCTGCTATAAAGGGTAGACCCGATTTAAATTCCTAACAAACACCGTGATGACGCAAAAAAAAAGTTACGATGTATGTAGTGCTTCTTGTGCAAATAGTTGTACCTAAGTAGGTATCTACAAATACGACCGAGAAACTTTGTTCTACAAAATCTAGCAAAAAGGAGCAAGATGAGAATCTTCAGAACAATCAGATCTTGTAACAAAACAAAGAATTGTATTCCTTGTACCTGCAAATGCCTGCAACCGCATTACGCTACATACAAAATAATAAAGCAAGCGCGGTAGCCTGTTCAAAGCAAAGTAATTATTCATCACCCGAACAAATCTTAAGCAAACAATACAGTGCTGATGCATAATTACAGAAAGATAAAGGCCCGGTGTAAGTACAAAGTGGTAAGTGGGAACTCAAAATAAATGGCCGTGGACTACGATATTAATTCCTCGTTTGTCGGAGTCGCTATGCGGCTATTTTTTTATAGCCACCGTAGGGTTAATTGTAACAAAATGGTATTCGGACAGTGAAATATTTGGAGCGGCGTTGCAGTAAGAAGTTTGAAGAAGGCATTTTGGGGATTCGTTTTTTTTTCCAATTTGTGCTTAAATTAAAATCTTCGGAGATGGGTACGATTTTTTGGATCTGTGGATTGCTTACCGACATTTACTTAAATAAAATTAATTAAATTGGTTTATTTAATGTAATTCGATAATTGTGATTAGATATTCGAAAATTGTGTGTATCGTCTAATCGATATGCATAGAATATGACAAATATTAAAACTTTTTTATCTACTAAGTGCTGATTTTTCAATCGACAAATAATTTTTATTCGTGGAATAAAATTGACGGCTGACAGATTTTGTATAGAAGAACTGTCAAAAACTCAAAATTATTCCTTGGATAGAATTATCTGGCGTTAGAAAATCAGGTCTAAAATCATAATATGGTATTCGAACTTTATTTTTGTAATAGAACAGAAACTAGCAATAAAAGTGTATTTTTAAAACTAACACCTTTTTATTTTCGTTCTTAGGCTCTGCTCTACAAAATTCTGTTCCAAAAACTCGCTGTCAGCTAACAATGTGAAAAAATGCTAAGTATAAAAATACTTCATTAAACTAACTTTTATCTACCGTGTTAATCAATGGGCGTGGGCTAGTAAAATCTGATAGTGGGATTGAAAAATGCTATATATCGTGGACACATGATCGAAAACTGCACCCTACTGTAAATACCTCAGAGCATATTTTCGCTTAACAAGGAAGGTGGACCACTTCGATTGTTACAAGAAAAACAGCAGTCTAAGCAAACTGGAGTTTTATAATAACGACAGTAGATTTATTGGAACATCCTAACTCTATTTATTTGGAATTAAGTCATTGGATCTTAAGGCGCGGTAAGAAACAAATTTTTAGGTAAGTGACAATAGCGCATTGCGGCAACAAGAGTATAATGTTAAAAACAGCGATGCGTTTGATGTTAGTCGAATTGAATAACCACCAAAATAAAAGTAATTTTGCAGTTTCATTTATATGAAACTGCAAAATTACTTTTATTTTGGTGGTTATTCAATGCTTCGTTATGCTAAAATATTACACGGCGCATTCATTTTAACTTTATAGTTAAAATGAATGCGCCGTGTAATATTTTGAAGTATTGAATGACCAGTAAAAAATGAATGCACGATGGAATACTTTTAGGTATTTCTTTAGTTGATTGAATTCCCTTTATCATTACATAAAATATGATAGTTTACATTCAAAAGAATTATGCGATGAAAAATATTTTTTAATGCTATGTTTTACGATTGTTTTATCATGATACTATTTTATTTTTATGAAATATTTTTGACTAAGTCTTTTTTTTAAACATTTGACAATACACTCTACTTTTCTGGCTAGTAATATGTACCAGTACGCCTAACTGTGCGATTAAACCATTTTACGGTGTCCTAGGTTTAGGCAGCGCCTTAAGACTTCCATTCAAATGATACGTGGCTACCGAATACCACAATATAATATGTACAAAGAATTATTGCCTATTTAATATTAGCATGGGCAAGCTTTAATAGGTAGGCAATAAAATTTTGATAGTCGTGTCTAAAATTAATAACATATATTTGGAGTCCAGCTGATTTAAAGCCCATTCAAAATCTGCTTGACTGGCACTATTGCCGCCAGAAATTAGATAAAAAAGTGCCTGTACGACCGTAAAACACTAAAAACTATGATAATATTTTTTATTGTCATTTTATTGATGATAATCAGTAGAGTATCCATATTATGTCTTTCGTTTCAGTGTTAAAAATTAAAAATGGAAGCCTTTAAAGACTTTAAACACGGCAGGATATTCGCTAGATAAACGAGCCGTAGCATGTAACAGTAGTTAATAATGATTAATTTTAATAGTCTCATAAATAATTAACATGATATCCGAAAAACAGTTCGGGATTGTTTTTTAGTTGTATCTAGGCAAGGAGATAAGATCGGAACACAAGTGAGTTCGTATTCAATTTGCCGGCAGCGTAGTTGTTGAAAAATAATTAAAAATGCAATTAAAATTCACCATAAATCCGTCAGCCGCCCCGCCTGGCGTGTAAACAAACTCAAATTAAAACCAAACTATAAATGAATGCGTCGTTATGTTGTATTAGTGTAATCGTATATCGACGCTCCTGGATTTTAATGGTTTTGTTATGGTGACACCTAATCACACCGTATTGAATGTCTAATGGAATCTGCTGGCGACCTCTCGATAAGAAATCACTATTTGTAAGTTCTAACAATGAAGGTATCTATCGTATCAATTTGTGATTTGCTTTAATATAAAATAGTTCTCGTTACTATTAGCTACGATTAAATTTTATGTCGCTCGATTTTTCCGAAGAAATAATGTCTGCAATGCTAGAAGTGAAAGTTGTGTTTTTAGGGTTCCGTACCCAAAGGGTGCCAGCGGGGCCGTTTTAGTAAGCCTACTTTGTAAGTCCGTCCTTCCATCCATCCGTCCGTCCGTCTGTCTGTCTGCTACCGGTTTGTATATCATGAACCGTAATAGGTAGTAGATACATATTTGAAATTTTCACAGTGTGTCAGGGAGTGTTTTTTTTTGTTGTTTTTATCACTTGGCCGCTTTTACTTACTATCCATTTTTATGTCGCTCAATTTTTCCGAAGAAATAATGTCTATAATGCTAGGAGTGAAAATCCAATAACCAGTTGAAAAATAATTAAAATACGAATTATGTTTTCACTTACAAGTTATAACATAATTTGCACTCCTATCTATTTCCTGATATATAAAAAGATGGATGGGCTGTGTGACAGATGATATGCGGGTGACGACCGTGATGACGATTATTAGAGAAGTATGGAAGAAAAAGACATGTTGCGCCCACCCCAAACAAATTGGTGGGCAGGAGAATGATGATGGTGAAGACTTATCTATTTCCTGGTAAGCTTTCAGCAGGTCAATGACCTGTCAGCCACCGCAAGAGAACCTAAAAGGAATTCTAGAATTAATTTGCATGTATTATAAATACAATAAACACTTTTATGTTAGCAATAAATACGTTGCATTTCCGTTCCAAAGATTATAATATAGGAATAATTTATAGGCAATATGTTGAGAATATCTTAGTTAATTAACACAGAATTAATTGTTTCGCAAAACACGTTCAGTGTAATAGTGCAGTCACTTCGCGAATGAGGATTATAAAATATCGCAACAGCAATCAAAATTTTCTCTCACGGCTGCACCCTATCTCTTTCTAACGTAGAGGCGTGAAAGAGATGACTATCTTTACTAGGAACAAAGTCAAACAGGTGCCTCCCGTCTTTTATGGAGGCAGGTGTATTTGTTTAAAGTATCAAATCGACCAATTAATACCTTTATAAAGAAGACCTTTTGTATCGATCCCGATAATTTCGGGGTATATTGTGTAACTTTTTGTTATATAATTTGAGCAATCAATGGGCTATTGAACGGGGACCGAAATGACAGCAAAAACTTTTGAAACGTTTTATTGTTACAAAACTATTCAAACGCTATTAAAATAAGACACTCGAGTTAATGTATTCTCATGAATATTAAAGGGGTGAAATTGAAGTATTCTCCTTTTTAAATGCACCATCAAAGTATTTGTGAAAGAAATTTATTCCATTTCATAAAATAGTGAATCAAAAAGGTCGAACAATAGAATTTCACCCTGCACAAATTCAATTTAAATCCAGCAATATCACATAAAGCCATTTGATTTAAAAAGCCGGTGGTGTTATTCCATATTTGGTGGTCAATGGGCTAAAAGTATATATTCTATCATTTATTTTTGTAACGGCTTTTACAGTTAATTGTAAATTCAATGGGGATTATTTATAAATTGATAACGTTTTAATGCAAAAATATTTTCAGTCTATTTAAATAGTTCTATGGAATTTAATTAAATATATTTGCTTTCGTTACATGTTGAACACACTATGTTTTTTATTTTATCTAGAGGTCATTGTCTAATGCAAAAATATAACTAATCTAAACGGCGCAAATATATAACTAAACTATCAATTGTATACTAAGGGCCGGTTTTTTGATCCGTAGTTAAACTCTATCAATTGTTAAAAATAGTAACCAATGGTTAAATTTTTGCAAAATGTGTTTTTTTTATCAATTGTTAGTTTATTCTAAGTTGAGAGTTTACTTTGATATTTGCGACTTGCTCTATTTTCTAGTAAAGAAATAAACTTATCCTAAATTTCTAAGTATTCAAACTAAAATAGTCACAACTCACTTATCGTGTACCGGATTTTTTTCAAGATTTCCTTACAACTATGAAAAAATGCCACAATATTATTGCTATCTAAATTGAATCTACCGTTCCTCCACTAAATAGTTAACTTTATAAATGAGGTATCTTTTTAAAACAAAAAATAAAGTGTTTATTAAAGCTAACGCAGATTGGACCAAGCCGCACCGCAACGCATTGCAAAAATCCTCCTACATCACTTTCGTACATTTTCTATGAACCAACGCACACTACAGACGGCCGTACCGCACTTTTTTGAAACTAACGACTTTTTACTGAACGCATTTTTCTTTCTTCTTATTTCTTCCATTCTTTTTTTTTTGTTTTTGTATGAATATGAGTTGCGCTGCGGACCGTTGCGGCTGTAATGTGCGCTTGGCTTTACGAATAGTGAGAAACACAAATCTATTGTTGTCTCGTTATCATCTTGGCACCAGTTACATTTTAGTTCCAAAAATGTACCTATTAACTTTCAGTTTTGTGTAAGTCAAGAACTTCTAAACACTATACCTATCTATTTTTTATTTTATTACTTATTTGTAATTGCTTATGTTGTCCCACAGCAGGGAAAAGGCCTCCCTTTCTAGTTTCCACTCCTCACTGTCTTGAGCTGGTGTGGACCAGTCCTGTATTATCAAGCTCATCCCGCCATCTACTCCTGGGTCAGCCTCTAAGTCGTCCCTAATCTTGTAGAAATGAAAAAAAGAACATAGTAAAAGTCAACTACCTAATCAAGGAACAAAATTCTCTATCAGCATCTTCGCTGAAGTGAACAAAAAATTAAGCTTAGGCTAAGAAGCCTGATTGGCTGCCGCGTTTGCTGCTGCGGTGGCTGCAGCAACGCTGGCGTTTGTGATTGGTGGTTGCGGCATGAGGAGGTCCGCCAGTCGACCAGCTTCACGAAGACCTGACAGGAACGCGCCGTGAACCGTTGCTGGGTAGTTCCGCATTGTGTGTTCACCTAAAGAGACAGAAAAAGAGTATTTAATGCGTATGAAATTACACAAATCAGCGGGGTAATTGCGTAACACACTAACAGTAGAAGTGGCTTTCATTTTGACTGTTCTAAAACATTAATTGCGTTATTTACGTTGTTGAGCAGATTTTTTTTTTTTTTGAACATACGAAGCAGAGGACTAGCAATATCCTTCAAAATGATTCAGATTGTAATTAAAAGTATGATACGCAGTTAGAGTGTTGTCTCTCAAAAAAGTTTGAAAAGAAACATTGCCATAAAAGAAATAAGGTCGCAATCTGATTGATGTAGAAAATTTCGCCTATTTTATGCACGTTCTAGGAAAGAAATTGTTCCATAACGAAAAAGTGGCTTCAACCTAGTGTGCTACTAAACGTATTCAAGAGAAAGAAATACTCCAATTTAGCCTGCACCATCAAAAAGCAATAACACAGAATACGATCCCAAAAAATCGGTCGACTCGTGATACCTTTTCGAAATTAATGCCATAAACACGACATCGAGATTCACACTTGTTTTATATTCCCAACACACAGAAATCACATCAAACTATGTGAGGTGCTTCACATAAAATAAAATGTACCTACATAACCGTCACGCTTGTGACTACCGAAGGGTTAGAGGTGTAGCGTTCCACCGAAGTCGTTATTAGGTCCCATGTGAGGGGGCAACTCTATTTTTTTCGTCCCGTATTTTGGGATGCAAGGGAAAGGTAGAAACAAGAGGATTTAGGATTTATGGATGTGTCAAGGGGCCATCTAGCAATATCCAGATTCCTAATATGTCAATCTAATTGGCTGAGAAGCACACAGTTCACTGCGTTACTATCTAGACTCCATGTTTTTTCTTCGTTTTATATTGTTTTGCCACTTATGCAGTTAGGTTGTAAGTGTCGGCGTAAATAACTGCATCAGTGGCGTTTGAGACGAGGTTCTAATTAGCCATTAACACCGAAACAACGATATGGCAAACCATAAACCTCGGTCAAGATACATGGCGGAGAAAGGATCACGTCTTAGATGTAGTCTGTAGTCTTAGATGACTACAGTGAGAGTTATACTGCGTTCGCGATTGAGTTTCCAAACATGTAAACAAAAACGAGTTTTAGAAAAAACAACTATGTTATAATACATAAGGTTTAGTTTGCGCCACACCATCATATTTTTTTATGACCTTTTCAATAGTCTAATTCATCTAAGATCAACTTAATTTGAAAAAAAAAAAATCCATAAAATTGATATTAATGTTCAAGTAGAAATAACATCAATTGGAAACAAGGATTCCAATTGACCAGAGGGGCAATTCTCGTAATTTTAAAAACGTTCACAGTCTGATCACAGTCTCAATCTGTCAAAAAATACTTCTAATTTCCCTACATTTTGACAAGTTTTTGGCATTTGTTTGTCACCGAGATGAGACTGCGACTAGATTTTGAACGTTCTAAATTACGAGAATTGGCCTTCTGATCGCGCCATGAGATCGCGCCGGAGGTTCGACCGCGGCGGAGCGGACGAACCTCCGGCGCGATCTCATGGCGGCATGGAAGGAGCGACTATCGCAACCCAGCGCAGGGCACGCCACGATAGCGGCGGTAAGACCCCTCTTTGAGGAGTGGCTAGAGAGACGTCACGGCGCTCTCACCTACCGCCTGACGCAGGTCCTCTCCGGACACGGATGTTTCGGGAGGTTCCTGCACATAATCAGGCGGGAGGAGACGCCCGGGTGTCACCACTGTCAGGATTGCCCAGAGGACATGGTGGAGCATACGGTGGAGGTCTGCCCTGCTTGGGCAGAGCACCGCCGTGTCCTCGTAGAGGCGATCGGCAGCGGCTGCGACCTCTCGCGTCCGGCCCTGGTTCAAGCCATGGTCCGGGGCGAGAGGGAGTGGGAGGCAGTCACCTCCTTCTGCGAAGCAGTCATGCTAGCGAAGGAGGTGGCGGGGTGGGCGAGAGAACGCGCCTTGCGCACCTCACGCCTCAGCCGCCGCGGGAGACGCTCCGGGCGTCGGGAGCCGCGTGACGACTCCCGGCCACCGTAGGCGCGGGCCTGCGGGCGGTGAGTAATGGGTAACTCACCGTCCGATCAGGACCAGGCCCGTGCCGGACGGCGTGTTGTGTTCCACGCGCGCCTCAAAGAGATGCCAGCATGAGTGACGGGGCCCCATAGGGCCGAAGCCTGCCAGGGTAGCGGGATTGTCCGAAAGGGTTACCGCTGCCCTGGAACATAAAGGGCTAAGGAAGGAACACGGGTGGGTTTTAGTCAGTAAGAGTCTGACACTCCCTCCTGCTCCACCCAGAGCGGGAGGAGTCATTTGATGATTTCCCATCCTCAAAAAAAAAAAAAAAAGTACCTCAATCCGGCATTGGAATCCAGTGATGATTTAATAGAAAATTTTGTAGCTGCTTTATTGGAATCCAGTATTGGATACTGGACTGGATTGAAAAGGGTTAACATTAAATATCGATCCAGTGTTACTGAATTTCAGCGATGGATTGAGATACTGAATCAATGTTTAACAAGATCAGTTGCACCCAAGTCCTTACCAGCGAAGAAAAGTCTATTCTCTCCTGGGGCGCCTGGAACGGGAGCCGCCAAAAGATCGTAGTCAGTTCCAGAAGAACCTACTGCCACGAAACTGTACGAGCCACGGGCGAATGGGTCTGCGCGCCATCTATTACAGAAATACCAAACAAAATGTTAATTTAAAATGTATTCCTTTTGTGGGGAAAGGCACAAAATATTATGATGGCTTAACAATAATTGTCAGTCTGAAACATCTCATTAATGGAAGTGCCACCTTAATTTTCATACCGACCAGTTTTGCGCAAAATAATTATTGCAAAGCAAGGTGTGACGAAAGTTCATTATTAATACAGAAGCAGCTATAAATCAACCTACACACCGGATCTGATAAGTTTCCAGCAAATCGGTGTGTCCATCTGTGGGTAAATTGGGTCGAGGACTCCATGCATCAGGAGATTAAATCCCTTTGGCCAATTTATCGTATTGCAGATCGTGTCTAAAATTAGTGCTTGCTACACCTTTATATTCCCTACCTGGTCACCACGCATTCTTTAGGCTGAGGTACAGCAGCGTGGCCAAATATGCTCTTCAACACAGCGATGCATCTACCAACAATGACGTCATCGGTGACGTTTTCCATGACAGCAGCAGCTTCTCCTGCCACTAAGGCCAAAAGTACTGGAGCGCTGTAAAGGTTCCAGAAAAGGAACAGCTCACCTACGACAGAAAAAGTTCCAGAATTAGAATTAATTATTATTCATACAAACGGTAGCGAGTTGTCCAATTTGTTCTAACAAATTGGGCTGTTGCTAAGTCTGTTCTAAAGCGATAATTAATACTGTTGGTCCTTTATTTTACGTTCAATCAATATGTTACGGACTAATCAAACTTGTTATAGACCTTACAATAAACGTTCTCAAGTTCTAGCCTTGAGGACAAACTATTAATTAATGCGAGTTTGAATCGAGGTTCAAAACCAGCCTCCAGTATAGTTCATAATTATTATGAACAGAACATTCTTGTGGGGACCGCAAGCCCACAATATTATAGGTAAAGTCACGGTATTGTTAAAGAGAACGTCAAACGTGCAATGAATTGATTTCAGTACAATACATACATTTGTTATTCCCAATGTATGTTTAACATTTATAGAAGCAACGTAGATCGTAATCTGAAGTACTCCGAACTATTGAAATTAATTCAGATCGCCTGATACATAAGAAAAAACACGCTGGGCGAGGATTCTCACATAACTCTTTACACGTCTTAAGATACGAGCACATCAGATAGCTATCCTTAAACGCTACACGGGCCGAAAACGTTAAATTGGCCACGATTTAAAAAAAAATCACTCGCGATACATTGTTCCGGCATTCCCATAGCAAACGTGGGGAGCTTAATGAAGTTAGTAGAGTATACAACAAAGAGCTAAGGAGGTGAACTAAAGCATAACGTAAAAAAGCGTGTCTTGGCTCGTTGCTGTGATTTATTGCAAGCGGCGCCCTCAGGGTTCCTCAGTAGCGTTAAATTATTCAGCTTTTAATTCGTTATCGCCGCCACCGACGTTACTACGCTCTACACTATTTACACCTGAATATAATTCATGATTTCGTTACCGTGCTCTGGGTAAAAAAAGGTTTTACTATAATATATTAAAGTGGTGTTGTGGGAGCTGTAATAATTTGAGCGAACGTTAAAAATGTTTCAAAGGAAAGAGCTAAAATAGGTAGGATAATTAAAATGATAAAGATTAGATTCTGATATGAAGCTAATCCTGGATATATACCGTATTATTACCAAAGTTTAGTAAGAGAAGGGAGATTACAGAAAACAAAAACAAGTTTGATGTAATAGGAAAGTATTTCATAAATTCTGAAAGTTAAAGAAAAGTGGTTTCCAATAAAAAGTGAAAACAAGTATTAGGTACTTGTTTTCAGGAACCCTTTTTATTGGAAACCACTAAATTATTATAACTATTATTGGTAACTTTTAAAAACCAGAAAATACTAGACATTGTTGCTCACTTGATGGTTTTGTATCAACAAAACCATCAAGTGAGCAACAACTCTGCACAGATTCAGGTTTTTAATATCCAATTACATGCAACAAATCATTCTCCTAATTACATCAGAGCGATATACAAGGGCACTTATAACACCATCACGTATAAAATGTACATAATTTTATAAGCCCCCTCTAACGCAAGCCTCAGCCAATTGATTGGCGGTGATTCAGAGCGGTCGTGTATTAATATTGATGGAATAAACTTGCAGCCGCTCTGAAATATGAGCCAACGTTGGATATTCATGTAAATCGAACACTATCATGATCATGAAGTATCACGTCTGCGAACCGCACACTAACTAAGGGAGTGACCACACTTATCGAGTTGCGATAGTCCTTACCATCGAGATGGTGCTTTAGGGAGTAACTACACTTATCGTCGCGAAATCGGTCGGCTTGAGTTAGTCAGAGAGAGCTTTATGTCCAAGCAAAAAAGAAGTCGGTCTTGGTTCGGACGACATGCGACGCGACTCAACAGGCGTCGGACTATTCGCTTTTATAAAAAATAACATAATAAAAGCCTTTATTTCTACTACCAAAATTACATGCAATTTTCAACCTAATTATATTCTATTACTGGTATAAGTCGCCTCTTAGGCGTAGGCCTCCCCGTAACTCTCCACTATAAATTTTGACATTACATTTTTATCAATACTTTGTGTGTGTATACCTATGTCTTTGTGTGTACCTATTGACTTGTATTGTTTTTTTTTTTTTTTTTTTGATATATCTTTTGCATTTTTAAGTATAAATTTTAACATTACATTTATCAATACTTTGTGTGTCCTATGTCTATGTCTTTGTGTGTATCTATTGACGTGTATTGTTTTTTTTTTTTTTGTTTGTTAGAATTTTTTTTTTTATAAATTTTGACATTGCATTTTAACAATACTTGGCCACTTTGACATTGTAAGTTAATTTTAATATTTCTACACCGGCAACGGTAGTGTATGTTTTTTTTTTAAGACCTTAATGTACAGACGCCAGCACATCAAGCTACCCGAAACTGCCAAATTTTCCCAATCAACCTTAAACCTAATGCTTTGACGATAAAGTTCAAAATCGATTAAAGAAATTTGACATATTGTAGTAGCTTGATGTGCTGGCGTCTGTACCATATGCTCAGAATTTTTGTATTATTATTATCCAAAGTTTTCTGTTTCGTGCTACTTGCATAGCCAGCTTGCTCCTACTCTTTTATAAAAGATGTCCCGCCCCCTTTTCTTCTGACTGCCATGCGTTCTTTTCCTTTCTCTTGGTAATTAATCATTCTATGGCTTTCTTTGTCTACTTCGCTTTCATTGCATGGACTTAAAGCTCTTTCAGACTAGCTCAAGCCGATGCCACGTCGATAAGTGTAGTCACTCCCTTGGACCGTCTCGATGAAACGGACATCGCAACTCAGACATGACGATAGTGATACTAAATTCAATTAGCTGCTCTACAAACTAATCTGTGCAGAGTGATAGGGAGATAACGAGCGGCAGTCGGGAAGTAAAATGGCGTATCTTCAAAGGCCGTGTTAGTACTTACATCGTTTTTGACTGTCTTCGCGCGTCTGCATGTAAAACTCTAAATTGTAAAATTTACTACATCATTATGATTTTCAGCTTTTCTACATCCACTTTTGGAAAAAGCCCTCCCTTGCTGACTAAAAATATATTAAGTATACAAGCCATCATTTAGCCCACTACTGACGAAGTCTACCTGTGCTTTCGTGGCGTCGTGACCACGATGCAGTCGGAAAAAAATCTGGACCATTGACGATAGTACGATAGAAACGCCAGTGGACAAGGTTCCTAAGAAATAATTTCATCCATAACAATGTGATAGAATTGAATAAACTTGTTATTAACAAACCTCTGCTTGCGGTGGTCGTTCCGACATGGCCGAAGAGATTTGCGCTGGGGTCCCAGAACGTTCGTTCGAAACATAGTACTACTTTGTTTAGGTTCCCGTAACCCAGCCGTTTGATTGCTGCTATCTGAAACAAAAGATACACATGAAGAAGTATTGTTGCGTTACATTATATTATATTGCATACTAGCTGACCCGACAGACGTCATGTCCAAATTTCAATAATTCATACAAAATTCCCATAGAAAGTGCCTTTAGTTTTTCCAGTTTTCCGAGAAAGTTTTCAAGTTTTTCTTTGCTTAAGAACCTATTTCGGACTGTTATGAAAATTTCAATACAAAAATTCGCCACATCGGTTCAGCCGTTCTGAAGTGATGCGCTTACCACCGAACAGCGTTTCATTTTTATTATGCACTAGCTGTGCCCGCGACTTCGTTTCGCGACATGTCGGAAAACATATTGGATTTAATGGGTTTTTTTTGCGCGGATCAGTAATTATTTTTCTAGCATAAAAGTAACATAATCTCCGAAACGTTCAGCCGTTTCGGAAATTAGCCGGGACAGACAGAAAAAAAAATGTGCTTTTTGTTATAAGTACCGTATAATTATATTTTCATATGCATTTAGTAAAAAGCTATTATTTTGGCATTACAAACAGATCAATTTTATTTATTTGTATAGATTACCGAATGTGTGTAGACCACGGATATCACGGGATATGCCTTGGGGGCGTGGCACGTGGCGCCTCAATATTATAAAATTGTTCTTATGTTCGAACGGCGGCTGTACGCTTCATTCAGTCGCTTTGCAACTCCGTACAGTGTACTATTGATGAGTAAAAAGTCAAAATGCCGAGTTGTGCAGTAATTATATGTAAAAATAGATCAAATACCATCAACCTGAAAACAAATGGTGTGTCCTACCACCGGTAAGTAACCAATTAAGTCAGTGTGTTATATTTTAAATCAATTTTTAAATGTTTTATTAACTTTCGTCCGGAGCGACACGAACTAGCCCGAACTAGCCCGAATCTTCCCGAACGCAACGAACGTTTTGAATTTAGAGAGGTGCAATCGAGTGCGTGCGACTGATTTTATCGATATGCGTATTATTGCAGCTGAATATTTTTTTACAGAACACAATGGATATTCTCGTATTACATGTATAGTAAAAGAGTTAAATTAGTTATTAATTTAATATTGTTTGAACCAAATTAAGACATTGTTATTTCAATACTTACAGTTACTCGTGAAATGTAAAAACTCAAATTAATATAACATCGTTGAAAAAAAAAAAATTTTTTTGAAAATAAAAAAAATATTTTGCGCAATATTCTTATATTGATCACTAAATCGCAAGCACTCAATTCATGTCAATCATAAGGCCGAGCAGACGCCAAAGTTCTAAATTTGAATTAGAAAATTCGCGGTCCGTCGCTATTTTGTCAAATCTTTGTCTATAATACTGAAGGTTTAACATTTTATTTCTTTACAAATGTGTTAAATAAGCGTTCAATTTAACCGGTAATACAATATTAAAAAACTATTCCCATTTTATTTTAATAAAATAAACTATATTTTCGGATAGGTATTTATATAAAAAAAAAGAAATTATTTAAAGAAAATTAAACGAAGTTATTATAATACAAGAATGTGCTATAATTAAATATCGACAAAAATTATCGACCATCGCTTTCGACTCCCTAATTGCATGCGTGTGCATTGAATAGAAAATGTTTACAAGTGAATGCCCCGCCCATTCTACGCATGTGTGCTGTTAAAAATTGACTTAGTGTAGCTGCTTTCTTCTTAGTATGCGTGTTCAAATTTTAAGTGTGTGTCGTAAGTACACTATTTGTTAATGTTGTAAGTATTTGGGTGGGAGATTAGCGGCGGCACTAGGACTCCTTACTATTCCGCAATGAAGGCATATCTCCGGATATCTATGGTGTAGACTGTAGATGCACAACAAACATAGCTATTGATACTCGTATGTTTATTGTCAATGATCTGATAAGGCACGTTTCTGCTATGACCTGTGACCTATTTGTGCGTGGTCCGCTCGCCAAGCGTGGTCGTTTGGCATGCGGATTGGTGGTCCTAGTTTGTTGCTAGCATACAGGAGGATGCTTTTCTAATCCTCTTTTTGGCACTCATTTGTAGAAGTTGGTTGACTTTTCCTTTGTTTCGCCTCACCCAGTATTACTAAGTTAATTTTGGGTATTGTTACCGCTTAAGTACAACACTACAAGCCTAAGTTATAAAATAGTAGCATCTGCCTGCGGACTTCGTCCGCGTGAAATTTTGACAGGTAGTTTCAGATATTAGCGAGTTCAAGCAAACAAACAAACTCAACTTCAGCTTTATTATTATTATAGATAGAAATATTAAATCTAGCGTTGACCGCAATTTGGGGAAAATCTAGGTTTAAATATGTGTAATAGGTACCTACTATGTTGAAATACGAATGTATTGTAGGAGTTTACAAAAGGAGAATTCCATACCTTCCAATCTGGTAGTGGCGGGTCGAACTTGACGAAGTTCTGTTGGTTCTGTCCACTGTTCGCCACAGCCACCTTCAGTACGCCCAGAGGCAACGTACAAAGTACCACGTCACCTGCAAATATACTATGTTATAGTAAAGAGAGCTTGCTCACTGCGTATTAACAATGAGCCTTTGCCCGCGGCTTCGTCGGCGTGGTTTTCGGAAAATATTCCACAGAAACGCACTATCGGAATTAAAAGTACCCTATGTTTTAATCCAGGTTATAAGCTATCTATATGCCAAATTTCAGCCAAATCCAAAGCCAAATCAAACAATTAATACAATCTGGTTTCCTTTTAATGTTTTCCTTTACTATAAGTCAACAACATCAATCTAATTGTAGACACAGGTTTTCAATTTGTATTCACACGATTCAGTACAAACGCTCCGGGACACGGATGTTTGTAAACGTAATTATGGACACAGCTTATCTAGTTATGAAGTAAGCTGTTCCAAGATTTTACTAGTGCAAATGTTAACAATTAGTTTACTCTATAGCTGTTCTCAAACTTTTTTGAAGACGGAATCGTTTTGAAAAACGAAATATTTAACCCCTAAGATAATCCAAAACTGGTTTAATGGATTATTCAACTTTGACCCACCAGTCCGTGAACATTGAACCGTAAACATTTCACTATGTCCCACTGCTTTCTGTCGTCCCCTGTATCCCACTAATTGATTTTGGTGAGTCAGTCAGTGTTGAACTTTGTCTAAGCTAAACTTTATGTTGAACTATATAGATAGATTTTATTTTAATCTGCAACCTTTTTATTATGACAAGTATTTTCGCGGAGCCCCCAGCCCAGCTTTGCCCTAGGGCTCCGCTGAGCGAAATCAAAATCACACTTGGGCACTTATCAAGCGTCAGAAGCTAGCACGGTTCCAATTGGCCGTTTCCTGTGGAGAAGAACCGGCAAGAAACACCACGTTTACTGTTTTAAATATAATTGGTTTATACAATGTTTTCAAATTACAGTGCTAATAGGTATGGGAGGGCAGCGTAGGCCTGTTAACAAGTACCAGGCACTTAATAAAATAGAAAATGGTCTGCAAATCTACAGTATACAAGCACACTCTTGACGTGCTTGCCGAGGCATGGAAGGGTCGTGGGTATGTAAAGATGGTCACCCATTTTAACCTGATCGATCGAACCGTGCGGCTTTTATGACTTAGCCACAAGCCCCCTGATCCAAAACACATATAAATACAAATACATAACACCAGCAATGCTCTACAGTATCCCATATTACATTCCAGTCAAATGAAAAGGGGTTGTAGGGTGGAACCAATCACTGTGAAAGGTAAGGTTAAACCCCAACAAAGCCTGTAAAATTCTAAATAAAGATTTCCTTATATCGAACACACGTAGTACCTGTTTGGCCTGACTACGAAAGGTTTCTTCAATTGATTCTTCTGGTAAAAGGATTGTGTTGCGAATCAGATTGCAAATCGATGAATGTTTAAAGCAAACCTGCTTCGTTTTTTGTTGCAGTTTTCAAAGTTTCATTGGATTCAAACCGACTTCGGTGAAAAGTGAATGTTTGATACACTTTTTCCCCTACTTTTTTGGGATAATGGTATGCGTTTTCTTTTTAAGAGGGGCTCGTGGCTAAATAATAACAGCCACCCGCGGTTCATCTTTAAGGTTCAGCAACGCGGTCCATGGATAGGTGACCATCCATTACATACAAACACCCCCCATCCCTCGGAAACCATGTTAAGCCGCACGTTAAGCCGGTGGTCCCGGCTGTCATTTTTAGATCTTTTACAGTCGTAACGGGTAGTCAGAAGCCCGAAAGTTTGACAACAAGTCTTGCCAAGTGGTTTCGTGTTACCCAATAACTGGGTTGCAAAATACCGGTATTCAGCTACATCCGTTTAGACTGGAAGCCGACTTTAACATAGTTGAGAAAGACTAGGCAGGCGAGGCGTTTTCCAAAAATAATTAAGAAAAGTTTTACCAGGAGACTTTGCAGACATACATCCTACTAATATTATAAACCCGAAAGTTTTTGAGGATGGATGGATGTTTGTTACTCTTTCACGCAAAAACTACTGAACGGATTTTGATGAAACTTGACAGTAATATAGCTAATACATCAGAATAACACAAATGATACTTTTTATCCTGATATTCCCACGGAATCGAGACTTATGCTGGTAAAACCGCGTGGCGCTGCTAGTACTTAATAATATATTTCTTATTGCGTCTTCATTGGCTATGTAACAACAATCCTAGAAATACATATAAGTAAGCTCGGATAGCATTTGTTTGTTACTCAGTCACGTTTCAGCAAAGAAAATGCCGATAAAGTTTAGCAGAACCAGATAACAGCAGCCAATTTCCTTGTCCAAGACATAAACATCCTCTGTTCAAAGTTTATGAATTCCTGCAATAAACAAACATAAAAACAAACTTTCTTATTTATCATATTAGTCGTGACATAAGTTTTTCGTGAAAAACTTTGATACGGGAATGTCACAATATGACAAACTGGAGTCTGGAGTACAAGCCCGACTTTGCATGGTTTATTAGTGAAAAAGCAAGGAAAAATCTAATACGTTATTTCGTTTTTATGGGACGATTTTTCCAATAATTTTTGCAGGGACGGAAATAATAACGCTGCCGGGGGCATTTTGGTGGCGGTTTTAAGACCTTACTGAAAACATCATCATTCACGTAGAACATTCAACAGCACAGCGGTGGACCCAGGGTAAGCCGGCGTGAGAAGCGCAACTCCTACAAACAGAAGTGATCCGTTTTTTCCCCTACTACACATTTTCCCATACTCCTCTCGATCTTGAGATATATCTCAAGATCGAGAGGAGTAGGGGAAAATGTGAAGCTTTTGTCCAGTACTGTGTTCTGAACGTTAGGGTAAAAATCATAAATAAATAAATAGGTAAAATTGATGCCAACCGGAAAAGAACATACTTTTTGAAAGGTCGAGATAAGAAAGACAAACGCGACAAAGGGCTTTGTTTTATATTATGTAGTGATGTTAACATCAAAGTAAAAAATAGTTTTCCTCAATATTCGTACTCGGCGCTAAAGCTTTTAAGAGCAAGTGCGGTACCGAGGCCTCAGGGACTAACAAAGAGACGGACGAACATCTCACTCACAATGGTCTGTAAACGATACCCAAGAATAAGGGAAAATATATCAAAATCAGTGTTTGATTTCTGCGTAATCTGTTTGAGCTTAAGGGACGGTCATGACCGGAAAAGGATAATGAGACCGAAGTCGGCCAAATGTGAAGTGATCGAAAAAAAAAAATTCTTGGCTTTTAGCTTTTAATTTGGGTTTTTCTCACAATATTAACTCCTACCTTTTCAAAGCGGTTTATTTGTTGATCTTTGACAGAAAAGTCTATAATTGCGCATATAGTGTCGCTTTATCTAGAAAATAATACAAAAAACTATAGCAAATAGTCGATCATTTTAGCGATTTATATCTTACAAAGCGTCATTTATCACATCCGTGTGAGAAATTGACAATGACATAAGTGTCAATATCTTTTGTGTAGCAATTCTATTGTTACAAACTTCGGAGATTTTCGAAGCTTAATACGAGCCAGAAATAGCTAGATACAGCCTAGCACCGCCTCTTAAACATCTAACTGCCTCGTCTACGATAGACTCCGCCTGTATGCAAATGTGGCGGAAGAGCCTCCGCCTGGGCGACCGGGGGGGTTGTGGTGAAGAGAGGAGGGGGAGGGAACACAGACCGCCGGGTCAACACAGGCCCGACCGTATTTTTGCGCCTCGTCAAAGTAAAATTAACGCGTTAGAATTGCAAATCATTCCACGACAAAGAAATGACAAGGAGCCAGGCCGACGGCGTTGTGGATTTTTCTCATAACGCCCATTATCGCACTTTGTTTTTTTTTTCGCAAACGGCACTTCCTTTATATTAAGGCCACATGAATTTGATTTTTCTATTTGGTACAGAAAATGCGGACGCTAACGCAATATGGATGTGTGCCGCCGGCTACAATCGATAGCGAATGCTTTTTTCCCATTGTTCCCTCGTTACGGCACACAATTTTGCAATACGTGTGCAACACAGGAACTTAGAATAAAGGTACCAGTAAGATAAAACTTACCTACCTGTTTCATAGAAATTAGCTTTGTCTTACCAATATAAATAAAAAGGACTAAAAAGTATTTGTAAGAACTTTGGTCTCCATACCTTTGAATGTTTGCGGCTGACTTGGATTTCTGGTGCTGACAGACTTGACAGTGACTCCAGGTCCTCCATACTGGATATCCGTGACAGCTGTACCTAGCCTGATGTCCAGGCCATCAGCTAGAGCCACTGGCACACACGAGTAGCCGTTACGAACTGGAACAAAAAGAAAAGTTGCTTCATCTTCTTTGAAAAGTCCTAGGATCAGTTAGTTTAGGACCTAGTGCTTTTGATGAGTTTTAACCAATATTAGTTCTATTCCAAAAACTGTGTAAGGCTTGCTTGGTTTAAGGGCTGTCAATCAGCTCTTGTGATCGTCTACCACATCATCGCTCCAGATAGAACAGTGGCCAATATTGGCCAATCACAAGCCAATCCAATAAAATCAATGCCGTCAAAAGTGAACCACATAACGATGGGCTTGGCTCACAGAACTGACGGTTAGTTTTACGGCCATTATAAAAATATCCACATCTATACATATGTATATGGAATGAAGTAAATACACGTCTCGAACTAATTGGTAATGATTCCTCGCAAGGTGTAAAAAGTAACAGGGCAAACGAGCTACTCTAGTTATTACTAACGAAGGATTCCAACGTGTTATTAGTTTGTACAATTTTTACTATTGTAGTTTGTTAACCTGACTGTATATTACTGTAGCATACATAGACGGAATCATAAACACCATCTAGTGAAGAAGCCGAGGTCAAAGTGTTGAACGCAAGTTAAAAAATATACGCTATGTTATAGCTGTTTTAGATTGGGTCCTATTGCCAAAGTTGATCATTATTCGAACATCAACACATCGTTCATCATCATCATCATCGTTGATCATTATTCATTATTCGATTGGTTGATTGCGACTTCGTCCGTGTGAAATTTCTTGTTTCCACATCGCATCGCATCGCCTGCCCGCACTATTACTTCGTTTTCGCTTAGTGTTCTTTTTTATTTTTTCTTTTTGCTCGGCTCCTAAGGGTCCTAGCGTGATGTTAAATAGCCTATAGCTTTCCTCAAGAATTAGGCTATCAAATGCAAAAATTTTTTTTTTTTGGTAGTGTTTTTTTTAGAGATCAGCGCTTTCATACAAACAAAAACATAAACAAACTTTTTCAGCTTTATTATTAACTAGCTTCTGCCCGCGGCTTCGCCCGCGTGGATGTCGGAAATTATGCCACGGGAACGTGCTAACAGGATAAAATGTATGTGCTTCCCCAGGATGCCATCCATCTCGCGGGCCCTTTGTGGCTAATTACAATAGAAAACCAATTGTGTCTCATTAGTGGTGATTAAGAGGGTACCTATATGATATCTTTACCTAAGTACCTACCTAATTAAAAAAAAATAACCTACCTAAATAAACATATTTCTGATGATAACTAATAAATAAAATAAACTCAATAAATAAGCAAAATCCCTAAAAACTAATATCTATACGAATGACTAATCCTACCTAACAGTATTATAAAATAACCTACGGTCACTACGTACACACGGCTACACGTCAAGCTATACAAAACCAGTTTGTCTTGGCCTCACTTTGTATGATATTTTCTTTACTGGTTTTGCATAGCTTGATGTGTAGCCGTGTGTACAGACGCCAGCAGGTCAAGCTACCCGAAACTGTCCAATTTTCCCAATCAACCTTGTTAAAAAGTTTAAAATCTATTAAAGAAATTTGACAGATTGTAGTAACTTGATGTGCTGGCGTCTGTACACTAACAAATATACTACCTATACTATAAAATTAAAATCTATACCTACGACTTATAAAATTAAACCTAAATAACTCTAAAAACTAAAAGGAATAAAAAGGTCGCACAGATAATACTCCGGGTGACGTAACCTACGACAAACTTATTATTTGCGGTTGGTACAGTAGTCGATCTAGGGATCGAACCGCAAAATTAAGTTTGTTTTTTATTGTATATACTTTTCCGGGATAAAAAGTACCCAGTGTGGTGCCCAGGATATTAAAGAATAATTATACCAAGTTTCATCGTAATCGAACCGGTAGTTTTTGCGTGATGCGTGAACAAACAGACAGACAGACAGACAGACAGACAGACAGACAGACAGACCGACAGACAGACAGACAGACAAAAATTTTTGTAATCACATTTTTGGGTTCGGTGTCGGTCTAGTAACACCCCCTGCCATTTATTTTTTTGATATTTTCAATGTACAGAATTTTCACTTCTACAGATTTATTATAAGTATAGATATAGATATACATTAGTATATTTATGATCATACTCTCAACTCCTGGAAATGAACGATGGCAATGATTTCATTAAAATTACTAAAGACAAACGAGCAAACTGCACAGGAACTAACTGCTTTTCTGTTGTAAACTATTAACACTAAATTAAAGCTTGAAACATTTTCATTGCAATTTCCGTTTGTTCTGCGCAGTAAGTACTAATCATGTTAAATCACTTTTAATCAATTTAATTTGTCTTAAAACGTATTTCAAACAAGTCTACTTTGTACGTAAACAAAGTCTTTGGAGCAACTTTCTTCGCTTTGTGTCGAGGGCTAGTTGGTTCAGTTGTATCTGGCCGATAAACGTGCACACACGATGATCTCACAATGCAGTTTTCAATTAGCTTGATAGTGCAGCGCACTATTGTGTTTTAATAACTTTAAGTGGATTTCTTACTCCATTATGTTAGGTTGTAACGTAGAGTTAAATTGCGTATAGAGGTTTTAATTTGTGCGATCTTTTTTATTGAGTCTTGCATCTGTAATTTTTTTCGACACATTAAACTATTTTTAACATTCTGAGCTCTTTTACTTGATCGATTTATTTGTAAGATGTGTCTTTTTGATGTGGAATGAAGTTTACAAGAGCGAACTTCATTTACAAACACTTCTTACGTTGATGTTGGAATCCGTCGTAAAAAGTTTGCATCGTATCTAAATACACTTGGCAGGCTCCTAGATAAACCAAAACATACAAAAAGACAAAGTTGTATGCTGCTTTATATGACATGGTTTGGTTTTTGGTTAGATATAGGACGGAATTGCATGTCAAGAAAATTTTATGCACATCATAAAAGATCCCGTATATTCAAAACTCCTATTCCAAACCGATAACACTGCAGGCTAGACATGGATAAGCCACGGTTTTAGAGATGTCCATTCTAACAACGATACCATTCTATGCACTGGAGGCTAGTTTCATCGTCCACTTGCAACATTGTACCATTTAACGATATTAGCCTAGTTCGTTGTCACAGCCAGCCGTGTAGCATGAATAAACTGCCCGAAACTAAAGTACCATAAAAGGAGACCGCGAAATGTGTGCAGACAGAGCCAACAATACCAACAATAGTGTCATTGCTGGGAATAGATGTTAAATGTAGTTTAAATTAAATGTTTATTCGTAAAAGCCATTGCGGTCGATGGTATACCGTTTAATTTGTTAGGTTATTTAGATAACAGAGTATTAGAATTATTGACATTTCAGTTGTTGGAGTTACCTTACCTACTAAATATTAAAATCGAATTCCATTTACTGTTCTCTGTTCTAAAGTTATTGTCACGATTATATTAATCAAACACTAGTTTATAATAACATAATCTGCAATTTATTACAACATTACTAAATAATTATGCAGTAAAACAACGTATAATAGACATCAACGACAAGTCTGATATCAAAACTAAATCTAATAAAAAAAGAAGAAAAAAAGCAGTCTTCATCTACCTAGTCTTTGCTCAGCTACGTTTGGTCGGTTTCTTGTCTAACCGGATGTAGCTGGATACCAGTATTTCACAAGGAGCGACTGTCTATCTGATCTCCACAACCCAGTTACTGGGTAATACGATACACTTTGGTAAGACTGGTTATCAGACAGGCTTCTGACGACCCGTAACGACTGTCAAAGATCCACGAATGACAACTGGGACCAACAGTAAAGTTAATATAAATAAATAATAAAGAAATGCAGAAAGAAAAACAAAACATTGAATAACTTCACGCACACACTTTTCAAAATCATCACAGTTTTGCAGTTCCACCTGTTACAAATAAGCCCACATACATATGGACCACGTCGTCGTCTTCAAAGCGAAATAATTGTAAGGAGCGTTTTATCCTCCACAGAAAACCGACCGAGTTTCCGAGCTTATTACCGATTTTATTATGTGTTAATGTCGGTTGAAAAGATCTAAAGCTTTGAAACCAACAAAAAATATTTCAATAACATTGTTAGTCGTTAACTGGACTAACCGCCAGGCTATTGCCTTGGTAATTTACCCCAACAAAATATTGGACGGGTTCTCAAAAACGATGACCAAGTTTACTTCGAAGATGATCTCTGGGTTCTGTCAAATCTAATTAGGAATAATTTGTTCTTAAGTTGCCTGATTTATAGTTTAGCACTATAGATACCCAATCAGCTTACCGATACAGTTAACCAAACACGTAATGACCGGTTTCGGACCATGTTTTATGTCGTGTCACGCGTGTTCGCTTGTAATCGTAAGTGATCATAATCTTTTCTAATAATACATATTATACCTACGCCCGATCAATCGCTTCACGGCTAACGTGTAGATCTATTGCAAAATTATTCGATAACTTCATCATTTGAAACTAAGCATTTTTTTTTAATTTATTTATCTACTTACATCTTCTATTACAGGATTATTAAGAAATTTTAATCCAATAATTATTCTATCCATCTTAACCTAATAAACTACGTCCTAGTTCATCATATTTCTACACCGCACCGTCATATAACAAATACCCTTCCTAAACACAGTTAATACTACTTCAAGCCTGAACCCTAAAATCGGCTTTCAAACGGAATTAACAAGGAGACCGCAGTCGGTTGGATCGAAAGAGCTCCCAATTTACCGTCCACCTGGAGTGCATCCCTGACATTGTAGCGTTCTATGTCGTTACCACGGTTTGATGCACGTATGAAACATGTGACAACACGCAGCCCGCACGGAGGATAACACGGGATATGAGGGTAGATGGAAATGTTATTGTGTTTTAAGAGCCAATAAGGTATGTCTAACACTAACCATTTAAAAAAGAGAAAAAATGGAGATTTAAAAAAATATTATACTTTTGATTATGGATACTATGTACGTTTTTTAGATTTGTCGAAAATTATTGGAACTTAGTTTTTTAGCGCGGCTTGAGGTAGGAGTAAACTGGTAAAAATCGTCACGTAACAAAAAAGCGTTATTCCCCTCCCTGCGACTTTATTTCCTGCGACAGAGAGTCAGTTTTCATGGTTTTCGAGGGTGCTAAAGCCGATAGTGAGGTCAAAATGAAAATCCAAGATGGCGGTTGCGAAAACTTTAAAATTTTTCGGCATATGTGTCGTTTTCATGGTTTTGAGATTGCTAAAGCCTATAACGAGGTCACAATGAAAATCCAAGGTAGCGACAACTTTATGAGAGTTTCTAAAAACGAATACTAGATGGCTCTTTATTAAAAACGCGTATTAAATTCACACTTTCTCTATCTCTTTCTATTATATATGAGTGTTGTGTGTGTGTGTGTGTGCGAGTATCGCGCAAGGAACTTCGTTCCCGGCGGCGCGGGTCCCCCGACCGCACGCATTTTTTTGAAAACAATAATTAATTACCAACCTTTGTCTTCTGCCAATTAGACAATGTTCTCTCTCATAGTCATCACCTCTGGCTATTTAACCGTCACTTTACACTAAAACCTTAGTTTTCACTAAAACATCCAGCTTTATTAGATTAGTGTTCATTACATTATTTTCCCCTCTCATAAATATCCATAGAGGCAATCTCGGCAGTACCATGCTAGTATTTGTCACATCAAGTTGATCTATGTCAGCAGCGTGAATCTCGATCACGGAACGTTGGCAGTCAACGTGATTTGTTGGTTCAACAGGGAGGGCAACGAGAATCCACCTCTAAACAATGTTAGATAGCGTTTGACGGTAGAAACATAGACAAACTTGCTAAATATTTCGATCAAGATTTTGTATCCGCTGAGGATAATTCACACGATACAAAGAGGTTATTTATCAAAGTAATGAAGAGTATAACGAGTAATGTACTGAGTGAACGATTCATCAAACATAAAGCTTACCCCTAGGCAGAAAGTCTTGAGAAATAGATGGCCATATTTCTTTTAAGACGGTTCTCATGAACAAGGAGATAATTCAAATATTGTCTTGAAGCCTTCTAAAAAGAAATCGTTCTTCCTGCTATCTATCTATACTTATAATAAATCTGTAGAAGTGAAAATTCTGTACATTGAAAATATCAAAAAAATAAATGGCAGGGGGTGTTACTAGACCGATACCGAACCCAAAAATGTGATTAAAAAAAATTTTGTCTGTCTGTCTGTCTGTTTGTTCAGGCATCACGCAAAAACTACCGGTTCGATTACGATGAAACTTGGTATAATTATTCTTTAATATCCTGGGCACCACACTGGGTACTTTTTATCCCGGAAAAGTATATACAATAAAAATCAAACTTAATTTTGCGGTTCGATCCCTAGACCCGATTACTGTACCAACCGCAAATAATAAGTTTGTCGTAGGTTACGTTACCCGCAGTGGAGTTCACTAAAGTTATGCTCTAAATGTAGTGCTGAAGGTTGAATTTGGCTTGCACCGTTCGCAGCACACGCGTGGCGCGCGGCCGCCACGGATCGCTACCGTATATAAGGATATTTTTTGAACTTTGATTTGAACGAACGTGTTGAGTGGCGAGCGTTTGTTCTTATTTTAACTGCTACTTGCAATTCTAAACCGTGTTTTTCAGTGCGACCTTTTTTATTTCTATTAGTTTTTAGAGTTATTTAGGTTTATTTTTATATAAGTCGTAGGTATAGATTTTAATTTTAAAGTATAGGTAGTATATTTGATAGTGTACGTAGTGACCGTAGGTTATTTTATAATACTGTTAGGTAAGATTAGTCATTCGTATAGATATTAGTTTTTAGGGATTTTGCTTATTTATTGAGTTTAGTTATCATCAGAAATAGGTTTATTTAGGTAGGTAGGTATTTTATTTTCTGTTATTGAGTTTTTTTATTTTTTATTATGTAGGTACTTAGGTAAGGATATCATATAGGTACCCTCTTAATCACCACTAATGAGACACAATTGGTTTTCTATTGTAATTAGCCACAAAGGGCCCGCGAGATAGATGTCATCCTGGGGAAGCACATACATTTTATCCTGTTAGCACGTTCCCGTGGGATAATTGCCGACATCCACGCGGGCGAAGCCGCGGGCAGAAGCTATTATTAATATAACAATGCTTTTTTCAATTTTATTTATGTTGTTAAGCAAGTATTTCAATATGTTCAGTTCATAATGATATGTAGATACACGATGTTCTGCGTACAATGCAAGCTTCTTTAGAAAACAGATAATAATGTTCACAGTACCGTGGAATTATGTCTCGAATGTCAACTGTCGATCGCAAGTATTCGGAATGAGGTATTTGCATTGGTTACACACACAAAACGAAGAAGTTACAATTGAAACATTCTAAATACATCCCACACAAGTTCGCGAGTATCGCATTAGGCATTGAGTAACTTTGTGAAATATCAAAAGCGTACGGTATCCCAGTTAAATGGCAAAAGTTCAGCGTTGCAGCTCATTGCTTGTGTAAAATTGTATGGTGGAATCTAGAATACCGGCGGCCATCGGGGTGGGTGTAGATAGAATTAAAATTGGCGATAGCGACGCGACGCAGCGTCCCTACCACATGGAAAATACTCTGAAAATCGGTGGCCTCGGGCAACCGACTGGCGACCGTTGTGGGTACGTGCCGTAGACCCACTGGATGTGACTTGCGTGTACTGCCATTATTATGTGGTTTGTTTTATCAGCGCTCTTTTTGAATTTTCGCATTATGAAAAGGTATTTTTAAATAGTCTTTAGCTTTGTAAATGTTTCAGTCGTTGACGCTATGTGCATTGCATATGAAAATGCACATTTAGGTGACAGAATTAATTATATAATTTCTATTTATTTATTTAAACCATTTTTTATTTTCTCTTATTGAATTAAAGTAAATAATTTACTATGTTAGACAAAAAGGTGGTATATTGTATCACTAGTAAATATGGAGTCCCTTGAAATGTTGAGCGTTCTTAAATAGAAGTCTTCTACTTACATTACGTTACTGTCCTTACCATGAAAATATTGCTGCAATACAAAGCTCATCCAGTGAAAGGAATGACAATGGATCTTCGTACGGAACCACGTTATGCATGTTATGTTAGTACACACATGCACCCCTATGGAACTTCTCATTGTCGACAGTTTTAGAACCGCTTTAGCAATTTGGCTTTGTGGTCTTGTGTGGAATTTTTGCTTTATGGTCTAAGCTATGAATACTTACTTTTGGGTTTTGTACAGAACCGTATTTAGGAAAAAAGTGTTCTGTACAGTGAAACAAAATCGCGCATTGTTGAAGCCATCGTAAAGATGGGTAAATATTTCGTTTTACGGCTGAAATTCAAGCCAGAGAGATAAGAAATAAATGTGTGACGTGGTATTTGCGCGAAATGAAATTATAATTCAACGCGGGCCGTAACTGTTGAAGATAAGTTTTGTTTATGTAACATTGTGTACTGCAAAATTTACGATTGTCGATTTTAATTCGGGAATCGGCCCATTAACGCGACGCCGGGAAAAAATACGCGACAATTCGTTGCTTAAAGAACATTAAATTAAGCGTAATTTGAATAATTTTACGTGGCGGTGAACACAAATAGCTGTAATTAAAGTACAAGTAGGTATATTTCGCGAATTGTGCCAAACTGAAAACAAAGGACGGTCGAAACGCTTAGTGAGCACGATCAATGTGAACAAGCTGTATTTAAATACACAGACATGAAGTAAAACGATTTTATGTATCTTATTCATATGAATATGGCAAAAAAGAATAATGATGTCTATAAATTTCAAGAAGAGAGTTGCAATCATAATATATTTTCTAAAGATAATTTATGTCGTGTCAAATGTACATAATAAATCTTAAAACACATGAAATAAATATGTAATCAAACATAATGGAAATTGTTCGAACTTTAAACAGGTAAACTGAAAACAATTGATGACATGACATTCGAATGATAAATTAACAATTGAATTGTCAAACAAAACAATTGAATTCCGTCGCCCATTCGATTGCTAATTATTCAAACAGGGAGTAAATTCACTATTTAAATATTAAAATTTTAATCATTCATTTTTCGGGTAGTATTTTTCGTGCGGACTGACGTTCGAGTTTGATCAGTTTGTGATCTTTTTTGAGTTTTTAAACGTAATTATGTTGATACGGAGGGGATTTCAGCATGAATTTCGATGTGGTTCTAATTAACTTACGATCGTGCTCCGAATTTTCATTATAAACGCTCAAAGACAAGATTTTCTAATGATAGAACAGATTCATTTAAATAAACTTTTCCGGTCGTCATAAATCTGTTTTGTTCAAAGTACTAAATAGCCAAGAAAATAAAGAATATAACATTATGAATCGTGGAATGAGAACACCAGCCACAATAATTGTTTGCCCTTTCAGTTTGAAAATAAAATCTTATAATTCTACATTCCATTTAATTACACAAAATATATTTAATTTTCTACTGATCTAATCTAAATTAACGATTTAAATAAATGACTAGATAATAATAATTACAAAAGCGGCGCAGTATGTAGCTTGTGCGTCGGGGTCGTGGGTTCGAATTCCGCATAGAGACAAACGTTTGTATGGCCTACAGATATTTGTTCAACCATGGACTGTTGTGTGTATGATTTATGCGTATAATGCCTCCTAACACACAGGAAATACTAGTTGGATGTTAGCTGTTTATTGACTTAAGGTATGTATTAAAAGTTCAGTTAATATTTTATTTAATATAAGCTGCTATGATCAGTTGATCTCAAAGGATACAATACCAAGTGAATAAAACGTCGATAAGCGACAGCATAAGAATTTCCGAGTGAATCTGGATTCTTACAAAATGGTAACGCAGTACAGTACCTACCGCTGGAGTCACGTGACACCGTAGAAACGTACAGCTGTTCACATTCCCGTTCAGCGGGACTCATAAAAGATTTTGAGGGTATTTCTTCAATGTTCCAGAATTTATGTAAAGATTCGTCTAACGACAGAAAACAATGAGAATCATCTATATTCAACGCGGTAGAAAAATATGAAGCGGTATTTAAATCAGCGATATTATTTTTATTATTAAACGAACTAGTGGGTACTTCGTTTTTATTATTAAATAAACTAGCGGGTACTTCACCCATAAGAATATAACCGAACACGGTTTCAATAGCGGATGGCGCGGTAGGTGAAATAATTTTATTGTTGAGTAATAAATATGGGAACAGCTTTGCCCCTAGAAGTAGTTCAACATCACCAGGCATATGCCACAGGGGGTCGGCTAGCGGTAATTTGAACAAATGTTGCACTGCAGAGGTATCAACAAAGTGAGATGGTAATTTGTCAGTTATGCAGTCAACCACAAGAGCGGTTATTTTAAAGGAATTATTTTTATTTTTTGCAGTAACTGTTATCTCAACGTAACCTATAATAGGCCGCGAAGAGGTTCCTACTCCTTTTATAAATGAATTTGAAAGCGGTATAATATTTAATTGAAGTCTCTTACAACAAGCTGACGTAATTATGTTGTTTTGCGAAGCGTTATCGATCAAACATCTTACAGAAACATATCTATTATATCTGTTGTCAACGTATACTTGTGCGGTCGACAGTAATACAGTTGTGCGCGGTAAATCTGTACCTACGCGTGAACATGCACACAGCGCCACCTGTTGTGAATGCGCGGAACTAGGCACAGCGTCGCTCGATCCCGACCGTTGAGTAATAAAAAACCTACCTACAAGTAATAAATAAAATACCTACCTACCTAAATAAACCTATTTCTGATGATAACTAAACTCAATAAATAAGCAAAATCCCTAAAAACTAATATCTATACGAATGACTAATCTTACCTAACAGTATTATAAAATAACCTACGGTCACTACGTACACTATCAAATATACTACCTATACTTTAAAATTAAAATCTATACCTACGACTTATATAAAAATAAACCTAAATAACTCTAAAAACTAATAGAAATAAAAAAGGTCGCACTGAAAAACACGGTTTAGAATTGCAAGTAGCAGTTAAAATAAGAACAAACGCTCGCCACTCAACACGTTCGTTCAAATCAAAGTTCAAAAAATATCCTTATATACGGTAGCGATCCGTGGCGGCCGCGCGCCACGCGTGTGCTGCGAACGGTGCAAGCCAAATTCAACCTTCAGCACTACATTTAGAGCATAACTTTAGTGAACTCCACTGCGGGTAACGTAACCTACGACAAACTTATTATTTGCGGTTGGTACAGTAATCGGGTCTAGGGATCGAACCGCAAAATTAAGTTTGATTTTTATTGTATATGTCGCCCTGTTAGTAGTCCGATGTAATCCCGTTTGATAAAGTTGACTATAAAGTCTAATAATAAAATTTTAGACCTAATTCGTTTTTGTGAAAACAAAATTTATTACGCACGGTATACGAAAAACTCGTAAAACAGACCGCCTGTTATTAAGTGACAAATCGCTGGATTTTGTCGCAGTCGACAGTCATAAAGTCACAATAATGGACAAATTATACGCTGAAAAGAAATGTTTACTCGACATTGTGTTTTAAGCTGTTGGCTCTATTACTTACCGAGTAGCGTTTGTGCAAAAAATGCACTACATTAAGCCTACCAAACACGCGTAATATATAATGCTGAAAAACTTTTCAACTCGAAACTAAATTTTATTCTTATCAAGAATTAAATGTTTTCTTACACAACATCATGCCTGTAATCCCCGAAGGGTTAGGCATGTGTGTAGGTACCACCTGGTACCTGGAGTACACCCACATTTCGCCAGTTACGTGTAATGTAATAGAGGGCGAACCTATTGCCATTAACGGGCAAAAATCCAGACTCCGGGCTGCTCCTGAGAAATTACAGAAAGAAAAACCCAATAACACTTTGCCCGACCCGGACATCGAACCCTGGACTTCATGCTCAGCGCTTGCGACCACTAGACTGAAATTGTTTTCAAGTTTAATCCTATCCTACTATAATTAATATTATAAATGCGAACTTTTGTAAGGATGGATGGATGGATGTTTGTTACTCTTTCACGCAAAAAGTACTGAACGGATTTGGATGAAACTTGTCACACAGATAACACAGTTTATAACCAGGAATAACACATAGGATACTTTTTATCCCGATATTCCCACGGGACGAAACTTAAGCGGGTGAAACAGCGGGGCGCAGCTAGTATATATATTAATATCTAATAAGGAATAATTGCTTACGCAAGTTTCTATATTACAAGGTTCTCTCTATTAAATATCCGAACGAAAACGTCAACGTCATGTCGCCAAGTGCCTATCCATCTATCCCTCTCCCTATCATTACGTCCATACGCGACAGAAAGAGAAAGCGCCAACCGACTACCGCTTCCGGACTACGTGGAACAAACCACCAGCGGAGGGACAGAGATTCAACTTCACTTGTAATCGAACACTTACCGCTCTCGCACCGCAAGCTAACCGCTAAGCTTCGCGACGCGCTCGCGCCGCGGAACATACCAAAACCGCATAAATTAAATTAAACCAATTCACGAGTGTCGGCCGACACAGAACCAGGAAGAAGCAGAGAAACAAAAGCTACCGGACGCCGGTCTGCATATCAGCACGGCACATGCAAAACCACCAAGTAAGTCCTTAATTGTTTCCTACCCCCTTGTGTGCAGGCGACATGACATTCGTTCCAAAATAATTACACAACGCTTATTGGTCCTTCGACAGCCGCAATAACCCAACTTATTCAACATAAGTTTTTTGGTCCATTCGAGTCGGATTCAAAAAATCAGCATTCATAGGTCCCATACCTAAGAATTTAGGCAAATACCTAAGTTCGTAAAACCGCTATATTAAACGAACGCGTACTAACGTTCGTTCATTCCGCTAGGTACATATTTCATTGAGAACCATTGTGCCAACTTAATATTGCTCCTACTGCATTACAATAGCATAGGTCAATATTAAAAAACCGCTTATTATCGTGAGTTAGTTCGGCAAACTTGCCTACTAACTTATTTATAACCAATTACTTCTTACTCACTTACAATAAAAATATTTGTTGTAAGTCTACCCGCTATACTTAATAATTTTTATCCGTTGTATTTTCAACAATAACCCATTATGGAAGAACTAAAAATGAAGATAAAATTACTTCAAGCTAAAAATCAAGCAATCTTTGAGCGTTTATCGTCATTGTATGAAACTTCAAAGAAAATAAATACAATTAATATTGAGCTTCGTTCGGCGGAAACGTTCATGGCGGACACTCAAATACTCTCGATCACTCGTCAGGAATTTAGTGCTAACTTAGACAAAATAAATACATATTCTTTACAAATAAATCCTGATTATACAATCGATTATAACAGTCAAATATCATTTGACGGCGTTTACACCCGTGTCGAAAGAGTTCGTTCACTTGTCGCCGCGAGGTCTGCAAGGTCAACGGATGACTCAACTTGTGATATCGTGAAACAATCTAAATACTCGATCAAACTACCCCCAATTCAGATCCCATTTTTTGATGGTAGGATTGAAAACTGGCCTGTTTTCTACGAATCATTTAAGTCAAACATCCATAGTAATATAAATCTTACAGATTCTCAACGAGTTCAATACTTAATGGGTAATCTGAAAGGAAACGCATTACAAATTACTGCCGGAATTATTCCATCGGGCGAAAATTATAAATCCATTTGGAACAGTTTGGTTCAAAAGTATCAAGATAAACGAACACTAGGGTCACATTACATGTCTAACATATTAAACATTAAACCTGCAAGTAATAATTCCACCTCTTTAAATAGTTTTATTGAAAGTTTTCACGCGTCTGTTTCGGCACTAGAACAATTAAAAATTAACGACTTAAAGGATTTCATACTATTAAATTTAGCCTTGAAAAAATTGGACCCCGCTACCTTACATTTATTTGAGATGCATATGAGAGAGGAGGAGATTCCAACTTATACGGATTTCGTTGAATTCATAAAATCGCAAGTTAAAATATTGGATAGAACTGTTTCGTCTCGAACTGTATCAGTGAACAAAAATAATTATCGTAATCAGTCACGTGATAGTACGGTGCATACCTTTGTTGCTTGTGACAATAACCAAACTTGTTCACACTGTAATGGAAGTGATCATTGGAAGCTTTATATGTGTCCAACATTTCAAGCACTATCAGCCAATTCACGTTTGGACTTTATTAAAAACAAACGTGGATGTGTAAACTGTCTTAGCTCAACACACACGGCTTCACAGTGTAAGTCAATACATACTTGCAGGACATGTAACAAGAAACATCATTCGCTTTTACATCTGGAGCAAATTACTCAACGGTCGGGATCGAGCGACGCTGTGCCTAGTTCCGCGCATTCACAACAGGTGGCGCTGTGTGCATGTTCACGCGTAGGTACAGATTTACCGCGCACAACTGTATTACTGTCGACCGCACAAGTATACGTTGACAACAGATATAATAGATATGTTTCTGTAAGATGTTTGATCGATAACGCTTCGCAAAACAACATAATTACGTCAGCTTGTTGTAAGAGACTTCAATTAAATATTATACCGCTTTCAAATTCATTTATAAAAGGAGTAGGAACCTCTTCGCGGCCTATTATAGGTTACGTTGAGATAACAGTTACTGCAAAAAATAAAAATAATTCCTTTAAAATAACCGCTCTTGTGGTTGACTGCATAACTGACAAATTACCATCTCACTTTGTTGATACCTCTGCAGTGCAACATTTGTTCAAATTACCGCTAGCCGACCCCCTGTGGCATATGCCTGGTGATGTTGAACTACTTCTAGGGGCAAAGCTGTTCCCATATTTATTACTCAACAATAAAATTATTTCACCTACCGCGCCATCCGCTATTGAAACCGTGTTCGGTTATATTCTTATGGGTGAAGTACCCGCTAGTTTATTTAATAATAAAAACGAAGTACCCACTAGTTCGTTTAATAATAAAAATAATATCGCTGATTTAAATACCGCTTCATATTTTTCTACCGCGTTGAATATAGATGATTCTCATTGTTTTCTGTCGTTAGACGAATCTTTACATAAATTCTGGAACATTGAAGAAATACCCTCAAAATCTTTTATGAGTCCCGCTGAACGGGAATGTGAACAGCTGTACGTTTCTACGGTGTCACGTGACTCCAGCGGTAGGTACTGTACTGCGTTACCATTTTGTAAGAATCCAGATTCACTCGGAAATTCTTATGCTGTCGCTTATCGACGTTTTATTCACTTGGAAAAAACTAAGCTTCGCGACCCTGCTTTGCGCGCTAGTTATAACGAAATAATCCAAGAATACCTTAATCAAAATTATTTAACTGAAACTACACCTAGTGCGGCTGATCAGACTGTAGGTTATTATATACCGCATCACCCTGTTATTAGGAATGATAAACAAACTACTAAAGTTCGCATCGTCCTTGACGCGAGCGCCAAGTCTCATAATGGCGTGTCATTGAACGATTTGTTACACACAGGGCCTAATCTACAGGCTGACATATTTTTATTACTTTTAAATTTCCGATTATTCCCTATTGCAGTCACAGCTGATATAAAACAGATGTATCTCCGAATTGCTGTTATCGATGAGCATCGAAAATATCAGAAAATATTGTTTCGGTTTAATACCGCTGAACCTGTTCGCGAATTTCAATTTAACCGAGTGGCGTTTGGCCTTAAGCCCAGCCCATATTTAGCAATGCGGACAGTCCGTCAACTATCAGAGGATGAAAAACATCGATTCCCGCGCGCATCCATTGTCGCTTCGCATGAGTTATACATGGATGACTTGGCTAACTCGACCTCCACTCTGGAGGAAGCCAAGATTCTCTCCGCTGAACTTATCGCCTTATTTAAGGCTGGGGGCTTTGACCTTACTAAGTGGGCAAGTAATTCCTTGGAACTACTAGATTCTATTCCACACTCCAACCGCTCTTCTATTAACTTTTCTGACGGGGATAACTTAAAGATTCTTGGACTCAAATGGATTCCTTCCGAGGATTGTTTCACCTTTACTACATCTAACTTGGATAAAAGTTGTACTAAACGTTCCATTCTTTCCACTGTTGCCCGTCTGTGGGATGTTCTGGGTCTAGTGGCTCCCGTGGTTTTATTCGCGAAATTACTCATAAAGGAATTATGGAAATTAAACACAGATTGGGATGAAACTCCACCCGATTCTATTGTACTTCTCTTTCAAAAGTTTAAAGAGCAACTGCCTTTACTTTCCTCTTTAAAACTGCCGCGTCATGTAGCCGTTACTAAGGGTTGCGTGACAAATATAGTAGGTTTTGCTGATGCCAGCTTGAATGCGTATGGCTGCGTCATATACTTACATGTTACTGACACAAATGGCAACGCACACGTAACTTTGGTGTGTGCTAAATCCAAGGTTGCACCTGTCAAGGTCGTATCTCTGGCTCGTCTAGAGCTTTGCGCCGCTGTACTCTTGTCAAGCTTAATTAAGTTAGTTTATGACACTTACCGCTCTCGTACCGCTATTAATAAAATATTCGCATTTTCCGATTCTACAATTACTCTTTCATGGATTCATTCCTCACCGCACAAATGGAATATTTTTGTTAGCAACCGCGTCGCTAAATGTCAAGAAAACCTTGATCCTAAGCATTTTTTCCATATTAACGGAAAAGAAAACCCTAGTGACTGTTTGTCTCGAGGTCTTCTACCTGAGCAGCTACTAAATCACAATTTGTGGTGGCATGGACCTGAGTGGCTTCTACGCCCAACTGCTGAGTGGCCTATCAGTCCGTTTGTTTCCTCATGTAGCGAGCAGTTGCCTGAGTTTAATAATAAATCGCTAACCTTAGTATCTACTGTATCAGAACCTAACTTAATATATAGTGTTAGTCAAAAATTTACATCATTAAATAAGATACTGCGCATAATTGTTTACATCTTAAGATTTTTGCATTTTATTCCTTATGACAAGTTAAATAAGACAATTACTGTCCGGGAACTAGGTACCGCTGAAATTTATTTAATTCGTTGCATTCAACAATTTCACTTTTTAGATATTTACGTCGAAATTAAAGGTAAAAAACTTCGCTCGCAGTTTAAAAAACTAGATCTCTTTATAGACGAGCATGACATAATAAGAATCGGTGGCAGGTTGTCAAATGCGAACCTTCCTTATGAAGCTCAGCATCCCGCTCTTTTACCTAAACATGATAATTTTACACATGTCTTAATAGACTATTACCATCGCATTTATTGTCATGCTGGTGTAAGCCTTCTTAGCAGTCTGCTACGACAAAAATATTGGATCCTCTCTTCTAGAGGTGTCATCAGACAAAGAGTACACGCTTGTAACTTTTGCTTTAAAGTGTCACCTTCTCACCCCAGCCCAAAGATGGCTGATTTACCCGCTTGTCGCGTACAAGAGACTAAAGCTTTTGTGCACACGGGTGTGGATTACGCTGGTCCCATTAAAGTCACGTTATGTAGACGCAGAGGTCAACGAAGTCAGAAGGCTTACATTTGCTTATTTATTTGTTTCGTTACCAAAGCAGTTCATATTGAGTTGGTTACTGACGTGTCATCGGACACTTTCATTTCCGCTTTTAAAAGATTCATTTCCCGAAGGGGACCTGTTTCCAATTTATACTCCGATAATGGAACAAATTTCGTTGGAGCCAAGGCTCAATTGCAAGAACTACTTGCTAACCGCTACCGCATAGAGTGGAAAATGATTCCACCCCGCGCCCCCCACTTTGGAGGGTTGTGGGAATCTAATATTAAATCTATTAAGACTCATTTATACCGTGTTATCGGTTCTCAGCTTCTTACCTATGAGGAACTCTCGACTGTTCTCACTGAAATTGAGGCAGTTCTGAATTCGAGACCGCTCTGTGTCCTGACTGAGGATCCTTACCCAGAACCGCTTACTCCCGCTCATTTTATAATGGCTTCTCCGTTGACTTCGTTGCCTGTCGTGAACGTTCCCGAAACAACGAAGTCTCTAACTTGCCGCAAAAAATTGCTTGACCAAATGGTTTGCAGCTTTTGGAGAAGATGGCGGATAGAATATTTACATAACTTACAAGTTAGGCAAAAATGGTTGGATGCCGTGGACAATGTTAGGATTGGTGCAGTGGTTCTCATGCATCAAGATGATGTCCCTCCTTTACGTTGGCCAATGGGCATAATCACCGAGGTTTTCCCCGGCAAAGATGGGACAACCCGCGTTGCTATGGTGAAGACATGCAGTGGCTCTTTCAAGCGACCCATTGTTAAACTCTGCCCGTTGCCTTCCCAATGATTTCACCGCGTAATTAATATCACGTAATTTTAGTCGTAATTAATATATTTCAATTGTTTTCTTCTCTCTCTTTCTTTTAATCCGCTTTAACGCAATTTCTTTCCCTTTTTTGAGAATACTACATATCCTCAAACCCGGGCAGGATGCTTACGCAAGTTTCTATATTACAAGGTTCTCTCTATTAAATATCCGAACGAAAACGTCAACGTCATGTCGCCAAGTGCCTATCCATCTATCCCTCTCCCTATCATTACGTCCATACGCGACAGAAAGAGAAAGCGCCAACCGACTACCGCTTCCGGACTACGTGGAACAAACCACCAGCGGAGGGACAGAGATTCAACTTCACTTGTAATCGAACACTTACCGCTCTCGCACCGCAAGCTAACCGCTAAGCTTCGCGACGCGCTCGCGCCGCGGAACATACCAAAACCGCATAAATTAAATTAAACCAATTCACGAGTGTCGGCCGACACAGAACCAGGAAGAAGCAGAGAAACAAAAGCTACCGGACGCCGGTCTGCATATCAGCACGGCACATGCAAAACCACCAAGTAAGTCCTTAATTGTTTCCTACCCCCTTGTGTGCAGGCGACATGACATTCGTTCCAAAATAATTACACAACGCTTATTGGTCCTTCGACAGCCGCAATAACCCAACTTATTCAACAATAATTGTATTGTATCCTTTGAGATCAACTGATCATAGCAGCTTATATTAAATAAAATATTAACTGAACTTTTAATACATACCTTAAGTCAATAAACAGCTAACATCCAACTAGTATTTCCTGTGTGTTAGGAGGCATTATACGCATAAATCATACACACAACAGTCCATGGTTGAACAAATATCTGTAGGCCATACAAACGTTTGTCTCTATGCGGAATTCGAACCCACGACCCCGACGCACAAGCTACATACTGCGCCGCTTTTGTAATTATTATTATCTAGTCATTTATTTAAATCGTTAATTTAGATTAGATCAGTAGAAAATTAAATATATTTTGTGTAATTAAATGGAATGTAGAATTATAAGATTTTATTTTCAAACTGAAAGGGCAAACAATTATTGTGGCTGGTGTTCTCATTCCACGATTCATAATGTTATATTCTTTATTTTCTTGGCTATTTAGTACTTTGAACAAAACAGATTTATGACGACCGGAAAAGTTTATTTAAATGAATCTGTTCTATCATTAGAAAATCTTGTCTTTGAGCGTTTATAATGAAAATTCGGAGCACGATCGTAAGTTAATTAGAACCACATCGAAATTCATGCTGAAATCCCCTCCGTATCAACATAATTACGTTTAAAAACTCAAAAAAGATCACAAACTGATCAAACTCGAACGTCAGTCCGCACGAAAAATACTACCCGAAAAATGAATGATTAAAATTTTAATATTTAAATAGTGAATTTACTCCCTTTAAGTCGTTAATTTTTAATTGTTCTAGTGCCGAAACAGACGCGTGAAAACTTTCAATAAAACTATTTAAAGAGGTGGAATTATTACTTGCAGGTTTAATGTTTAATATGTTAGACATGTAATGTGACCCTAGTGTTCGTTTATCTTGATACTTTTGAACCAAACTGTTCCAAATGGATTTATAATTTTCGCCCGATGGAATAATTCCGGCAGTAATTTGTAATGCGTTTCCTTTCAGATTACCCATTAAGTATTGAACTCGTTGAGAATCTGTAAGATTTATATTACTATGGATGTTTGACTTAAATGATTCGTAGAAAACAGGCCAGTTTTCAATCCTACCATCAAAAAATGGGATCTGAATTGGGGGTAGTTTGATCGAGTATTTAGATTGTTTCACGATATCACAAGTTGAGTCATCCGTTGACCTTGCAGACCTCGCGGCGACAAGTGAACGAACTCTTTCGACACGGGTGTAAACGCCGTCAAATGATATTTGACTGTTATAATCGATTGTATAATCAGGATTTATTTGTAAAGAATATGTATTTATTTTGTCTAAGTTAGCACTAAATTCCTGACGAGTGATCGAGAGTATTTGAGTGTCCGCCATGAACGTTTCCGCCGAACGAAGCTCAATATTAATTGTATTTATTTTCTTTGAAGTTTCATACAATGACGATAAACGCTCAAAGATTGCTTGATTTTTAGCTTGAAGTAATTTTATCTTCATTTTTAGTTCTTCCATAATGGGTTATTGTTGAAAATACAACGGATAAAAATTATTAAGTATAGCGGGTAGACTTACAACAAATATTTTTATTGTAAGTGAGTAAGAAGTAATTGGTTATAAATAAGTTAGTAGGCAAGTTTGCCGAACTAACTCACGATAATAAGCGGTTTTTTAATATTGACCTATGCTATTGTAATGCAGTAGGAGCAATATTAAGTTGGCACAATGGTTCTCAATGAAATATGTACCTAGCGGAATGAACGAACGTTAGTACGCGTTCGTTTAATATAGCGGTTTTACGAACTTAGGTATTTGCCTAAATTCTTAGGTATGGGACCTATGAATGCTGATTTTTTGAATCCGACTCGAATGGACCAAAAAACTTATGTTGAATAAGTTGGGTTATTGCGGCTGTCGAAGGACCAATAAGCGTTGTGTAATTATTTTGGAACGAATGTCATGTCGCCTGCACACAAGGGGGTAGGAAACAATTAAGGACTTACTTGGTGGTTTTGCATGTGCCGTGCTGATATGCAGACCGGCGTCCGGTAGCTTTTGTTTCTCTGCTTCTTCCTGGTTCTGTGTCGGCCGACACTCGTGAATTGGTTTAATTTAATTTATGCGGTTTTGGTATGTTCCGCGGCGCGAGCGCGTCGCGAAGCTTAGCGGTTAGCTTGCGGTGCGAGAGCGGTAAGTGTTCGATTACAAGTGAAGTTGAATCTCTGTCCCTCCGCTGGTGGTTTGTTCCACGTAGTCCGGAAGCGGTAGTCGGTTGGCGCTTTCTCTTTCTGTCGCGTATGGACGTAATGATAGGGAGAGGGATAGATGGATAGGCACTTGGCGACATGACGTTGACGTTTTCGTTCGGATATTTAATAGAGAGAACCTTGTAATATAGAAACTTGCGTAAGCAATTATTCCTTATTAGATATTAATATATATACTAGCTGCGCCCCGCTGTTTCACCCGCTTAAGTTTCGTCCCGTGGGAATATCGGGATAAAAAGTATCCTATGTGTTATTCCTGGTTATAAACTGTGTTATCTGTGTGACAAGTTTCATCCAAATCCGTTCAGTACTTTTTGCGTGAAAGAGTAACAAACATCCATCCATCCATCCTTACAAAAGTTCGCATTTATAATATTAATTATAGTAGGATAGGATTAAACTTGAAAACAATTTCAGTCTAGTGGTCGCAAGCGCTGAGCATGAAGTCCAGGGTTCGATGTCCGGGTCGGGCAAAGTGTTATTGGGTTTTTCTTTCTGTAATTTCTCAGGAGCAGCCCGGAGTCTGGATTTTTGCCCGTTAATGGCAATAGGTTCGCCCTCTATTACATTACACGTAACTGGCGAAATGTGGGTGTACTCCAGGTACCAGGTGGTACCTACACACATGCCTAACCCTTCGGGGATTACAGGCATGATGTTGTGTAAGAAAACATTTAATTCTTGATAAGAATAAAATTTAGTTTCGAGTTGAAAAGTTTTTCAGCATTATATATTACGCGTGTTTGGTAGGCTTAATGTAGTGCATTTTTTGCACAAACGCTACTCGGTAAGTAATAGAGCCAACAGCTTAAAACACAATGTCGAGTAAACATTTCTTTTCAGCGTATAATTTGTCCATTATTGTGACTTTATGACTGTCGACTGCGACAAAATCCAGCGATTTGTCACTTAATAACAGGCGGTCTGTTTTACGAGTTTTTCGTATACCGTGCGTAATAAATTTTGTTTTCACAAAAACGAATTAGGTCTAAAATTTTATTATTAGACTTTATAGTCAACTTTATCAAACGGGATTACATCGGACTACTAACAGGGCGACATCGTAAACTCTTGCTTATACAACAGTTGGATTTTTAATAGCACCCCGTATTGTTCGTTTTAAATTTATGTCGTCATATCTTCCTATTGTAGGTTTAATAATGTCTATTACAGTTAATGCACACTAATAGACTCGACTATTGGTGTTACTGTAGCTCGTTCGTTAGCTATTCCATTACATAACAATCGTAGTGCGCCGCGGCTGCATTATCCGTTTCGCAATAAACGTAAACCAAGACCTGAATGAAACTGAGATTAATGATGGCACCACATCAAAACCTGAAAATGGAATCCATAAAAGGTTTTGTTAATGACTCGGACCTTTATTGTAATAAAATGAGACCTTAAAAGATTATTAAAGTGTGCTGTCAGTTTTCATATCAATGCACTCCATTACCGCTGAACAACTCGATTCGGCAGCAATTCCCCTATCATTCACATAATAACGTATTAATTAGCGTTTCATAACACTTAGGGACCCAAATGTCATGTTCCTCTGTCATATACGGCGTGAGTTAGGCCCGTGCCAAAGATTATCGACGGTCCCCCGGGACACAGTCTCCATAACCCGAAACAACGACAAGGATACTCAAACACCCAAAGACCATAAAATTAACGACCATCCCTTTTTGTCGCATACAATAAATAAGTTGACACGCAACGTATGGAAATTCAATTTGGATAGTGATGCGCGTGGGCGAGATGCCAGAGATACGCGCGTCGTCAATGTAAACGACTGGAGATTGAGAACCGAATAAATCGTAAAAAAATATAATTAGTGTATATACGAGTACGTTAGGCTAATCGAGCGTTTGACGAGGGTCGGGCGAGGTCGCGGCGTGCACTCCGGCAGCCGGGCAGGGAGGGACTACAGCTTGGGTCATTATTCGGACAGACGCGCTCCAACGCCTTTTAGCCCTTTGACGTGGAAAGGCCCTATTAGCATTGAGCGGCTTGTTGATCTCGCCTGCTAATTACTGACCTCCACTTTAACTTTTAACTAGCCTGTCTGCGAGTGACGATTGACAAACCAGACGAAACAAAAGATAAAAAGAAAAGGTTCGAAATAAAATCAATAAAAGCACTAACGAAATATCTTGAACGTGTTGGTTTTAATCAGCATCAACAGTGAATCCGAAGCGAAAGATATTCAAATGAAGAACGGGCTCGATCCGCGACAAGGATGAAGCCGAAATCAAGGCAGCGGAATCGACGAATAAAACTGTTGATTACGTACCGCGCAAAGTTACGCTCCGTCGATCGGAATTTTATTTACTTGCTCGTTCGAAAAACAAATATGATGGCTTTTAATTTATGATCGTGTCCGCCGAGCTCCCGATGTTACAGCCTGCAGTATATCAGTATACGAACCTCGTAGTACTTATTTCAAATTCGTGATACGTATTTTTATTGTAACTTTTTATTCGTGTCGTGACGACGGTGTGCGAGCTAATGGAGATATCGTATCTGTCATATCAACAATATTCCATTTGACAGTTTTATTGCGATTGCATGTGATGTTCAGATAAAAGAAATGTTCTCAAGGGTAAGGATGTCGTTACTCAGTTGGATTGATGAGTCCTAAATCACATTTTTAATAATGTGCTTTTAATGTATGTTAATAATTGTTGCATTTGTCGTAAAACAATCAAATTGATAGATAAATCAAATCAATTATTGTTACTTGTAGATTGCAATGTATTCGTTTATGGACATGTATTTAACTTTTTCCCTTATACGTCAAAGGGGCAATTGCAAGTGGTGTTTTCAAAGACGCCTCGGCTGGCGGACGGACGAATGCCAATAAAGCTAGTCGTAACCCAACCCACTTCTAAGACCAGAGCGGCGTACTGTAATCGCTACCAGGCAAAAACTTGACTAGGGATTCCACTCCGATGGCCCTTTGCGCCGTTTAACAATGTCCGCAAAAAATCTTTCTAGGGTTAATAAATTGGTATTTACACGCACGTATTAACATGTCTTAGGAACCTACTTATTTACCTAGGTATTGGATTGATCTATGTATTTTTTTTTGAATTGTTGATAATAATAATATGTTTTTATATGATTTAACATTCTACCGGAAATTCAAACTTCAGAAATCTTTTCAAAAACTTTAAATGATTTTAATTTACCTCATTTGAAAAGTAAAACTCGAAGGGAATAAGAAAAATACCATCAATAAATGAAAATTACTTTGTGTGACGACTCTGCACGGGCTTTTTAATTAGGTTAATAAAACGTATTAATCTAATTAAAAAGCCCGTGCAGAGCCCGAAATGAGGAAAAATACAAACGAAAAAACATGAATAATGCCCGGGAATAAAACCAATGTCAAAAAAAAAAATGCCTGACGAATTCCTGTGCACAATGCAAATAGCGTTCTATTCATTTGTTTAAAAAAAAAAGAATAAAAGCTGATAAATTCAAATCATTTGAAAATAGAATAAAATAGAATGCTGTCAAATGCTCACATCGGAAATTGCCAGCAGAAAGTTTGGAACCACTGTGCAACATCCTTTAAACGTTCGAACACGGCCCCTAGTTAGTTGAACATCGAGTAGGAGCCAACGCTTGTTCTTTTATATAGTAATTTGTTTGTGGTCGTCATAAGTGGCCATTTATAAGTAGACTAGCTTCTGCCCGCGACTTCGTCCTCGTGGAATTGGTGGTCCCCAGAAAGATAGAAATATAATGTCGCAAACTTTTTTGTAGAACTATTTAAGGCGGACCAGATTGCCATATATTGTTTTTAGTTATATACAACTGTTTAAGCAGCGCATGCAAATAATTATTTCTTTCCGACGTGCTAGACAAAAGTTGTGATAGCTCAACTAAAATGCATGATGTAACCATAATTTATATCCTATAGCACTCACACAAAATTTAGCTTTTTACCAGTGACAAACTTTTTTCGAAGTGGAACTCTGGAGATTACTCCCTACATACAAACAAACAAACAAATTTTACCTCTTTATAATATTAGTATAGATATAGATCACTCATCCGCAACCCGCGGCGGCTACACACCAATGATTTTATTCAACGTGACACTACTTAAGAGATATCAGATAATAAACGCACCGCGGACACACATCTCGATGCCATTCAGTACAAAGTGACCGCAACCTCGTAACGTTCCTATTTAATTGGTTTACCACCGAGTAAAAATGTTGAGACAATATTTTTTTCTTGTTGACAGTATCATTTACTAACCCTAATAAGCTAACAGAAAAAATGTGGACTTTTTAAATTGCACTACTTATGTAAACCGGGTGTTCATTTGTCGAACAACTTTATTATAAAATATTTACTCTACTATTCTTGATAAACAGTGATAGGAATAGGTAGTGCCTATTTGCCTAAACTTCGAAAAACAGAGACAAGAAACGGAGACTTCCTTAGGATTGAATTTATCCGGGACATCTGTCCCGAAATTCGGGACAACACTTTTAAACACATTAAAAAAATATGTTATTTGGAATAAGTAATTCGTCTATATTTACCTAAAGTTTGCAACTAGACATAATATTTATAATTTATAACTCCATAATAATAACTTATCCTCTATGGGCTCTAAAGGAAAAATAAAACACATAGAATATTGTTGTAACAAATATATGTATATTTATATTATTTTTTAAATATGACGTAATTGGAAAGCATGAAACAAAATGTACAGACGGAAAAAACTTAAGTTACAAATTTATGTTAAATCTATCAATGTCATATTTATTTTACTGACGTTGAGGGATGCAATTTTAACTCAAATCAAAGTACAAATTAACCTTTGAAGCATAACATTTAGGACAATCAGTTTTAATAGTAAACTACTAACTGAAAAAATTTAGTCCTAAGGAAGTCTCCGTTTCTTGTCTCTGTTCTTCGAAGTTTAGGCAAATAGGCACTACCTATTCCTATCACTGTTGATAAAGCAAGAAAGTTTATTCGTGTACACTTTATTAATATTCTTGATTTGATTCTTCGAGAAAATCGGAAAAAGTCATAAAACATGATAAGTAAGTACATAAAAACTTGTTACATATTTTGATTATTTTTAGGAAGTACTTTCCTTACTTTTAAATATTTTTCAATCATACTAATAGGTGAGTTTCCAATAAGATTTCAAAAATAAAAATCAACTCAAATATCTAAGCAGAATAGTATAAAACAAAAGAAAAATTGAAACAGTACCTAATTAAAGGCACGAATGGACATTCGCGTAGGTAAATGGGTACCAACTAGGCAATTACCATTGTATCGCAATCCGATAATCGAACCCTACACAATTAACACTGCATCGTCGACATTGTTTACTTAATCAGTTCATCCTCCACTTGACTATAAATTAATTAACTACTAGTGCAAATTCCAAGAAGCACTTCGAAACAACAGACAGAGGACGGTAGCTTGGGTAAATATTAATGTTCTAGAATTCTACCTCAAGCAATATACAGCAATATTATAACCATTACGCGAAAACTCGTATTAAGTGAAAAGCTCTTCACTGAATGTTCTAGCGATTTAAACAGCCTATTGTTCAATGTCAATCCACTTGAACAATAGTACTAAGTAGATTTGTGAACTTGTAGTAGTTGATTTGTAGTGAAGTTTAACTTCTATTTCAAACAATCAAGGTGAGAAATCTGCTGTGAAACGAATCGCTTTCAACCTTGTTCGTATAGACTGTAAAGCTATATTAGAATCGAAATGATTTATTGAAATAGATTCTATTTCTACATAGCTACCATTCTTATGTCCTGCCGCTTACGTGCGGATTCATGACGTGCGAAAGGACGGACGAAGGGTTTAAAAAGATGCCGAAATCAGATCGTCGCATCGGTTCGGACGTCTCCATCGTGTGACGTATGTCATGAAAGACAAAAAAGGTTTTTTGCCTTGTAAATCAGCGCGTCAGTCGGATGTCAGGGAGACCGGACCGCGGCTCGCACGCAAATCGAAGATCTCACGACTACACCAATAAAGTTGTGGCGATAAAGGGTTAGCTCATGTTTGTGTGGAGTATCACTGGTGTTTGTAATGTTCTACTTTATGTCTTCTGTCTGTTATGAATATTGTTTACATTGTATGTTTTTGTATACTTACCTTACTGCTTATGAATATTTTTAGAGGAAGACAGAAATATGCACATTAGTGCACAGTGGTTGAAACAAGTTTATGTGACTGCCTTACGAACATTATGTTATGGTATAAATCTTGTCATGAGTATTCCTTGATTTAAATCTCGACGACTTTTGTTCGTATAACGAAAATATTGCTAGTTTTAAAAACATCAAATGCATAGCAACTACAAATAGTAGAGATGCGCCGAATATTCGTTTTATATTTGGTATTCGGCGTACTCGGCAGAAATTGAGGCATTCGTATTCGGCCGAATGATTCGGTTGAAATGCCGAATGTAATCGGTTTAATTGATCATCCCATATTCCAACAATCATATTTAATAGAAATTGTTTATTGTAAGGTACTCAAACAAAGATATTATAATTAAACACAGGTAATCAAATACAACCTAGCATTAATAGTTACATAAAACCAAATATCTTAAAAGAACAGTAATTTTCATTGCAATAATCCCACTAGCAAATTACAATTACATATATTGCAATAGGAAAGGTTTACTTATGCATAAAGAATGAATGTTTGTGTGTATGTTGTTTTTTCAACTATGGCACTAATAAATTTAGGATGGGAAATCATCAAATGACTCCTCCCGCTCTGGGTGGAGCAGAAGGGAGTGTCAGACTCTTACTGACTAAAACCCACCCGTGTTCCTTCCTTAGCCCTTTATGTTCCAGGGCAGCAGTAACCCTTTCGGACGATCCCGCTACCCTGGCAGGCTTCGGCCCTATCGGGCCCCGTCACTTCTGCTGACATCTCTTTGAGGCGCACGTGGAACACATACGCGCCGTCCGGCACGGGCCTGGTCCTGATCAGACGGTGAGTTACCCATTACTCCCGCCCGCAGGCCCGCGCCTACGGTGGCCGGGAGTCGTCACGCGGCTCCCGACGCCCGGAGCGTCTCCCGCGGCGGCTGAGGCGTGAGGTGCGCAAGGTGCGTTCTCTCGCCCACCCCGCCACCTCCTTCGCTAGCATGACTGCTTCGCAGAAGGAGGCGACTGCCTCCCACTCCCTCTCGCCCCGGACCATGGCTTGAACCAGGGCCGGACGCGAGAGGTCGCCACCGCTGCTGATCGAACGGGACGGGGCCGCCCTAAAGCGGCTCTTGCCCAACCAGACGACATAGTCTCCATGTCGTCTTAGGACGCTTAAGTGGACATAGTGAAAAATCACACCTTGTATAAAATAGTTTCTTTATTTCACAAACATCGTCCATACGATCAACATATTATAGCATAGTTGTCTCAGCGCATTACTAATTAAACAATACGGGAGGGCATTAATGTGTAAATTAATATGTAGCGTGTTTGATTAAGGAAACTCCTACGTTATTAAACATAGCAGGCAACGCATCTCAATCTACAGTATCTTGGCAAATATTTGCTGTTCCGAGGGTAAGGGACGCAAACGAACAAAAGCGAACGGGGAAGACGCGATTATTACTTGAATACTTTGAAAACAAATATAATATCTTGATTTCAGTGTAATTAAGTGAAGTAAACATTGTATCAGACTCAAGAGTAGCAGTTAATTATTTCAGCAAGAAATTACTGTAAAGTCTTTTAAAAATATTCTTTATGAAGACCGAAGGCTTGCGGTAGGAGTAAAATGGTAGAAATCGTCACGCAACTTTAGGTATCTCTTCTTAGAGATACTGCATTTATTATTCTCGTTCTGCCACTGATTGGAAAACAACTGTCTGAGACCTCCTTTATTTCCATTGAACTACTCTAGCCTTAAATAAAGAATGAACAGGCATTAGGAACACAGATTTCAGACAAAAAAGTTTCACTCCTATAAATACAAAGTTACCTCCTTGGAACAAAAATAAAGGCAAAGCGTTTTCCGATAACTGTACCTTCTAGGTCTCAGTGTTTAGGCGAATCTAGGCGAGCTAAATAGCCTTAGTGCTTGTCCCTATATTACTTCCAAGATATAATGCTAGCGGCGTCTTTAGAAGTATTTTCCATTACATTAGGTAACTAGCCAATCTTACTAAGCAGGTTTTCACTCGGCCTAGTCGAGCAAAGCCAATATTTAGGTTAGAAAAACGTTATAAAATTCGATTACGCACATTTCCAAATAGCATAGATTTCTTTTGGTACAGGCACTCAAATAATTTTATGTTAATAATCATGCAGCTTAAGTACTAGGAAGTGGTAAAGGGCTGGTGTTTTGGGGGAATGTCTTATGTAATTTTGACGTTCAAAAAGTGCTAAAATACATACATAATCAGCCTATAATGTTCCCACTGCTGGGACATAGGCCTGCTCTCTGTGAGAGGGAGTGGGCCATAATCCATCACGCGGGCCCAGTGCTGGTTGGTAGACGTCACATATTTTAGAATTTTTGGTTCTAGGACATGCCGGTTTCGTCACGATGTTTTCTTGCACCATTTTGAGAGCAGTGGTGATAAAATAATTTTCACAAAGTAAAGTGCCTGGCTGGGTTCGAACCTACGAACCATAAACTCATAAGTTCTAATAATCGAGTTGACTAATGATCGAGTTGACTACTGCTTATGTAGTTTTAAGGGGTCGGGGGGCTTTCGGGACCGGGACCGCGGTCCCGGTTTCCCCCTAAAAATATAATAATTATTTTGAGTGGTATTAGGCTCTTAGAAAATTATGTTAATAATGATGTAACTTAGTCTAATCTTAAAGTTCACTACTGCTTATATAGGTTTAAGGCTATCTTTGTAAGATAAGATCTTGTTGCTTTAGTCAACAGTCATAATAACCGGCTAATAAGGTGTTACGACTACAGCTGAGTAAAATAGACTCTAATCTATAAACATTAAGAGAAGCTTTCATATGAAGCTAATATCAAGCAAATACGTCGTGGAAATCCATGGGGGGTATCGTCCAGTAGTGGATGAGTTGCAGGTGATTACAACGCAGTTACGAGTTAAATACTATACAAGTATTTCATTATGCCAAAGGGACTTTAGGAAAACTTCTAGTTTGCCAGTGCGTGATAAGGTAATTTAGCACTTTCTTACCTATTCATTAGCGATGGAAGGGAAGATGCTTGTTATACAGGTTGATGTTATGTGAAAGAGAAGATGATGATACTTAATTATTGTGATGATAATAAAACTCTATATCATGAACAAATAAAACACCAAATGAAGTTATAGCTGACTCTCCCAGGACAGGAGGATCTTCATGTATACTTTCTTAGAAAGAAAGGTTGCGTACCTTGGAAATGTTTGCAGCATGAGAGGTCACTTTAACTTAAAATTATGGGTAAAGCAGTGGGATAAGGCAGTATTGACGGAAGAAAAAACCTTGGTTGAGAACAATTCGCGAATGGACCGGAGTCACGAGTACTGCTGAGCTCTTGCAACTCGCAACGGACAAAACGAAATAACGGAATCGATGGCATGATATTTAGCAATTGAACAGGCACCAAAAGAAGCAGTAGAAGACTCTTTATGTTACGGTCGACCGGGGTACGTCCAGTACCTACGGCCGTCCTGGGACAGTCTCCCACGTAATGACGTATGCTTCTTGTTCCGCTGGTGACATACGTCCCACGCACCCCTGAATGCGTAGTGTGGTGGTACAACCTACTAGGGCGGGCTTCCAGAGACGGGCGGAGACGGGCAGCGAGGAGGCGGAGAAATAAAAGAAGAATTCTTGATGATTTGCTTGCAGATTTCGGCTTCTTGTTTTCTTGTGTTGCCTCTTCGACGGCTGAGCTGCGACTGACTTGCGGTCCAAAACCGCGCTCTATTTATACTCGGTTCTCGTTACCTTAACGGGGACCGTGTATTTTGAGCCCTTTTTTGTGTTCATTTTCACTTAGCCGAAATCTGTCAAGCCCCCTTTTTATTTAATTCTCCTTATTAATTTCGTACAATTTTCATATATGTTATTCCTTACAAAGTCCTTAATCTAATTACGCTTAAATATTTAACATAATTATAAACAATAAAAAGTTTCTAGAACATGATATTGCAAAAAAGGTGAGTTGGCACATTTTCATTATCGAAAATCCCTTATAACTCCTAAACTACTGGTCCGATTTTCACAATTCAAACGGATTTATATGTTTTACATCGAGACCTATCCTTTTAAACAAAAATTATCAAATTCTAATAACAAACAAAAAAGTGAGTTTTCAAGTTACGTAAATATGCTTGAACAAAACTACACTTACTAAAATCCTTTCAAAAAACAGTATTATTGGTTTTGAATACAAAAACTAATAACAAATATAAGCTTACATTCTAATTAGAAATATAAAAAACATCAAATAAATCTCAAAAAGTTTCTAATTAGTTAAGTGAAATCATTACTTTTCACGTTTTCTTCGTAGCGGTCCCGCCACTACTTGCGCCCTGGTGCCCAGATAGGGTCTCGTCGCCGACACTTTAAGATATCGCTTGTTTACGAAGCAACTACATAGATAGATCACTCCACTATTACGTCAATTCGCAAGCTCTATAGTAGACATGGCTCTCCAGATGGAGGGTAAACACCTCAACTTATTTCAAATAGAACCCACCTGCCAGTACTCGCAGTTTCATAAAAGTTTACCTAGGTAGGTTTCGAATTTGCGGCTAACCACCACACAGACGGAAGTCTACGGATTAATTTATAAAGGAAATTTATTGAAACCGCGCTGACGCTATCACCGGCGGTGGTTAGCATGTTGTTAACGAAACAATCATAAGCCACAATTTTATTCACGTTTTGATTTTCAGTAAAGTATCTTTATGTACTTTCTAAGTTAATCTTGGACATCAGTGAAGAAAAACATCGTGAACAAATCTGGACTTATAGTTGAAGTAAGTCTGGAATCGCCAATCCGCTTTGCCTTCTCTCAAAGCGGGTTGGCGGAGTAGGACAATAATAGGCTGGAATTATTACCTTTTATTATAGCTTATCTGTTTATAGTCTGTTTGTTTATGCTACCGATGTCATGGGAAGGAAAAGTATATATGAGGGGGGTATATTTGAGGGGATATTCTCGTATTTTTATGAAAGTTCGCATATACATTTCAGTCTCAATCTGTCAAAATACCTCTAATTTACCTATGGTTTGTTACAAAAGTGTCTGATGTAAATGTAAACAAATGGATGTTAATATTGATGAATGTGTCACTAATTCCCTTTAGTGAAAGATTGCGTAACAATTTAACCTGAATCAGGTATGTTTATACTTTCGCCAGATACTTTTTTATTTTTGACATTGATTGTCGCTAAAATCCGATCCCGACTTGAATTTGAACGGTTCAGTACGTGAATTTGTTTAACTTTCATCATCAACAATATGCAACCGTATTATTCTACTACGTCTGCTTGCTAGGAATTTAAAAGCTCACCAGCACACATGTTATTCTCCTATAGTTGGTCTATTTGTGTTTGGCACAATAGGATTATGGATCTTTCTAGTAATTTTCTCAGTGCCTACCGTACCATATTTTTGTTGCTTTGAAAATCGTAAACAGATCTAGTCATTGTATTCCTATTAATCTAAGGTAGATAACTTCTAATAATCCATGATTAACAGCCAGCCATAACTATTTTAATCATAAACTGTCTAAACCAACAATAAAATACCGTTTCGCTCATTACTTCTCTACACGCATAACACAATAGCTTTATTTGTTTTATTATGATAAGCTATTTATTCTGTAGATTTATTGTTGTTGGCTCACGTATAAGTTAATTAACGAGTAGGCAAACCTTCCGGCGTTGTTTGTCATACGCATGTTTACATTCATTAAATGTTTTATGTACATTAAGAGATACCATAACAGTAGATCACCTTTAGAAGATGTGATAAATCTTGATACGACGTTGGTATACCATTATGTATCACAATTACACATAAACATGTCAAGGTGCACGTCTGTATAGGCCACAGATTGTACGGTAGTCCTGAACCGGGCTTTATGACATTCGTAAATAGATTTAACGAATGAATGAATAGTCCCGCGGAACGGAGAACGACTAGCCTGTGCGCGACCTTTTGTAGTGTACTACAGAATAGTCAGGCATTGTTGTGTAAATCTAGCGTGCTAAGCCTGCGGAAGTGTTACGTTTATAAGTCATAAATCACAGAGCTTATCGTTTTACGCGACTGTACTAGCGGCCCGTCCTAGTGCTGTGGCGCTGTCCGCGAAATATGCACCGAGCGCTTATTTGTGAAGCGTCGATAGATTATCGCATGCATTCCATTGTGCTGCTTGCTCAAGCCTGTTTTCTATTGAGTCTGCTTGTCATTGATCAATTCCTAATAGTAACAAATTTCAAAATATATTCAGCAGTGCATATTTTGCAGCCGTGGAGACTCGTATATCGTTTTGGGCTTTAACAATATGTGTATGGGAAAAATACTTCTTAACGATCGGAACGAGTCATAATTTAACAAACGTACATTTATGCACCATTTTAACGGCTTGCAAAATAGCCCCCAGAGAGTTATGTCCCGGTAACGTCAGCACGACAAATTGTCTGACCGTTGTGAATTTGTAGCTTCAGTATTTCACATTTTGTAGTTTAACCTCAGCACATATTTAAGTAATTATAGTAAAAAGGAGTCTTCGGGTCACGCCAAAGAAGTAATCGCTTTCTGTTAAATTTTTCAAAATCCCTTATAACTCCTAAACTACTGGTCCGATTTTCACAATTCAAACGGATTTATATGTTTTACATCGAGACCTATCCTTTTAAACAAAAATTATCAAATTCTAATAACAAACAAAAAAGTGAGTTTTCAAGTTACGTAAATATGCTTGAACAAAACTACACTTACTAAAATCCTTTCAAAAAACAGTATTATTGGTTTTGAATACAAAAACTAATAACAAATATAAGCTTACATTCTAATTAGAAATATAAAAAACATCAAATAAATCTCAAAAAGTTTCTAATTAGTTAAGTGAAATCATTACTTTTCACGTTTTCTTCGTAGCGGTCCCGCCACTACTTGCGCCCTGGTGCCCAGATAGGGTCTCGTCGCCGACACTTTAAGATATCGCTTGTTTACGAAGCAACTACATAGATAGATCACTCCACTATTACGTCAATTCGCAAGCTCTATAGTAGACATGGCTCTCCAGATGGAGGGTAAACACCTCAACTTATTTCAAATAGAACCCACCTGCCAGTACTCGCAGTTTCATAAAAGTTTACCTAGGTAGGTTTCGAATTTGCGGCTAACCACCACACAGACGGAAGTCTACGGATTAATTTATAAAGGAAATTTATTGAAACCGCGCTGACGCTATCACCGGCGGTGGTTAGCATGTTGTTAACGAAACAATCATAAGCCACAATTTTATTCACGTTTTGATTTTCAGTAAAGTATCTTTATGTACTTTCTAAGTTAATCTCGGGCTTTATGACATTCGTAAATAGATTTAACGAATGAATGAATAGTCCCGCGGAACGGAGAACGACTAGCCTGTGCGCGACCTTTTGTAGTGTACTACAGAATAGTCAGGCATTGTTGTGTAAATCTAGCGTGCTAAGCCTGCGGAAGTGTTACGTTTATAAGTCATAAATCACAGAGCTTATCGTTTTACGCGACTGTACTAGCGGCCCGTCCTAGTGCTGTGGCGCTGTCCGCGAAATATGCACCGAGCGCTTATTTGTGAAGCGTCGATAGATTATCGCATGCATTCCATTGTGCTGCTTGCTCAAGCCTGTTTTCTATTGAGTCTGCTTGTCATTGATCAATTCCTAATAGTAACAAATTTCAAAATATATTCAGCAGTGCATATTTTGCAGCCGTGGAGACTCGTATATCGTTTTGGGCTTTAACAATATGTGTATGGGAAAAATACTTCTTAACGATCGGAACGAGTCATAATTTAACAAACGTACATTTATGCACCATTTTAACGGCTTGCAAAATAGCCCCCAGAGAGTTATGTCCCGGTAACGTCAGCACGACAAATTGTCTGACCGTTGTGAATTTGTAGCTTCAGTATTTCACATTTTGTAGTTTAACCTCAGCACATATTTAAGTAATTATAGTAAAAAGGAGTCTTCGGGTCACGCCAAAGAAGTAATCGCTTTCTGTTAAATTTTTCAATAATTACCCTTTCCGTAAAGTATTGAAAAAGGTGACTGAGTGCTAGAAAATGATCCTGTGTGCTAATTAAATCACACCCAGAGCTGGCAACTATCTTTCTCATTCATCTTATTGATCAAAGACACCAATGCACATGCCATGACGAGTTAACTATCTCACTCGAACTTGAACTTCAAAAATAAATTCCCATCAAACCGATATAGTAATTTGTTCGATCCAAGATAAAATGCGGGCGATGTAAACACGTTACGATTGTACGATAAACCAACTTTCTCAATACTCCTTTATTACCCATAGCATATCTCAAATCAAACAATTGAGCCTGGGGCCCGTCAAAACTTCAATATGGGAAAGTGGACTCATGGATTCGTACCACAAAATAGATAGGCGCAGAAGGTCGGCTCCATAGGACGAGCAAAAACAGGCGCACTCAGAGGCGCGATCTCACTCAAACAAAGTCAAGCCGCAAATACATATGCCTGTACGAGCTTAGTGCTTTAGAGCTCGTAGCTTGCACGTCAGCCTTCGAAGCAAGAGTGAATAGGCATCTTCTTGCTCGTTCCATCATAGACTTCGTCCATCGCTTTCCACCAGGCGAGATCAAGGTCAAGAGCTAGCCCATATTGCAATAAAAAAAAATCAAAAGTATGCGTGTCTATTGCTCGTTGTCTGGAGTCGACCTTCTGTAGGCACCTGTCTATGGTGTGTCATGGAATCGTACTCTCGTAGTTTACGGTTCGCTATTAGTCAAACAATGTCCAAGTTGTGTGAGTTGCGTCCGGCAGTTAGCGAGCGTCTCAGACATCAACCTGTAGATTTCTAGTTTGTAAACTTAGTTCTGAGAGTGCAGTGGTGGCCCTGCGGTAACGGCCCTGACTTACAAGTTGTCGGTCCTGAGTTCGAATCCAGACAGGCGCTTTACTTTGTTTAAATAATTTCATCACCACTGCTCTCAAAACGGTGATGGAAAACATCGTGACGAAACCGGCTTGACCTAGAAGGACAAATTCGGAGACACGTGACATCTATCAACACGCACTGTCCGCATGGTAGATTATAGCCCACTCCCTCTCGATGAGAGGAGGCCTGTGTACCAGCAATGGGAACATTATAGGCTGATTATGTATGTAAACTTAGTTTTAACTACCTTGAAATTGATGAACTCTCATTCATACAAGTAGTAGGTGGAACTAGCAACTTTTTTATAGACTTTCTAAAATTATTGATAATTTGATAAAGCAGATGGTCACTACCTATCAAAGATGTGTGTGACGTCTTCGAATGATAAATAATCATTATATTCAATCTGTCTGCCAAACTGGGATGTTTCAGAGATTAATCAACGAGTAGGTATAATTTCAGTAGCATAAAGCAGTCAGGTAGTCAAATACTCCATCCAGTATGCAATGGGCAACCGTTACCCAAATTACAGCTAAACATTAATCTGGATCGAGTGTCCAGTGATCTAGAACATGTTACTTTCGCGAAGGCTTGTCAAGTCACTGATTGACAGCCGTCCTCCGATTAGATATGCCACGGTATCTTTGAACCGGTCATGGCCGCGGTTTTGTATGTAAATGCACACGTCACACGCCAGACTCGCGGGATTTTTCGCTAGCAAACTGCTCCTCAAAATCATCAGGCTTGCAAACGAATAAATATATGGAAAACGTGATACTCTTTTGCAATTCACGCTGTGTGCTGACGACTAGTGAATGCATAAAGCGCTGTTATACAAGTTGAACTATAAAACAAGGAGAATAATAATTCTTAGTTTTATAGTGCCATTAAAAGATCTCCAGAACACGATTTACGGAAATAAATTTTGATTAAATGAAATTGTGGTAAGATTTATCTCGTGGGAGACAAAGATTAAAATCGTTAATTCTAATTCATTTTATTTTAAGGTTGATTTAAACATTTTCGATCTGAGTCTATTAGACAAAAATTTATTTGAACACCGACCGTTGTTAAAATGCAAGAAATATTGGCCAGTTAAACACGTTGGCGAATCCAATGCGTATTGTAAAACTCGAATAAAAACGTCCAGTATGTTGAAAAAGGAATAAAGATGTTGATAACGTGTTCTACTCAATAAAGATATATCGCACGGTCATCGCGAGGCAAAATTTATAGTTTCGGCGTTTAAACTGGTCACTGTGGCTAGCAATTAATTGGCAGACGGACGGACTTACACGTTCTCAGTATGGGCATTAGGTATGTGTAGCAGTAAAACCAGTCTTGCCCTATAGGGCATTGCAATTACACGTAGATAGGTGAAGACGAAGCCCTAGGCGTCACTACGCGCCGACGATTGCAGATTGATATCGCTCCGGACACAAAAGAAGAAACGTTCAGTGAATAATAAGACTTGGGCCTCGAGAACAGCGAAATGGTCCTGGTGATCCTTTAAGGATTCGTAGAACATAAAGTAAGATAATTAATGATGACCACCAATAAGTCAGAAAAAAACGGTTGTGGGACTCTCCCGTCAGGAACGAGGTTCCTTACGCGATACTTGCACGCACACAGGCGTATATAATAGAAAGAGACAGAAAGAAAGTGAATTTAATACGCGTTTTTAATACAGCGCCATCTAGGACAAGTTTTTAAAAGCTCTCATAAGGTTGTCAAAAATGGTTCCGATTGTATAAATATAAAATCTATTTATAGGTACGATAATTGGATAAAGTCGTTAGCCTTTGCGATGTACATGGTGATGCAGTTTTACTGTCTAGTAATCATGTTATGTTTTACATGTCTACAACACCTACGTATTATATGGATAACAAGAATCATTATCGTGTCAGACACAGACCGCCCAAAGCATCCGCCCGTTTAAGAGCTGCACTTTAGGGTTTCACGAGAAGTGAAATGATCTGCCGTAAATGTATCGTCTAAAGATATTCGCTTTGAAGCTACGATTACAGCTAAGAGCTTCGAATAACTGCATAAAATGAATTCACATTGGCATCTCTCGATTATTTTTCGATAGATTTTATTGCATCGTATCAAAATAGGAAAACCTTTTCTGACAATTCTACTTCTAGACGATAAAGAGAACAACGGTATTCCTGCAAACAAACGGCCAAGAAATTATTTCAGTTTCGTGAGTAAATAAAGATTATTGCTTCTTTTAATTTCGTAGCAAAAAGCTTTCTCGATGGTTGATTTACGAAGTTTCGCATAATTTAACGACCAGTAGTAACTCAAATTAAAAATCCAATTCAAACAATCTTACTTATTACTTTAGTGCCGGTATAACTCGCGGTTACAGCTATCATAAACATCTTATAAAACGTGGACACACTGCGCGAATTATAATAAGCTTAGGATCCATTCAGTATCATTTCTCGGTGTAAGGTAATTTCCTAGTTGAATCCACACAGTGTGCAACCAAACGGAGGGAGTAAATCACGCGTTTAATCGTCCATATTTTACAATTTGCCCCACAGTAAGTACCCAAGCAATAAAAAGATGTTTAAAAATTGGCGTGGCAAATACTCAAGACGATATTACTGTCGTTCGATGAAAATTTAAGAAAGTGACGCGAGTGGGCTGTTGTAAACCGCAAATATGGTGACAAACGGAATATTATACGACCGCGGCAAAATACGGCCATAACATTTTATTTATCTTTACGCCTTTTATAGCTTTAAAGCAGTGTTAATACTAGATGAATTCACGCTGATCAGGCACTAAACGAAAAGCTGAATGGATCAGCGACTTGGGCGAAAGTCATAAAAATTATTTCAAGAAATGCTGGTACTTGAAAAATTTTGTTAGTTACTTTTTAATGACAGAACACCCAATATTTTATGTCTCGTTGCCTATTTATACAAAATGTAACTTCAAGCTGATAATATCAGGGCTCGGCATTAAATTATAATTGGCATAATCCGTCAGGTATTGTACGAATATGTATGCCACTACTCATGAAACGCCTACATAAATTCTCCAACCAGTAATCCATTTTCCTGGAATTACGTTTAAGCATAAACAAACAATCTTGATAAAACATTAAGCATACAAAACCTAACCTAGTTAAGAACTTAAACAATGCTGACTTGTGACTCAAGTAGCTGTGAATTAACTGTTGAGGTTTATATTGTATCGAACGCGGTTCATTGTCAATATGTAGACGCAGGAGCGGCAACAAGGGGCGTGAGTGGAAAAATCGAGCAATTTTCCGGATGCCGTTATAGCTAATACGACCTTCTGAGGCGGCGGTCGATTAATCTCTGTCGACTGCGATGGGCTCCGACTGCACGATATAAGGAACCAATGGAACGGGAACTCCGACACTTCAGATACAACCATCATTAGCTTCCTCTTAAGTGGAACGCGGGAGGGGAAAGGCAGTCCAATTTACGCTGGCTGAAGAACATGATGGATCCCTTTGAGCACGGAACGCGAAGATGATCCAACCGTTACACCCTGCTAGCAGAAATTATGAGTGCACTCGAACGTGTAAAGATAAGGCTAGCAATATATGAAGCAAAAGTCGAAACATAATATTGATGAAGATGGGCTCTATCAAAAAGTTTTAATCAGAAAGGCGTGACGGAAGCGATAAACCTGATTACGTAGCCACTAATCATTCAAATGTGAAAAGCCAAGCGTTTGATAGTCTAATTGGCAATTGTGGAGATAAAGGAGCAATTTGGCTTTGAACTACGATTCGCAACGGATTCTAATCGGATTCGTCGAAGCTCTAAATTGCTTTTTACATATTAAACCCGATTTCCTTTCCCACTAAAACATAACCAATCAACTAGGTAGTAAACTGGCCGCATTCCTAGTACTTGCAATACGGGACGAGGAAAGCAATGCACTAGAACACGTTTCGATGCAAATAAGAGCGTTTACGCTAGGCGCCTACAATGGTCATTACCGCGTTTCAATTCGCAGAGAATTGCCGTTGCTCTAAACAGCTAAATGGCGTAAAACGAAACTCACGAGCGTCCGCGTACGAGTATGTTGCACATGAGGAATATTCATGACTCGGTCGGTAAATGGAGTAGCCAGGCCAATTCAATAACGTGCAACTTGAGGCCCATTTCAGCTAAGTAGAAACTTTGTATGTTCGAGAAGCATTTTAAGAGTCGTTAATATTTTGCTGCATAATAAAACTGGAACATAAAATACTATTTCCTATTAATGTTAGATAGATTTATTAATTATTGCGTGTTAACTGTCGCACCATATTTTCTTTGGCTTTAGCGGCCTTGGGTGGAACCTTTAACCCCTGGTCCTATAAGATATGCTGGTATTTTCTGTAATACCGGACTATCGCTGGGGTCGCAAATAGCTGCAAATAGGTATATATTGACAAGCACACGTAAAATATATCCTTACAAGTGCTTGCAAGGTTTACTTCACCAACTTCACAAGGGTACTTCGTGGTTCTATGCAGTACTGAGATGTCATAATCTTAACACATTGTGAACCAAATTTGTGCCTGTATTCAACGTGCCGCGATGTTGTATCAGCTTTATAATGCACTACCTAATATAAATGAACCAGGTTTTGCATTACCCGTAATAGCCATAAATAAACGCCAGGAGTAATCGAAACTGAAGTCAAGTTTAGTATATCTTTAAACTAGCTAAAGCCCGCTGCTTCGCCCGCATTAACGTCGGAAATATCCCAAGGGACGTGCTACCGGGATTAAAAGTACCCTACGTGTTAATCCAGGTTAAAATCTATGTGTGCTAAATTTCATTCAACTCCGTTAGTTTTTTTAGCGCCATTACGGAACATACATCCAGACATATAGACGAACGGACAAAAAATTTAAAAACTATATTTTCGGCATACACCCCATAGCAATTACTTTTTTTTTTTCAAAAATATTCAATGTACAGTTTTTAAATTCGTTACTATTTTATCATATGAATAGATGTATAGATATTTATATTTATTCCTCAATTCTCGCTATTGCACCTACCACTGATTGTCTCTGCACCACAGTAAGGTTGACTGGTAGAAAATGCCAATGGCATTAAAAGTCCGCCTCCGTAAATTTGTGTGCTTAAATGATTAAATAATAAATCTCAAATGGACTCCTGTTATCAGCACTAAGGACACTCACTGCCAACCCTTGCAAAAACCGTAACATAAATAAGCAAAAGCTTATCCATACCAAAATCAATGTATGCGTCCGGACAAAATATGGCGCGTATAATAGGATAATGTTTTTCGCCGCTCAAAACACAGGTCACATCGCCCGACACACATGCGCAATCCCAGAGGAATTAAGTTATTAGCTAAAACGCTCGGTTCCAATACACGGCAGCCAGTCCAATGTCCGGACATTTTACTCTTCAATTTGAATTCAATGGACGGAATTAGAGAACGTGTGGGGACGCGTTGTGAGAACTACCACGATAAACTGTTAACGTTATGTGACATGGGGTTTTCTGGTTTTCTAGATCTTGGAACCACTTGGCGCTTATATAATTTGCTGCCGCTGTTCCCGTGGGCGAGATTTTCCCCTTGATGTCGAGTAGTCGACGTCGAATGAGTATTTTTTTTTATACTTTATTTTTAGTAACTAAAGGCTTGAACCAGAGGTCGGAAACCAATTTATTATGTTGATGAGACCATACATTTTTAACGCATTTAATCAGTATGAGCGAGGCTTCAGATAATTAATTTATGTAGACGTTTATTTTGCCGTTTGTATGTCACTGTCCGATATGTAAAAGAACTGTGGTTTTAAATTAGATTATTATTAGAATATGGTTATGCATACTTTGTATGTACAGACGCCAGCACATCAAGCTACTACAATCTGTCAGATTTCTTTGATAGGTTTTCAACTTTATCGCTAAAGCATTAAGGTTCAGGTTTGATTGGGAAAATTTGACAGTTTCGGGTAGCTTGACCTGCTGGCGTCTGTACGAGCATCCCATCAATCTAATGATTAGCATATAAGAAGACTTTGTTTGCCGGTCAAATGCTACTCTGCTGATTAACGACTAATTGCATTAGGGGAACAGGTGTTTGTAATTTTGTTAATTCAACAATTAGTGTTGTGCCACCTAAATTATCACCTATATATAGTCGCTACAAATAGCCACTTAATCGTCTTTCATCGGGTCAGCTCCCTCGCAGACGACACAGTTGTCGTATCGTTATTCGTGAACGAACGTAAATCTGCTAAGAGTTGATTAGCTTAATTGAGGTCATTAATCGGTAGGATCGCGACAACGGGCGTATCGTGTTTAATTAACTAACGAATGGACGGACATTCGATTATCTTAATGTGGATGCGTCGGGCGCGCCGCGGACGATCCTCCCCGTGCACACACCGGACATCGACGCGACGGCCACTGCTTCCCCTGTCACGTACACGACACTGTGTTTGCAACGCGTTCAGTTTTTTTCCCAGTAAAGCTCTGGCAATTTTGAAACAGACGTAGCTGGAAAACGAACCCTTTGTGTTTCAATTGACGTATAACTGTTTGCATCTGTTTTATTACACCTATTAATTTGCGAGAAAGGAGCAACATTAACTGTATTTTACCGTACAAAAAGACCGTGGTTTCAACGAGCGCTATAGATCTTTAGTTAGGTGGATTTGAATTTCTGTTATTCCTTGTAAGCATGCTATCTGCAACTAAGATCTGCAGAAAACGGAATGCGCTTATTAAATCCTAAGGTACACCCACGAACTAAGCCACAACTAATTAAATTTAAAGGCTGTCCTAATTGTTGTTTAGGTTGGAATCCCCTGAGCTTACACGTAACTTTCTTGTGGCGTACGCGTAAACTGACACAATATTTTAAGCCTTCTCGTGAAACTAAAACCTCGGAGTCGGGGGCCCGTCAGCGCGTTATCATGCATGTACAATTAAGCAAACAGCAGTTTGCGGTGACACAGCTTTTGTTTATCGTTTAACTCGACGCACAGCTGAATCTCTTAATCCTAAACAAATATCGCCGGCTGGTTGTACATTTCCCCTATAAATTTTCTATCTGCCGCATGGCGCAGGGCCGTGGAAAAGCCGCTACCATTCAACGAGATACAATGAGAAACGGTAAACGAACGATTAAATCGCGCAGTTGCTGGCAATAATATAAACAACTGATTAAACCGGCCCTGCGGTCACAAAAGGAGACATTAGTTAAGGGGCCAGGTTTCGCTGCGTACCGACCCGATAATGGTAGGAAGTGATAGCGCCCGAGAAACGCTATGGGGAGAACTGGTACACTTTGTACCAACACTTGATTACCACCGAGTATTGTACCTCGCTCCGTACTCTTATCAGTCACGTCCCGCGTCGTGCCCCTTAGCCGCGTGCTTTACAGTTAAAAATCATAACCGCATGTAATTTATCTTCAACGCGAATAATCTATATCAAAATTTTGTAAGCAATTTGAAGTTGTTACCTTGAATATTAAATGTACAAAGAAGGGTTGAAAGGGCAATTATAGCTCTCCGGGGTGGATAATTACTATCAAACATTGCAGCGGGTGGCGCGCATCAGAGTGAGGGAGAAGGAGGAAGGTGGATTTGTATAGGGTTGTCTCTCTCTTTAGTCTTAAGCTGCACGACTAGAGGAGTTTATATTACATCCTCGGGCTTTATGGGGCGGGTGCTGATAATTAGAACGAAAGATGCGCAGCCACGCGACTCGAACCGTAATCAGTGGTTTAAACTATGAGAACTCTCATACAATAATTTTGGGAGCAGAAAATATCCACTATGTGTGTAATGTGTGTATGTGTGTGTAATATGGAAGCATAGTGTGTACAGTTGTTCAAAGTAGTCATGTATGAGATAGCTCATATTGACAGCTTTTATAAATAAAACACATGTCAGTTCTTTACAGAATCAATAAGTTACGGAATAACGTACGATGTCAGTAGCATCTATCAAAATTAACGTTTTGTTTTTGATGAAGTAATTCATGACGTCATGCACAATAATCGCAATGACACTCAGTGATTCCAAATTTAAACGATGACAGCCCAAGTTATTACCCAGGTTTTAATATAACAGTTCAGAATCGTATGTACGAGTATTTCGTGTTACTTACTTGGACCATATATTCGCCAGCACACAAAGAGGACGCGTTACCTGAAAATAAGAAAACAACATTTTAGTAATTACATTTTATCACGATGTTTTACCAGTACCTATCTGTTTTTAAAGCTACATAAATACGCCGATAGTGCGTTTACCTAGCTTCCATGCGCCCTCTGGCTTATCACTATCAGGCCTGTCGCCGCTATCGCCTCGTCACTTGGACCGAGCCTGTTTACAAACAGCGCTATCGCAACGCGCACTCGCTAATTTGCGCCAACCACTCGACGACCATCCAACAAGTTCTGAAGTCCAGACGCGATTACCCAGTCAGGATGATTTATTTATAGCCCGCGTTAAGTATAAGTAGTTCATGAGATAGCGAATAATAAGCCCTATCGCTGAACTTATCATTCGGTTAATTAAAATTACCAATGTAAATGCCACTTCATCTAGCTCATTGTGAGTGGTTAGTGTCCGTTTGCGTTTTTATCAGACTTTTGCATGGAAGAGAATTTATGCGTGTGAATTCGTTCCTAACCTTATAGAATCGTGGACGTAGATAAAGTTGATGAGACCTAAATGAATAGAGGTTTATGATAGCGTAACAGGTATTTAATTACAGTTTATCAGTTATGGGTATACTGCATTTTTCAAAAAGAGTGTCTCTGTTTGATCAAACAGGCTTCGGAAATAATGAGAGAACTCCATTATTGCACACACCTGCCAAGACACTTGAATAAAATAAAAATTCAGTTGACAGAAAAAGGGGCTGAGCAAAATAGACGGCAAAATAAACTCTAGCTTGATGGACGCATTCTCGAGCATAAAGAAGCTTAAACCGTCAACAATATTTTCATACTCAAGAGACTTTGACCTGCGATCCTGTAGATGACAGTTCTATTTCTTCTAAAAGGTTAATTTAACAAAACACTCCAACAAATGTTTAACTCTCGACATCCGTTGCTCATCTGTGTACAGTACTACCAAAACAAGCGTAGCACTCGAGCCCGCTCCACTAAGTGACAAAGGTACCGCGGTAAAAGCACGTACAAACCGTATCAACGGCCACGGTGCTTAACAGAACAAACAATGGATCAGTAGCAATCATACGGAATACCATCAAGACCACGAGACTGAACGAAAGGTATGTTTATGTTGGCTCGGACCGTGGCCCCCACGGCCCCGGACATGTCAAATCAATTAAGGATAACATTGGGGACAACAACAGAAATATGTCTATTATTTTACGCACTCAAGCTCATTAAGTTCACAAACTTACAGTAGTTTCCATGTAAAGCCATTAACTTTTTTAAAGTATTTAAGTTTATGAGTAAAGTAATTGGATGATGGCGATCGAATGACAGGAGTCATTCCGTGATACATTAAAGGTAAATAAGTGAGGTTAATTAAAATGGGGTAGATAACTGTGGAATTAATGGCACAACTACCAGATGTACGCGTCCCTCAGGCCATTTTATTAGTAATAAAAATCTTAAGGGCTATGTCGGTTCAATACGTTCTGATTGGTTGTAATAAATAAGAAAGACAGGAAGGCTGTGGCTTGTTTGCCTTCTCATTAAAAACGAACATTATTATGTACACACATAACATAACATAATATCATCATGGTTGTGTTAGATAATTAATTTTGGTATAATTATACTCAACACAGGGAGGTTTGGAAGGAAAAAGGGGAGGCCTTTGCCCAGCAGTGGACACAACACACGTTAACGAAAAAAATAAAATAAATAATATTTGTTATATATTAGAACGAGATGGATGGCATCCTGGGGAAGCACATACATTTTATCCTGTTAGCACGTTCCCGTGGGATAATTTCCGACATCCACGCGGGCGAAGCCGCGGGCAGAAGCTAGTATTAGAATAAATGTCTAGCCTTGTCTTTCTGTGCTTTACTTCATAAAATCCCTTCCCTAAAAACAATATTCATAGAACCTTCATAGATAGTAAATAACCAGAAACCATTCTGATATTCAAAGTTTGCTATTTGAGTAATATCTATACACACACTACACACCATACACACACCCCTACTGCACACACTACACACATATTTGCACTTTTTTTATAAATTTGTTTTTTTTATTTTTGATTGTGTTTAGTTTAGTTTAGTTTTATGATCTTCCTGTACGAGTCACAATAAATACTTTTTCTTCTTTCTTTCTTTCTTTCTTTCTTTCTTATAGTTTATACTACCTCTTCTCACATCTGTAGGTAATCCCCGGAAGGTTAAGCAGAGGTGTACCTGTAGTAGGTACCTACACCCACATTTTGCAAGTTATGTTTAACTCCCATGTAATAGGGGCGAGTCAATTGCCATAAACCGGGAAAAATTCAGACTCCTGGCTGTTACTGAGAAATTCCGGATGGAAAAACCTAAAAACACTTTGCCCAAACTGGGAATCGAACCCAGTACCTCATGTTCAGCAGTAGCGCTTAACACCACTAGACCAAAGCATCAAAAACAAAACCAATGTACCTACTTGGTTTTTCGAGACATCGCCAAGCGCCTGGTCGATACTTCTCGTGACCAGAGGGGCTAGCCTATTTTTTGGGCAAAGAATTTGTTAGATTATATTGTGATTATAAGTTTGTTAGGTTATACATTTGTAAATACAATACACAGTTATCCAAACAGTCGACTCTGATAAGCTGAGTGATTATTATAGTATTCCGAAACACTGAACATGAAACAGTTTGCAAGATAAATCAAAATCTGATACCCGTATTAAAGTTTCATCGTGTATTTAGGACGAATTACCATTTGACCCGCATGTTCGGGATCACTTACACATGTCTGTCTACCTACACTCCACAGGATTGACCCCATGCAAACTATCCCTATTTCAAAGTTGTATATAACACATGAACGATTTATAACTTATATATATCTACTTGTATGTACTAATAATAAAGCTGAGGAGTTTGTTTGTTTGAACGCGCCAATCTGTGGAACTACCAGTCATATTAAAAAAAAATCTTTTTACATTTGATAGCCCAATTCTTGAGGAAGGCTGAAGTTTACATAACACTGGGACCCTTAAGAGCCCAGCAAAAACTAAAAGGTCAGAAAGAACGCTGAGCGAAAACGAAGTAATAGCGCGGGCAAGCGATGCGATGCGATGCGACGGCGTGAGTCAGAGGTACAAGACATTTCACGCGGACGAAGACGCAGGCGGAAATCTAGTCTATTTATATAAAAATGAATCCCTATTTCCCTTGGTCACGCCATAACTTGAGAACGACTTTACCGATTTCATCCATCTTATTTTTTAAGTTTTCTCATACTTTGTGAAGGTTCTTACGGAAAAAAAATTAAGAAAGTTGCACAAAAAATTTAAAAATTACGCTTTTACGCTAAAACAGCTGAACGGATTTAGATGAAATTTAAAACATGGGTAGACCACGATCTAGAGAAGGACTTAGGCTACTTTATCCTGGATCGCAAACAAAGTCGCGGGCAACAGCTAGTATATTAAAAATTAAAGTCGCTTTTTGTGCCTGTCTGTGTGACCGCGTTGTTCTTCTAAGCTACGCAAATGTTGATGCGGTTTCTGCCATCATTTAAATAATTTATTCCGGAAGATTAATGTGTATAATACATTAAAATTAAACTTTTTTATAATAAAGAAACATTGATTTGTACTTTTTTGTGTTTGCGTTCTTTCTCTGCGTCATGTTTGCCGCTAATAAACATATTTTTTTCTTTTTCTTTTCGATATTTTGACAAGTCGTAACGAAGAAGCGTAGCGAAGCCAGGCGGCTAGTATTATTATAATTGAATCAAGAATCACTATAATCTGTGAGGTTATGAGCTAATTACCTACCGGCATGTGGGTATATAATTGTATACTTGAAACCCTTTATAGTTCCTTATTTTCCTAGGCATAGCAGTGAGAACGCAATCTAGCAATTAGACTATAAAGCTATATAACAAGTTATCATTAACGAGGGAAATAACTATTATGCCTGAAACTGATTAAAGCAACGTTATATAAATGCTTGGGAAAGAAATAGCATGTTACTAATTTGCTGTAACTTCCTGCATATATCATGCGAACGGAACATCTACAAGACTGAAATTACTTGTAGTAACTTAAATGGTTTCGGTGGAGAGTGCGCTTTAATAAGTTGAGACAAGAAACTTGCGTCAATAACACGAACATATACAGAATATTGGAGATGGTAAAGTGTTGTGGTATGCCATCAATTGCAAATGACATTATAATTATAATGATTTTATAATTATTTAGTTGTGGTTGTGTTGTGTTGATTCTCATCGATTCGACTTCTCACATTGATTTGCTCCGACAAGTGATCTTCTCAAAGCTACACCGAATGGTAAATATCAGCTTTTAGAACAGAATAGGTACTCTTTTATATGTACACCATATGAATTACAGCATTTATTTATTAACTAGCTTCTGCCCGCGGCTTCGCCCGCGTGGATGTCGGAAATTATCCCACGGGAACGTGCTAACAGGATAAAATGTATGTGCACCAGGATGCCATCTATCTCGCGGGCCCTTTATGGCTAATTACAATAGAAAACCAATTGTGTCTCATTAATGGTGATTAAGAGGGTACCTATATGATATCTTTACCTAAGTACCTACCAAATTAAAAAAAAAAAAAAACTCAATAACAGAAAATAAAATACCTACCTACCTAAATAAACCTATTTATGACGATAACTAATCTAAACTCAATCATCATCTGCCTAGCCTTTTCCCAACTATGTTCAGGGCCGGCTTCCAGTCTAACCGGATGCAGCTGAATACCAGTATTTTACATGGAGCGACTGCCTATCTGACCTCCACAACCCAGTTATTGGGTAATACGATACCCTTGGTACGACTGGTTGTCAGACTTTCGGGCTTCTGACTACCCGTAACGACTGTCAAAGATCCACGAATGACAGCCGGGACCAACGGCTTAACATGCTTTCCGAGGCACGGAGGTGTCTCGGTATGTAAAGATGGTCACCCATCCACAGACCGACCGCGGCAAGCGTAGCTTAACCTGACCGATCGACCTGTGCGGCTGTTATTATTTAGCCACGGGGCCCTCAATCTAAACTCAATAAATAAGCAAAATCTCTAAAAACTAATATCTATACGAATGACTATCCTACCTAACAGTATTATAAAATAACCTACGGTCACTACGTACACTATCAAATATACTACCTATACTTTAAAATTAAAATCTATACCTACGACTTATATAAAAATAAACCTAAATAACTCTAAAAGTAAAAGGAATAAAAATGAACTCCACTGCGTGTGACCTAACCTACGACAAACTTATTATTTGCGGTTGGTACAGTAATCGGATCTAGGGATCAAACCGCAAAATTAAGTTTGTTTTTTATTGTATATACTTTTCCGGGATAAAAAGTACCCAGTGTGGTGCCCAGGATATTAAAGAATAATTATACCAAGTTTCGTCGTAATCGAACCGGTAGTTTTTGCGTGATGCCTGAACAAACAGACAGACAGACAGACAGACAAAAATTTTTTTAATCACGTTTTTGGGTTTGTGTCGGTCTAGTAACACCCCCTGCCATTTATTTTTTTGATATTTTCAATGTACAGAATTTTCACTTCTACAGATTTATTATAAGTATAGAATAGATATGGACCAATGTGGTGACACTTGGTGGCGACCTATTTCCAGCAAAAGACATCTTTCGGCTGAAATGATGATAATGGATCTGAAAGACTATAAGACTATAATAAGATATGTCAGCAAGATTGACGGGGCCCGATAGGGCCGAAACCTGCCAGGGTAGGGGGATCGTCCGAAAGGGTTACCGCTGCCCTGGAACATAAAGGGCTAAGAAAGGAACACGGGTGGGTTTTAGTCAGTAAGAGTCTGACACTCCCTTCCGCTCCACCCAGAGCGGGAGGGGTCATTTGATGATTTCCCATCCATAAAAAAGAAAAGGGTCCAGAATCTTGTACTGAATCCATGGTAACAGAGTGTGCGTCGATGTTCCTGCCACCCTGTATAAATGTTATTAAACTGTTGGTGACAGTTTTTCAGATCCATCATCATCATAATCATCATTTCATTACATCACAAAAAAGCAGGCAGTCGAAAATAATTTTGTTTCAAATCAAATCAAAAGTCATTTATTCAAATTAAGCTGAGAATCAGCACTTTTCGAATGCCAAAATTACAAAAGACAGTCCCCCAAAAACGCCCGCCCTTCACCACTTCCTAGTGCTATCGCTGGGAACAAGAAGTGGCGCAACAAACTCCCCAGCAGCACAGCTGTCTGTTCAGTTAAGAGTTTGTATCATTTATATCGGTTCAACACTACAATAGAACACAAGTAGTGGATGCAGAGTTTAGTAGCCCATTTCCACCTCCGATGATCGCAAAGATTAAAAACGCATTGCATTTCCCCACTTTCAATGTTTTTCTTTAATTCCCATACATACATGGGAATTGCCGGTTTTAACTGTTCAAAGCACTCATTAAACTTCTTAGATGGCTGATTTATCGATTTTAATCACACTTGTGTCATGACTATCCGTTTTCTTCCATGCATTTCCACGGATAGGTAAGCGTGACAACTTTGCACCCTTGTTTGGTTCCTAATTACTTAATTTTGTATACAGTCTTAGTTGTCAATATTGCTGATCACTAATTTCTTTAAAATAACCCGGAAAGGAAACATAACCATTGCTCATCCACAAAGGTTAACTTGGGATTTAGGAGTTAAGATAGCTAAAACATTACAACTCTTCCCACTTTGGTGATTATTATGTTGTTAGTCACGGAAAGAAAATGACTTATTCTATCTTGACAAAATATTATTATCAAGCCCCTATTATTATGAAATAAACAATAATTATTGTAAGTACGTACCTACTTAGTACGTTAAAACTGTCTTTAAATCAAAAAAAAAATGGCTCAGAAACATTTAAATGAAACCTAAGTAAAGAGGCTTTTAGTACTTATCGCGTTCTAATAAGCCGATTAATTGAAAATAACATCAACAGTCAAACGAAAGCTAAAGTAGAGAGCTAAGTGTCTAAGAAGATTAGGTACCGTGAAAGGGAGGATTTCAAAACAGTTTAAATAAAAAAATGTGACTATTGACTGTTTATGTGACTATTTTACTAAGTTTGATGGACTACGAAGTAGCTAGAAAAGGAAATAACTGGATTCCTTGTAAGTATTCGCAACAATCATAGCTGCCTTAAAAAATATTGGAAACAGGAAATAAAAAAAGGTGCACCCTCTGTTCCTTTATAGCAGTCGCGCTTCCGACCACGAAACCAACGGGCAGACAAAACAGAAAATAATATGATGTCTAAGTAGTGTTTTACTATAAAATAGAGAAACTTAAACTGCAATGCCAACAAAGGACTAGATACTGTCTTTTATTTAACAGACTCTTGTACCAATTCACGAAACAAAATTAAAAGTTTCACAATTTACAAAGGATAACCGAGGAATCTCTTATTTGTTCGCAAACTTCTTCATTTCTTATTAAGACCATATAGTTTCAAAGTGGAAACAAAAAACTACAAAGCACCGTTTGTTTGCAGACGCAGCTTAATAACAAAGAAGGAAAAACGTGTATAGAGTAGTGGTACGTGTTGATAATCCTGGCAGACGTAGCGGGACATCCGGGGACGGCAGCGCGACGGGATCCGATCCGGGACTCCGGGATAAGATCCCGATCCCGGGCAGATTGTCGGCGCTGATTTCCTGGGACAATGGACGGTAGAAATCTGTGCGTTTATCCCGCACGATATACTGACAGCTTTAGAATAAAACCATGTCTTATTTTCAAATGGAAAATGTTTAGCGCTCGTGTACAACTTACAAGTTAAGATCGATCAGAGATGCAGTCAGTATGTCTGAATGTTCAGAACGCTACGTACCTGATCCAGTTGCAAACTTAGTCAAACTAACTACAGAAACGTGTGTTGTATTCCGATATTTTGAAACTATTTCGTACGTAAAACCTTATAATATTATAGCTTATTATATTCATTTAGCAATATCAGGCGGCATGTCTTTCTCACAAACGAGCACAAAACACGGACACGTCTCGCTCGCACCGCTAGCGGCGAGTTTCATAGCAAAAACTATAACATCTCACGCGCCCGCCTCTCGCACCGAGCCTCTTTATATTCAGCTAAAGTCCACTTTTTCCGCCGTCCCAATAAGCGTGGCAACACGAGAAAAAGTGACGCCAACACCAGTTTCCGTTTAATTCCGAAGTATTATTAAATTGGGTGACAAAATTTGTCATCTATCTGCGCTATCTACACGGATATGGTGTTTTCGTGATGCGAAATAAGTTTCATTTCCTTGCTTTTTCTCTCTTGCCTGTTTTGGTATTTGCCATCTCCGTCGCCGGTGGCAACGGGATAAGTGCACGTTTGTTGTTGCTATTTGCAAACAATGGCGTGTTAGCCGCCGTGTCCCCGTCCAGCCACATCTAAGGTGCCGAAGACATCGGCGTCAAATTAAACACTGGTACCGCATGGCACGTTATTTCACTTAGCTACTTCGAATTTATGCAATCCTGGTATCTTTAGTGCCATTGGTATTTAGAATGTCATCATTCCAAGAGCTGCTGCAACGATGAACATTGAAATTCATGTCGTTCATGTCCTGTATATTAGACATGGTTTGAGGACTTTATTGTTTGTGGGCCTTAACATTCCTTGGAAACAAGCGTTGAGTAAGAAATTGTATCTTAACTTACCTCTTTATGCTTGTAAATAATTAGGATATCAGATTAAAGAGCATTGTTATTCATGGATAAAACAAGCCCTAAACATTTTGCATGAGTATGTTTTACACGCACGGCTAACATTCAGACAATAAGCTTTACATGTTAGGATTTGCATAATCTGCTGTTTTTTAAATTAACACGAACGGTTTTACATAGGTATACGAGAGGAATGTATGAAAATAAACCATGTTCTCCATTTTAAGAGCTTAATGTTTTAAGCCGCGAGAGCTGGTTGGAGGTGCCGCGGGAAAAGAGTTCCTGGAAGGATTTGGGGAGGGTTTTGCCCAGCAGTGGGACAGTATAGGCTAACAAAAAAAAATGTTTTAAGCTGTCTATGGTAATTTTAAAGACTGTACTCGTATTGCCGGCAGATTACGTAGTTAATTTATGTTACATAAAATGCGAGTTAATATTTAACCTTATAATCTTTTCTTTTCTTTCTTGGATGGTGTTAAAATTGACCAAGACGTTAATGTCAAGATAGGAATTGATGGTCAGCAACATACTTCTAGCAGCAATAATAAATTCCGCACTTGATCACCAATTCGCTTACCGTCCGTGAAGTGCCTCCTTTTCCTAACTATTAGTAGATCCCAATTATAAACCACATATTTACCGTTAATTTATTTGCACACAGTACGCAGCTAAAGGTGAGAAACCCTAAATGAAACGTTGTTGATAATTTTCTAATTTAACACACGGAACCCATCTAAGATGGTAAATAGATAGTGATTCCCACATTGAGAAACAAAATATCTTCGTTTGGTAGTTAACGTTGCCGCATGCCGATGTTCTTATCGGCTCGCCCATTAATAATGGCACTTCGTCTTTTAAGGCACGAGAGCCGACTACGCATTGTTGCGTTGTACCACGTCGCCTATTGTGGTGTGAACAATAATTTGCAACCGAACCTCTACTAAGACGCGAAAGGATCAAATAACTGTGGTGTTCGCGGTGTACAGAGCATTAGGCTTTTACGTGTAATCCCTCCCCCCTAAGCTGGATTACCTGGCCTACCTATTCCCTTGTATTAAGCTCCTTCAGTTCGGCTGACATCGTCTTTGTCCCTGATATTCACCGCATGTTAGTTAGATTTATACATCCGCCCACCCGAAAGCTTAGTTGAGCTGTTGTGGGTGGGTCTGGTACACCTAATATAAATTGAGGATCGAATTGTTAATGCTTTAGACCTTCAATGTATATTCCTCGGTTTTGGTTAGAATACATAAGTAAGAAAAGAAAAAGAAAGAATTTTTTTTATTCTGCTTAAACTAAGCGCACATCACAAAAAAAAACCGGCCAAGTGCGAGTCGGACTCGCCCATGAAGGGTTCCGTTACGTTACGATTTATGACGTATTAAAAAAAAACTACTCACTAGATCTCGTTCAAACCAATTTTCGGTGGAAGTTTATATGGTAATGTACATCATATATTTTTTTTAGTTTTATCATTCTCTTATTTTAGAAGTTACAGGGGGGGGACACACATTTTACCACTTTGGAAGTGTCTCTCGCGCAAACTATTCAGTTTAGAAAAAAATGATATTAGAAACCTCAATATCATTTTTGAAGACCTATCCATAGATACCCCACACGTATGGGTTTGATGAAAAATTTTGAGTTTCAGTTCTAAGTATGGGGACCCCCAAAATTTATTGTTTTTTTTTCTATTTTTGTGTAAAAATCTTAATGCGGTTCACAGAATACATCTACTTACCAAGTTTCAACAGTATAGCTCTTATAGTTTCGGAAAAAAGCGGCTGTGACATACGGACGGACAGACAGACAGACAGACAGACAGACATGGCGAATCCATAAGGGTTCCGTTGCCATTTGGCTACGGAACCCTAAAAAGACATAAAATATACAACTCACACCTTCATGCCTTGGGGGTAAGCAATGCAACGCCATCTGCAACGATCCTCACATACTCCTTTTGTCTTTAGCATCATCATACTACAATTTCATGAAACTTTCAGTAGCTAAACCACTTTAAAAGCTTTCTGAAACCTTCAGCCTTTATAATTAGGTATAACATAATATCAAATGTGAGCTAATTATTTCATAAAGACTGAAGTCGTTAAAAGTAAATTATAACGCATATCATCCACTAAACAATTCTCGTACTCTCGGGGAAATTATGAAAATGCATTTCATAATTTACATTTTTACGACTGCATTAATTGAATTATTGCGATTCAATAAAAGCACTACAATTATTTAAAATTAAAGCGAACGCTTTCCCGTGTAACGCGTGTGCTTGAACGAGAACAGATGTGCTCGTTATTTTACAAAACGATACATTTTTAACAAACCTAGCCGCGGCGCGGGTGCGAATTTCGCGGAATAATCGAGTACAATTCAATTTGACTCACTTTAGAGAGCTATTTTCCAGTACAAATGAGATTTGTTAAACTGAAATGCACATAATATTAATACAAACTACCAATATATCCATCATTGTGTTAACGTGAAAAGGTAAAGAAGGACAAAGAGTTAACAACAAAATTACCACTAACAACCGCAGCTAATAAACTGCCAACGCGGCAAAATACATTAGTGTAGTTACCTAATTCTTCCGAAAAACAAGGGGAACGTTTCTATTTCCCGCGCGAACTTCGGAAAACAGGAACCACTGTCGTCTTAATCCCCGATCTAATCCTGTATACGATCAGCGTCGCTCATTAACAAGATTTATGAACAGAAAGGAGACGTCCGGACGACATCGTGCGCCCCGATGCGTTATTTACGACAACCAGATTGGCAAGATACAGTATCCACAGTGCCTTATGGTACTGTGACTTTTATAATTAAAATCTCTGGAGTAAAATAAAGGTCATAAATGGGGAATCTTTCTATGGTGATCTGGAGAAGAAGGAAAAGTATGGAGAGGCTACACGATGGAGTTTGCCATTGACAAGATGGCGTCACTCGAATCACTCTTATTTTTATCCGAAGTTTTTCGGTGAAATAGTGATAGGAAAATAAGCCAAAAAATTGGGAAAAGCTGGAAAAGTTTAATGGCATGATTGAATAGTCAGTCTGCGCTGCATTGAAAGAAATTCTCAAAAGCGAAAAATATCCACATTCAAATAGACAGTAATTTTATTATGCCCATATGAAATCCACAACGAAGAAATACAAAATATACTTCTATATCTTGTGACAGTGAAACATCAGACAGATAATTTTTAGTCATGCAACCATCTGAATCTGAAAAGATTTTAGTATCCTGGGAGTATATGTCTTGGAGGATAATCTTGATAGATAGAGGTCTGTGCTGGTCTGTGGTGGTATGGTTTGCTCGCATATCGGGAGTTCGTGCACGCCACGACGGCCCGGCGTATCGGTACGCCTGTAATCCGATAATAATGAATAGAAAATAGTACGGGCATCGTGGCCCAGTTGAAACTTGCCCGTAACTGGAGGCACGAGGAGTTTTATCGCGAGACATAATTCGGCCGCGGCGTCACGCGCCGTCCGCCCGACTTTATCGCGAAACCCGATGGTTCCCTAGGGTATCGAGGCGAAACAACTTGGCTAAACTAGGAACAAATCAAATTCAAGCCCACACCATGGAAGAAACTTTAATACACAAAGACTTGGAAACAAAATGATTTGCCATAACAATATTTATTCAGTTAATCCTAACCACAGTGTCGGCCAATCAGCTGCACGTTCCAGACTCAATTAATTAAAATATAAACGTTATTTTTAATTGAAACCGGTTGTGTATAATTTTCTCAGAAATAACACATAAGAAACTGGCGAATTAACTACCTGAGTCTTTTACGATGCAATTAATAAACAATTCAGTTTAGTGTAGCTGAAATAAAGCTCTTATTACTAAACAATAATCCGTTGCTGTAAAATTATAGACTATCAACTGGGGGAATAAATTTTCGTGTTACGACTGGGCTCAAATGATAGGGGTTGAATGGACTGCTAATTTGGAATATATGTAGTTTATTGTTTTATGTGCGCCAAATTTATGCAGCACAACAAATTTTTGTTTATGCTGAATATAACCATAAGAATAAAAAGCAGATTTTCATTCATGAAAGCAGTATAAAAGTTAGAATTGCACCTATTTAAAGTTTTCCACACGTACGAGTGTGAGCAAAAACTCTCCTTCCATACAATTTGAATATTAGACGAAGTGTCCGCACGATACAAACTTTGCACTCGCATCACGTTTCTAAGTTTGAAATTCGAAAACGTAAAATCAGCGTCTGAATGTAAAAATTGAGAGGGCGCGAGAACCACCACTCCTTGGGAGGGGCATAGAGGCGCGCACGTCGCTTTCCGCTGTCACCTATCCTACGATTTACTGAAAATTGACGTCTAACACCGTCGAAGGAGACCTCGACACTTTAGAGGGGAAACTTTATCTGACTAAGGATAATCAGCTACCGGTGCTGTTTTTGAAATGTGTTCTGGGACTTTGCAAAAGTGTTGTTACGTTCTACATGCTTCTTATTTTTTATACGATTTTACCTATACATTTTCTCAATTATTTTTACAAATAAGAAAATATGAGAGGAAAGGAGAAAGTAAACTTGAATGGTTAGCAAAAATAGTAGCCCTGTCAATGTCACTTAGATAGACAAAAGTGCTGAGCACTAGAATCTTTATAACTTTAGCAGTATATAAGTAGTAACGAAAGCAATGTATCATGATAAAAAGTTGTTTAGTTTTGGGTTTTAGTTTCGTATGTCAGCAACTCGGTGTTTAAAAGTTTAGAAACGAAGATCGATAGGTTCGGGGGTCACAGAATTTTAAATATAAGAATATACGTTCGAGAATAGACTACTATGTTGCCAACTACGATATAAAGATGGAAAAGGTTACGCAAATAAATATTGAACTACCACAACCAGCCGCAACCTGTGTCTTAGCTCACACTTATGAAATATGCTGGACTAGACTTCTTCTTTAAGTCGGCGGAAGTTCGACATAACCTTCCACATTCCCTAAATGGAGAGAGGATGCATGAGGATGATAATATCAATAAGAAAGCAAGGCATTGTATAAATGCATGCATAATCAGCCTATAATGTTCCCATTTCTGGGACACAGGCCTCCTCTTTTCGAGAGGCAGTGGGCTATAATCTACCACGCGGGCACAGTGCGGGTTGCCGACGTTTTCCTTCACCGTTTTGAGTGCAGTGGTAATGAAATTATTGACATAAAGTAAAGCGCCTGGATGGGTTCGAACCCACGACATACAACTCGTAAGTAGGGACCATCACCACGCGGCCACCGCTGCTCTCGTGTATACATGCATTTGTAGTGAAAATGAACCTTTAGGCCTGACACAAAACTAGCGTTACAACCACAACACACGCAAGAATGTAGGCGATGAACCTTAGAAAAAAATCAATTAAGACCCAATTTCATACAGATCATTCCACTTTTTTCATTGTATAACGGAAATGAGCGCACCCTTGGTTGGTTCTACGACCAATCGATTCCCTATATTAGGCTTCCGTCAGAAAACAAACCGGGCCGTTCCGGCGCTTCTTTGTTCCATTGTGGCCCGCCCTTTGTTCTAACGTCGCGGATAAATTATTTTCTACGATCCTTCTTAGCTCCTATCTCGTTCCATTTCTCCCGTATTAGTTCCAGTCGATGCGCAACAATTACGCCCTTTATGTCTGGATGACGCGAAAATCATCCTGTCTTGCCCTACAATTTTACGCCTCAGTATTCGGTTTAAATTAGAAATGCCGAAATCAAAGTAAAATGTTTAAGCGATTAATCGACCGAGATAAGTAAGTACTTAAAATTCAAATAATATTTATTGAAGGCTTGACTTTTAAGTGCAATATGTCTCATATTCGCTGAATAGCCGAAACCGGAGAGGATAAAATTAACGTATTACAATATTCTTCGAATAATAAACTTTGCCTGCCGTTTCAGATACTTTATGACACTTTTAATGCGAAGCACTTCTTATAACGTTTATACAGAGGTCAAATAAAAAAAATGGAAGGATACTTTCATTAAAGTATATCATAAAAAATATACTATATTCGAGGAAAGAACGTTTTACGACAAGATGCAAACAAAGTAACATTACGGACGTAGTCGATTGAAGTCGCTTTAACTCAGTTTAATTACATTTTTAACTACATACGGGTTCATTTTAAAAAGCTGTCGTCTGATTAACTTTCGTTTTATTGCCATCTTTCAAGTCCGTTACTGGAGTCGTAAGACAAATTCGTTTGAATCATTCCACGTCAAATCAAAACAGATAATTTCGTAATATCGGCGCTACAACAAAGTAAAGTTAAAAATGACCTACAACATAGTCTTTAAATTGACATTTTTATTATGGTTCCCACAAAATAGTTCCCTAATACACAGTAATTAGTGCGATAAGAGGTGGCGGTCGTGACGCGATCAATCGATGCCACTTTGTAGTGATAACTCGCCTTGTCGCCGGCCGCCGCCCGCCGTTGATTGATAGAATAAACCTGCCTACCACTTAGCCAACAACTACGAGGAAATTAAGACATTCCCAGCAGTAATGGAAAATGTGATCCATCAAACGACCCGAAATTAAGACGAGGTACTATTATATCGAATGGCCTGCATCTTTATCTAAATGACGGCAATATTTTTTTTATGGAAACAATTAGGACAGTAACCCTTCATGGTTGACAAGCGTTGTAAAATGAGCGTTTGATGTCGACAATGAAGAGAAGAGGCAAGTGAATGTCTGTAGGGTGAACGTGACAGTAAGCGTGTCGTTGAGATAATTAAGCGGTGGGGCCCAATGCCGCGCGGGGCTGCATCTCAGCGCGGCGACAATGATCGTTGAGTTGGAGTACCCTACTGGTAAGGCCCGCTTCTGAATAAGGATCTGTTGTGTGGTGCAATGAAAAGAGCTACGCTGATACTCACTAAATGTCAGATATCCTAAGGAAATAGTAGTTGTTTACTACTATTTCCTGAATGTATCTTAATTCAACTAAGATTTGATGAAATCATTACTCCAATTCTTTTCTTAGAAGCAAGAAAACAGCCGCCTGGCTTTTAACTTTATTTGTAACACAACTTTTTCGCTTGTAACTTCGGCCAAACTTCATCTGTTGCGCCAGTCAGGTGAAAACAGCTCCCATTTGTAAGGAAAAACAAATTGCTACTCTCATTACGACATTCGGAAAAGTTCACTGTGATTTCACAGTTCATTCAATTTTGATGGTTGTGATTAGAGCTTCATTTGTTCGGAGTGGCTCAGAAATACTCGGAATTGTTCGCCTTGATTGCGTGGATACCTTACCTATCCATGATTCATGATTCTAGTACTCCATACTGCTGCAATTAGTGGGTGATCTCATCATGAGAATTACTCATAAATTGCTCACTGTAACCCCGGTGCGTCATCATAATTTAAATATTCAGAAAGGAAATGTGATGACGAGAAAATGCCTGAAAACTCTTGAATTTTGGACACACGTTTAAAGAAGTTCAATATGTTATGTTTGTATTTGTTTTATTTTCTATTTCTTATCGTGTTATTTATATCTCATTGTATAGTGCACCGGTTGACGTCATCACGTCAACGCCGACTGTCGTTGAAAACTAGCGCTGGGGCTCTGCGAGACAGAGCCCCAGCGTTGGTTTTCAGCGTATAGGGTCGAAGCATTATGCTGAGTGATGGCCGTTTTGCGTGGATATGACGCATATTTTCCCCCAACTTGGTTTTCTTGTGTTCGTATTCTTTCTCTGCGTCATTTTTACAGCAAATTAACATAATTTCTTTCTTTATTGCCTGTTATGTTAAAAAAAATTGGTCCAAACGTGCGAATTCACGAAGGTCAGCTAGTAAACGCTTATACCGTTGTCTTTAGATATCATAATCCTTTGCGACATGGCATTGTCATATTATAGATACATAGTCGGTCAAAATCCGAAGAAGAAAAGTATCAGACATGTCGGTATACCGGCAGGAAGTCGGACCCCGGCCATTTCACACTCGGTCGGGTTTCAATTTGCCGCGACCGCTGCCTCTGTTTATCGATGGCCCGCGGAATTTTGACACAATACCGTGATTGTGGGACAGTCAGACATCTGAAAATATACCTGTTTTATAACTGCTAGATTCTTACATTCTGCGATATAAGGTGTTCAATCCGGATATGATAGTTAAGGCGAAAACGTCAGGGTAGCCCATGAAATTCGAATTTTCTTTTCAGTATGACAAAAAATACAAAATACAAAAATATTTATTACTTCTCAAACATATGAGACTATATTTTTTATTGTTGTTTGTGTGTTTTTATACTAAGGGCTGATTTTTCAATCGACAGATACTTTTTATTCTTGAAATAAAATTGACGTCTGACAGGTTTTGTATGGAAGAAATGTCAAAAATTCAAAACTATTCCTCGGATAAAATAATCTGGCATTGGAAAAATCAGCCCTTAGTTAATCTAAACATGATTTGCGGCCATATAAAATAAATATTTATAGAATTATAATCATTAAAATCATCAATACAACTCCCTAAGGTCATATTACCCTATTGAATAACTATTTCATGAAATCATAACATTTGAGGCCAATTCCAACTTAAGGAACTTCGTAAGTTAGAATTAGCCTCAAATGACATGATTATATGTCATGAAATACTACAACTGTATTGCTGATTCTAATAATTATATATAATTCTGTAAAATCATGTTTGTGTGTGAATCATATTTTAATCAACATAATTATAACCTGACACTGACCCCCAAATTGCAAAAAATGTAAATAAACTTGAATTTCGTGGGCTACCTGAGCGCATCCCCCTTAAATGGTAAAGCTCGTTTACAGCTTTTATCATGTGTTGATAAATGCTGGTTACAGACATCCGTATTTTCCTTCGTTACTCTGTCTTGTGCGAAAGGTGAGAACCGAAAAACTAGCATAAAAAAACAATTTGCAAAGAAAGTTCTGAGGCAACGCCATCATTATTAATAATACGCCGAATGACTGAAATAAGAAATGATTAACCGACGCCCGGGCAGCCATTATTCTATAATTGCTACAACGAGTCGGCCATTGGCAAATTGCAGTCGTAAAAAATGAATTTCGACAAGCGGTATGTAAATAAAAATTACAAGTATCGTCAGGAGAAGGCGTAGCGGACTGAATAATATTTGACAAGCAGTAAATATTAAATTGGACGAAAGGATCTCGGTTGCAACAAAAAACCGACGGTATGCCGACTGGCAGTCATAACCGAACGAACCCACGGACGAAACGGCGACTCATCGTAACTCTGTTAAACTTACAAGGTAAGGACGTGTTATCTTAATGTTTCAACAATAGAATAATTTTCATTGCATTGTGTGAAGTACGACAAAAAATAGATAATGCATAGATATCGCGCCTCGCACTATGGGTCGATGTACTGATAGCTTTAATTAAATTCGCCGCCGGCGCACTGTTTTAATTTGTTTTAAAACAAATCTAATCAATAAACATTCAAAACGTCAAGCATGAAAACGCGTCGGCCATTCAAATATTGTTTCTCGAGCCAACGCCGGGGGAATTATCACGATGATAAATAAGATACACGAGCGCTGGGACAAGGGAGCCAATCACCATACATCACCGGGAAACATCCAAATAAAACTCAGTGAAACAAAAAGGTATGTATTTTTGTGTCATGAACAGAGTGCCAAAGGAAAACAAATTGTAGCAAGGGAGAGATTGTATCATGCTAGGCGCCTTCAAAGACGTGAAAACTAATTAAGATCGGACGCTTTTCTAAGGCGATAACTTGCAACAGACAGACGGCCGGACGTGTTTGTGTATTGGCAATCAAAACAATTAACTTTTTGCCGTGTTCACCTCTATCTAAACAAAACGGATGTTACTTGAGTTTTTACCCGTTCGTTGACCTACTCGTGTGATTTGGAGATTAGTGGATCTATTTTTAGCGAACATACATTGATATACCCAAAATACAGTAAGTGATTGAATGGAAAGAAATTTATTATTAGAGATAATTCAAAACACACGAAATTTGCGTTAAAACGACGAGCGGAAATTACAAAAGTTTCTAACAAAATAAAAATAAAAGCGCTAACTAAACGCCGCGGCGCGATCGAAGCGTGAAATAAATAAAATGGAAGCGCCTCGCAAACGAGAAAAAAGGTATAAAAATTGTGGCGTTAATTTTCCAGCGAGATTTCCCAGCAGTCTCCGGATTGGGGGGAAGGCGGCGCGTGCACTGGACACGTGAATTAAAAACGTTAACAATGGCATCGCGACTGGCTCCTTAATGAACTCGCGCCCCCGGCGTCGCCGTCGCCACACCGCTGCATCGTATCGCCAGACGTCTCTACAAAACACTATCAAATTACATGTGCTCATCGCCCAGCCATCTCATAAATGTATACACATTTTCGCTCTAAGTCTTTCGAAATAGCGGAGGACTTGTTGGCCTAATTGTAACAGCAAACTTTAGACCTCATAAGTTGGGGAAGACATCCTACCAAAAGTTTTGTATAAGTAGTCTCTGCCCAGATTACAAAAGTTAAAAGGTTTTGGAGCTTCGGAAGCATTCGTCATAAATTCAGAAGAACACCCTTAGTTTTCAAGAATCACAGTAATGTCTGCAAATAAGCAAGCTGGTATGTGATAAGCTAAAATTATTTTTAAATTAACACATACAAGTTGCACTGAAAAATGACCATAATGTGATAATAGCGAGGCGCTTGCCAGCTAAAGTCGCCATTCAGCCTACCGGTGGGAACTGTCACTTAGATTGGCAATTTGTCCCTTGAATATTCAGTATTATAGCCGGATAATTACCTTAGTAAATAACGAGCATAGCCCCCATGCCATAAAAGAGCAAAATTTCCGCTGCGAGAGGGAAAAGGCGTTATTGAAAAAGAGGCGAGCTGATATATAAATAAAATACGGGTTCAGCTATCGGCGGCTTGTTATCGCATGCTTCGATCGTGGCTATTACGCCAAAGTATCGGTTATTCGAGCGGCCGTGGGCACAGTTTGCTTTGCACTCGCCGCCGAGCCGCTAGTGCCGCTACCTCGTTATAATAATGTGAACTTCGGGAATTGCGACTTCTTAGGAGTAGAGCCGATAAAATATTTAACATTTTTGGGGGACACCCTAATAAAATCGAGCTATTAAACTAAATTAAGTCTATAAATCTAAATAAATGCGCCAAAAATTTTGTAGCAAATTAAAATATGTTTTCTTATCAATTTAAATTCGTTTTCGATACACTAAATCTTTTTTGGCAAAATCATCAAAAAACCAAAAATGCGACGACTGCACGTCATTCGCTGTTCAGCGCCAGAAAGAATTTCTTTTACATACATAATAATTGCGAGTTGTCTCGGGGCGTCACGATCCTGATTCATAATGACAAAGTGCACAGTGACGTGAAAATTGCTCTACGAACTGCTGCGGACGCGCTTCATACCTTGCTTACTGCTCACACATATATTTACAATTATGAATGTAATTATTACCCAATGAGAAACCGCTCCGCTAGCTTAAGCGGTGTTTCAGTGGCAATTTTCTGAAGTTTATTTACTTGTTCGTAAATAACAAGTAGGTGGTGACTAGTATATTAGATTGAATAAACGGCTACTTCGGTTTTGAAAACGCGAGTAGATATTCTCTTGAGGTAAATGCACCAAAAAATGCACCTAAACTTCATTTGTTCCGAATATTTTAATGAATTTAATTAAATTCGACCCAAACGTTTGATTGATGTAAGATAATAAATAGTGTCATAAATGTGTCTGAACAAAAAGCATGTCTAAATCAGATCTCTGCTCTCGACAAGCTCTAGCTTTAATAAAAATAAAAAGTTATTGCAAATTCAAAACGGGGCGAGATAACGAAGTTCTAGACCTTAACGACGGTTGCAATTGATTGACAAGAACAGAATAAGAACCTTCACGCCTCGTGATGAGAAAAACAAGTCCTTTACAAGCCACCTTTTATAGACCTTGCATATACAAGCGACCAGCAAGTGTGTATGTAATTAATATTTTATTAAGAAAACGCGGCTGTTATTATACACCTTGTAATTATAATAAATCGAAAAATAAAAGATTATAAGTAGCTACGTGTTAAATAAGACGTGAGTAAATTATAGCAGGTTAAATAAATCGTGTGTACCTAAGCCTATATAAATTACAAAAGCACAACAGAACTGAAATTGATATAAAAAATATTTTAAGGACAGAAAATCTGACACGATCAAGTGGCCAGTACACAAAACAAAGAAGTAAGTACCAATATCAAAGTCAGTCTTCACGGACAGCGAAGTTGGTAGCAGAAAATATAAACGACGTCATTTGAATTATTCCCTTTACAAAACAATCTTAATACGTAATGGCACATCTACTACCACTTTATCTCGGCGAGTGGAGCCGGTTCCAAGACAAGTGACGTTGAATCCAGTAATTGTATGCTCGATCCGTCGCCTGCGCATCTGAGATAACATGACTAATTTGCGATGTGCTAATCACATCACCATTATGTGCGTATGAAGTGCTCTTTCATTTTGTTTACCTTTTATTCATTTAACATGGCGCTATATCATGACAGGTATTTTGAATAATAAGGTAAAATAGGTATATAAATAGGAAAGTGAATTCCCTAAAATGACATATAAATTAATATGTTGCAAACTTTACTTGTCACACATTGAAAAGAATCCGTCGCCGAACACAAATCCTAAGAGCGCTCAGACGTAATTGGATTTCGCTCACAATAAGCCCCCGCCGACTAATTTCGCGAAAATAAAATTTGCTCACAAAAGCTACAACACAAAAAGGCAAATAAAATTTGTATGTGTCAAGACAGTTAAATTGAGGTAACGAGATGCTTTCCGAAAGCATTCGGGATGAAGGTTCGCTCAAAAGCAATCTGCGGGCTCGGAGCGGACGCAAAGGTTCAAAAATATTCCGCCTCGAGTGTTTGAAATTGTAAGCTGTAGCGGGTAGCCCCTTGCAGATCAATTTATGGTGGTGAAAACTTTCTCTCTGATGTAAAAAATAACTGTCTTAATTCTAGTTGCATTTTTACTGAAGGTTTCCTGTCCGTTTCAATTGCCTAGTTTAAAAAAGTTGACTGGAATCGTAATTATTAACTTAGAGACAAGTATCACCTAGTATGTAGTATTTTAGTATTTTTGAGTCAGCAAAAAAAATCATTGTGACAGAATACTTTCAAAAAATGAAATAAATGTTGGACAAAGCCTCAGGCGGAAGCCACTTTGCGTCCATGTTTGTGACTGTGACAAAATAAAATTTATTTTTACCGAAAGCAAATATTCGCTTAAATCAACTTTAACAATGATTTGAATGATATAAGGATCTGAAATATTAAAAATAGCATTATATTATATCATTATAAATAAATTCCCTATTTGTGAGTGGATCTAAGGTGTGAATGATCAAATTCTAAAACATGGCGGTAACAGGTACATAATATACCTACCTTATAATAGTCCGGTCAATTTAGACATCCAAGGTTACAAAAATTCACACTCGGCTGAAAATTGGTAGGATTGTTCAAAACACTATTATAAGTGAAATGTGAAAAGTCCTCATCGATCCGACACCTGGAAAAAAAATTACTCGGGGTCACAAAAACGGGTTTTTCGCGATTTTCAGCAAAACAGTAAGTTTTATCATAAAATTAGCCCAGACAAAAATTGCAGATCAGATAATATGTATAAAAAATCTCTAAATACTTTTTTCCTAAGAGCCACCGTTTTTGAGTTATAACGATTCAAAAAGTTGAAAGAGTTATAATCGTCATAATATTCGTTAATTAAACGTTCGTTTAATCGAACATTTAGCGTCCTGTTATCTACGTTTGTAGTTGTACAAACATTTCTCAATTCGTTCAAAGTGAACTGACAGTCATTGCTATTTTCGATGTAAGTGAATATTTCCTCCATTGCCAGATTTGTAGATTCATCTTGAGGTCGACCGACTTTAACCCCAATGTTCGGTTTCAAGAAGGAAATGAAACAGTCATGATGATATTTAGCCTCAACAGTAACTGTTTATTCGTATTCTACTCGGGCAAGAACAGCTATAGCCATAGCATCAGAACGAGCCTGAGCTGTTTCCAGAACCACCTTTGACCACGAGTAATTTTTTCCCAGGTGTCGGATCGATGAGGACTTTTCACATTTCACTTATAAATAGTGTTTCGAACAATCCTACCAATTTTCAGTCAAGTGTGAATTTTTGTAACCTCACCCCCATTTTTTGGTCTAATTTGACCGGACTATAATATAAGAAATAGCAAACAATACTCAAGAGTATCGGGCGTTAATTCGATAAAAACTGAAACTGCAACATTAGATTTTTTTAAACTTTATTTCCAAAGCCGGAAATCAGTTTTCAATAAAATATTATACCGATTTCATAGTGACTTACTCATACTTATAACAAAGATTTAACAATGTTACGCTGTTTGAAAAAGTGGTAAATATTTTATTGTGGCTACGTTTATAGGATTATAAATAAAGTCGATCAATAGCATAATCCACGACTTCTAAAATTACTAAATTTCTTTTCGGTCAATGACGTGATTATATGAAACTATCAGATGATTCATCCAATTCGATACCTCTATCATAATAAAAATGGTTTCAAGTAGGTATTTCGTATCGTAGCTTTCATTGGATACAGTTTTTGTTCCGTATTTTATAATCATGTATTTTCAGGCAGGACAGATTTATTTCAATGTTATATAGTTGTGTCATAATCAACTTATAATGTTGCCACTCCTGGGACACGGGCCCCCTCTCTGTGAGAGGGAGTGGACTGTAATCCACCACGCGGTCCCAGTGCGGATTGGTAGATGTCACATGTCTTCGAATTTTTGGTTCTAAGACATGCCGGTTTCCTCACGATGTTTTTCTTCACCGTTTTGGGAGCAGTGGTGATGAAATAATTTACACAATAATATAGTTGTAGGTATAATATATTTTTTAAACTTGAAATCATCAGAGGAGTGTTTCAAGGTTATTTCTTGTTCACCTAAGCAATCATAGAAGGGTTAGACATAGGTGCGGTCTACGCTGTCAGAGACGCAATTTTACTGTCAAACGTAAACAAACACTATGTTGCACGTGAGTGATCCATCCTGCCGCAAGTCTCAATGCACTTATTTCGTTCCCTGATACCTATATTACATACGCTAACCCATAATTTTTTAACAATTGAAAATAAGTACCACTCTATAAAGACATGAAAATTATAGCTTTCATTAAGAACGAAACACTGTTGACTTTTGCAGTCAATAAGAAACAGTTGTAAAAAGGTAGAATGCCTCATTGATGGTCTGTATATGGTGCTGTTGAAAATGCCAGCTATAATAAAGATAATAACAGGGAACAATAAAAAGCAATGTCTATTTATATGCTTATTAACTTCACAAAAGAACGATGGAGTTGGAATCTAGTCTAATCGAAATTGGAGATGGCTGCCGACTGCAAACGGCGTTCCATGTGTGAACAGTCCAAGAAATTAATTATAAATAGGATTCTTGGAAATATTCCCACTAGAATCATTAAATTGCACCAATTCCTTATAGAATTTCATTTATACGAAACTACTTGAATATACCACTGTTTTCTATTTAAGGGTAAGTTCGTTCGGAATTACAAGTTGTTATAACGAGTACCAACAAAGTGTAGTCGGGCGTTGTAATCTGCGGCAATATTTACCACCATATATAGCAGCATCAAATGTTGGCACAGCAATCGAATTGGAACGAGATACGAAAGCAAAGCGCGAATTGTATCGCCCGCGGGCACACTTGCTACGACTTGAGAATGCGCTCGCGTTGCATCCCCAATCTGCTGTCGATAATTTAATTGGGTACCTGACATTTAATCAATACGCTTGATTAAATTAATTGAACGATACAAACCGATGTACTTTTATGGAATACCGTAGTTACTCGCTTTGGCGGCTCGGGGTTCTTGCCCTTTTTAGTTACGTTCGTATGCGATAAATATCGAGGCGAGACTGTCAATTTGATTACACCTCTATCTGTTCATTGCGATTGGTTAGGGTTATGGTAAGGTTATATCGAGTGGGTAGGTACTTTAATGGGACTCAAATATAATTTATTATTACGCAACGTACGTGTAGGTACAGCAAAGTCGATTATGAAATTAAGCTTATACAGGGTCTCAGGGGCGTCGACGCGCAACCTGTTACCATGGATTCAGTACATGATTCTGAAACCGCATCGAAATTTTTAATCGTTTATGAAGAAACTTAGCTCTTCCATACATTTTGACCGCATAGGTAGTGCATCTCTATGAAACAGCAGATTTTTTTAACAACTGACGAAAAATTTCTACGCTAGAGCTTCTAGAATCATGTACCGAATTCAAGGTTATAGTTTGTGCGTCGATGTCCTTGCCACCTTAAAACTTCCGGTAATCTAAAAACGTTTTTTGTCAAAAACTTGAAGTCTAAAATTGTTAGAAAGGGACAGTACTAGCACTATCACTAATTTGTACAATGGATGAACAAAAAATGAATGGTCAACAAAAAATATGAGTTACGTATTAGAAAATGAGGCGATTAGTGTCACTACAATTGCAGCGCAACATGAATACGAAATACATTGCGTGCTATAATTTGATCCGATGTACGTAATAATGCTAGGTAATTTCGCTGCGTACTTAAATTAGCTAGTCACAAAAAGTGGCCGTGAGAGTAATCTTCAGAGTTAATATAGCGTTCACTTTCTAAAACTATCAGGGCATAAGTGCGACTGTCTTATTTTTTGTTTGTATTTGTACGAAAATTTTCGCCGTAGCATAAACAATAACAGTAACGGTACCTATTATCTCCCGAAGGTGCAATTTAGAAACTTTTCCGTGCCAATGGATACTTTTTTTGCTTGAAAAAGCCATTTCATGGATCAATAAACACGAAAGCATATTCGATAAATGAAATTAGGTACGTACGTGAGTGAAAACTCGAATCCGGCATCGAGTATATCTTGATTAGGAAAGTTAACAAGAGATGTTTAAATTGTAAATAATGTAATTCTATGATTCATGTCGACAGATTAGTATTAAAACTAGAAAGTGAATGGTTCAGCGCTCCGTGTTCACTAGATACCAGTATTGGAGCCTAGCCTCCCTGATAAACGGGCCTCGTCAGACGGACACTGCCTAACACCGGAAGCATAGACTGATTTATGTCTTCTACCTCTATTATTTAGAAATCTGCAGATCTTAATATTGGCAATAAATAGTACAAATTGGTGTCAAGATATTATTTTGTTACAAGTTGATTAAACGGAGAGTTTAAACGGTACTTTTCATGCATAGCGAATTTTGTATTTTCCTTAGTTTTAATGAACAACAAAGTAAAAATTAAACCAATTTAGATTAGGTTCTTTTACAATTGGGTTAATACCCAAATGTAACTACTTACTGTGCTTGATAATTCAAGTACCACATATCTAATTCGATATCATATAGGTACTTAATTTTATTAGAGAGCTTCGTGGATCCTTTTCCGTGATTTTGAACTAATCTACTTACTTCAAAATCACGAAAACGTTTCCCCGAAGCTCTCAAATAAACTTAAATACAAAATATATAATTATGTCAGTTTCAGTTACAGAAAGATTATTTCCAAGAATTTCAAATGATTCATAGGCTAATGGACGCTTCAAAATATCATGCCACTGTAGGTAACTAAGAATAACGATAACTAACAATGGATTTTATTCAATTTAGGCCGGAAAATAATTTTCACAATACACCTACCTAATGAAAAGTGACGTCGTAAAGTAAGAAGGCGCGTCTGTGATATTTCAAGATTCAAAATTCAACTTTTACTAAGATGTTTTACCGTAAATAATTATATTTCGTTACTATGGATATGAAGAAGACGTTGGGACGAGCTGGACAAAACAAACGACCAGTGGTCCACTTTAGCCCTGGATCGAAAGAGCTGGAAGTCATGAGGCCTTTGCCCAGCAGTGGGATGATGCAGGCTAACAGTAACAGTATGGATATAAATAAGTTCCCGTTAATTTTAAATGAAGATAATTTTCTCTCAAATACATGATTCACATGTATTTGAGAGAAAATTATCTTCATATAAAGAAATATTTTAGTTGGCTCTAAGCTCTAACGCATTCATTTCTTATATTTAAAAACACTAATAATAATATAACTGTGTCAGACGAAAACAATATCCTTATATTGTATTAGTTATCTACATGATTGTTTATTTGTAAGAAAGCGCGCGGATCATAAATAATGTCCGAATCGCAACATAGTATGAGATAGCACAAAAAGTGATACAAAGGCGAAGCATTCGATACCTTTTCGTAGAAGACGAGGAAAGAATTCAAATTCAAAAGTGACTTTGGGCCGCGAAAAATTCGACAAAATAAATAAAATAGAATCAAGACAAAGATGACCAACGACAAACGCTATTTTAACCACGTTATTTGAAGAAGACTCGTGAAGATCAATTTATGTTCTGTAGGTAAAATAGTTAAAATACAATCAAATAGAAGAACAAGACGAGTTCAAAGCAACAAAGCCAATTACAGTAATAACCATCGAGCAAAAACAAAAGCGATGGTCCGTAAAGACAAGCACGGTCTTCATTCAAAATGCAGATAATTGACAAATAAGATTTGATACTCACTAACTGGAGCGTGAAATTTAAATCAACACGACAACAAACAATTCCGTGGCCATAATAGAAACGAATGCCAAACTTCAGAACTCCATTAAACCGGCATCCAAACTTCCCATTTGGGCGCGAGCAAGCGCGCTCAACGCAGAAATGTATATTTTATTCATCTTTACAACATGCCGCGCCTCCACGATTGGTATCCGATAAAACTTCACTAAGCAAAAATAAGCAACACGAATAAGTGTACCTGTCACTCGGGCCTTGTTCTTGTTTCTAAAATTTGTATAAAATATTCCGAAATGGCAGCGTCGCCGACAATGGTTTCTGTGGCGAATAATAAGACTAACACAGAATGAATAACATGAAACGGCCCCAAAGAAAATGATATTTGAATTTCAATTCAAACCTGAACTAATAACAAACAAGCGAATTTTGTAACACAATTAGGGTCTTTGTAGTTTCCTTGGGAATAAAATATGTAATTTATAAAAGGCATAAAAGAAAATATTAACTAAATGTTAATACAGCTATGACTGACATGATAAATAAATATTGTTTTATAAATAAAACACATAATTATACGATGAAATCCAATTACCGCCTATAAGGGAACTCTTCTGAAGCGCCAAATACAACACACAGCCAGAAATTCAACGTTGTACTCGGAACCGCATTAATCCTTAATTCCTTACATTTTAAGACACACCCAAGTTTCCTCGAACCGCGATCGACAATACGTGTCAGTCATTCCATTAATGTCTCGATTTCCTAAAACAACGCAACTCGCGGCCTTTGAAGAAATATTTGACGCTTTGACGACAAAGATGTTTTCTCACATGTTTGTTTTTGATTCTTATTTTGATCTAATCGTGGGAACAAAAACGGTTGAGTTTTCATATGTTACTTTGATTTTATCGCTTGTCATACATAGATAATAATCGCACGGATTCATCATTGACTAACATTTATTGACGTATTAGCAAATCCTGATGTGCGAATGTGATACAAAAAGCGGTTTGTCTAGCGCAGACTGTCGTAGCGGGCGGCGGACGGTGTCCGGCGTCACAATAGCACAATTAAAATGCCAACAAGCCCGGTTGCCAGCCCAATCCAATTACAGTGGACACCGATTCCAAAGAGTAATTGGAACTGAGACTATACGGGAGCCGGCGAAATACATGGAAGGGAACGCGCCAGGAAGGACTTCTGTCGGCAATTACTATTTAACCCATGTTGACTTTATATACGGACTGCCACTCCGGAACTAAAACACATGATTAGATTTAGTATCCATTAGCTAGGAGCTAATAGATACTAAATCTTTGGTATTCATTGGTATTAATCGACTTCGAAGTCAGTAAGAAGGTACCAGAATAAAGGGCAACGTAAAATTGAATATCGAGGAAAGCCTGCAAGCTCCTTTCAAGTTTAACACAGCTTTTCCTCTTTAGTTTACTATCACAAAGGCAAATAACTTGAGCGGCCTGGGAGAACGCGGCCAAAAGCAGATGTTTGTCTCTACCTGCTGATCGAAAAGGAAACAATGTTAAACTGTAAAACAAACTGCTTGCAGCGCTTTCAGTCTATTCGCTTTAGTGTACGTGTGACGCTACACAAGCCTGGACACAAAGGTCCCTCCAAATTGAAACAAGACGCAAGATCGACGATAAAATCAGACGTTGCAATAAACCCAATTGTAAGTTTTCTGAAGACTCAAAAGGCCAATGCAAATCTAATTTTAGTTTCATTCAAGATAGCCAGTTAAAATAAAAGCTTTTGAAAACCTTGGGATTCAGATAAGATTGCAATTATCCACAAAAGTTATTTCGAATTGTGACCATTCCCAAATCGAAGGGAAGACTGACACTCATTCCAAGGTTTAAATTTACTCGGTTACATTGCTGGACAAGATTTTTAAATTAACGTAACAAATGACTCAAACGTTCCAAAATACGATTTATTGTACATTATCGTTACGAGATATGGCCCTTATCTACTCAATTACTTTAAATAATTTAAGCATACACCGTAATGCCGCCACCGAAGAATACACCGGCCGGCAAGACATTAAATTGAATCGAATGTACGGATTATCAGCTGTTTCTTTTAAATTAATTTAAATTATAACAAGAGATCATTCGACCGCTATTTATTAGGAGGAGGTAGTTAACGGCAAGTTATGGTCGGCCGCAAGGTGACAAATTAAGATATGTTAATGGGCATGGGCGGTCACTTGTACACGAATAATGTTGAACCGCTTTAACCTTGTTCAACTTCCTTGTGGTAATCATTTAAATAAACTAACCAGACAGCACAGAGGAGTCAGTAAATGCCAAAAATAAATCTGACACGCTGAGCGCAAAGAATACAGACTGTCGGATTAAAATGTGACTTTGAAAAAAATACGAGACATCCGCGGTATTGTAGGCGTTACTTTAAATGTATTTTCGCATTGTTGGCAATTCGCGCGGGCATGCGGTGCGTAACATAAATATCGGACACAGTGGGCACGCTCCCGAATGCAATCGACGGTAAATAAATCGGTGCGCATCTTTTCAGTCGGACGATGTCGGTAGGCCCCCGGCGGCGCCGCGCAGTAAATTGCACCGAAAAAGAACGAGCCAATATGGCAGCCGTATCGAACGGTGCTAAGTTACGATCGGGCGCGACACGGGGCGCTAAGTGGCCTATCGTGTTTTCAAAAATTCAAAAACCTGGATTGTCGTTTAGGGAAAAACACACAGGGATCGACGGTTGAGGCCTCCCCCATTAATCAGGCCTAAAGGGGTCACGACCGTTTCCGTACAATGCCGTGGCGCCGAGACGTTTGGACGCCGACCGGTGGCTTCGCCGTACACCGATATCTTAATATACGTATAAAGATAACACGAACAATACAGCAGAATATCCACTACCATTGACTACCAAGAAGGTAACACCACAATGCAGTTGTTTTAATCTTAATCGACAACATCAAACCGAATCCAAATTGAATGTTGCGAAGACTGCAACATCATCTACCGAGAAAAAAAAGGAGCACCTAAGCTTGGCTGAAAATATTTCATACAAATCTCAAGAATAATGCGCTACTGTAACAAGCGTAGGCGAGAGACCAACCTCTTGCATAATTTTACATCATTCAATGCATAGAATATTGATACAGTCAATATTTATTAATGCTTCGTAAAATAATTCAACTGCATATTTGCATGGGGAATGCACGGAATGAATCCAGCACTACCGGTTTTTTCCATTTATGATATTTTTTTCGCATTTTTTAAACTTTTCGCATTACTGAAAAGTAAGTTGTCAATAAAAATGGAGCGACAGTTATTTTAGAAGTTGTAACATTTGGCGTCTCAAGAGATTTTCTTTCAAATTTTCTCATTCAATATTCTATTTTCTTTCACAGCAGTAGGTATATAAAATAAAACATACTCGCAAGCTGTCCATTTCACGCACAGTTACCCTTTATGTAAGACTCATAGTGATAACCAAACATGAATATTATTAACGTGTTCATCTCGTATATGGCCTCTTCAGTTTAACTGAGCCAGAAGTTCGTTAATCCGTCGAGGTTACATACAAAGGAAACTGCGGTGAGCCTGAAAATTAAGTTGGCTCGCTCTATTGCCTTTAAATTAAACCGCGGCTCTACTGAAACTGTACTTATTACAGCAGACGTTCGAGGTTGTACCTTTGAACTTTTTGAGAGATTTATGTTGAATGTGCTTCATTCAACTTCATCGGACGTGAAATATTTGATCGTTTTATGTTTGAGCATTCTTCACTATTTTCGGACCACAGCATAAGGGTTGTGGCGCTTTTCATAATTTGTTCAACAGAATTTCTATTTTGCATGATTATCCTAATATTTGAAATATTTCCATACTCGTATGTTAAACCGAGGTATATCTGTATCTATTGGTTACTAGAAATGCTTATACTCGTAGAAACAGTTGAACAATTTGTACATAGCTTACACAAATTGCTTTCTCGGAAGTGGTTTGTTTGGCTCTAAGTATGCAGGTTGATACACCAACATAACTTCATCGTAATTTGCTGGTACAGAGCAGAGTTAACGTTCACGAGGTCTTACTGTGTAAATAAAATTAATATAATGTTACAATCTTGACTAGAAGTCTCTAAAAATAATAATAATAAAATTTTCAGTGTGCACAGGAGGGGCTATTGCCTTCCGTGTGAAAGGCATCTTAACTCACGACTATCAGAATGGCGGGCGGTCGCGTCGTCTTGTCTTGTAACAGTAATTCAGAGGTGATTTTTCCTCGCCGCTTCCGCACCTCTCAAAGAGGCAACGAGGCCGCGAGACAGTGATAATAATATTCAGGACCCTCTCTCAAATTGCTCGGACGTGTGTCTGATTTCGACGAAAATTGCCGCCTTGTAAAATTGGAGCTTAACTGTTGACCTTTTCTTATAATGATACGGCCGTCGAGATGCCTGTGAGCAATATTGACGCAATTGTGATGTTTATTTTTGAAAGTTTTAAACAAATGAACGCTAATTTCAAATGAGCGTTCGCATGGTGGGATGGGGCGATACTCGCGGGCCACTCGTAAATTCACAAGTCGCGATGACGGCCCGGGGCCCGGGGCACATCGTAACCCGACTTCGTCTGCCTCACTTGGCATTATTTACGATTTTTATTATGCCGTAAAAATGCGCGAATTCTTACCGCGAGGGCACGCCTTGGTCGCACGTGGATCCACGCGTCGATAGCCACTTCGTGAGCGCAACGTTACTGCATATAAATCTGAAGACTCCAGACGGCAAATTTCAAAAAGAATATCCAGGTCTACCTTCGCGCCTTAATTTAAATAAAATTAAGCCGACGAAGAGGAGAATACTATGTTTGAGTTTTCTTAGGAGCAAGATCAGTATATCACAATGACATTTCGGTAATGCATTCTCTCTAGTCTAAAAAGCAAAGCGGACGGAGTGCCTCGTTGTTTCTCGTTGCCTGTCTCATTATTGTCACAGAAAGGGGTAAGTTCTGTCAGACACAGCTTCGCTCTTTTCGTAACATTTCAAAATAAAAATTATTGTGTATACTTTCAGACACACAAATGTAGCACAATACATAGCAATTTATTGGATAAATATAGTTTTATCAAAGTGCCACCCTTTTAAGCGTTTCTACCGGATACCGGATACTGGGTTTACTAGAATTTAATTTTCACAACAAACAAAGCTTTTACTCTGTCACAATTCATTGTGGCAAACATTTACACTTAGTTGTTTTGCATTTTCATTGTTTAACGTTAAAGTATCGTTGTTCACACTAGAGATGGAAAATGTAAACTGAGCATACAATATCTACATAGTATAAAGAGAGGAAGTAGGCTATCTCCGGCACATTCCGCGACATAATTGCCTACTGTCTTAGGGTTGTCACTTTTTGTTAAATTTTAATTCAGTGCCAATAAATGGGCAAGGGTCGGGATGTTGTATTTTTTACTTGTATTGTCTGGGTACTTAAACGATGATGAAACCTTTCACGATGAAAGAAAGAGCGACGGGCCAGCAGACGGGCGGCGCGGGGCGGTGATGAGCACGAGTAAACGGTAGGTTACTGATAGTACTGTCACCAATTCATTAGTTTAAAGCCCGGCCCTTGCCAAAGATAACACATATCTCTGTATAACTAATTCAGTGATCATTAGTCAATAAAGTTCAACAATGGTTTTCCTAAAAAACACAGAAATTTATTCAAGATTCATAGCAGTATTATTGCTGATAGAAAACTAATACAACAAAAAATAAGTAAGTAGGTAGGTATCTCATCATCAAGTAAAAATGATATGTTAGAAAAAGTGACTTTCTTACCTTTCCTGTTCAATAGGTAATTTGAACAGAGACAATTCTGGAATCGATGAATTATTAAGACACCCAAACACACAGCAATACGTTCTCCTGCGATTATCACACATTTTTCATTCATTTAGCGGTGCCGAAAAGCCGTGACGCGCGAACCTCGTGCGATGTTAGCCCCGTCTGGCGCGCTGCGAAACCCGCCGAGATTTGTGTAAGTGTGCGTGCGGCGACGCATAGATACTTTGGCGCACACATACAAGCCGCGCGCGGTGCGTTTCTATGAAGATAACGTACTTCCTCTCTTTATACTATGATATCTATGAGCATTTCAATTAAATGTCCTGTGTCCTTGAAACGAATAGGGGTAAGGATGTGAGCAAAAAGAAGCCGGATGAAGTCATAAAACCTTAAGGCTTTCAAGTCGTATGAAAATCTGTGCCTACCGATAAAAGTTTCCTCGCCAAAGAGCAGGCAAACGGTAAGACCTTTTTCCGGATCGTCAATACGGCACGAAACGGCGAATAGAAGGCGTAACGATAGTTTGAATAGAGAACGCTGCTTGTTTACAATAGCTGCGGGTAGTTCGTGAGCCGCTCTCCATTTAGATGGGAAGCGCGTCGATACCGCGTGCGGCTGCGGCGGTCATGTGAACTACCACCTTCGGTTGAACTCCCTATCCTGTATTACATGGAGCATCAAGTAGGTAGGTCGAGGAATATGAAAGGGTGTTAAGGGTTCTCATTGCGTTGGTCGCTTCACTGCCAACGCCTCTGTTATGGAACTTTATGGAATGAAGTGCGTTTTATACGGTCTTTGATGTTCGGTTTCGCGCTCTTAGCGTATAGTGGCTCCCGAGGGGCGAGCAATAACAACATCGAGGGAAGTGCGCGCGGTCGTAACGTACGCTTAACGGCGCACGCATGTAAATGTGTTTTTGGATATGGTATTATTATTTCTACTAAGTACTGCTATCACACCCTAATTGAACGTTCATTGTGTAATGGCCCTGCACTTGTCGGGATGGAAATGGCATGCTTCTTTAAGCGATGCGAACTGTGGAAAATACAACATATTTAAGACAAAAAGCCTTCTACTAATATAATTTCGAAAATCTATACAGAAAGTTAGTCTGCATGAATCTTAGTAACACCTGTGATAATACTCGGAAAAAACAATTATGTGCAACAACAACGCACCTAGTATGCTGCCTTGTGGAACATCCAATATTTTAGTTTTTTAGTATTTGAGGAAGTAGACTTTTAAGTTGAAAAATACATACCATAAGTTCCAGGAAAATACAAGAAACTGGCAGAGAAGAAAAATCATGACACTATTCTTAGATCTAAACCGCAGTTGATATCAGCAGGTGGGCGGGGATGCAGCTTCGTTCACTTTTATGCGACACCTCTTGACGCCATCAATAGTCGTTGGTGATATTTATAAAAATACTCAAAAGACATTTCCACAAAAGACACTTCCGCACACAGACATTTCCGCGAATGGACTTTTGCGCGAAAAAGTTGCAGAAATGAGATTCCTACATAACATCACGCCTGTATAATTTAAAAGGGTTAAGCACAGGTGTATACTGTCAATAGTAACACGTGGGTGTACTATTGACTAACTTAAATATATCTGGTGTACTGTGGTAGATTGGTAGAAAAAGTCCAAAGATTATGTCCGGATTTTCATATACACTTTGACATTGATGAATTTTATATATACATTTCGCGCTAAAGGCTTCTCGTGGAAATATATTTTTGCGCAAGCGGGTTCGAGGTTCTGAAAGATATGATACTTCAGTTCCAAGTTACAGAAAGTCAAACCATCGTTATGACTGGGTTCAATTAGACAAGGAGCGAAGTCTCAGACCAGAATTGATATTGTTTGACCAACATTGAAAAATGATGTAGCTATTATTATTGACTAAAATAACTTTTATTTCCAAGCTTTTAGGGAAAATTCAGTAAAACAAAATTTAATTGTTCTGTTAAAGTCAGGCTAAGCATTTACACTTGATAAACTGATATAAATCTCTTGGAATATAAACCGACCATTACTTTTAATGACAGAATTTCTTTTAATCTGCGCAGATGAGAAATGCCTTACAAATCACAGTTAAATAAATCTCGCGAGATGACCTATAAAATGTGCTGAAAGTAATCTCGTTAAAATCCTTTGCGGGTAGTTTCGAAACAAACGAGTGAGAAGGGGGACAGGCGGAGAAGGGGGAGGAAGCGACATTCGTGAAGCATCTGATGGTGTCGCGGTCGTACCTAATTAAATGGGAAGTTCTCATTTCATTCGCGCCAATTTTATGCGAAGATTTTAAGTCTTTACAATAAAACTTAAGAATTTAGTGCCGAGACTACCCCCTGTGACGGATAATTATCTCACAACCTCGCGACGATAAAAGGAGATGTCCGGTAATCGACTCGATATTTGTGTTTTGTCCTTGTCACACACCGTCACGATTTTATTTTAAGGCGTGTTTCTCGTTTTACCTCGTAAGTTTGGAAACTGAAATATTACTAGCATTTACTTAATTGCCAATAGTCCGTCTTTGTCTAGCAAACGTTTCATTATTAGTACCTACAAGGACTTATCGTAACTTACAATGGCGCTCGCACCGTGACTATTTTAATCTCTATCCATTCTTTGTGATAATTGATTTAGCTTTAGCTGTGTTTAAAATATCGAATATGACAATTTTATCGTTCTCGAAAACGAAGCTGGACATGGTCACACAACAATTTCAGTCATAGAATTTAATGTTTATAGCGTTAGATAGGTGTTTAATAAATGTTTGGTCATAAAAGCTATTATGTTTGCCAACAGTTTGTAGCTATCTAATAGGCTACAGCCTCGAAGCACTTATCCAGTCATCGATATATTATCACTTCCACTGTTATCCAATTAACGGGTTCCTATCCAACATCTTGCAAAAACTCGTAAAATCTACTTCGTCGAAGACAAGTAAGGTGTGAGTGATAATTTTAGACCCTTTTGTATTTCAAATCATTTACCAGCCCGATACAATGTGCAATGTGCTAACTATTTATGGGGATATACTCTAAGAACTTAATAAAGTACTTAGATTCTATCGCCGTAAACCCTCTAGGCGCATTTTAATTACTACTTAAATCTTAAATCAAGACTGCTTCTCATAACACTTAGCAATATGGGTGGGACATTAAATAAAATCCGTTTAACATCGTTCGATTTACTTGCTGCAAAATTAACATAATAATTGTTATGATATTTAAAGATATTATACGGTTTAAACGAGCGAAAAATTATGTGGTACGTTTAGTACCTACATATTAAATCCGTGTTAACGACCTGTGAACGGACTTGTCTGATTCCACCCGTCGTGGAAAACATAAAATATCAGTACCGCTTGGGTACAATAAGTTTTAATAATCTCCCAACTCTTATGCTTCGCAGTAAAAATTTGACTCCTAGAAATAATTTTATATCTCGTAAAATACTATAATGCAGGTAATAATTACAGCATTACCTGGTGCTTATTTTATCTTCCTCTTTTATCTTGTGACTAAATACGAAAACATTGTTAAAGGTGCCTATTCTGTTCTAAAACCGATGGGAATTATGAGAAATCCTTTCTTAGCTGCTCATGCTGTAAGTATTACATTCTCTAGGCGCGTTTCTCGAACTATCAATCACCGTGGGATTTTTCTACTAAAATATGATGTTGCGAGAATCCATCTTTTCAAAAAACTGTTTGTACCTAAGACCGTTAAGAACCAAGCTTACTGAAATGTGATTTTCTTTTTTTATCATCTGTCCAAGACATAAGGTATCCAAAATTACCATTCTTACCCAGCAATTCTTAAAGTGGATTTACTTTCAAAGCTTTGGTTTTCGCTTCGTATTTGTTAAAAACGATGCTATAAACTATTAAACCGTTTAAGAAAGGTTTGCAAACCATGATGATGGTCACGACGAATCCGTCATGCATACATGGGTTGTCAAAATTCTTTCACGACCGTCCATTAACCAGGAGACACCTAGAAGATCCATACTAGTGGACGTTGAACTATATCATAGTTCAACGTCCTCTAGTAACATAACCCAGAAAATAAAAACAGATCCTGACCCATTAACCAGTCTTCTTAATCATCTATAATGAAAAAAAAGAGGCTTCAAAGTCTCGAAATAATTTGTAGCTCGTTAAATATTGAACTGTAGTAATCATGTGGCATGTTGGTCGGTAGTTATGACGTGTGACGTCACACAAGGACCAGTCCAGGCGGACAGACTAGTCTTGCCACTTTTTAGCGCAAGCCTGCTTGGAGCACATGTAAGAGTTTGTTGCATACATATGTATGTACAATGCAGACGCGTGTTTCTTGTAGCAACACGGGGAGCGGATAAATTCCAAATTAAATAAAAGTGTTGTTCATTACAGCTAAGGCTCTGACTGTGAGGCTTGGTGGTTTTCGCTTGATATAGCAGTAAATGGAAGGTTGAACATGATTCGATCTTTAAACAATGCCAGTATTTAAATACCAACAACAGTAGAGGTAGTCTAGCTGGAAGGTGGAATTTGGCAAATACCAAGATGCACCGGACGATTGTGAAAAAATTGGTTGCCATTTGTGACGGTGGAATGCTGTTTCACGTATCTAATTAAGAATATAACCAGTTTTTTAAGCAAAGCAGATCCAAGAAACAGACCGTAAAAGCTCCCGGGTGCAAAAATGTCTTAACTACATATCACTTTGTCTAGTTGCAATCTTCATGGATAAACGGGTAACAGTAAAGGCACTGTAAAGATTCACAGCAGATAAACGCAACAAGATTTCCAGTAAGTTACAACATTCAGCTATTCACCCAACCTATTCCGAGTACAGTTGTAAGTTGAGAAATAAATTCGGGAGATTATCACTCCTACTAAATCTGAGTAAAATCTTCCTCTTCTTTTACGATCAGCGTTAAACTTTATTTTCCTAGCTTTCAGATTCCAGATATACTTTAAGATAATCCAGAAGGCGTAACCGCGAAAGCTTTGGAATTTATTGCAAACTTAAACAATTAACTTCTAAGCAGCAACAGCTATCTTCAAAGGTTTCTACAATTGAAACGGTAAGAGGTCCGGCACTTGCTTCTAGTTCATAACTAACTGAGAGCCGTTACAATGAGTGACCGAGGGAGCCGCATTCTGTGCAGGCGAGAGCGGGGGGAGAGGCTGGATGCTGAGGGCGGGGTGGGGCACAGCACGAGCGCGCCACCTCGTAAATCTGAACAGCCCGAGGCACGGACCTGCATCCGAGTACATCGTGGTGCGAAGCTACTTAGCAACTAGAGACAGTACCCAATAAATTCTCTATAGGTGAAAGTTATTATACTCGCCCGTATAACGTGTACGGAACTTGTTGTACACTAATCGCTCGTTTGTGGTTAAGAGAGTTTGTTTCTTCAAGAAAAACTCGAGTCGATAAATATCTGAAACCGCTTACGGCCGCGAGCCCAACAGTTGTTTAATATTTTCTTGTTTCATAGAAAGAGTTTTTTATTCGTAGCTACTACTTCGTTCCACTAAGTTTTTTAAGTGTTTATCTATAATTTTCCGATCAGGAAAAACATCCAATGGCAGAAACTTCATAGTTTTTTTTTCTATGTCGAAAACAAAACGGGGATTTTGAACCCGTAAACAGCGGTGTAACAATGCCATTCCCACATTCAAGCTCCATTGTACAAGTGCAAGCGAAATAATAGTGCACCTTTTCAATTATTGAAATAATAGCGAGTTATTGAAACAGTCGCAGTTCAGATCGAGGGATTGTGCTCTCGCCGTGTTTACGACGTTGGCCGTGCGGCACAGATTTATAGAGCCTCGTGTCACCTGCCAACTGCAACACTAAGCCTGTCCCGTAAACAATACCAAATAACACAACTGAATTTGAACTCTACTGCAGTTGTGCAAAGTTTAAAATAATATCTGAAGGGGATGTCGATTATAAGGTTGCCATGTTACTGGAATGGAATTTGGTACAAAGTTTTGAATGAATGACTTAGCTATCGATTAGTTGGATTTTCAGTTTCAGTTTTTTAAAAGTAGGTTCTAACTATTCTATTTTCATTTATTATTTTTTTAAGGTAACATCACATCATTTTCTTTAGCTAAAAGCTGTGTATCAGGCATTCGCCAGATTTTTTCATTTGGAACATTGGGTATAGAGACTTTACTGTTCTTTAAACTTGGGACCGAAAGTGCCTAAACAACCCTATTCGTGTGAGAAGTGGACGGCCAGGGACGGCAGGGACAGTCGATACGGCGGCCACCGTGACAGCGGTATTGTTCCGCGGCGATACGACACCGAGGCTAATTTATACCGATAGCGGCATCTTGTCCAACTCGATCTTACCTAGACCTACTTAAAAATAAAGCTTGGGACAGAATTTTCTATTTATTTTCCAATAAAATCGGTGTACTATTATATTATGTTGTCCGCTCTGGGTGGAGCAGAAGGGAGTGTCAGACTCTTACTGACTAAAACCCACCCGTGTTCCTTCCTTAGCCCTTTATGTTCCAGGGCAGCGGTAACCCTTTCGGACAATCCCGCTACCCTGGCAGGCTTCGGCCCTATCGGGCCCCGTCACTCATGCTGACATCTCTTTGAGGCGCGCGTGGAACACGTACACGCCGTCCGGCACGGGCCTGGTCCTGATCGGACGGTGAGTTACCCATTACTCACCGCCCGCAGGCCCGCGCCTACGGTGGCCGGGAGTCGTCACGTGGCTCCCGACGCCCGGAGCGTCTCCCGCGGCGGCTGAGGCGTGAGGTGCGTTCCCTCGCCCACCCCGCCACCTCCTTCGCTAGCATGACTGCTTCGCAGAAGGAGGTGACTGCCTCCCAGTCGACTGTCACCTTAGCGCCAGAACGTTGCATTTGGCTGCCTGTGAGGACTGTCATAGATATTCATGAATAACCGAAACCGAGATTAACATAATCTCTGAAGCTTGCAGCAAGGGTCATCCATGCGAAGTTGTTTTACATCGTTCATCGTTGAACGATTAAACAGCGTAGTAGCCTCTTATCATGAGCTTATGAAGGTCAATTTAGCAGAAAATTTAAAACATCTACGAGGTACTTAAAATGCCTAAATAATTACAAAAACCTTATGAACATCGCTTAGGCGACATAAAAAGCCATCATGAGAAAGCCCACAGTGATCCCAAACTCTCGGAAGGATGTAGGAAATAGTTTCAGATGTGTTACAAACAAAAATGAGATGAAATTGGGTTTGGAATACGGAATCACGCCAAAATCAAATTTCGTTTATATGACAAACATGTCTCGTACATAGCCGGTGACATTTTATTAGCTCGGGGTTCGTATATGTGGAGTATAGGGACATCAAAAGGAGGTGTCATCGCTGGCGCGGCACTGTTTACGTGTGGAGAATATCGTGATACACCACGCTCCGCCGCATGATGTATGTAAACAAATTTGCTAAATTTTGATTAGATCTAGAACGGCGTACGCGACGGGAATAAAAGAGGATTTTCTCGCCTGCCTCTAGCAACGGCATTGAAGTGGAACTCTTGTTGACGGAAATTTTAATGGAATTAAAAATTCATAACACGACACTGTTTATACTTAACTCTAAACAAGCAATGCTACAATATAAGCTATTTGTGTAGAACTAAAATTATACAAGTCCATAGATTCACTTTCGTTAATAAATAGAACGGAAACGTCACCAATTGCAATTGGGACACGATAACGTTTTCGAATTGGTCAGGACAACTGACACCGACCGACAAACACCGGAACTCCGATCAAAGGAGCAACTTTGAGCTAATTCGGACGTTTGCCAACGACCTGCCTGAATCTACCAATCAATATTTATCTTCTCTCTCCAGACAATTGGCATCAGCGTCAAACTTTAGTAAACAGCGAGGATTGTCAAGTATTTTAGTGCAGATAAATTCGTGTACCTACACTGTGTACTCGTGTGTTTTGATACTGCTTGGAATAAACCCACCTGCTTCAAATAACATAATAAAAACAAAAGAAAACAAAATACGCTCCCCGTGTGCCTAGTTAAAATGCGAAAATACGGCAACATTTCAGATTGGGTACATTAAACTTTATACGGATGTCGCTAAATTGGACTGTTGGTTAGTTTGTTCTTTGCCAAGTTTTTTCCTGTCCAGTCGTCGAGGGCCGGGGGAAATGGTCGTGGACCGGGTAATTGTGTTAAAACTTTCATCAGGAAGTGTGAAATTTTGTGGAAGCAGCGAGGCCAATGTAACCGCCATGCCACCTACAAGTTTAATTTGTTTCAAAATTGTGGTGAGACACAAAGGCAAAAGTAAAACGTCAACGTTATCTATTTCATAATGCCATCACAGAAAAGAGAATGAGTGGCGTTAGAGCACTTGCTATTCATAGCGTTCACAGTGAGACACTTGAAAACACAGCAATGAATAAGCAATTACACATGACAGACGACATCAATGACTCTTAACACTCAATTAAAAATGAAATAAATAATTCATAACCTACGCAAGTTGTATTATTTTTATTCAATGAGTAGGGCACTGGGAGACACAAAGACTGAATACAAATGTTTTTGACACACGTGACTCGACGTGAAACTGCCGTGGGACAGCGTGGCGCCACCAATCTCGCAGAATATAATAATATATGGCCCTCATGTAAATATTATCATAAAAATGTTATATGATACTGCAAAATGAGGTTGTGATTGTAACTACTTTATTAATCGAATGTATGCTGAAGAGAATACACGAAAATTACTAATCTATGCGTTCATAGTCAATCAAAGTTGTAAAAGAATTTTAAACAATCAAGAAGAGAAACGGTTTAAACTGTAAAGCTAAGTTATAATATCTCAAAAACTTTGAAAAGTTCTTACTAATAATGAATGAATAATTGATGAAGTATTAAATTCGTCGGCTCATTACAACGCATTATGGAAACGAGCAGGTAACATCCAATTATCGCCGAATATTAAAGACGCGCTCAGAACAAGAACCAAACGACATATCTCTCCGGAGACTTGCCTTATTGGAGTGTCTCGCAGTGGAAAATCATTAAAACAATATGGAAGTGTCAAAGAGCTGGGGGCGAAATAACAAAGCTTGATCGGATGCTACCGTAGTTACGTGCTCGAACTCGTGACACGTCCGCCGGCGCACCAAACGGAAGTTGTTATTACGAAAATATATGCAAATTACCAGCTCACTGGAAATATCCCTTTTTCAGAGTAGCGGTTTTTTGTTTTCCGTGCCGCTGGACTCGTTATTTGCATCTTATTATTGGTATGTTTTAGGGGATAACATGTCGAATTTGAATCGTGTTTACCGCCGCCTCGAGCCCTTATGGGTTGAATAAGAAGTGATTTCACACGAACATGCTTCTGGTCTCTGGAGGTGATTCTATTATTATTCAAAACGCAAAGGTTACCAAAAACAATCTTAGTTTTAAATCAATGCACGTGAACGTAATACGAAGCCGAAAAGTTAACTCTGAAATTGGAAACCTTAACCAGGATCAGATTGTTAAGCCTACCTATATAACCGTTTAATCGAAGTTAAGCAACGGGCGCATTAACTCTCCATTTTTGGTAAAGCGGACACAATCGTTAAGTCGACTAAAATAAATTTCGTGGGAAGCTTCCTAACTCCTACCGACTAAGCTATTGTAAATGCAAATGATGTCTCTGCGTGGTGCGTTCAAGGTGTATATTGGTTCGTAGGGCATTTGTATCGAACACTCGATAATAAAGTTATTGAAAGTGGTAATAAGATTAACGGCTTGTTCGTTGCGCGTAAATCACGATGCATTACGTCGCCGACGACAGGAGGCTCGTATCGCATTACAGTGGATTAATTGCGGCTGAGCCGGCTGTGGCGACAACTGGGGCGGGGCCTGCGCCCGCGCATACTACACGATCTTGTACGATTTGATCCTAAGAATTACTGTGGAATGATTTCCTTTGGTTTTTCGGGTTTAATTTTAGTTACAACGTGAGCTGCGATGGTTACCAGGAAGTATCGATAAGGCACTTGAATTACAACCTTAGCTCTCGCCTTTGAGTAAATGGTATGCGTCATTATCGGGAAGTGTAACGAGCGCGGTCGGATCGCAACAAATCATCGCGACGAGGCAGGCAGCGGAGCGCCCGGCGCGCCCTGTCGCTCACTGCCAAAATTAATTTCCCGTAAAATCGCTTAAGCGATCTATCTTTTTCCGAGAAAAATAATATTCGTCGAGGCGCATTCAATAATAATTTCTCTCGTAAGTAAGAAACGCTTAATCTGCATTGTACGTGTACAACCTGTTTATCTCGATATGAATTGAGTCTGCCCACTTGGTCGTACTCTTGAAGGAAATGGCTGGTGCGCAAACAAATTATTACCCCTCCATATAGGGCGTGAAGTATGTAGCAAGTAGCTGTCTCCATGCCTTTGATAGACACTAGAGCTTTTTGTGCTAGACGTCTGCTTCATTAATAACCACCGTTAAGATATTCTCGTCACATAAATGGCTTGCCTGAGTTTTTACTCATGTTTATTATTGTTTGGATAATGAAGTAGTAACGAAAGATTATTTAAAAAAGTAGACAAATTATATGAACTTTTTTTAGCTCATGAATGGAGCCAAACGTCACGTCTCTTCAAGTGCCTTCAGGTACGCTAATTAACTGTGTACAATATGAATTCAAAGGGTTATTAATGTTCTTATTGGCATCTGTATATTTCTTTTAAAAGTAGCCTTAAAACATTTAAAATTGAATAACCCTCCAAGTCCATAAGAATAATTATCAACTGAACAGGTAGTTAAATGATTTGCAGCTGTTTATTTAATTAATGCAAATCTCAAAAGTTGGCTACAACAAATAAATGATCTTACACTACCTATCAAACCAATAAATCAAAATAAAAGGCATCATTTATTGTCTATCCTTTCTAGGCAAATATGGCAAAAATTCCCTCAGAGCTGGCGGTGCAGTGTTCCCTGCTAACGAATGGAATGAGAGGACAAAAAGTGTCCGCTCGACTATTCTTAGCTCTGCGACACGCTGCCGCTCGATTAGTCGCTTAGCTGCCACGGAACTGATAATAATGAGATGCCTCACATCCCACAAATAAGTTATCTATGGATACTTCATTACTAATATTAAAAGCAAGTAAGGACATGTATGTAGTATGTGCCTATGTATGTTTGTAAAGAATAATCTCTAAAAGTATAGTCCCGATCATAAAAATTCTTTCACCAATAAAAAGCACATTATTCCCGAATTTAAACCAGTAAAATCACGATTCCTGGGGGAATCTCTATGCAGGTTAAACAGCAGGGGATTGCTAATTTTGAACCAACCAATAAGTAATGAGAAATTATCCTAAACAATGATAAAATCACAAACAGTAATAAATAGTTCGTTACAGACAGGTCAAATTAAACAGAAAATGATAATCAGTAGGCAAGTCTGATTATAATCAGTTTTAAGTCACCCAGTGATTACTTGTCACTTTTTGGCATAGCATAAGTCGCACCTAATGCAGATTGGTGCACCTGGTTCTGTTTAGCAGTACCGACTGTTACCTAGTTGTAGCAACAACAGAAATCAAACATTTTCAAAGTTACTTCCAGATCCAGCTCATTGGTACCTACAACGAAAAATTACCTGCTCTATTTTTCTGCACGCAAATCTAATTTACACTTAAATAATAAGGCCGAGAAAAACACGTACCTACATTTAAATAGACACCGTGCCGCATCTACTTATTTTATAAATCCTGTTTATTGACGCTATTTCCTCCCGTTCGATGTCCAAGTCAACCACTGAGAACCTGAATGCACCAGAGGCCTGTACTTGGAAAAATAATTGCCCGAGTACTTACCGTACAGTAAATGCTATTCTTACTAAAACTATTCGAAATACCTAAATAAAAAGGCAGCATTTAAATAACTCAGCCTAAGAAGTCCAGTGTAATGAGATAGGCTGGCGAACCGTAGGACCTGTAATCACCGTTGGACCGTGTGAAGATACTTCAAGGATGTCTGAGATGATGGATGTATGAGAACAAAGGAATATAGGTAAATCATTATATTGAACGATAAGTAAAAAGAAATATACACTGACAGTAACCTAGTATCTAAAAATCTTATTGAGCTAACTACCCCAATAGACATGATGACGAGTTCAACAACGTCTAACTAGGTCTTATAAAAATATCGCCGAAATAGACACAAAACTAGGACAGTATGAAAATAGCTAGTCCTGTCATAAAACCTGATAGAGAAATATCCTATTCATCCACACATTAGCCTAATTACAAAGGTCAACGGTCCAAAAGATAATACGCCTCACATTATCAGGTGAAGCAGACCTGTGCCTGATCTCCGCGCGGTAGATGACCGTGATTTATGTATACCGACGACATTAAATTACATCTAGATCGAACAACGCTATAAATTATCTGTCCGTATTGTAAATCTGCCGCGAGTATCGATGGTCAAATCACTAGCCAAAGTGTATCGTAAGTTGATGAGTGGAGAACAGTCTAGAAATATTTGATAATAGTACTTGTTTATCAATGTCAGAGACTCGATGTAGATTGTGGAGTACTTCAGTACCTAACTGTTTGCTATCAAGTGTTTGCATGTGGAGTTAATTTATGTTGTAAGTCTCTTTAGATATACCTAATGGGTGTTAAAAAAAAATTGCGTGCCATAGCAATTTTTTGTTTTTTTAAATTTATTTTTTATTTTTCCTGGGTTCCTTTATCGATACTGAACCTCCCCCTAAGCTATGGCACGCAATTTCTTTAACACCCTGTATACAACATGTCCTGGAAGTAACACACCACCAGACACCCCGATTAGAATATTGTGTTATAATCATAATACAATACACTGAATTTTTATTATTATGTAAAAATTATTGTTTTTTTGAATAAATTAGTTTTACTGATTGTGGGAGAAAATTATGGTCACATTACAAATCTACGCATGCACACAGTCGCACTCGTAGAAGCGTCTAGCCTAGTGGGTATTTCATCCATTTTGGTTTGTTTTAACAGTACAGCGGAAGTGTCACAGTAATTTACGTAGTTTTAATTATTTTTGGGATAAAATATTACCTATATTAAAAATTACAGAAATCGATTGAGTAAACGATTTTGAACAAACTACTTTCATAATGTGCATTAATTCAGTTACACATTGTATATTCGTCAGTTTTTGAATAAGGTCATGTGTGAAAATAACCAGTTACGAATTACTGGAAAACCTTTTCATGAAAAAATTGGATTAAATTAAAATAAGGGCAAACATGTTTTGAATTTTTGATATATTTTGAATAAAGTAGGCCACTTCGTTATGAACGAATTATAGCATAATTAACCACTTGGCACTCGCTCTCAATTCCAGCTTATGAGCAGAAAATTTACACAATTTTGATCCATAATTAACACGTGATGCGGACTATATCGTACTTTCGAGCCGTGGGGCGATGAATTCCTGCGTATAGTATACATACGGATACAAATCGGTGACCGTTAAAAATAAATTATAAATAACAAGCGGGCAATAAACGAGCTGTTCGCAGGTCGGAGATGCAGGCAGATAAATCACGGCGGGACTGGCGGTCGGACCGTCTGTGTGTAATAGTGTAAGTGTTACGAATGAGAAATGTGATGATGTTACCATCTACATATTCAATAGTACTAAATACACGTTGATTTAGCTGTTGGCAACAATTGTTATTTAGTTTATTTTAGTTGGTATCGTGTGGTTTAATTTGTAGCATGTTGTGTAATTAACATTTAATATTCACAGTTGATGTGTTTTTTTTATACTTGAGGATGCATGTTTAATTCTGATAGCAAAGCAGCGTCAACTCATTAGTCATTAATACTTAGTTTCCACTACCTACTATTGCTCGTCCATGTGTTTAGTAGTTTAAATAAATAGTAAGATTAAGTCTTAATTTGACATCAAACAAAGAGGAACCACTAATGGGTTTTTCATGCACCTGTCTTTGTAAAATAAACTCAACATTTGCACTTTAACAAAACGGCGTTATTACAAACATGCGAGGTAAACACGAGCGGAGAAGGTGTTAAACTTGTGGTGTCGAGTGATTTCCAACACGTACCAATTATCACCCAACCGATATCTATATAAAAACATCTACAAACCCAACAACCGATTACTTCCTACATTAATTTCGCGTCATGGCGCGATATCTCCACGGGATTTTGTCGAGAAATAAATCACTCGGTAAACATACTAAAGTGTCGTAGATTCCGTTTTCAATTATCGTTAGATCTTGATAGAAAAACTTTAAACGAAAATGCCTAGCGTATCTGTGAAATATATTCTGACACTTTTATATCAGAGATAAAGCTGTGAAAAATTACTCAAATTACTCGAGGAGCACCAAGCCAAGTAAAAATAAAATATTCCAATACAGCAGGTGCCAGGCATCATGGCGCAGGAGACTATGACACTCTCAATTATCAAATTATCGTCATTGGCAACTTGATACTCGACTTAATGAAAGGTTTCGAGCTTTACGCTCGACTTTAAAAATACCCACGCTATTTATTATTTAAGCTTGCAAAAGTAGTGTAAATACAACGTGGCAGAACCGGTATTAAATCATCTAGAAGATGTGTATAATTTATGAACGGTCGAGATAATATTTGTAGGTGCTATTTTTTATCACAATGTGATATGACATGGTTCATTTACATTTTCTTTCAACAGCTCTAAGTCGAATTATGAATATAAGCCGATTATTGATGTCATATTCATGAGGCTTTTAGATAATTTGTGCATCTTGTAAATGTCAAGAAAGCAATTTTAGCCTCATAATGTCAACATCGTGTTCAACAGCCAGATTATGTTATGATACAATATAAACAAAACATTTAGGAATTATGATATTTATGTTTTTCGTAACTTAAGCAAACCTGAGGTGTTCGTTTTAAATATAAATGCTGTTTAAATGTCTTATCTTTATACCATACCGTGCTCTCTACACTTCCGAATCTTATCAAGACGTTTATACCCCAACTCATCAAAGAAACACACCGAATCCGAACAGAATGACTTCCGAATGTAAATAATTGGCGCAACAGGTGTGATATAAATCTTATACAAACGAGGTGGTGATTAAGACGATCGTATATCAAGCGTTAGCGGCTCACCACACGCGATGCCCCTACCTAGTCGCGGACAACCTATAGGCAATATCGATATTGAAGGAGAAATATAACAGAGGCACCGGTAATCCTATTCAAGTAAAAGTACCCTATTCGTTTACGAGACCTACACTCGCGTGTTGATAAAGGTAATAAACTCGAGGACTGCTTAGGCCTAATTTATGCGTGTTGACAAAAGACGTACAAGAAGATCAGGAGATCTTACCAACACGGGTGCTCGAGAGTTATCTGTGTACTGTATGTTATTCTAAAGATACCCATAGATTTAATGTCGTCCAACATGTTTCTAATCTGGTATATATTTGTATTAAAATTCTTACCATCACATTCAGTAAGTTTTCAATTCAATGCAAAATCCTACTCTGCAGTTGCTTAATACAAAATAATTTCCAATCGTTAGCTTATTCTCGCCCAAAGGGTAACCCTTTCACTTTCGAGCATATATGGGATATACACGAGCTGACCGTAAAGTCACTCAACACTAACGAGCCTTGATGTCAAGCACGGTACGCACGACAGACATTTTCATAAAATACTTTATCACTTTATGGTGCTTTGCTATCGAGGGACCAAAGTGACGATGCAAATTCAATTCTACGTTTACACATCTCATACTCAACGCTTATGGACGAAACAATATGTAAAGCAACGGTACAAAATGATCGACTAGCAGACACGAATCTCGTGGATGCCTATTTGTTGAGCGCAGAGCGAGCTCTACTACCTTTTTATTTCTAACTTGCAAGTGAGCGATTTATCGCTTGCAGCTGCGTTTTTTTCTGGAGTATGGACACTATAAATAGTGTCCACTGTGCTTTTTCAGCGCCCATGATTTGTAGGAAAATTTCAAGTGTAAATCAAAACGCACTAAAAAGTAAGGCGCTTGTTTTCCTGTTCATATTATTCAGTCCACAAGGCAATGACATCTTTGTGGTGACACTCCAATTAAATACCATTTGGTTGCCAGTTGTAAATAAATTTATTTCACGCCTTCGCTTTTATCTTGTATCAGTTGGATTGTTCTTTCCGTAACAATCGCGACTCGTTGTGTTTATACTTGACTCACGAGTGAATTATGCGCGTGAAGTTTTGTGCGATCGCATTAAGAGCTGCAAATGAATGTTGACAGATAAAAAAAAATACAACCGACTTCCAAAAACGACACTACAAAGTGAAAAATAACTTTAATTTCGGAAGTCGGTGTCCTTGAGTTCGCATATTCGTTGTTTGCCACCGACTTCCGAAATTAAAGTTATTTTTCACTTTGTAGTGTCGTTTTTGGAAGTCGGTTGTATTTTTTTGCAAAAAAGTTTTTATTTTTCACTTTTTAGTTGTAATTTTTACCAGTAATTTTGGTTTAAAAACCAAACTACTGAACCGTTTTTGATGAAATTTCTATGGGACCATTTGGGAAGTATACCCTTTCCAACAAAAAAAGAATTTTTCAAATCGGTTGGCAAGCGACGGAGTTATGCGCGAACAAACATAAAAAAAAAAAAAAAAAAAAAAATACAAACATCCGAATTGAGAACCTCCTCCTTTTTTAGAAGTCGGTTAAAAAGTAGATTATATTCTCGAACAATTCACAAAGAGTTTATGGAAATCACGAGTTAAACAGACAATTTCCACGGCTTGTTGATTTATATGAATTCTAAAAAATAACATCTAATTTTCACAGATGTTAAAATACATGAGTGTGCGCAGCTTAAAATTTATTGGTATTCGACTTGGAAATTGTATTTTCTGGAGAGGATACAATAAATATCCGAAAGGTCGCGTTAACGAGCCGCCCCGACGCGAGACGCACGGAACAATAAAGTACGATTTTACTGAAGACTCGTGAATATAAAACACATGAGGATAAACAACATTCAATTTGGCAAACGTTGAAGAGTTTTCGAAGTGATATATTAAGACAGGATTAAATCCTAAGAATTTTATAATAAGACAAGAGATTCAATCAAAGTGCTAGGGATTGGATTTCAAAATGCCTGCGCGCACATTGATCCGCTTACAGAACTCTCCGCATATTTAAGCTCAGGGATATCTCTCGTAGATCTTGCAAAAAGCCGCGGCGATGTACCGAGAGCATGCTTGGCTCTGGTTAATCATTGGCCCCATATCGAACCGAGGCATCCCTTGTAAAATTACCGCCGCCTCATAATAGGTAGGTAGGTACGTATTTTCGGCAAGATTTCTGATTCCCCCTTATCATCTCATTTCAATCTTTCGCTTGTTATGAGTCGCTCACTTCACTTGTGGAGAGTGATTGAACCGCTTGATGTTTTTACGTTGTCAGAGATTCCATTCTTTTACCTTTTTCCCCTCATCGTTTCTTATTTATATTTAAATGAAGATACAACTTTTACACAGTTTTGCGATGTCTTACAATATTGCTTTTGTTAACGTGTTATGAATTAACTTGTTTTTCGAGATATTTTTCCGAGCACAAGAAGGTAAAAAGAGCACAAAAACTCTTTTTATAAAAATAATTTAATTATAGCGACATTATTTTAAAAGCGTAATGATAAACATAGTGCTTTTTGTCCTATCTATGCAATTCAGATAGCACAATGTTCCAGTGTTCACGTTTATAACAATGACTGAACAATCATCAAAATGCTATTCAGCGCGAATAGAGAGGAACAGTTTAATATAATTAGTATCAATTTGTACAGCTTTCGCGGCGCCACAGACTAGGTACCTAATTGAAAACAGTTGTTCATTTTTCTTGTATCTGTAGGTACCTGTTTTATTACAGCATTTTCTATTATACAAGATTTTTTTATCTTATTTCTTGTTTTGCTCTATTAGTAGTGTAGTACCTACCTCGTACTTCCTAGTTTGCTAGTAACACAATCTACCTATTTATACTAATACTAGCGGCCCGCCCCGGCTTCGCTCGGTTAATTAACAAAAATTAAAAATTATAATACACACACATATTAAACCCTTGTACATATTTGCGTCAGGTTACTAAAAAAAGAAAATTATAAAGAAAGTTTGAATATTATAATTAAGTACCTATATTGAACTTTTATTATTATTTTAATGATTTTTTTTTTTTGTTACTATTTTTTATTTATTTTTTAATAAGTATTTTTTTTTCTAATTATTTCTAATTTTTGTAAAAAGATCATCTAATACCTATACAACACAAAAGCCATTCAATTTATTGAGCCAGAGATTCCCTGTAAACGATATTTGAAGTTTTTTTTATTTTTCGGCAGCAAAATAAATTGATTTTCAGGAGCTCCGACCCGCGATAGGCTAACATACAGTTGGCCATGGAGTAAAACATTCCTTTCGTAGGTCGATCCCTACTAATTCGAAGGTTTGGTCTTGGGACTTGTTAATAGTTAAGGCTAAAGATGTTTTTACCGGAAATTGAAGCCGTTTAAATGGGATTGGCAAATCAGTTGGGATCATCGGTATCCTCGGTATATGAACCAGTTGAAAAGCTGCTGGGCCGGTGATAATGGTCGCTGCAATTAAATTATACTTCAATTCTTTAATAAGCAGCCTTTTGGTCGGGGACTTTTTGAATAGTCAAATTGTTTATTTCGTTGACGATTTTCTAATGGAATGTCCGAATTGAATAATTCATGTAATAAAAGTTATGTAAAGGGATTGAAGCAGTCTTGAATATGAAGTAAATTATTTTTGATAACGATTAATACGAAGATACAAATAAAGAGCATTTTCTAGCGGCGCAATTTCAATTAAATTTTTAAAATAAAAGAACACTTATTGTGGCATAAATATAATAGTTAGGACATATATGCTGTCGCGACACTTTTTGTTAATAATGATGACTGTGTTCTGCAAAGTCGTAGCACATTATTTTATTCTACCATCAATAGTTTACGTAGCGCACGCTATGTAAAGAATATTTTAGGTAATTTTTTTACACCTTGCGTTACATTATTTGAGTTTTAGTAAGGATCCCTAATTTTTTTGAAAATATAATATAGCCTATGTCACCCACGGATAGTGTAGCTTCCCAACAGTGCAAGAATTTTTCAAATCGGTTCAGTAGTTACGGAGCCTATTCAATACAAACAAACAAACAATCAAATCTTTCCTCTTTATAATATTAAGTATAGATAATAAAGCTGAAGATTTGTTTGTCCGAACGCACTAATCTCTAGAACTGTCTGTCGGATATGAAAAAATCTTTTTGCATTTTATAGCCTAATTCTTGAGGAAGGTTATAGGCTATTTAACATCACGCTAGGACTCTTGGGAGTCGAACAAAACAAAACAAGACAGAAATAACGCTAAGGAAAACGAAATAACAGACGAACGAAGTAACGGTAACAGCGCGGGCGGGCGATGCGATGCGGCGCAGTGGGTCGGAGGCCGATATATTTCACGCGGACGAAGTCGTGGGCATAATCTATTATTTTATATTTGAAAGACAAATAGTTTCAATCGTGTTTCTCATTTGTTTATTTCAGTTTTATTTTGTAGCAGCTTCATAAGTTTTTAGTAGAAAAATGCACAAGGGCAGATACATCGACGTGCAACCTGTTACCATGGATTCAGTAAGTACACAATTCTTGGACCACATACATTTTGACCGCGTAGGTACGCAATTTTGTAGGAAACAGCAGATTTTTTTTAATAACTGTCGGAAAACTAACCAAATTTTGTCCAGATTCCTGTAGGTACCTACTAAATCCATGGTAACACACGTTACAGGTAACAGGTTGTGCGTCGATATCCCTGCCAAGCTGTATAATAACAAGAAAATATTAAAAGGTCATAATCCTTCTGGTTTTTAATTAACAAAGTGCTACATTGAACACTGAAAGTAATTATTACGCAGTAAAATTAATTTAACTGGAGCCAGTTTCCAACGTTTTCAAGTAGCGTAGTGCGAACGTTTCTGCGAACTACTGCCTTTTAACATAACGGTTTAAACTTAAAGCAATCATGGTTGTTGAGATTGAAATGTAATTTTATGTAGAAACCAGCACTCTGACCTAGGACGGCGCTAAACATTTACATCCACTCAACCTTACTTAACTGATTATCTATCGTAATAAATTATGTTCAACCCGTGAAGCGTTTTACACATAGAATTAAATACAGATAATTACATGGACGTGACTACGCGCTTGTAAATTCATATTTATATGAACCTTTTTATTTACCAACGGAAAGTTCAACAATGTTATAAAAAGTAAATGGTTTGAACAGCCCACCTGATATTAAAAGATACTATCTTGTCCTAAATCTTGAGAAGGCTGGCCTTAAAGAAGAACCTGCCTTGAAAACATTTCTTACAGTACTTTTGTTTATGATGTTACAACAGTGAGTCATTTGAAAAAAGACGAATATAACAAGAATTTAGTTGAACAATAAGGCACCCAATGAAGGGATTTATCAAACGACAAATCAGGTCGTTACTCAAACCGAAATAGAATTATTCACATTTATCTCAGCAGACCTACCTACTACGTATCCTAGAACAACAGCACAATAGTCCAACATCCTTAACAATGATATATTGACATTCAAAGACAATAAGTTGACACAAATAGGGTACATTATAATACACAATACAATACAACGCGTGGGTGACCTGGGGAATGTTCGTGCTACCTACTGAGACAGCCAACGACTGTGCATTTAACTGAGAATGTAACCAACTTACCAGAGGACAAAGCTTTTATGTAATTTTCTTCGTATAAGATCGTTTCCAGTGCGAAATCTTAATAACAACTCAAAAGTAAATACACACTTGAGTACGGAAGGTTCTTACTTCTGGAGTGAATTGGATACATTTACAAAATAAACGTATTCTTGCGTGCTCAATGCTCTGTGCCTTTAAGTGAAAGTGACAAACAGTTTTCTTTTGCAATACTCACTTTCTGCATTTTATTAGGTTGCTACGTGCAACCAGATCGTTGACTTCAAAACTATATATATATTTTTTTTTTTATAGAAATACAACATCTTAGGTACTGTTGAAAATTCACTTGACCGTGCAATATGTAGCATAATTAATAGAAAATGAGAAAGTCTCAAACATTGATGGACCATACCGGATGTCCTACACATACAACATACATATTGCAGCATTGGCAAATGCTACATATTAATTTTATCGCGAACAACCTCCTTTTATAACAAATTCTACCTTATTTACAGTCAGAAAGGTTTTTTCTTCATATTGATTTTTTTGAATTTTGAATCGAAAACTGTCATCGTCTTTTCTCTTGCCGTGATTTTTTATTGGAAGCTTTTATTTGGGCACAGGACGGTCATCTATATTACTATTTTTCCCGTTTGACCATATAATTATTTGCCACTATAAAGATTTGAACGACCGAGTTCGTCCGTTGTGCGACCGGATCAAAGGGAACTGTTCCCGAAATTACAGCATCTAAAACTTGCGAGTCAGGTTTCATCTTTCAGGACTTGGTATGTAATTTTAACTTTACTTCATCTCTTTTGTTATAAAAGATTCTGCCTGCGTCTTGGATTATCATTTTTTCGTTATTTTCTATAGATTTATCCGAAGACTATGGGCGAATCTTGAATTCGCCCCCACCGCTAGCCTGGGACCAGACGGCTGCAAGCTTTTATTGGAATTCGAACCCCACGCTGGTTGTTTCCAGTACCAGCCAGTCAGCGAGCCTTCCAACTGCCAATCTGGAGTCTAGGACCGGATTCACGTATTTTTTTTAGTAGTTTTTTTTAAATTTCTCGTTATATTGTCTTATTTAATTTAAAATTTTCTTATAAATTGTTGTCTCGCTACCGGATAACAGATTGACCTGGTGTGTGTTACCCATTTTAGGATTAGCAAATATTTTTTTAATTGCGGAAGTTATAGGAACGTTTGCAAACGGATCGTGACCGACGCGTACCTAACAGTGGAATTTATAGGGCTCTCAACACCAGGGACGTCGCCTTCAGAGTTTAAGTTAATCTTTTTAATCGTGCTGTGTCCTACATAAGGTTTTGTTTACAATATTTTTTTTTTCCACTAAATTAAACGTGTTTATGTGAACATCAGGATTTTATTTCGCTACAATATGGCGCCCGAACTTAAAGTAAGTACTTTTATTATTCCTAAATAATGAATTAAATATTTTTTTCGTTATTCCGTGTGTGGTTGCTCTTTCCGAGCAAATTATTTTAATCATCATTTCTTTGTTGACATTTTCAGGTTTTAGAATTTGACAAATGGTGGATTTTTTTTCGTTCCGTCAAACAAGATGGTTACCATGGATACGATGAAGTAGTCAACCCTTTCAGTGCTGTTAGGAGTTATTTTCTTTAGTGTGGTGTGTTGTGTTGTGCAATTTAAAAAAGCTTTGTAATTATTCTAAATAATCTACTCTCTTATTTCCCTCCCCAGTAAATATAATCTTTTTCCCGAGTTTTATTTTAATCCAATAGTTAGTAGTAGTTAGTACCCTGTAGTGTGTGCTCGGTGTGTGAATGTGTTTAGGCGTCGTTACTAAGGTAAGCGTTCTTTGCACGGTTGTTTGCTAGTTTCTATTTGACTTATTTTTGATGTCTAGCCCATCTGTTCGTTTCTTTTTGCGCAGTTGTTTGCTAAGTATCTTGTTGTTCTTTGTTTTTGATTCTTAGCCCAGCTGTTCGTTTTTTTGCGCAGATGTTTGCTAGTACCTATCTATTTGTCTCTTTTTTGATTCTTAGCCCAGCCGTTCCTGCGACGTCGCGTCACCGTACTATTCTTCTACCAGCCATATTACTCCGTATCTAACACTTTTCTGCTACGTGGAATCTGACCCATATATTTTTTGGATTTGTTTTTATTATGGTAGTTGAAGGTGTGATTATTTGGTCGGTTTCGAGACTGTTTAGGTTTGCTATTTGTTCTACAGCCTTGCAGTCCATTTAGGGTTTGTTTGCCTTTCGATTCTCGATTAACTATCTTTTCCTTGCCATTATGTTGCCGTACAATTCTCCGTCAGATTTATCACTAAATTTCTAACTCTTTCCAACTTCATACATATTAGCAGATTTCGTATTTAATTTCGTTTTATCTTTATTGTATTCTAACATAGCAGATGAAGGGTTATTTCTATCGACGACATCGGTCCATTGCCAATTGTGTTTGTTTATGGTTAGTTAGTTTTTTATGGTTGGTGGTATTTAGTCTGATCTATTTTTAACCGACTTCGAAAGAAGAGGTTCTAAATTTTTAAATTAAAATTTTCTTTAGCTATTCTCTGTTAAAACGATGGTTTGTAACCAAGTTGTTTTATTAATCTTCAATTACCGTTTTTCTTTGTAGGTAATCAGTTTTTAAATTTTCTTACATTCTTTAATATCGATTTTCCAACACAAACTTGTTATTACCTATAGTCCTCAAGCCAACACGGTTGAACGCTTTATCCAAAGTGTCGTTACGTGTTTGAGCATATTAGTCAGAGAAAACCAAAGAAACTGGGCAAAACTTTTACCCAAAGTCAAACTCTATCTAAACTCTTGCATTAATTTAGCCACAGGTTTCACTCCTAATTTCCTAATGTTTGGTAGGGAAGTTGTTAATTCTGGTCGTGCCAGTAATCAGACTCAAAGCGTAAATTTAGCTGAAAGTCGGGTTCAACACGCCTCGAATCTTTCTTCCCTTGCCGAGGTTTACGCAAAAGTCGCTGATAATCTTTCTATGGCTTTCCTCCGTAATTCTCGAGCGTATAATAGGAATCGTTCGCCTGTCACTCTCAACGTTGGTGACACTGTATGGAGACGAAACTTTTCTAGGTCCTCTGGGGCAGATTATTTTTCAGGAAAGCTTGCTCCGCGCTTTATTAAATGTCGTGTAACTAGGGTTATCTCTAGGACCATATATGTTCTTCAAGACTGCGAATCTGTCCATTCTGGACAATATCACATTAAAGATATTCTTAAATAATTCCCTTATGATTTAATCATTCTATGTTCACTTTATTTTTACTTTTACGTATCATTTGTTCTCCTGTAATATAAATTCGCATAATATTAACATAAATTAGTAAATATTTCGACAGCTAAAAAGTTAACAACGACATCTAGTAGTTCCAAGTGGAAACAATTTGTCGACAAACTTTTGTTATTTGTCAGTTCTGTCATATGCGCTCAGATGACGTAGATTCCTTCATAGAGTTAATGACGGGTCTAGTGCTGGACACTGTCGATAAACTTTTATCGATTATTTAACACTAGTGTGGGTTTTTTTTAAACTCATCGATTTAATTAATAATTTCCCTATTATTAGGTTGTTTGCTTATTGTTATTTCCTTTTCTTTTGAAGTCGTTACTTCACCTTTTGTTCTTACCTTTGATTATTATTACTTTTTTTCTTCTATAACTTAATTGTTTTTTCTTGGAAAGGGGGTACTGCAGCATTGGCAAATGCTACATATTAATTTTATCGCGAACAACCTCCTTTTATAACAAATTCTACCTTATTTACAGTCAGAAAGGTTTTTTCTTCATATTGATTTTTTTGAATTTTGAATCGAAAACTGTCATCGTCTTTTCTCTTGCCGTGATTTTTTATTGGAAGCTTTTATTTGGGCACAGGACGGTCATCTATATTACTATTTTTCCCGTTTGACCATATAATTATTTGCCACTATAAAGATTTGAACGACCGAGTTCGTCCGTTGTGCGACCGGATCAAAGGGAACTGTTCCCGAAATTACAGCATCTAAAACTTGCGAGTCAGGTTTCATCTTTCAGGACTTGGTATGTAATTTTAACTTTACTTCATCTCTTTTGTTATAAAAGATTCTGCCTGCGTCTTGGATTATCATTTTTTCGTTATTTTCTATAGATTTATCCGAAGACTATGGGCGAATCTTGAATTCGCCCCCACCGCTAGCCTGGGACCAGACGGCTGCAAGCTTTTATTGGAATTCGAACCCCACGCTGGTTGTTTCCAGTACCAGCCAGTCAGCGAGCCTTCCAACTGCCAATCTGGAGTCTAGGACCGGATTCACGTATTTTTTTTAGTAGTTTTTTTTAAATTTCTCGTTATATTGTCTTATTTAATTTAAAATTTTCTTATAAATTGTTGTCTCGCTACCGGATAACAGATTGACCTGGTGTGTGTTACCCATTTTAGGATTAGCAAATATTTTTTTAATTGCGGAAGTTATAGGAACGTTTGCAAACGGATCGTGACCGACGCGTACCTAACAGTGGAATTTATAGGGCTCTAACACCAGGGACGTCGCCTTCAGAGTTTAAGTTAATCTTTTTAATCGTGCTGTGTCCTACATAAGGTTTTGTTTACAATATTTTTTTTTTTCCACTAAATTAAACGTGTTTATGTGAACATCAGGATTTTATTTCGCTACAATATGTATTTCAGAATTACGAGACAGAAAAACTTAACTAACTATAGCAGCACAGCACCCTAAACAGACCGTATACGCCTGCGTCATAATCACAAAATGCATACAATTATAAAGTCTGCATCCAGATTAGGGCTCAACCTTTAGTCCATGTTCCATAGTGAGCGAATTTAAAGACGACAATGTCATTAAGGATCAAGATAAGCTTTTTGCACTGTACATACAAGAGGCATTAACTTCTTAATGTTTCAGTATTTACTTAAAAGCGTGGCTGATTATACCCTGATTGGATCGGGATAAAATTTTGCATACAAATAGTCCCAGAAGTCCTTGGATCAACGCAGACTATATTAAAATAAAATGTTAAATACGAATTGTTAATATGCTCAAGATTGCATTTCTAGATAAGGTTATGCGCGAAAAATACGTTTCATACAAAGTTTGTAATAAAACCTTGCATGAGCTATGGTCGAGGTGTGAAAATATTATGACTTGACTGGTTTCCTTATAAGGACTGCAAGGCAAGTTGGCACATTATTATACAGTAGGTATGTCGGACACAGACGGGTTTACTACTGAACATGGGCTATCTGATCAACCACTACAATTAACAGTAATGAAGGATATGGTAATACGGTAATGGTGAATTTTGATCCATCTCGTTAAGTCCTCTACTTGACAATTCCTTTTCTAGATACCTATGGGAAAAGAGAAAAGTAGCCTTTTTTAAGGAAATGACTTATGTAAAATATAAAAAAAAAAACTAATTTACTCAGAAAAATGTTATTATACTATTGACGAACTTCTAAATGGCTTGACAATTTGATGTGACTTTTTAAATTTATTGTGATTTTTTATGTATCCACTTATTTTACTTTTTAAGACATTTTGTATTTTTTTATAATTTCTCAAAACCTAATTTAATTTTATATTACTAATTATGTTGTAATTAAATTGAGTACGATTGTTATTTTAAACAATCGTTATGTTAGAATATGTGTATGCTGTAATGGCAAAACATGGCGATCTATATAAATATGTAATGCAAGAACCCAATGTACCATGTTTGACAAATAAAATTCTGATTCTTTATCCACTGGTAAAAGCTAAAATGAAGTTAAATTCGTAGAATTAATGAGAATACTCAATATGCAAATGCAATATAAAGTGAACTACCTTATTGGGTAATTCGAAAATACAATTTACTGGATCAACAATAAACAGTAATTAAAAATGGTCCAAACATTTCTGCATAATAAGCTACAAGCTCAAGAAATGTCACATTAAACTGTTTGCATAAGTACCTACTACTTAATTAAGGCAAGTATTTCTCAGTAAAAACTATTAAGGCCAAAATGTAAGACTCGTATATTTTGTTAATCTTTCTTAATAATCTACTTATTGCTGTTACAGTTAAGCTCGATCCACTTGTTTTTGTAGTAAACCACGGATGTTAAGTAACGAGATTTTTTCGAAATTCTCTAAATGTCGTCTTTGTAATGAGAAAGGCAAACTTCGAACATATTGAAAGAACGCTAGAGTAAAGAATGACAAAACCTATACAAAAGGAGGAAAAGTAGGAATGTGGTACCGAGGAATAAGTAGACTAACCTTTCACGATCAAATAAATTGTGTACTGTTGAAGGAGTCAGGGGTCTAAGACTGACTGTGTTTAGCTGATGACACGACACAATGGATAGGTAAAATGTTAGATATACAATCATGCTTAGTCTTTACTAGCAGCGCCCCGCGGTTTCACCCGCATATGTTTCGATCTCGTGGGAATATCGGGATAAAAAGAATCCTATGTCAAAAAAATAAATAATAAATCAAGTCATTTATTCAAATTAGGCTGAGAATCAGCACTTTTCGAACGTCAAAATTACAAAAGACAGTCCCCCAAAAACGCCCGCCCTTCACCACTTCCTAGTGCTATCGCTGGGAAGAAGTGGCGCAACAAACTCCCCAGCAGCACAGCTGTCCGTTTAGTTAATCCTGGTTAAACTATCCGTGTGCCAAATATTATTCAAATCCGTTCAGTACTTTTTGCGAAAAAGAGTAACAAACCTCCATCCATCCATCCATACTCACAATTCGCGTTTAAGTATAATATTAGTAGGATTGCTCGTGAGAACGATGCATGTTTAACTTTTTCCTAACTATTGACGCACGTTTCTTCGATTATGAGTGTGAAAAGTTTCGTAAGTAATAAACCAAATTGAAAAATCTATAAGAGAAATCTCAAGCTCGTTTATAAACACACTTACAACAGTTACGAGTATGTAGACAATAAATAAATGTATTATACATTTGAACAGTGACAGCTAATAAGTGGCGAACAGTTACCAGTCAAAATAAATTCAACGATATTAAACGTCACCACAATCAACATCGAGTGTGTACATGTGACTACGAAACGTGGGAAACATATTTTATATAGCGTTGTCTGTCCATCCATTGGCCCTTTAACGGTAGGTACTACGCGACCGACTGATTGCATAACTCGATTGTAAAAATGTATTTAAAAGTGAAATGCTATAATATTGAAGAAAAACATTGAAAAATTAAAAAAGATTATTTGAAAAACTTTTTCTAAGGCAAAAAATAGTCCAAAAAGTTGCGCCCAACGTGGGGCTCGAACCCACGACCCTGAGATTAAGAGTCTCATGCTCTACCGACTGAGCTAGCCGGGCTTGATGACTAGTGGCGAAATAGTAGTTCTGTTATCACTAGGTACTAACTGTTTGTACAATGACGTAGACGTTTGGTTGAGAGTCTATAAATAGATTGCGATTGTGACCGAGTTATTATCATTAGCTGTGCCTGTTAGCAGGAAATTATTGACACAAAACAAGTTCCGCACGAATAGCTTTGTGATAAATTTAACTTTCCTACAAGCTTCGAGGTACAGCGTTTGTATGTTTGACTACTAAAATAGTTACTCTATTTTCTCAGTGCAGAATTTCAAATCGGGCCAGACGGGGCGATGGGCGGTCCGCAAACACTTCCGAGCCGTGTAATTTACTCGTTAGTTCGTATCGGCGTCCTATAGAGACTGTTATTTTATGTAAGAACTTGGCGACCGCCCGCGGCTTCTCTTCAATGGAATTCGGAAAATTGTGATTTTGTAAACTTCTATCTTTGATAGGTAAATTGTATTGCGAAGACAACGGCCATAATGTAAATATTTGATTTGATTGTTATGAGTTATTTTTGCAAATTGATAAAATTAAATTGATTTCGATTTGCTGGGATAGCCGCATGTTTGATTTTAAACAAGAGATATTTTTTAATCAAGCTTTACATGACTAACGGTCTAGTTTGAGGCTCGCTGGCAAATGATTTATTGTAACCTAGCTATGGGTAATATTTTATGGTACTCAGGCCGTCTCAGCTTGCTGTTAAACTGTGAACCTGCTTACTCTAATTACCTGCACAATTAATATTTTCTATTTCTATTTATTGGTATCAACTCAAAAGATCATAACTATCGAAAAATTGACACAAGTCTAAGTCAGGACGAATTAAAAACTTGTGCGGGTACAAGCCTCTAATCCTTGATCCAAGTCTCCGAGCTATGTTTGTCGGCATCACTACACAGTCGAGACGTCTCATTTGGTCCTGTCTCCTGCCCGATTTATGAGACCGTAATGCGCGCGCATCTAAGGACCACCTTCCATAGAATACCGGAACATAAAACATACGCACCGTATCTTACTCATTTTCTAATATGGAGCAACCAGCACCAATTTGAGATAAGGCAATCGAGCACAGCTATTATTCGTAATGTGATATCCCATTGAATGTAAAGATTGTAATGGCTGAGCATACAGCAATTCAGTGTAAGTGAGCGGTTCCCATCGTTACTTATACAGGGCTGATACATACATACAAATTCACGACTCTTTATCCTTTCTCAGGCCAGCATTATATGGAGACTAGCTGACAACCAAAATCCCACAGGACAGGTCACGAAAGACCTTCCTTCCTTTTCGATTCGATGATATAACATTCGTCTAGTTAACTAGATTACTTCGGCCCAGCACCAGGTGGCCACGTTGCTCGGGGCTTCAGAAAAGACCTGGCAGTGGTTGGTAAAGAGTATCGAAGAATACATCAACGCAATCGCAAAATTAGGTTGAAAACCAAAACCCAAGAGTGCTCCAGGACCAAAGAATTATTTCTTACCATCATCATCATAGACAGAATATTCTTTATTGTGTACACCATAAAAATTATAGATATAAATATAGACATTTTACAAGGGGTGGCACTATGGGCGGTGTTACCGCTAAAAGTGACCTTTTCTAGACAACTTTGGATGGATTAAGGCTGGAGGAGAGACAATACGAAGGTAGTCTGTGGTGTACCAGTCACATCATTTTTTCACCATCAACATCGTCACCAGGTGGTGATGATGCTGCCTAGCCTTTTCCCAACTACCTATGTTAGCATCGGCTTCCAGTCGAACCGGATGCAGCTGAATGCCAGTATTTTACATGAAGCGACCGCCTATCTGAGCTCCACAACCTAGTTACTGGGTAATACGATACCCCTTGGTAAGACTGGTTGTTAGACTTTCGGGCTAATGACGACCCGTAACGACTGTCAAAGATTCATGAATAACAACCGGTACCAACGGCTTAACGTGCTTTCCGAGGCACGGAGGGGTCTTGGTATGTGAAAATGGTCACCCATCAACGGACCAACCACGGCAAGCGTAGCTTAACCTGATCAAACCGACCCGTGCGGCTGTTATTACTTAGCCACAAGCCCCTGCATTTTTTCATCATCATCATTAGAGACTATCCTAAAACGAAAGTTTCTGTTAACATAAATGAAGAAGATGATTACCCAGCTGTAGAACCAGGTATCATGCTCACATTCCCAACTAATAACTCGTAACATATTTGCATTTAAGATGCAACGCCGTCCGCTGCCTGGATGACCATCCTTATATTATGTGAGTCCGTTACACCTCGCTCAGAGATGCTTTGTGCGCCCTTTCGTTCCGGCGAATTATCATGGAGATATCTTATTTGAATATTATTGTCGAGGACAGATAACTTGATCTCATAAGTTTCTACCTGAGAATGGCTTATAGGTGCTAGGCAGATTCTAGTTTGTTTTTATAAATAGGTACTAACTTAACTTTTAGATAGATACTTACTAGAATGTTAAATCCGAATTACTTTCATTACCATTTGTGTATTTTTGTTTCTTATGCCCAATACTTGTTTGTGAGATCTTTGCATCTTGAATTTCACTTCAGAGTGAAAATTACCTGTAACAACAAGAGAATGGTTAAAAGTTTTTCAAGCTAAAACTAAACTACAAATACGTCCTTAAATTCATTATTTGAATTAGTTAGGCTTCTAAGGTCATACTACTACATTTAATTATCTTGAGCAACAAGTGAGAAACCAAACCATAACAAATAGTTATGATGACGGCTACCAGCCAACTGCAGCACACCTCAAGGCTCTGGTGTAAAGCTACCTATGCCTAAAACAAAAACAAAACCCAAGCATCGCAGCAACATTCAACAAATATTCCACTTATCACAAACTAATCAGAAAGTGATGAAACCGACCCTGCTACTAATAACTCGACAAGCAACAAAAAGATATCAAATAAGATAACCAGTTGTAAATGACATATCTTATAAGACAGTCCGCAGATAAACATATCCCGGGATCGGCGCGCTATTCATCACTTTGTACGTTAAGTTTAACAACAGTTAAATAGCGGGCCGATGACTGTGAACAATGGCTATCGATCGATAGGATCGGTGATAGTGGAGGAGTGCGCTGCGCACGCGGCGCGTTCTGTGTGGAAGCTGCCGGTAACCGACCACTGTCATAAAATTGCCGGAAAGAGTAACAGATCATTGATATGAAGATTTTTGTATTCATTTGCATTTTCTTTGGCACGATTGACTTCCAAGCTTACCCTAGGTTGATTACATGTGTAACAGTTATTGAAATAGCAGTATTGGGATTTGGGAACACGAAAGAACTGCGAGTCTGACAACAAGATAGGTAGTTTTCTTACAGCGTCCAAACTGTTATTAAGAGAGTACATATTATTATTGGAAGCAACTAGTGTCGTTAGAATAAAATGTATTTAACAGTCTTGGGAAATAGTCAGAGAATTTGTTTATGCACCAAATAAATATGTCAGAATTTTATTTAATGGTATCTGTAGCAGAAAACTCGAGTAGAACATATTTATGTACTTTGTGTGATACATAATTTTCTGCTAACGATTTGCCTTAGGTGCTAGAGAGAACATTTGCATTTATATATTAAGATGCTCGCATTTGAAGCAGTACCTTATACTATCTACTTCTACTCTACTGGTTTACTAGTACCTAGAGTTGGTGCGTGTATATCTGGCGACAATGAGACTGTCTCGTAACTTCTCACGTGGCGTCGCGTACGATAAAGTAAGTTCACAATGCCGACAACTAGCACCCACCGTGTACACAGTGGCTAGTGGCCGCGTACACGCAGGCCCCAATGATGATATCATTCTCACTCACCGTATCGCGCGATTCGATCGTCGATACGTACGTCTTCGGGATGCGGACGACACGAGATCTTAATACACAATTCATATAAAAATGTATTCGATATGTCATGTGTCAATTCTGTAGATTAGACATTATGATAATGCATACTTAAATTTATCAGATTTAGATTTTTTTAGAGAACAGCATTTATGTAAATGAGAGACAAAATAAATGTACTTTTGAACTAAAATTGCTTGAGTTACAGCAACCCGGCACTAATTAAAGAAATTATTCCTAATCAATTCTAGGCAAGACAATTAAACGTATAAAGCAATCCCGATGTCCGAAAGTCATTAATATTCAAAGGCGAGATGACAAAGTTAATAACACGCAATGAGCATAATGAAATGAGCTTCTTTATATTTATAATAGTGTGTTATTTTATATCGTTATTAACGCAGATATGTGCAACTATGAGAATATTCTCATTACACGACACAGGTACGAGTTTATGGATTAGCTTATCTCATACCTATGGAGAGGATGGTTAATAATACTTTCTTTGCACGAATGTGGTGAGCAAAAAATATGTATAAAGGGACACGCGAGATCGGGCGACGCAATAAGTAATGACTCGATACTGGCGCGGCCATCGATTGCGAGCGTTATCTCAATAAAGAGCAACAGAGTGCGTTCATTAGCACTCTGACACGGCGCAATCATAAATTGTGGTGCCCCGTCGCGACCCGCACGCCTACCCTTCCCTGCACCCCTGGTACCTGGCCCGCATTTCGACTTTTTGCCATTTCCATTGTTTTTGGTAGGAACCCCATAAACCGTAACGGCCCGATCTCTGATAGCAGACGCAGGTGTTACCCTTCACACATACCAACTTAATTACACACGTTTTTAACAATATATTCCAATTCGCGCAAGCGATAAGCACGCAGCTGCGGGGTATTAGCTAAAGTTTGATAATATCATATTTAGGACCACCGACATTCCTTTTAATGGAAAGATAAAAACTTTCTAACAACCAGAGAGACTTTCACATTTAAGTGCTGCTGCAAGTAATAAAGCAGACAGGACGAAATTACTTGACAAAATTTACATTTACATTACGCGATCATAAAGCATATGACTTGTTCACACGACAAATAGAGCAGTAGTAAATGTCACCAGATACAGCCAAATACGTAAAATATTAACCAAAACTTACAAACATGGGAAGTCATTAAAGCAACTGGCACTTACAGAACTCCTATAGCCGTCTGGCCAAGCATAAAGATCAATATCAGAGTGGCTCTTTGCCAAAATCTTTTTAATATCGTCCCAGAAGCAACTGAAGGGTGGTTACGGCCGATAACAACAAAACTATTACGTGAGCAGTTCGCTCGCGAATTGGTCAGAGCGTTATCTATATAGTTGGCGGGCGCTAGTTTAATCTTATTGTAAGGGACAATGGCGAATAACGGCCCGAACAGACTTCCCTTCAAGCACTTTTGAGTTAGCTGATAAATTCCACAGTCCTCGGCTGAGTTTCGAGGGTTCTCGCGGTCGCGTATAACTTTTAATAAGTGCAGTTAGTTCGGTTTCAAAGAAGGCCCTGTAATAGTTGGTGTAAAATGAGCAGGCGTCGAGTGATACTTGTGACCGGACGATGGTGTGAAACTTAAAATAAACCACAACACTTTGATTACTGACACGGAGTAGATAGTTACTGGCACTAACATTTTCACTTCGAACTAAGTTTATACGACCTCTCCTCTCAATAAACCAACAGAAGTCATTCCACCCCTAGATGTACCTACAGGTGCTCAAATTAGATGGTCACAGTCTCGCAGCAATATAAAAGGATTCTAAATATTTGACACCTGAAACCAGAAAACATCTTGTACTTATTAACATGATACTTAAGAGCGAAATTCGATGAGCAGACAGAGTTACGTGGCTGTAAAAAGCGAAATTCAACTGAGTCTATTAAAAACGACATTGGCTCGCTAAATCAAGTGCCTCTATAAAAAGGAACGTGAATGAAGGCGTTAAGTTTCACACCGCATCGCTCCCGCGCTCCAAGCGCGACGAAACAAACTCCTATTATCATAAAGCAAACAAAGAGGTAGGAAAAAATCAACAAACACAAGCTTTAATGATTTGGTAGTTCTCGGGATGAATGCCAACGAAGCGAGAGAGGAAACAGCAATAAAATAGGGTTTTATTGTGGGCTCATTCATTGGTGTAACTAGAAGGAGCGTGATACACCGGAGGCATAGTAATTAGTTGCATATTACTTCATTAACTTTCATCGGTTATTATTATATCAATTCCGGCAACTCGTTCAAAGTAAGTGCGTCGTTAGAAGACGTTATGATTATCGAGTGGTTTCACGTTATTACCTCCTAAATTTATTTGGTGTAAGGCCTGTTATACCACCCTATAAAAGTTGCAAATTGGCTGGCGTGAGTAATAAATTTTATATTAAACGCATAATATTTTTAAATTTATTTTCGGGTTAATGGCAGTTTGAAAGCGCCGTGGAAAGGCTTTAACCATTGTCTATTCGCCTATAAACAAGCCAGATTGCTATAAAAGCAAACTTATAACTTACAAAACCCATAAAGTACGATTATGTCTTTTTCCATGAAGGCGAAATAAGGATAACAAAATGAGCCGAAAAGCGTGATTTTCAGTGTTTTATAAACAAACAAACACAACAACATATTTGGTTCATACCACAGTGTTACAAATAAAGGCAATTACGTTTAACTTTAACAAAACACTTCCGCTTTAATCCTGTCGTAACAAACAAAACATACTAATATTACAAGAAAGTACCACTTCAAAATTACGCAACATGTTTAGAACAAATGACAAGATAAGCAACACCCGGCTACAGCAACATTTGTGTGGCGGGACCACACAACGGCTGTTTTCGGCAAAATGCTCGCTTTCCCAGAAAAACAGCACGTGGGCGGTGCATAATAAAATATGACCTACTGAAACATTTACAACTTTCCTGCGATATATTATAAAATACACTAAACATATTTATGAAACTACGAGTACTAAAGATTTCTCACTTTACCAGTCAGTCAGTCAGATAGGCAGTCGCTCCATGTAAAATACTGGTATTCAGCTGCATCCGGTGTGACTGGAAGCCGACCCCAACATAGTTGGGAAAAGGATAGGCAGATGATGACTAAAGGTTTCTCACTTATTAAATAATTAAATGCTTAGAATATTTGGAAAGAATCTAATCGGAATTTTGATGATATTTAGGACACAGGCGAATGTGTTCTGCATCGCGAAATCAGTTATCAAATTATTTTTATACCGGTGGTACTGCAGTTCTACGTCTCTAACAAAGTCGTAGGAATTGGATACTATGTTACGTTCCAAAAAGCGCTTATTTATAACGTATTCCTGATCAGCAGACCACCAATGGAGACAATAAGAAGGCAAATGAGTTAGGACGTAAGTTAGCGAAACGACTCATGCCTGCTATTGCATAAATAAATCTTATACTAATGCGCTTATGCATGTATGAAACTCGTAACAAGAACCGGGTTTGAAGGTTTTTATTCTATTAGGTAAAGTAATAACGTACGTAAATAAATAAATACGAAAATAAAGTCGGCAAAAACAATACAATAACTGTAAATGGAGAAATAAGTAAGTACCTAAAGTAGCTTCAAAAATTTTCAAGACTAAATAACCAGTCTTTTTCAGTGGTTTGCTATAACATAGATACTATAAAGGGAGACCTTTTATACTTAAACCGTCAAACAATCGCCTACTAGAAGCCGTTTGTATGTAAGAGCTCAACGGTTTTCTCGAATATGTTTATTAACGTTTCGAGTCAGTCGTTACGGGTCGTCAGAAGCCTGCAAGTCTTACCAAGAGGTATCGTATTACCCAGTAACTAGGTTGTGGAGGTCAGATAGGCAGTCGCGCCACGTAAACTACTGGTATTCAGCTGCATTCGGTTAGACTGGAGGCCGACCCCAACATAGTTGGGAAAAGGCTAGGCTTTTATGATGATGATTTATTATCGTTTCGAGTGTGTTTTTCTCAGATGCATATCTCATTACAAGCATCTCGCCATGTATGTGATTCACTCTACAATGTAGATTTGTATAGGTTTTTAATTAAAAACATTTGTTATTTACTTAACTACTGCTTGTTATCTACAACGTGCCCTGGAAGTAGTTTAAAAGAGTGTTTAGAAAATATTCAAATGATATTAAGTCCTGGGGCTGCATTAAAATAATGTGACCACGTTGAAAGGTGCTACCGTACGGCGGGATTATTGAAAACTGTCACGTGTGACATTACAAAAAGGTTTACTCATTTATTTCTTCACGGCATTTTATATGACCAATTTAACTATATCGTTATTGTGCGGGTGTCCTTATATTGTACCGGAATACAAAGAAATAAATTATACTAAACAATAATAATTACCTATACTAATCATTTATTTTTGACTAGGAGCGTCTCGCGATTTCACCCGCATATGTTTCGATCCCGTAGAAATATTGGGATAAAAGTATCCTATGTGTTAATCCTGGTTATAAACTATACGTATGCCAAATTTCATTCAAATCCGTTCAGTAGTTTTTGCGTGAAAGAATAACAAACATAAATCCATCCATCCATCCTCACAAAGTGTTTAGGTTTAGTAGGATAGTAGGATTATAACTTCCGGTTGCTAGAACGACCAATACAATAACGTTTGAATAAAATTGATAAAACGTAGAAATATTACAATATTCCCCATATATCTCACAAAGTTCACGATTCTCACGTATTTTATTACGTATAAGTTAAATTTATGGCATTTTTTAGAAAGAAAACCAAAAACTATTAAAAAAGCAAGCTAAGCAGAGACAGGAAGCATTCACAAATAAAAACTAGGAGCGCATCCGCTTTGAATAGAGACATGACACAACGGAATGTAATGTTGAAAAAACTGTCTATCGCTTAATTTACGTACAAAGCGTTACTGGACAAAAGCGACAAATATTTTACCGTGACGTTTGTAGAAGCGCCGAAATGTTATTAAACAAACAATTCGCCCATTCGGCAACATGTCTTTGAACAGGGGGTTCGTATAATTGATTCTTTCCGGAGGCGTGGCGGCCGGCCGTGTCTATTGTGGGACCTCTGCTAACAAAATATTCTTATTCTGCTAGAGGAGGTCTCTTTGGGAAATTCCTCCTCATTTCCGTCTCTAAACGAAACTTCACACGCCGACGGTGTTTGCGACAACTCTCCAAAGTGAAATGAAATGGGATGTTATGACAATATGTCGGGGACATAATGTGCAGTCACAACGACGAATTCGCTGAGAAAATGTTTGCCTTCGCGTGAATTCAAATTACTCCAGGATAAAGGCCGTTTAAACTTGCTTCCTTCGCGACAATTCTTAAAACATATAATAATATTATGACGAGTGTAATGTAATAGTAGTCTTTCGCAACTGAGTCATGTATTAAATTGTATAGTTAGCATACTACCCATAGACAGTTGGAAGGGAAAAAAATGGCAAATTATAAGTTTATTCTCGTGCTAACCTGATAATAACAGGTATGACATCTCAGGAACAGGTGACTGACAAAGCGAATTAAACTGATCCTCCTACTTAATTTAAAAACATTTAAAAACGGTGTCATTATATTCCCGAGGCCGTCGTAAGCGGCCTGCTCCACAAACATTCACATATAAACGATACCAACCCAACTCATTTCCAATTCCTCATTATAAAATATTTAGCGATGTTTCTAATTTCGTAAATGATACAGGGTTATTTTATTAGAAAACCCGTAATAACTAGGCACCCGGACGCAATACGCCCCCAAGTTTTAGGTAATGACCGGTTCAGACGGACCCACGCGAGATTAATACATCGGGGGGATTCGAATAATAACAAAAGTAACAACAAAAAACTAAAACGGCCGATAAATGTTCGGCTCTACCTGGTCAGGAAGCCAATATTCTATAGGACGGTCCGATGCGAGCAATTGAAGCAGCGATAAAATTCTCTACAAATATAATAAATCTAGGCGATAAAATTCTTTATTTTACAAAGAGACCCGACTAATTGTTTCTGGAAACCTGTTATTAGAGCAAACGTGGCCCAAGGGCTACATATCCTAGCTGCCATAACGACATGGGAAAAAACCAATAGTTGCTTTTTTTGTTTCGAAGTTGTGAAGAAAATGATGAGAAATCCTGTGTAAACACCGCTGACATGATGCCTCTTAAATACGTCAAATAATTGCTACGTACATAACAGAAACAGATAACCCATTACAAAAAAAATGAAATATACTTTAGGACCCAGCGTTAAATCGTATTAGGTAAATGTTACGCAAACTGGTTGTCGGCAAGGGTCTGCAATAAATAAACAATAAACGAGCGAACACCCAAAACGAAAAAGGGTTTACGGGTGCTGGAAAAAAAAAACATTTTAAAAGGCAACTAGACAATGGGCACAAACGTATTAAGTAATAAAATAAATGAAAAATTCTGAATAACACCCAACCCAGATTGGTATGTCCAAACCGCACAAATGAGCTAAGCACTGGTTTCGCTTTCTTTTTTTACTTTTCATTTTTGTAAACAATAATCTTTTCTATTGTGCTGGTAAAAAGTCAAAAGACAAAACGTAGTAAGAAATACATTTAAAATAAGTGTTAACACTAGCAAAGTTTCGGTCTGTTCATGAAAGATTGCCAACCGATAGCAAATTAGAGCCAAATCGTGTCAGCCAGAATACTAAACCATTAATAATGACCTGATTGGTCTGTAGCAATAGCAATGTTAATGAAGAATTAGCGCAGCCCATAATAAACATGCCTTAGTTAGTTCATGTTCATTGTAACTAAAATGGAACAAGTAATTAAAATCAGTGATATTTATATTATTAGTTTGTCGAACACAAATTACAAGTTGTTCAGTTGTGAGTCATAGTAATACAAAAGATATATTATACAATATAGAATTGACAAAGACAATAGTGCGCTCCAAATACCAATGTCAACTTCTGGAACATACAACAAAAGACAAATTGCACGTGCAATCAGCTGTCACTTACTGTAACTTACTACCCAAAACATAAACAAAACATATTTACTAGAGTAACACAGCAAAAATAACTGAGGCAATATATCTCATTGAAACAAAACTTTTTTGTGTAAACAATAAGCTGTTAAACAATTAAGACAGATGACACACTCGTTCCATTTGCCACAAAAAAGGCCACACGTGACTCTGGAATATGATACTAATATCATAGCAAAGCTTTTAGGCGACAATAGAAAGAAAATAAGAGATATTCCTCTGATATTTACATTTATTAGATTGCACGTAAATTCACGTAATGGATGATTCAATAAACAACATTCTATTGGCCCATTTTTGCCTATTTTGTTCAAACAAAAATTGAAAGTAAAGATGATATTTACAATGTTTTAAAAATTGAGTCATATCCATAAAATCTTATGGTACCGGAGACAAAAACAGACAAACAAAAAGCGGCAGAGAGTGAAAGGACGCAAGCTTTTAAGAAGACAATAGAAAAATGATACTTAAACAAATTCCCGATTCCGCTTGCATTTATAGGTGGCATTCGGGACCGCGGTCCCGGTCCCAAAAGCCCCACGACCCGCCTGAACATAGGCAAACGAAAATAACGTCGTTCTGATTCAAATGAAAGGTGACGTAACGCGTGTTTTTAGGAATGTCCCCCGTTGGGACGAATTTGTAATGCTAGTTTAGTCACTTACTTATGAAAATTCAACTTAGTGATTCAATAAAGGGGACACTGAGTGATAGAAAATAATGAAACACGATTTCTCAATCCCACGTTCTAAAGGGAGCGCACAATCCTATCAACCGCAAGATATTTGTTATCCGAGACAGTAACAGGCGCCAAAATGTTATGACTCGGTCCCAACCGCAAAACTATTTTAATGGCTCCATTAAAAAGTGATAGTAACAAATTGTTTCGTGGGTCAGTGTTAGTTGGTACTTTTAGTTTAATAGATACTACATTTGGGCAGGAAATGTCTTCATACCGCAGCTGCTTATCGGAATTTAAATCAATGTGTTCAGAACTAGCTCAGATTTTTACGTCTTTGTTGATACGTGATTATAGAAATTATTTGTTTGTGGTAGTTTTATATTTAACAGCTAGGCATTGAACGGGTTGATGGCTATGTCATAATTTGATAATAATTTTTTTCACTTGGGCTACGAATAAATTTAAAGGTGAAAGTTTGTGGTCTAATTTGAGCTTTTTGGTTACGACAAGTGAAACGCTACAAACAATCATTGAATTGATGTAGGTTGTTCTCACCAACTCAAGACGTGTCGCTAACGGCAATGTTACATTCAAGTTGTAGACAATTTGAATTCAGTTACTCAAATAAGCAGGACACGTTTCAAAATATACGGTACATGTTTCCTTACTTTACTGTGAATGTTGTTGATCGACAATTTATTATTTACATACTTACAAAATCTTATATAAACATTACAAACACCTAAGATGATGACGTAATTCAGTTGACATTCCAAGTGTGGGGTCCCGCTGGGCGATTCATTACAATTTGTTACCAAAACAGTGTGACACGAAACAACCGCCCACGTCAATCCGTCATTAATTACTGAACTGGGGACCACTTCACTTCGCCCCCCACGTGAAGGGAAATAAAAAACGGTAGGCGCCTTTACATTCGGTGGCGGGTTTTGCATTGGCCAACGTTGCGTCCTAACAAAACAATGTCAGAATAGAATAGCGCGCCATTGTCGGCTGCTGCGACTATTAGAACGAATTGCCGTACGTGCCCGGGATGGCTCTCCCTAGCCTCTCTTTATTACCCTTAGTTTCACACTACTTTTGTTTGCGTTACACGTCTCTCTTTACCGCTGGAATGCTAACCTACCTCGGCCACTTCTATTGATCTAACATAGTAAAAAGTTTTGATCTACCATCCTATGAACACTTAAAAAGCATAATTAAATTGCGGCTAATTATGACCGTATGTCTTTAATAGGATTGCAGTAATAAACGCGCAATTTTGTTATTAAGTTTTCTCATAAAATAAGGTTGATGATCGTGATATACTTTATAACATGGCTTTATTGGTGTGTGCTAAGTTAATTCAATGTTCAAAGTACTGATTCACTAATCTGATAAAAACTCGTGTAGAATTTACTACAGCAACAATTCTCAGAATTAGTAACAGTATTCTGCTGTCTCTAACTTCTCTAAGTACGCGTGTTGTGCGTTTATTAAGTTGTAAGACCTGTAATTGGATCAGACGTAATAGTATAATGATTTTATTATGGTGTCTGTCAAACAAAAAACGTTTAAGTAACGTTACTTTAATATAACAGTCATAAATTATCAGAAAAACTTGCTACATAGAAACGCAACAGTTTCGAATGTTTTTTTCTGGAATCCCAAAATCTGGAACAAAAACCTTTTAGTTTATCTTTTGAGCACACGATCTGTAATGGTTGATGTTTTTGTGAAGTTCCTTATCATTGGACCAAACTCTCCGCTTCAACGGAGAGCAAGATATGGTATCTACATCTCTATTGAGCTCAGTAACGGATATTGTATACTTTGCGGCCTTGGCGCCTAGTCTGTTTCGTTATTGCTAAGAAATTCTCTCGCTATTAATCATCGTGTACACAGCAGTAATTGGACGTTGAGAAAACAACGTAAATGTCAGGTATTCAATACATTTAACATTTAATAGATAGATGCGATCAAGGAACGCTTGGCAGTCATTTTGAAACTACAAGAACGGGTACATCTTTTATGCAGTACATGAAATCCTTGCAGAATTTATCGGTCAATATATGCAAGGTTCAGGATTTATTGAGGTGGAAGGGATATGCTATGACCAACTACCATCCTTACCGAAATAGCCAGTCATACCACATTTACCTATAGTCAGGATTACGTTCATCATCCTGCATAGTTACGTTGTTACAAGCTTGAACTTTAAGCCCTATCAAGTAAATCAAGGAGCAAAATTAAAATCACTTATTTAAGTACTTCCGCTTATTGAGCACTCCAGCGTTGGAAATAGGATGGAGTCCAGTCATCCGTCACTAATCAATTCTTTCAGCTGTCAACTGCGATCAGTAATGGGTGAAACGCCACTGCTAAACAGAATCACTAAATTGACGGACAAAACATTGAATTCAAATAATGCACCAGACCCTCCCAAAGCTTATAAAACTGATTCTATCACACACAAATGTAACTGCCTAATTAAACCGACATCTGCCCAAAATATTCGCTGATAATTCAACTGTTCGCCAACAAAAGCTACGCTAAAAACATGAACGGCCAACAGCCGGGCCGCAACACAAATTAGATTCGCATTAATGAAACGTGGGCGGACAGACGACTAATCTAACATCCCCGGAACAATGGCACAAAAAGGGCCAAACACTGAAAAATAGTTTTCGAGTTTAACGGCAAATTACACAGAATGGACGCTATCATGGCGAGAACGGCATAAAATAAAACTGGTCACGTAGCATTAGGGTCCCGCGGCCGTCCACCAAACTTTGAAAACGATGCACCTGTTATTAACGCATCGCACGCTTTGTTCCAACACAATAGACGCTAAATTGCAACTCGAATTTCTCATATCGAAGAATGGACGGCGTGCGCAGGTAACCTTTTTTATATGACGGAATATAGAGCTCTTATCCGTTTTTCCGTGTTGCGTTAGTGTTTATAATCATTTCAAGGTAAATCTGGGACAACTTTTCAACAAATAAATATTATCTACAGCTCGCTGAAGTCAAAAAGGATAAACAAAATTTATACCAACATCGACACACATAATTGGAAACAAAACGAGCTACGTATGGTAATTTTACTCGTTGTAAATCCAGAACTAGGTATATCTAATTTATTAGTGATAAACCTTTCAATTTTACTACGTGGTCGAACAACTACCACAATTAATAGACACTGGATATAAAAATCGTATTAGATCAGTGTGAATAGTAATGGCCGGTTTATGGGGGCCATAAAATCACAACAAGCAATGTCTCACCGTCACACGAGAGATATTCGTCTATGGCTATACCAACAATCAAGATTAACCATCTCGCCTCCTCTATTTTATTTACGACAGCCGTTAAAAATTAATTATAAATCCCTATTACGGAAATTCGCAAAGCTACGAGTGTGTTCAAAATGTCTTATTGAATTGAATACGGAAAGAATTCATTTTATTGTCTGATAATTGCATCGCTCCGGAATTTCATAACAGTCTATAATATCGATTTAATTAAAATAATATAACAATTTATTACCCGGCCGACGTTACCATTCGTCATGTTTCAAACGACGTTTGTATAGCACAAAAAGTATCTATCGCCCGTTACATTGAATCGATTCGATTTGATTCCGTAAAAACTAAAGTGTAACACGTAGCTAACTCGAGGCAGAAAAAAAGCAAACATGCGTCTCTTGGATTATTCTCCGTTCTGCTTTTATAAATTATACATTTTATGTGGACAACAATCGTCTGATCTGTGATTATAATAAGGCCGCGACTCACGTTCGACGGACAACACAACATATGGGGGTAAGTATGTAAGTCATGTCGATGGATCCCATTTGGTTGGAGGCGTGCCTGGGGTGCTGGCTCTGAATACTGCTGCATTGTAACGGTGTACTGAGTATGATTGCGTCAATATTACACAGACGGTTTCTTCGTAACAGGTTAATGCCCCATAGACATTATACCTAGTCTATCATAACGAGATTGGCACGTTGTAAAACGGATTGGCATTTAACAGCAACGCCTACGACTATTAACTTATAATTTAAAATGAATGTTTTATAAGTTTTAGTGATAGAATAACGAAGGTTTTTAAGTAAATTAACATTTTGAATACCTTTAATGATGGTAGACGTTAGCTACCAGTAATGAATGCTTCAGATTTTGAAGTTGACCATTGCGTAGGCAATGACTCTGACAAAAGATGGTTAACTATGCTGTAACAGTTACGTTGGTCGTTTGCTAACATGACCTAACCTAACCCGCGGAGCAGCGTCATAATGACGCGGCAGCGGTTTGTGCGCCGGCGCACAAAAACCGTATCGAATCGGTCACAATGTAGATTCACGTCACCGGGGCGCCTGCGATGCGCATATCGACAACGTTCGACTAACCGAACCTTTAGCAATATTAGTTCCGGTCAATAGATGGTTTAGTGCTTACAATAGACAGGTAGGTGCTATTCAATTTATAAGTCTGATTTGGAATACAGTCAGACACAATGACCTATCAACAACCTCACATCATAATTTGAAACCAAACTAAGGGTGTCTTCGCATTGTGCTTTAGTTGTATAGGCGTTGATTTTAACGAGTTAATTTAGTTTAAGTTTAAAACAACCAATTTTGCACAAGTGATCGATTCTTCTATACTTACATACATATGTATTTTAGGTATACATACTACAAACAAATGAAATTGAAGTGTATATTTGTAATGCCAAAATAACAGCTTTTTACTAAATGCATACGAATGTTTATATGGTACTGAAATCCATTTTTTTTCCTGCCTGTTTATTCCGGCTAATCTCCAAAACGGGTGGACCAATTTTGACAGGATTTTCACTGGTAGATAGCTGTTATAAGGAATAACATAAGTATGCTTTATTTTAGAAAAAGACATGTTCACAGGAAGTAAAGGACATGTTACGCCGACCTCAAATAAATTGGGATAAGAGCAGCACCCTAATTGCGTACCACACAATCAATCGGAATCGGTTTCATTTTGACAGTTCAACAACATTCATTGCGTTATTTGCGTGTTGAGCAGACAAATATTTCGAACTTATCAAGCAATGGATTAGCAATTTGCTTCAAAATGATTCAGATTACGATTGATCGTGTGTTACGCAATTAGGGTGCAGGAGAATGATGACTTTTATTTTAGAAAAAAATTTAGGGTTCCGCGCAAAAAAATTAAACCCTATGAAATCCACATCCACGCAGGCGAAGCCGCAGGCAGAAGCTAGTCGATAATAAAGTTTAAAAGTAACGACCCTGAACTTTGACTTTCATGTATTTAATGGACCAATAAATATGCCAATATGCTCGTTATATGTCAGCAAAAAAGAGAACTGGATGTGTGCATTGATTTAATAAACGTGATTGTTTAATGACTCAATGAGCTTGTCAATTAGCTTAAAGATGAAACTGTTGACATAAAGTAACCAAGTAGGTATTATGAACTTTGAACACCAGGAACCAGTGAACAGGTTTGGTACCCATTACCAAGGTTTTATCTAAGAATAAGCCAAGCCTGTATGGTCAACCTTTAGCGCGACCATTACATTTATTATTAAAAAGTTATGCAATGGCTATCGTACGCACAAAGGAAAAAATTGAATTCCTCACCTGTGCCCACACCACGAGTGGATTGAAAGACTCGTTTGTGCTCATAATCACAATTTCACGCGTACTTATAGACAGTACAAACATGTTAAACTGTTGGTCACGCCTGTTTTTGTGTACATTTAAGTAGGTACCCGTTCAAAAGTGTTTTAACACACAATAAGGTATAGGTTTCACACGGCTTCTTTAATACGTCTTTTTTTATATATTTCGATTTTTAATGGCGTGTGCAGTAAAATAATAAAAAAGTGATTAATTTTGGCTTCGATGATATATTATTACGATCATGTTCCTGTAGTAATAAAATATAACATAAATAAAAATTGTCTCGAAATGAGAGATTTGCTCACTGATGGTACCGTTATAGGAAAAGTATGCACCTGGCTATAAAATATTAATATTTTTATGGGAAAATGATTGCGTCTCCTTGTGTATTATTTAGCGAACATAAAATAAAATTGAATTTAGTTGTGGTTTCCGGACCCAAAGAAGTTGTCGGTACCTGACTGGATGTTCACATCCAACCGCTGGAAGATCGAGAGTCTTCAACGGAAAACTTAATAGCTGGCCAAATTACTTTTCTAAATCAATGAACGAACCTTGTTATATGAGCACCCGATATCTATTAAGTATACGCTACTTTAATTATTTTTGTGCAATAATCGTAACAAAAAGAAAATTCCCAGCGGAATTACTTACTGGCCCCATATAAACGACAATCATTTGCGCTAAGCAATAACATTTGTCTGAGATTCGTAAAAGTCACGACGTAACATGGAACATATAACAAGCAATATGTGAAGACGCAATTGTTCAGTACAATGACAACGGGAGCGAGAGACTATCACGAATGCCTGTGATCCGACCACGCAACGCAACGCTGAATAAACGCCCCGTGAAGTCATAAAACCGAGCCACGGTAATTCCAAAGGACGCCTATAAATTCTTTATTTTATGATCGCGAGCATATATTTAATTCTAAGAGCGTCCCCACTGTTTCCTTTTTTGTTACATAAATAAAGAATTTATAGTGAATTTTATACGTCCTGTAATCAGTGTTTAAACGCCTGAACAGCGGTTATGTACGGGGCATTAAAGCGTTAATGAGCCAAGATGACTTGAAGGCTAATGTAAATAATGCTATCACATATAAAAGTCCGGATCAAATTAATATTCGTTTCTAACAGAAAATAGCTCGTCTCAACGGCCTTTAATTTTTTTTTTTTGGAGTATTTAATTGCAAGCAGACCGCCTCTTTTGAAAGGCTGACAACACCAAGACCGTGTTGTCTGGCTCTCTTTTGAATGCCCACACTTCCTATAGATATTAAACGCATCACAATAGATGGCCGACGGCCGACAATACAAAGAGTATTTGTACCAAAAATTCATGGTTTTATTAGTTGTAGCATGGTGTACGCACGTCTCAGCATCACAGAGATGTAAGCTCAATTGTTGGTATCTAACAAAAAAAAAAAAAAACGAATTTCTTACATGTTTACCTTTGAACAATGTGCGTAGGAGCTACGAAAGATTTGATAGAAAACCAAAATATCTTGATACTTTTGATTAAAATGTGCATGTCACTATATATTTTTTTTTTTCAAAAACTTTCTAATTGCTTCCAATAATACACAGCTGATTGATTTTAAATTAAATCATCTCTTTTAATGTAGGTAATAAAACTCATATTTTAAATAGATCATTAGGTATGACAGTCATTCTTTAATAACCTTAATATTAATAAAATATTGTATTAACAGACCAATTAGTAATTTCTTAATGATATATTTAACGTAATCAACATTAATTATCACGCTATTAACGAGGTGTTTAAACAATTTAAAAATAAAGAATTATGCTTCGTTGATTAGACAAACCTAATCAAATGATAAAATATTATTATTAAAAGGTTAAATTTTGTCATGGAATGTTGCTATAATAATATAATTTGTATGCTCATTTACGGATAGATCTGTGTAAACAGTTATTTTACAAATTATTATTTTTTTGTGTAAAAGCACATCAAAATTTTAAACACAAAAAAACGATCCATATAAACTACGCATTAAAAACCCAGAATATTAAATGATCTACCTATTTCTTTAACATTCGCTCAATGTATGCAAACATAATTATGAATTTTTATTAATGATTTGTCTTGGAAAACATGTTAACAAAATGTTTTAATTTAATACTATAATCAGATAAATACGTTTAGATCATCTAATTGAGTTTCTGTCAATAATAATAATACTATGATTAGAATTTATTACTTTAGTGAAAAATTTAAAACGCTGATAAGTAATGATCAATCATCGTATTAATATGTATTTATTTTATTTTTAGGAAAGCTTACAGACTATCAACAAACTTAAATCAATATATTACAAGCTAATTACAGGTTTCCACGTGATATTAAAAAATTAATTTGATTGTCAAAAGTATCAAAATCGTTAGCAAGTAATAAAATTGTACAGTGGACACACAAAAGGCATAGCGGGGAATGTACTAAAGCAAACGGCCCTTGCGGACCGAACGATTTCAGGCACAATAGGGTCCGACCCTACACGTCACTGACCGTCACATTGAGCAGAAACACAAACATTTAAAATATCATCAGCCACGATTATACTACAAAAAATACATAAAAAAATATGTCCGAGTACAATTATCGTCCCCGCGGGAGCACAATGGTAAGTCTTACAAAGATAAACAGTGACCGCGCAGCCAAGTTTTGAGAAAGAAGTGACGCGCTATGAAAACACTCGCTAAGTACGATCGAGAATGCCATTCGGGTCTTCAAACATGATCTATTCTCGGCTATAGAAGCAAGCAAAGGAGTATAATGAAGAATTCTGCGTACGAATTCGGCAGCCTTAACTCCATAACAATCGGTAGTCCTTTGAAAACTCATGGACCACACATTCGGAGTTGCAAGTTATCTCTGCCGTTATGTGCAGAACCAGATGAAGAAGTAAGCTTAATATTACGAGCAATGAACACAAAACGGTTATTAAATGGACAGACAATTACCCATTTCCTATATCAATAAAATTTCGCCATGGACACCTTTAGAATCATTCGATCCGATGTTAGCTCAGGTGTCAAGACTTTAAAGCTATCATCATAAAGTCAATATTTAGAAAAGCTCTACGTCAAAGATCATATTTCTTTGCGAATAATGCATTATGCAACGGTGAAGTTTACTTAGGACTACTTGAAAGGAGGCTCGAATCATTTTGGGTATTATAATGATCGATGTTTTAATACGATGATATAGGAAGGAACCGATCAGCTGTAAGGAATATAATAGCGGTTTTTTTTTTGGCATCTTACAAGAAAAATCTCACGTCTCTTAAAATATGCTCAAACAAATATAAAACAAGAAAGATACGTGTCCGTATGTGCGATCATTTAAGTTTAATAAAATAAAAAATTAAACGTGACTTTTTTATAAAAAATAAAACCATTTTAAAGAACTAAACAGCATTCAGAAAATGTGGATTGCTGAGATTCGAATTTGTTAACAATAATAAGGAACCATATCGGTTCGTCCCACGACGTGTAGTGGCCGCCCACACCGCGACGGTGACGCCGCAATAATACTACAAGTGGAATACTTTTCAATAAACTTTGATTTATTCTACCTATTTTCATATTCCTGAATGACGGGATTCCTGACGCGTTTCTCTCAACCGCCCGATGGGGACGAAATGATCTCAATAGCAATGGGAAGAGCAATAATTTACTGAATGAAAATATACTGAAGCTGAGGGTTAAATGCCTACGGATAAATTAAAATATCTTGTTAATTAATCAGTTAACATTTTTCTTCCGAAGGGGAAAAAACTGTTATATAACTGGTAAGTAATCCACACTTTTAGGGACCCTAACATCGAAATTCACTTTGAGATTGCTCCATAAAACCCTGTTCAAAAACCAAACCAATTCGTTCTCATTTTTATTTGTACGTCAAAAAACATATCAACGTTAAGGCAAGGCGATATCGACGGACGCGATTGGCGAATAAAAATTGTAATTTTGCGCCACACAATGTGGTGCTAAGAGGGCAAAACAAAACGTTCGTGCCGTTATTCCATGTTTCCTTAAGCTCCAAGTAATTCAGTATAAACCTCCTCAATAGGCTATAACGAGGCAAATATGTCGAAGAATGCTTAGAGAAAGGGGTCGATGAAGACGGCTATTTTTAAGTCACTCGATAGTTTATCTACTGTGGAGTGACTTTTTAAAAATAACGCTATACTGAATAATTAGGTGATGACACCAGTGTCACTAAAATAGTACAACGGAAAATAATGTTAAGATTAGATATTTTATAGACACTAGAATGTTCCAGCAATAATTCAAAGTAAACCAATTATTGTAACCAATAATTGAGTCTTAAATTGAATAAAGGACAAAACCTTAAAGAAGTTATCAAACCCTCCCAAAATAGCACTAATTGTAAATTCACGAAGTATTTACCGTAACGAAGGACTGTGAGATAGAAGCGTTGTTGAGGCATGTCGGCACGACCGGCCGGTGGCAGGTGCCCTCAGTCACGTGCGGTCGCGACTTAATGACACAACATTTTTGGAGCTAACCCACCGAACTATCAGCCACAAAACCAGCCTAGTTACCGATGGAAATTCTCTTCAAACTACTTTCATTATTGATGTTTGCGGAATAATTTAGCATGCACTGCGCCGCTTGGCATTTTGACCACTAAGGCTAGACGCACGGACCAAACTTCTAATGCTGAATTTTTTATCACAAAACGGACGGTAATGGGGATTTTCGTGATTACCAAATAAAGGTACCTACTGCGAGATTTAGTAACGAAACCACAGAGAATACGAAACGGGAAATCTAAGTTATTACGATTCTATACGATTACGAACTAAAGTTCTGAAGTAGATTAAGAAAATGTAAGATTAGACGTTTTTAAAAAACTTATTAAATAAGTATTCATTTGCGAATAAAAGATTACGCTACCAACATCTTTTGAGAGGTAAGAATGGTGGTGTTCTTTGTAATTGTTGCGAGATAATAACAAACAAAAGGACAATGAGAAATAATTATTTTGCTTGTACATTTACGGATTGTTGTGGCGTCTTGTAGTAGCAAATATACTAATTGTGAACGTAAACGTTATTCTCCTGATAATTTTTAGTTTTAACAAAGACAGGTACGCGGTTTACAGGCTAACAAAAGCGAGTACAATGGAGAATGGCGGAGTAAAAAAAGAGATTATGTTCAGAAGAATTAGACAAAAACAGTTTGGAAGAAAACTTTTACTACCCTGGCAATGATCTTTTTTCTCTGCTCTCTATGCTAGACTTTCATTACCGTTGGGTATGCTTATTCTAATACGGCTCTTTGCACGTAAAATTCTAGGAGTTGAATCAAAATGGAGTCCATTCAAAACCGATTTCGCAAACACACAATCACCTATATAATCCAATCTAAAGCACAGAAGTTGAACGTCCAGACTTATAGTAGAAATAACATCGAAATTACCAAGACCATGTGTTAATAATAAACGAGCGTTAAAGTGTCTAGCATAAGAGATTGCTCCAACGATTTATAATCTGACATTATTATTTAAATATTAACACTTGGATTGATATACGGTTTATCGGTTAACGTAATCGATATAAATAATACAGACGTGTGAATTTAGCTTTGTTGTACGTAAGGCGTGGAGCACACTGAGTGGGGCGAAAGACGCGGCTCTTCACGTTCCGGTAGTCGAGTCGTTTGCAATGGCTATATTAATCATAGAGTTGACGCCTACGGGGCGTGGCTAGAGCTTATTAATTCATGTGGAGTTATTAAATTCGATGCCGAAGGACATTGGCCGTTCGGTGTCGACAATAGATTTGTGTGTCATTGCAATTATACAGTTCGGGTTTTTATTGGCTTGAAATATGATTCAATCAGTCGCTTAGAAGTGTGTGTGATGTTTGTTACTGTAAAAGCTTGAATAGTGGGTTGGACTGTATAACACGTTTTCTAGATTGTTGATTCGTCTCTTATTGAAATAGTCTTTCACCAACTTATTTTTTTATCAATGGTCTATAATTTACTGTGTCTATAACTTACACTATATTCACTGTAGAGCACATGATCCGATTGACTTTTCTAAGCATTTATAATAAATATCCCTTTAAAAAATCCTAGCAATGTCTATTTACCGAGCTATGTTGATTGATAACTCTTAACTAAATCTTTATGTTATCACATCTTATTATATTGTTATCTTACATATACCGGGAGTTTTCTGTAATTCCCTAAATCCGTTAGTTCTTAAAAAACTTACGTGGGTAAAGAGAATCCTCGCCTGTACAGATAAAAAACAGTTAATTAAGTATCTACCTAACAATAAAAAAAACTTAACAACTAAGATAAGGATCTCTGTAATTCCCTAAATCCGTTAGTCCTGAAATAAGTAAACCTAAGTGGGTAAAGATAACCCTCGCCTGTACAGATAAAACATACCAGTAACAAAAAAAATTAACAAATAGAATAATAATATTTATGAACATTTATATCCTCTATTCTATTATTAGCACCTTATTGTCTCTAATCTACATCACCTACCTTTATAAACTTCAACATACTATAAAAAGTAAAACAACGAATAAAAATAAAGTTACAGTTTATAAATGAAGCCACAAATAAACCCCTATAATCATAACCTATAATAATAAAACTAAATACAACACATAATATCTTATAGCATTTTTGCAGTGATAAAGTGGCTTTATTTACATTTCTCTTGGCCTTATAAGATCATCTTGGTAATGATTTATCGGGTGTCGAGCGTACTAAATGGCGTATAGCCTGGATGAAGCACTTGCTACCGTAACGGACCAAGGGCCAGTTAATTATTATCTAGTCGTAAAGCTGTTTAGCGAGCACACTATTTATTGGCGACTAACGAAGGTTAATTGTTCGAGCCGATGCTGCTAACGACACCGCTGGAACATTTCATATTGTATTTTTAAATTATATTAAAAGTGATTATTATAATAATTATGAAGAAAGTGCGGGCAATTGTAAGTCTCACACTTTTTATTTTATATTAAGGACGGAGGTCACACCTTCCGCTTGATAAGATCAGAAATATTGTTATGTCTTAGAAAGATGTTGTGCTTTGTGCTGGATATAAAGTAAGCCTATCTTAACCTTTATTCGATATGTACTGGTAATATCGTTGTGGCAGGTACCTAATATGAAAATTTGAAAAGTTAAAACTTTTTATATTAATACATACAGAGTATCCAGACCTACCAAAAGACATAATCAAGATTAACTTACATGTTTTTTGCGCACATTCCTTTTAAAATTACTTTTTAATTTGTGCTTCTGTATGGTAAAAACGAAATGATTAATTGATAAAAAGCACCGCTATCCGCCTTCAGAGCGGACTCACATAAAATTAATTACGAATATTCACACAACCAATATGAGTAACATACAATAAATTACACTAAAACCAACTAAAACGGAGGTCATAACGCCGACCATTCATCATAGCAACACTTGTGAACCGCGGACACTACATCATCTTTATTTGTGTATTTTCGAGCGTGGTGTCAGACATTGGTAAAAACTCGCGCTGTCTGAAGAAAGATTCGATCGAATCGATCACAGTCACATGCCTAAAATAATGCTCCATCAAGCGGTGCGCAGTATGCCCCGGCAGGGCACAGGCACTTCTTATGGAGATGAGAGAACCGCCAACCAACACCCTTGCGGCACCCCGCGGAGTGCGACCTAACTGACGATACATAATCAAATATTTAATTCTTTCGCGATTGTAAAATACTTGTGTGACGTGTGCTTGCGAAAAGTAATTTCATTTGGTTTAAAGCCTTTTTTTAATTCAGTGTGAGACATATCTTGTAATAATTTTAAAATAAATTCTTTAATATGAAGAACCTGTACGTCGCGAAGACTGCTTTACGCGGTAACGTTAAATAAAATTGTAAAAACACAATAAACAGGAGAATACGTATTGATTTAGAAGCAAAATCATAAACATCCAACAGTTCGTTTTTATCGATGCTGTAAAGAAAATCGAAGACAGAAATATGCTCAGAGCTTTATCAGTAACAAAATACTAGCGCATCTTATCAATAAAACAATACAAGCCTCCGAGGATCGTATCGTAAGATCGGAAGCAAGCCGTCCTCGGTACAAGACGACGGATTAGAAAGCTCCGAAGTTGGTACCGTCCCTTGAGTATAAATTATTTATGTAAATTTTTTCGACCGTTTGAAATTATATTTCAGCATCGACGTGATTAATGTTGACGGATTTTTCACTTGGCCTCTCCTTAACGAAACGATCAAACAAATGAAGCTTCGACCGGTACACTCAAAATTACGTATCATGTTCCCCAAAGACGTTTAAGTTCATTAGAATTTTCTTTGGAACGAAAGAGGATAATATGGATATTTATTCTTTGTAAATTGATAAACAGAATGTCATCATGATAAAAATTTTTGTAATAAAAGGGATAAAAATACCAGATAGGAATGTAGGAAATAATGACAAATCCGGCAAAATACTGTTCAGTCACGTAATAAGCCAAAATGAATTGCTATTTTTTAAGACATTGTAAATTCCAAAGCTTACATTCTTTTAGGGTTATCTGTCAAAATAAAATTTTAATAAAACTTTTTGAAGGTTTAAACATGTAAGTACTAGAAAAGAGCATTATCTATATAAAAGATATGTATAATTTTACGAAGGGGGGTTATTCAATTTTTTTTAAGTTCCCAATATAGCACCCTACTACTACTTTCAGTACTTATTAATTATGTTTCGTATTTTACACAATTAACTACTAATCATATTACAATAATCATCGTCAAATCTGATTATTTCGAAATTTAATGTTGTATACGGAACACTGATTACGAAATTGTTTTTTTTTTACAAATAAGGTATAAGATCCGACGAATCTTATTATGAACAATCCGAAGTAAGTTGGAGGCCCACACTCGAGTGATATTTCCGACAGGGGCCGAGGGGCGCATGCATTTAATGAAATCAAAAGGATTAAGAGCATCTGCCTGCTTGTTATTCAAATCGATTGGGAGCTCGTTTATCATTTAAATAAGCTACTGCTTAGATAAACCCGGGGCGTGGTTCATGTATAACAAAAGACGGGGTCCTCGGTAGCCTAATCAACTAACCAGTTATTAATGAATGAGGCTTGGAAACTACATATATGAACAGAAATTCAAGTAAATTAGTATCCAGTATTGAGAAACTTTGTCTATTGTTAACATAAATCGTATCGTGTGTTTAACTTTGCAATACAAAATCAAACAATAGTTAGATTTACTCTCCGAATGGAAACAAGGTAAGTTTGTGTTGGGAAATGGGAACCATTATTTCCGTCCTAATGAAACACTCACCATCACAATTTAGGTAAACATTAACAAAATAATGACAACATCGTTTAAATTCCCTCGACGTGTTCAAATTACGAATGATTACAAAGCGTTCGAGCAAATGAATATCGAATGCGAACAGCTTCAAGTACAAAGCAACAACCCTGAAGCTGCGCGATGACGCTTCGTGTTATCCCAGAGCAAACAATCAAACAGCCAAGAGGATGGAACAAATTACGACAGTATTGTCGAGGTGTTTAGAAAATTGGGGAACAATCGTCCTGCCGAGTTAAATCTCTGATAATGTCTTTGGAGAAGTCGTATGACGGCGAGGGGATGAATAAATCTCTCTTAATTGGAACGCGCCGCGCCGTGCGACAACATAATGTGGACGCTTTGTTGCCGAGCGTGCATTCTTCGTCTTGCCGGACTGAATAAACGAATCAACTGAGCTAATGACGATGGGAACTTTTGACAACCAGTCCTGACAAAATCAATGCGCGTCGACCACAATGTATTCGGACGAGAGCAATTGAATGAGAGATTGAAAAGGTTACGAGACAGTTCTGTTAAGGTAAGGGGAAATGCTTCCACCGCTGTCTCGGAAAATATTCTTTGTAAGATTTTTCACTCATAAAATAAGAATATCGGGCGTATGCTAACCCGCGCATTCGTTCTGGGAGCACTCACTTGTAAAACTGCTTACTTTATTGCTCCAGCGCTCTGGAAATACGAACTTCGCTTTAGTTGGCCGCACAGTGTTGTGTTCAACTTTACTACTTCTACACATCGCTCTTTACATAGAAATATTCGTTAAACTTGGCCCGGTGACGCATACATTAAAGGGTTGAGAAATCGATCGCCCGATAAGGTCCCAACGCTAGTGAAATACAAACTAGTTTAATTTTGAACGCCCAACCCAAAAAGAGGACAGCATTGTAAAACACAGGATGAGGCTATTGTTAAATATTTTACTGTCGGCTGGGAAAGTTAGTATCGTTTGATTAATCTATTTCCTATTTAAATTAGACATGAAATAGGTTAGCGCTTATAATTGTTACAAGCTTGTCTTAATGTAAACAATCGGAACTTGTTACTGATGTTATCTTAACTAAAAACACACATAATATTATTGTAGTTATATTGTATAATAAGTGTATAATATAGTCACAATTGTACTGAAAATGTATAATCATTTAAACATTTCATGCATGTCATTAGGTAGGTAGGTAGCTTATTACGTGTATGAAATGAAACTAATTACTATTAAGTACGCAAGTATCATTTAACAATATAAGGTCCAATAAATTAAAGCAAGTGCCACTCAAAGGAAACTCGATCAAGTGTATTCGTCAGTTCTTTTTGAACAAATAGGAAGTATACTGGTAACTAACACACTTCAACTGAAGTGGAGAAGAGTAACTTGGGAAAGTGGCACACGGCAACAAATCTGGATAAAAAGATAAGTAATCGATCTACAATCATTTACCAACTCATATTTTTTTCTTAAAAATGTATAATGGGATTGGAGAAAATATTTCGAAATCAGTGAGCCAAGTAGAGTTAGAGCAAAACGAAAAGATAGAAACTTAGGAGCTAGGCACAGAATACGCTGCCCAAATAAAAAAAAAAAACACTACAAAACAATCATTATATTATTGACTAGCTTCTGCCCGCGGCTTCGCCCGCGTGGATGTCGGAAATTATCCCACGGGAACGTGCTAAAAGGATAAAATGTACCTATGTGCTTCCCCAGAATGCCATCTATCTCGCGGGCCCTTTGTGGCTAATTACAATAGAAAACCAATTGTGTCTCATTAGTGGTGATTAAGAGGGTACCTATATGATATCTTTACCTAAGTAGCTACCTAATTAAAAAAAAAAAACTCAATAACAGAAAATTAAATACCTACCTACCTAAATAAACCTATTTCTGATGATAACTAATCTAAACTCAATAAATAAGCAAAATCCCTAAAAACTAATATCTATACGAATGACTAATCCTACCTAACAGTATTATAAAATAACCTACGGTCACTACGTACACTATCAAATATACTAACTATACTTTAAAATTAAAATCTATACCTACGACTTACATAAAAATAAACCTAAATAACTCTAAAAACTAAAAGGAATAAAAATGAACTCCATTGCGGGTGACTTAACCTACGACAAACTTATTATTTGCGGTTGGTGCAGTAATCGGGTCTAGGGATCGAACCGCAAAATTAAGTTTGTTTTTTATTGTATATACTTTTCCGGGATAAAAAGTACCCAGTGTGGTGCCCAGGATATTAAAGAATAATTATACCAAGTTTCAATGTAATCGAACCGGTAGTTTTTGCGTGATGCCTGAACAAACAGACAGACAGACAGACAGACAGACAGACAGACAGACAGACAGACAGACAGACAGACAGACAGACAGACAGACAGACCGACAGACAGACAGACAGACAAAAATTTTTTTAATCACATTTTTGGGTTCGGTGTCGGTCTAGTAACACCCCCTGCCATTTATTTTTTTGATATTTTCAATGTACAGAATTTTGACTTCTACAGATTTATTATAAGTATAGAATAGATAAAGTATTGAATAAAACACTACTTAAAATACTTGACAAAAAAATGAACAAAAAATTCTAATAAACTCAAAACAAGGAATATCGCTTGGAACATAAACCATCGGGGTAGCTGTGTTCATACATCAATTCCTCGTGCATACAGCGGTGTCTAGATTGAGAACATCTCTCTAACATGCTTGGACGGGCCGTCAGCAGGGAAAAAACGACCGTCCATCGCGATGCCGCCGGCAAATCGCTCGGCAAACATTAGCTAAGCGCGCGTGAAATTGTCTGTGCAGAACCGGGCGGCGTCCATTCTGCATACATTAGTTTATGGCACCAAGTTCCAGCTACTCGTATTATTTAAAGACGACATACATGTGTTATACAGGAGTCAGTTTATCGGAACGATGGCGACGTGTAATAGAATGATGCTGTCGGAATAAATATACATATTAGTTTTTGCTCTCATGGGTGCAAATAAAATTTTCAGAATTAAAAATCAGACTGGGTTTTTGTTGAAGTATTGTAATACAAATAGAATTGTTTGTATGTATAAATTGTAATAAAGGCATATAAAATAAGGAACGAGTAAGTAAAACACAAGCTATTACAAAACGTATGTATTTCAATTCCATAATTTCTATACCTGCATTTCACGCTTCATAAAAAATCTCATAAGCAGCAAGGTTGAGCTCAACGATTCGTTTTTACATTGTGTTTTTATTCAATAACCGCACCACCCATTTAAATGGAGGTCTCGTGTTACTTATACCTTTGTTGTTCTCAAATTGAGTGAAGCTATACGCAATAAGTATAACTTTAATTTATTTTCCTAATGCAATTTTCAAAAAACTATATGTATTATAATATAGCTGAAGTGTTAGTAGTGCTTTATCTTGTAGCTAGTAGCTGATTGTGATTACAATAACGTAGACTCATTAAAAACATCACTTCAACTTATACATTTCAAGGTTACATAATCTTTATCTAGATCTAGTTTATTAATTTAAAATCTGATCAAAACTACGCTATTGATAAAGCTAATCCAGCATCGATAGAATAATTACAACCAGTCATGGCCCTAGCTTTGTCACTGGCCAAAAAGACAACAAACTCAGCTACATCTTCAGTTTTCACCAGCCTACTCAGTGGAGTAGAGGAGGCCTCATTCCAGAACGCTTCACTTTCTTCTTGACCGACACCGGCATCATTCAATATATTTGTTTTAACTACACCGGGTGAGATCGAGTTAACACGAATTCCTTTAGGAGCCAGGTCCAAAGCTACACAGGTAGTAAAATGATCCAAGGCCGCAATTGACGTCTGATATGGAACACTTTTAGAGGCACCCAAAGAACACGCTGCACTTGAAATATTAATGATATTTCCTTGGGTTTCTGCTAGTTCACGGGTAGCACAGTTAGTGAGGTAAACTATAGATCTTAAATTAGTTGTCATCACGTCATCAAATATTTCAATTAGATTAGAATCCAATATACTTGCAGGTTTGTAAACTCCAGCACAGTTGATAACAACGTCGATTCTTCCAAATTCATTCTTAGTGTTTGTTATAACTTTAAGAACATGTTGATCATTACGCAAATCGGCAAGCGTAGTAAGTACTTTAGCTCTACCCAATCGTTCACACTCCTCAGCTGATTTCTTTAAATTGTCTTCGTCTTTGTCAACTAGTGATAATCTTGCTGCATATTTGGCAAAATGATAACTTATAGCTTCCCCGATACCAGAGCCTGCACCAGTCACTATTACCACTTTATTTATGAAACTCATTTTCTTTAACGTCTACCGCAACACAAGTGATACCAGCTTTCCGATCGTTTTGTAAATGAGTACGATACTCACATACTCATCATAATCGATATCATTATCACTATCTAATTACGTAATAACAGGTACAGATATGCAGATTATATTCATGTTTAATAACCAAATATATAATTTAATATCAAATAGCAGGTTATCAAAGTAAATCAGATTAGATTATTACTAGTGACAGTAGGCAAGTAGGTACTCTTTGATCGTTTTGAGAGTTTTAAACATTAGCAGAAACGTCTTCTGTACTTGAAACCTTCATCTAATAGTAGATTTTACAACAAGTGCACAAAACAGACCATTTTTATCCGAGACTTTTAGCAGCCCGAGCCGAAGGCGAGGGCTGATAGTAATGTCGAGGATAAAAATGGTTTTGTGGACGAGTTATAAACTCTGCTTTTCACTTCGATTGCGAGGAAATAAAACAGTAGTATAACATAACATTTCTTTAATTAAAATTCAAAGTAAAATTAGAACAGTTTTGAATACTGAAGGAAATTGTTTTTAAATCTTACGACATTGATATTAGGCTGCAGACCTATACAGCCTACTATTAAATTAATTTTGTAATAATAATTTTCTTAAATCAACTAACCTACCGTACTTGAATTAAAATTTTAATATCTATTATATCTTAAAAAACACATAAGGCAAATAAATTAAAGTAAATATTATATAATAACAAATTCTATCTATGAACTTCTTATTGCATTTGGCTGTATGGCTCATTTTCTTTGCCTTAATATAATACATTTATGAGTAGATACGTTAATGCACTTGTGTACAAAATTCGATTTTGTGCAGCCTATACCCTGCACAAAGAAGCACTTTCAGAGCATGAGAAGTGAAAATATATAAGTTTAATAGAAGGCATTTTGTTTAATATATTAATAATAATTATAGTAAACGATTGAGCGCCCGCGAGCGCATTAATCTCCGAATATGCAAGGAAAAGCCAATGGAGTGATCGTACTTATCATGTTATTATAGAAATGATTATATTTTAGCCTATGGGCCATGTTAGTACCTACATCTGTCATTACAAACATATGCTACAGGTAAAGTGAACTATTAACCATTTAAGTTAGTAAACAATATCGTTTTATTCGGAAGACCTCCTTATTATGTAATCAAAATCAAATTAATGTTCATCAAACATCATGAGAGAAATACAAACATTTTAAACGTCATAATTTGCCCGAAGGGTAAGCAGGAGAAGGTTGATTAAAATCAAAGAATAGGAGCAATTACGGACCCTTGAATTCAGAGAATTTATTTGTAAGTGATTTTGTCTTAATTGAATCCCATTATTTAGCTATGATTGTTTAGTAAGTTAAACGGACATTGTTACTATTCAAACGAAGACACTGACACACTGGCTAGAGCCACTATTTATACAAAATAAATATGTTACTTTCTTCATATAAATCTTTGTCCATTTTAAGTTGAAAGTATTTCAACTCAAAGCAAACTTAACTTTTTAACAGTTCATGGGAACTCTAAATGCCAAGAACCCTTGAATCACAAGTACGAAAACTTGACAATATTTAAAAAAAATCCTATTTCGCCGAGGCATGGGTAAAAAATGCCGGCAATTCGTAAAAGGAATTTCTCAGCCAATACCGATCGCTTGTACGAAATCGAGGAGCGTTCCTTTCAATCCTTTGTCGCAGCCATTTGATTAAAGTAAAGGAGCCGCAATCACATGCGAAGAGGTTTTGCGACTGAGGAAGTATCGCGTTTACAAATGACGCACCGCCTGCATTGTGACCGAGAACCAGCCGCCGAACGGAGAAGACTCCTAGTTGAAGGCAATTGAAGCCGGATGCCGGGACCTCGATGCTCACTTGCTCACGACACTCGACACCACGCCAAAGTAAATTGAAAACGACGACACTGATACCTTTAAGGAATAAAGAAGGCGACCGCCGAACACAATATAATTCAACTAGGTGATAGGCGGGTGAGGATACACTTTATATCGTAAAGAACTTACCCAGCAAAAGTGTCAGAAGTAAAGGTGCAAAGGTGTGGCAAGACCTGCCCATATTATTAACTACATGAGAGATAGCAACCCCCAATCGGCATCTTTGACCCGTGATGATGGTGATATTTATCTTTTAATTAGTTGCAAATTTGGCAAATTGAGAAAGGAAATATATTAAAAATGTTTTGTTTTACTTCTTACGCTCATGGAAAACACTTATCGTACAAGCTTTGATAGCGGCTCCACCGCTGCATTTTATATGATGTGCATGGAGATAAAAGAGCGATATAAATACAATCTTGCATACTTATTGAAACATAAATCGTGATGAACTTGAAAAACCACTTAAAGAGTTACAGTCCATTATACGAAACCCACGCTCACTAAAATCGGAAAAAAATATTTCGCGCAAAAAGTCAACAAGACTAAGCGGTAATTCATCGCGGAACAACGTTCGGATCATTAACGAACTGAGGATTTACGATCACGTGCGAGGTAGTTGCGGGCGACGGGGGACGCTGCGATGAGGTCCCATCAGCGATGCAAGTAATTAAATCCTTAAACGAGTGTATAACAAGAATTTGTTTTTAAGCGTCGACGCAGCGAAGCGCTGTTCGGAGCCAGCCGCGACACTTATTTACGATGAGTTTTCGCGGCGGGGGATACCGCGCCTAATTTCTCGGCGCGACGCGGTCTCGCGCGATTTATTTAAAATGAAATTCTTTTGTCGTACGCCCCGCTGTGCGACAATCGATAATACGCCATCGGGCCTAGATTGGAATGACCACTCGCCGATTAAGATACAAAACACCTTGCGATTCAGCTTGTTAAGATAATTGTTATAGTTAATGAGCACCAATGAATAAACGATACGTACACGACGGTTTTTGTAATGGGAAAAGGACTTGCAGAAGTTTGATTTATACTTCTAACGAAAGGTCGCGGTGCTAGTGCATGTCATTTGTATTAATTTCATAGTGTCATTGAAATTAATTTGCCACGCTCCCGACAAAATGGGAGTCACAGTAATAAAATTTAGAATAAATGATCTTTCCTTTCGCAGGCCGTTGTGTGGATGAGTTGACACGTAAATACACTTAAACAGTGCCGCCACCACCTCATTTGGGTTCCATATTAAGCGCCGTTTCGTTTTAATTCGTTCTCCAATTTCAATCATCAAAATCTAAATATATTTTCTTCATTTTAATACATCCTAAAATGCAATGGCTTCGTAAATAATAAATTCACATATTAATAGCTTTAAATACATTCAACATGCTGATTTTATAACATGGCACATAAAATTAAGCACCGCAAATTATACCGATATATTCGTATTAAAGATACGAAATGTGTTATTTTGCAATGAACTCGGCTTAAACAGCAACAAAAAAAATTGACAGACTGTTATTGCTCTTTGATAGTATATTTTGTTCTTTTGGAATCCAAAAATAAGTTATCGTTCCATAAGAAGCTTTATTATAAAATCCATTAATTATCGAAATCGAAAGCGTCCGTATTATTGTCGGACAAGACGTATTAGCGCTGGTAGACAGACGGGAGTAATTAAAATAACACTAATTCCTCACATGTTTGTGTCGCGTCAACATGGACAGAATTCATTAGCGGTGTGTCATGTGGAATCGTTTGCATCGACTCTACCCGATATCTGCAGAGGCTGCAGTAATTACTGGCGTGAACCTTACGCGCCACAATCAAAGAGTCAACTGTCAAACTTAATCGATTTACGTGTCAAAACCAGCGCCCGAGGAGATGTCCGAGTAAGTTCAAGCAGATCCATCACTCCTAACGACTGGTAACTTCCTCATTGTGGAAAATTTTCACTCATCGTGACAACAATGCTATTGAAAAGTGGGCGTAGGGCAATCCTAACCATCATGTGTAGGTTGAACAATACGTTATTGTGAACTTGCGTAGGTTACTTCTATTAATTTTCGTATATCTTGTCTAAATGGTGTATATTTACTCCATTTGTGTACCAATATAAATTGATTACTTAAATCAAAAGGTGGCATTCGACCTCGAATCTTTTAACCTATTTTGTTGTAAAGCAACAGGTAGAGACAGATGAAACTGATAGTGATGTATTGGATTTCAATTATCATATCAAGCCTAAGATCGGGTCACATTTATGGTAGCGATAAGGCGGCAGCTGACTGGAAAATATAAAGACACCTTTTAATGAGATGGGCCAGATCCCAATGTGAGAATCTTCCCAAAAGACAAGTTTATATCTATCTTAAAATCAAAAGGGTTGTTTCATGTTTCTTTTAGAGAAGCTGTTTAAAATGCAGTACAATAAAAAGGTAACATTGATTGTGTTCAATTTCATGACACTATTTCATGAATTCAGGAGACAGAATATCCTGTTTCAAGATGACAGGTTAAACTTCTTTTTGCTACGTTATCTAAACGTACTAGAACTGTTATTTTCAAAGAGCAACGCAAATAAAAAGTATTTTGTGACAAGCGGAACAATACCGTTCAACTCGAGTGCAATCATAGTGAAGGTTGAAGACGGTATTGGACAAATATTGGTGGAGCGCGCAAAACTATCTGTGTTGACCTCTGAGAGGTGTCAGAATGTGGGCCAGGTCCGACCAGGCCCGGCAATTGACACGTTGCGTCAGCCACGCGTGAGAATATTTGAACAAACATCTCCTTAGTTTATTCTAGTACCAGTAATGAATCATTTCGTTAACGGTCAAACTCAACACTTGGAAAAAGTCCAATACCGTTGTAGACACAACAGGCTATCGACCTTTCTTCCATCAATTTACATAATTACTACCATGACATCCCGAGAAATATATAACAGAAATTATAATCGAAATCAATATGGAATACAGTTTTGTTTAGTCAATGATTTGTAGCCACGACGATATTTCAAACATCGACATTCAATAAATAAAGATAAACGAGAAAGAAATACACCAAATTCGAAATTATGTTGAATGAAAAGAAACAAATATTCACAGAAAATTAGTTATTTGTGAAACATTTATTCATGTGATTGGAGCATACTGTGTAATAGCTGTGGGAACTTTTGATTTGACCCAAATAAATTTCTAAGAGGCTTTGAATACATTTTAATATTTTCATGCCAATCAGGTGGGTAATCCATTAAATTTTGACAATATCTGCTGGTTGGGTACTCAAGAAAATGGTTAACAACCGACATATTTTGATGGATGGAACCAACTTTTTTTTGTTAGTCTTTATTCTGTCCCACTGCTGGGCAAAGGCTGCTCCTTTTTCCTTCCAAACCTCCGTGACTTGTGCGATCTCTGGCCATGTTGGCTGTCCACACCATATCAGATCGTCACATACCTGTCGGAAATCTTAGATTGTGAATTGACATTACTAGGTTTGACAATGCAATATTTGAAAGCTATATTATGCAAGATGCCAAGCTATACGCATCTTGCGATCATGAAGCCCATTCAAAAGTGATAAAGCTACCTTCCCAGCTAGATAAGATCAATTGGCATACAATTTTATTAACCCGTAGGTCGCCTCGGTTCATATCAGGCGTTAATTTAACGCCATAAACGTAGTCGAATGTCCAAAGATATAATGAGTCATAAAATAATATAGTGAAGGCGAGCGAGCCCCCACACGGCTACCCGCCCGTTGGTCGTGTGTAGACTCGTAAATGATCTATAACGACGATGTGAGAATAAAAATCGAAAAGATGGAACTTGCTAGAAATAACAAGATTGTATAAATTATTATAATCTGTTACTAGCCTTCAGTGAGAGTTTTTGAGGTAACGCTGAGTTCAGACGAGAGCTGGACACACGTTTCGTTAACTAGCACAGCATAGTTTAACAACTAGGTATGCAAATTGTTGTGTTATGTTCATAGCAATGGATGGCCATGGAAGTCATCTAAACTAAGCATTGACCACTAGAAGAATAGAAGTCATTCCAAACCTTTTTAAGTACTACAAAGTATGTATCTCTGTTTACAATGTGATAAGATTAAGAGTTCCGATATAAGTAGTAATAATAAAGTGCACGAATAAATATGCATTACTTAAATCCGGATTTACAAAGAGGTTCGCAAAATAAACTATTATATGGGACCGACGTTGTCGCCTTCAGATTAACGTTATCGAATGCAACAGATAAAATTGATCCATCAAGAATTCCAGACAACACTAATTGTATAGTTGATTTTAATTAAAGTTCCCAGCAATGTAAACAAAGATAGTGCGGCTGCTATAAATGTCAGATATCTCAAGACTATAGTAAGTTACACTTTTCTGAAATATCCAGTAATGTCATCATGATATTCCGGGGACGTAGCCAAAACGTCTGTCTACCTATCGTGTGCATTCACGGTAATACTTTTATTGTTTTGATGGACCATTTCGACTTTTACCCAGTAAATCTTTTAATAGTACCTACCTATATAAAATCAATGTTTGTTTGTTCGTATTGCATGAGCTGCCATACCGTTAATCTGATTGCGATAAAGCTTTGTCACCTTATTGCCAGCAATTGCGCGATGGATATAAAATAGCAAAATTAAAAAGAAAAAGTCACGCAGACGAAGTCGCCGGTCGAAGCAAGTACCTATTAAAATTAACTACTAACTTACGTTTTTTATATGTAACCTACCTACGTGTTTCTGTACCATTTTGTTCTATTTTTTTTTTTTTTATGACTTTTATACATTCCCTAAAGCCTTTTTGTTCTTGCCTACTGTCTAGTGTATCTTTATTCATTCTCATTCAACAAAATACCCTATACATAAACTTTGACCCAAAACCGGTACATTTATGTCTACTATCTCAATGTTTAAATATTGAGACACGATGCGGTTGTCGACAACCATAAAATAATAATAATAATAATAATATCCCTGGACAATTCACACAGCGCCATCTAGTCCCAAGCTAAGCAACCTAATGCTTGTGTTATGGTAACAAGATGGCTGATAAACTACTTATATACATTTTTTTTTTGTAAATACATACATATTATAGATAGAAAAACACCCAGACTCGGAACAAATACATGTAGGACTTACAAATATTTGTTCTGTGCGGGAATCGAACCCGCGACACGCAGCGCAGCAGTCCGATCGCTCAGCCACTGCGCTAACCGTGTTGTCAGAATAACATAATTATTAATCATTACGAGCGTCCACGACAAACAGCCTCGGATTTATAGCTGCTAATGAACGGTGGCGGGCTGAGAACAGACCGTAGTTTAGTAGCTTATGACGTAAACAATATCAGTGAAATTACTTAAACAATGTCTATCCCAGGAAATGGCTAAATTATGTTTGAAACTATATTGGTTTTATTTCGACGCCACTTGTTATTAAGTGGTTAGTTAATGATTTAGAAGCGATCGAATTATGAGCTCTCACAACAGCTATCTACGGGCCTACCACCTTTTCAAAGTAGATAAGAGGCAACGTTTATTTTTCTATATCATGAAGCTAGATTATTTTAATGAATTTAAATGTAAGAGCAGTGGTCCCGGCCGCGACTTACGAGTTTTAGGTCGTAGGTTCGAAACCAGACCAGGTGCTTTACTGCTCTCAAAACGGTGAAGGGAAACATCGAGAGGATACCGGCATGTCCTAGAACCAAAAATTCGAAGACATGAGACATCTACCAACCTGAACTGGGCCCGCGTGGTGGATAAGACCCCACTCTCCTTCACCGAGAGGAGACCTGTGTCCCGGCAGTGGGAACATTATACGCTGATTATGCTAAATGTTAGCATCTTATTAAGTTAGCAAACAAACAGCGGCTTATTCAAATAAAAATTACGTACCTACTTTACTCTAACCTAGCTCTGGAGGCAGACTCTCACAGTTTTCTGTAACCTATTTTTATGGCAATAAAGAAATTAATTTATTAACACTAATACTATTCCACTTTTATATGGGAACAGATCCATTAGTAAAACGTGACGGAACCTCTCGTTTGCCAATTACTCGTGACTGTCGCTAGATAATAACAAGCTAACTCAATTTGTTATGAACACGAAATATTTAACCGGGCGACGTAAACAAATGCAACCACATTAATTAACTAAAAGTAAATGTTTAGAAAATCCCAGTGGGAATTCGGAGAACCAAATGTAGCAGTACATTTTATGCAGATTATGTTAAAGATGTGCTTTGGGTTCCGTATGTTGAATTAACAGAGAAACATACCTATGACACGAAGGAATGTTTATTAAATATACAAAGCAAATCTTCTATATACAAATAAATAAAATTGAGGTGTCTGTTTGTAATGTCAAAATAACAGTTATTTACTAAATGCATATGCAAATGCAAAATAAACAATTAAAAAAAAAAATGTTTGTCAGTTTGTTCCGGCTAATCTCCTAAACGGCTGGACCGATTTTGACAGGACTTCCACTGGTGAATAGTTGATGTTATAACGAGTAACTTACGCGTACTTTTATTTTAGAAAAAGATTCAAGTTTCCGCGCAAAAAAAAAACCCATGAAATTTCTGACATCCACGCAGGCAAAGACGCTGGCAGAAGGTAGTTGTAGCCAGTATAAATAAAATACATGTGTTAAGGAATGAGCAGGCAAACAGGGCTTGAAAATTATACTAATACACAATTCATAATAACCAAATTATCATAGGAATTGTAACAAGGAGAAGACAAAGTCGTGGGGGGTCACAAGTTGTTTTATAAAATATGCTGCTTTAACACTTTGACGGTTTTATTATAACCATACTGAACATAGAACTGAGTTTAGTTCAAAATCATATTTTGATAACGTCACAGAGCTCCCAGCTAAATGAATTGCACGGTAAATAGATGAATGTGAAATAAGAAATGCCATCACGTCACGGTAATAAACAAATTCTATGCTATGGGAAGAAAAAATATCTAAAACTCTTTCCGAACGCACGGTTTTGACTATACACTTCTCAATTTATCAACTAGCTTTTGTCCGCGGCTTCGCCCGCGTAAATGTCTGAAATTATTCTACGTATTTTACCCAGTTGGAAGATGATTCTACAAAAACTCTAAAACACGTACCTAATTCTTAATTTTTTACCAAAAGCATACGTTTGGATTTTCATATGACCCCCTAAATTAAGAAATGCTGGGTTTCCCACACAAACTTTTATCCCCTATTAGGTTTATTGTTTTAAACATCTAGTAGCCTATTTCGTTAACCAGGGTGCCATGTACGTCCTAGCCAAATTTTATCGAAATCCGTTTAGTGGTTTAGGCGTGAAAGGTAACATACATACAGGTAGACAGGCAGATTTACTTTCGATTCTATGCTGCCAAATATTTTCATATATTATCGGTGATTTGTTACTTTGGCAATTAAGATGTCATCGACGCGCTCAGATTTATAAGTGGCAATTAGAAGAGTATAATCTGGACATGAATATTGATCGGAGTGATGACATTTATAAACAGCTCACAGTTAGCCATCGATAGTAACGGTATACATAGATAAAACATACATATGGCCTGGGCAAACAACTACATTACTTTTCATTAAAGGTAGTTAAACGTAATAAACCTGATTAATTTACTAATTTGAGTATGAGATTATGAGAATGTAACAGATGGTCTAAAAGTGCCGCTAGCAGTAAACGTGACATCCAAGATCTGAGCAGATTTTGTAGAATAAAATGTAAAGAAAGAAAATACATTTATTTAACACCGACTAAAAGGCACACGATACAATATACATCAGATATAAATAAATAAAAAAGTCCGATGTAAGAAATTAGCAGGAAAGTGTGCCTCACGGCTGCGCCAAAAAGGCTTAATTCAGTAAAAAAAAATAACAAAAAACATGCCGAAAATCTAAACAGAATTTCTTTAAAATGTTAGGAAATCTCCCTTTACACGTTTTTAAACACAGCTCAGTATACAATGCCAGTAATTTTAGACGTTAATATACTCGTTTTGTTCCAAACAATTCCAATACCTTCCACTGTCTTAAATGTCGTCGAAATGGCTTAATGATTATATCTAAGGGGCAACAGCATCCAATTAGACATTGATAGCATCACGCTATGGAAATCTAGATCTCCTAAAGGTTGTGGTGCAGACATAGAAGCCGATAGCCTCGCGTTAATCAGAGCCTCGCCATAAATCTTGAACGAAGACATTTTATTGTGAACTTTATTAATGTAGTTTTTGAAATCATTTTCCCTTGCGGAGTCAACTCAATAAATTTAACACCATCACAACTGCGTGTATGGTTACTCTATAACTACATTTAAAAGGAAATGATGGGTTTAAAGATCAAAGTTGTCAGCTGCTGCCAGTTGAACGGGCAATTTATCTGATTTTCCCCCACAATTTCTTATGATAATAATGAATAATTCTGAGTAACGTAGGTGATAGACTGTCAAAGGGTCACTAATAATCCTCTACATATGTAAATTCCTAAACCCACATTATTGCTATAAGTAGCATGGAGTGATGGCGCCAGAACTCATATTTATGCCGATAGGATTTTTAATCAACAAGTTGTTTCTGTATGACGTTAAACTAGATTTTTTTTTTTAAATTGACATGCGTAGGAGAAACTTCAAATGTGTAGTACAGCAAGTAAAATATTAACCGGTTCATGGAAACAAATTATATGAATGACATTGGTAGAGTTATTATTTGATACGTAGTTTAAATTTCTTAGCGCTTGGCGAACATAACAATGACATACCGCTAAGTGCCCGCTTATGCTCTTCCTACAAATATTTGTACTAAATACGGGCCAGAGAGCTTTGTTTACAAATAATCAATGGGAACGAGCCGACCGACGCCGTACTATAACACCTACACCACAGCCAACGTGACAAATACTTATTTTATTCAGAAAAGTTTCCGCAGAAACTGCAAACAAACATTGTAAATATATAACCCGTTAGGTACTTATTGACGTTTACTTTAACATTTAAGTTTACAAACACGAGTAAACATATACTTCAAAATGAAACGGTGTATCTGTGTATGTAGGTACGATATAATAGTCTGACATTTTGTGGATGTCCCTAAGTTACGGAATGGAAGAATAACTTTATTTGCGCAAACAGACTTTTCAAGGTAAATAATGTAACTACATATACGATACTAACTTAAATGATCTGAGTTTACATTTGTAAATTTTCCGGTCCCTATAAAACTCAGATGCACGGTGCGGGCACGCTCCGCGAACCGGGACGCCAAACGCGCCAATACTCCGGGGAAAACGTACGCAATAACGCTCAATTTTAAAGAAAACAACCATAACTTAGAGCTCTGCACTCTGTCGTCTGTGTTCCTTTCTTCCGGGCAATTTCTATTACCATATAGACGCGCTACTTTTCAATTCTTTTCCATTAAACTTGGTGCATCGCTGTGCGTTGCGCGGCCCGACTACCCACGTCTCGCTCGCTATTCTCAAAACACATTTATAAAATGCTCTTTACTCGGCCGCGGCGTCGGTCCCCTGCGACTGACATTCTATTGCGAATTTCAAAGTATATTTTCAAATAAGGAAAAGCGCTTGAGATCAATGAAACTTTCATGGCGTTTATGTACCCCAGTCGCGATTTATATTCTTGTAAACATCGTAGATACTACGTGTATGGTGTTGGGTTCTAATTGATGTTTAGGACAAACAAGGGACTAACTTTTTCAGAATTCATAAGAGTCTTTATACAATATTCGTCTCCCAATATTTTAATAGTATTTTCTCTAAGTTTCAAATAGTATTTACTGATATCGTAATGTTACCGCTATAAGCAGACGTATTTGTTCTGAGTATTGGCTGATTAAATGGGTACCTACCTAATGTCTGTTCCAAAAGTATGTAATGAAAGTGTAAAGAAACCCTGTTCAGGTTAAATTATTACCCAATCACTCACTAAAAGTAATAAGTAACACAAGGAAAAGTATTGAGAAATCAAGTTCAAAGCTAAATAAATACGGATGATTTAGAAGGTTCCGACTTATTTTCTCAACATGATTAAATTGTAATTGAAAAATCATCGGCGAAAATGAGATTATAAAATATCAACTGTCAAATAAAAACATCTTACGGGTGATTTAAAATGAATATTAAGTATTTAAATAAACAAATCATAGCACTCCATCTGTAAGTGTCACAACCAATTGACAAGTACGTTTTCTGATCCATTTGTTTATCTTTATTTCGCTACTTTTGGAACAGACCATAGGTACTTAAAACTTACTTAACTTTAACTCAATTATTGTTGCAAAAGTACCTTAACAAATCGTGAGTTCTGTCTAAGTAGGTAATATACACTTGACAAACCGAAATCCTATTAAGAATTCATGCTATAAATACAAAGTTATCAATTCAAAGATTGTTCTCACAAACATTATGTAGACACAAATAATACTAAAGTACCTAAATTCTAGGCCACAAACTTCAAATATTAACAAGTAAATATAAACAGAATCATAACGAACAAATAAACACCTGCGACAAGTAACTTCTGCTTAGCTGCAAATTCATCAAAATAATTTAACATTCAAAGAATTATGACGTCGACGATATCTTAAGCCTGGCAGATGCTATACAAACGAAAGGCTTAATTTCGACCTAACAATTTGTCACAATAATAAATTTCATAACCAAAACACGGCACAACAATGAGCGACTGTATTTGTGTTTCACAAAACCAAACAAGCATTCTTCCCAACAAAGACATCTCTATCGGTAGCCGTCCTGAATTATCTGTCATGTTTCACAAATAAATAAGAGCTATTTTATATCACAATGGAAACAGACCGTCTTCTGTGGGGCGCTTGATTCGAAACCATTGAGAAAAAATCTATTTATCAAACAAGAGATGGGCTGCCCGAGATAAATCTGGTCGAGTCTATTATTACCCCTTTTCAATCTGTTCCGGGATTTCTATGTACAGCTAAATCAAAATCAACCCCGAAGCGATCATATTCTATTACAGCTTCTATAGTAAGTTATCATTGTAATGGAAATTTAAACCCACCTTTCTATTTTACGAGTCCAGTACTAGCACAAAGCTTTGGGTAGTTTGCAAGGATTGTATTACCTACCATTGCCGATGTTCATTTTTGGACCCCCGAAGCCAAATAACAGGAGCTTATACAGGGTGGCGATTAGGTTATCACATTAAATTGTACAGCAGGTATTACAAGTTGTTATCAGTCCGTTAAAATAATAAAATAAATAATTTTACTAAAATTAAGAAAATGCATTTTTCAAACAAAATAAATGGCGTTATAATTGGTAAAAAATAATCATCCTTTATAATATTAGTTTACTGACCTGTAAAAGCGGCAACGCCGCAGCGTCGCGCCGGCGGAGCACGCGCCGTACCTACGCGAGGTACGAGTATGAGTACCTACTTGTGGACGTAGGCACGCGCGCGTGGTGCGTGCGACAGTAATTCAACATTTCCACAACATACTTACGATATTGTTTTATGAAATAATCACAAATTAACTTTAAAAATCTCCACTTAAATGCTCAATTATTACGTATTTTAATTTTTACGTTTTCTAAATGTCCACCGTGCTTCTGTACACACAAATGACATCGTCTTACGATATTATTTCGGACTCTTCAGAGTAGCCTGAGTAGGCTTCGCGGCTAAAATTTTTAAATTGTCGAAGGCCGAATTATTCGAGATTTTAAATCGTCCATAGTCGTCACTTCAGTAGCGTATACCTCATTCTTTAAATGTCCATTGCCCGAACTCCAAATCATATCGGTGTACTCCGGCGATGCGAAATTGATTCGAGGCATCTTGTTGGAAACAATAACACAATGAAAATAGCTACCTAACAATAATTATTATTTAAGCGTTTGATTTCGCATAAACTGTCACACACACCACCTTCACTAACCTATCCTATTCCTATTACCTACTAAAATAAAGTTAACACAAAACAATGTCCACAAAATAAAAACAATAACAATACTACGAAGGGCGCGTGCGCCAATCGTCAACTATTCCTCAAGGATTTTGGCGGCGGACTATGTGACTCATTCGTCGCACGCGCCAAAGAAATGCCTACAAGCCCACCCCCGTACCCCGTAGCATTTCGCGCATAGAAATTTATACCTTAAGTCGTCAACCGTAAGAATATTTTTTTCATACCTCTCATGCGGTCCCTTTTCATCTTTTAATTTTGCGCACAAAAAACGCCTTCAACTATTAGCCGTAAGAAGGCGGTAAGGACATTTTTCGCTTGAATTGTTTACGTTTCTTGTAATAATAGTTTGTAAAATGGTAGTTTAGTAGTGCTTGTAGGTAATTCGGAATGGCAACGTTTGAAGTTTTGAACTATCTTCACCGGCCTCGGGTCTTTGACCTACTTTTATTGGTCAGCTGATTATGTTTATGCAATACATGATGTTGTGAAATATTAAAATGAAAAAAAGGGTCCTGCGGCTATAATATTGTTTATTATTAAATTATTTTAATTGAATATGATAAAATACCTAATATAGAGTACGTGGTTTCAATTAATGTGATAACCTAATCGCCACCCTGTATACAATCGAGGCATTATTTATTGTTGATAAAATTTGGAGGTGCAGTTCCATTGGGATGTGTCACAATGCGCGAGGTACACAGTGCGATAACGTCACATCAAGCAAGTAACTCATGTCCACGGACCGCAGGACTTTCGCGAGTCCACCGCTCACGAACTCAGCCTCACGATCGAACACCATGATCGAAATACGTGTACAACCAGCCTGTATTACCATAAACGATTTACCGTATGAGGACTCTTTTAGTTCGCATGGAATATGAATTCGATCGTGTAATACACGAAAACGAATACATTGTCGAAAACAAGAATAACATGTGCTCGAAATTATAAAGATGCATTGTTCTCTTGGCTTCTTTAAATGAAAACATAAGTTACATTAATATGGTCTGTAGACTACTTCAGTCATGTTTCATTTAAGCACGACGCGAAAGCACGGTTGGAATATGTATTTCGGTCAAATGAACTGGCCATGCAACACTCGCAAGATCACAATACTTTCTTCGCTTACTCCACAACCGAACATCCTTACTTTAATTTATACTTTTGTAGTCGTCAAATTATGAATTTTACCGACTAATTTATGTTGGATCACTGGTACAACTTTATCTGATAGAATAGAACATAACAGATCTGACATAATGACCCATTTCAGTGGCGTATGATGTATGACGTCGATTTAATCGTAGATGCTCTTTGTTATCATTGGAATTAAACGTGATGTTAAGCGATCCGTCATTGTGTTGGGTGCGCGATAATCGCGGGTGACATAAGTAGGCTCGCGGCGCAGGCACGCATCATTTGCCGGCCGTCGGCTCCGATTAACTTCCGTGCGCTGACACGGGTGTCGGTCAGACCATGTGTAATTACGAATTGGGCTTCGGTGAACATCGCCTTAACGACCCAGACTACGAGCCACTCTGACATTTACCTAAATTCCACCTATTAGTTTAACAGAGTCATTTAACATTAATCACGAATGAACTGTAATAAGGTAATCAGAGATCGATTTATGTTTGCAAGTAAGAAGTAATTCGAAAACCACTTCTCGTGACCAAGTATGACAAAGTATTCAAAAATATTTATGGACATAATAATAATAAATCACAAATTGGCTTGAGAATCAAGTTATTAAAATATTCCTTGCAAAGGAGTACCTAATACCGCATTTCCATAAATAACAAATCAATTCCTTTTCAAACCCACAGAGAAAGCAAAAAAGAATCCATAAACCAATAAACACTTACTTGCTGTTGCACATAACAAATGTGATGGACTCCCGCGGCGATCAAATAACTTCGAAAGAAGTCGGACATTTAATTTTAGTTTTATAATAAAGGACATATTGTGTTAGATAAAGGATGGGTTGTAATAGTGTCGCGTCATCCACATTAGTAATGCGCCGCGTGGCGGGGCGTCGCGTCACACAACAGCGTCAGACGCACTATCCTGTTTATACTGCGTACTATTGAAAAAAAATTACAAAATAAATAAATTTAAAGAAGTCTCCGACTCAGCTACACTCGAAAATATATATTCAAATAAGTTGCCATCAAGCCGACCGTAAAAGCACGCCGAGGGTTGAGGGGCTAGCAGTTTTATTAATATTAAACGAACGCTTCAGTTGACACAAATTGGCGATAACCAAAGCGAGTACGTCATAAAATTTTTGTTTCCCTTTTCGTTTATTATTTGTATCTTTCCAAATAAGACTTTTGTAATTTTTAAAGGCGTTTTATTAGCTTTATCTCGTGGAGAGTGGAGATGTAGTTAAATTCTTGGCAATACGTAAGACGTAAAAACGATAGGCTGAAAACTTTCGATCGATAGGTAACAGTAAATCGATCTGTGTGAGAAAACAATCGAACGCACGCCGTCCTGAGTAGGGCTTTGCCACGCCAATATTATTATCGCGCCATAAAACAATAAACTTAAGTGCCCTAGCGAGATGCAATTCTTCGCTACGGTTTAAACGAACTTGCACTCGGTCCGTGCTTACACTGAATTCTTTAGGAGGACATGAGGTATTCACTATTACAGAGCGACATGAGGATATAAAACCAGCAGTATTTCTTACAAAGTATTACTACAATCTAGTAAAAGATACACACTCTGTGAAAAAGGGGATATAAATTGAATACGACATAAGTAACAGTTCCAAATAAAAGAGGATAATATTTTATTGTTAACATCTGACTTTATTCCCTCAAACGGCGTCGTTTCAACGAATTCACGCGCTCGACCAACAACAAAGCAGTTAATTAACCCGTAATTTATATAAATGGGCTCAGTCGCAATTCGGGCAACAAAATTTGTGATAGGAGATCTTTTAGAAGGATACAAGTGCTTATAAAAACGACCCAAGTAATGAAATGAGGGGCAAAATAAATTCTCAAGTTGACAGAAGACGGTATTATTTAGCTAATAAAGTGGCTAACTATGTAAAATGCTCGAGGAACCAGCGCGATGTCCGGACCGCGTAGGTGCAGCTCCTAGAAATTTATCGCTGAGATATGCAAAGCAGCCGTCAAACCGAGCATTTCTCACCCAATTTAGACGAGTTCGGGAGCAGTAAAGGTCCACACAGCGAACCAACCTATAAAAAGTTTGTCGACATCGCCTAGCTCACTGGCGATCTAAAGTAAGTAATTTGTTGGACACACTAGGGACAGAATTACAAACTGAGCAACTAGATAGACGATCGTTCAAAATAAGGAATTCTGGGAATGGCGACAATCACTCGGTCTCTAAAAGGGATAGGTTAGAACAATGAACGTGGCCAATTAAAGGAGGCGACAGGACACGAACTTCGTGTCGACAGTTCGCCGAAGTTGACAGTTTATTTCATGAACGCTATAATTTTCAATTATATTTCAAAACATACTGGCAAGGTTCCGGTATTCTCGATTGTAAGCAGAAATGTCATCATCCCACGCCAGAAAATGTTGGGTTTTGCCTGGCGTAAATATTTTTATTGTGCTTTTTATAACATATTTTTTTTCTGTAGTCTTTCGTATCTTCCTTATAAGCGTAGTGGTTTTATGAACCTTGTTGTATGGTGAATGTCATAGGTACGTATTATGAGTTCCCTGTTACGATATAAATGATAATAGTTGTGTTATTTGAACCGACAAATACTTAACATATTTTCTTTCCTTTTCCTTGTTCGATGTATTTCCAGTTAGCCACTTGCTGATTCACTGCTGACGATTTCAGATCGTCAGATCGTCAACTTCAAGGAAGGCCACGTTACGTTTAAGTACCTACTAGTTCTTGGCCTACATTCAAGTTCGTAGGTTCTAGTTTGTTCTGTAACACTGGATTTTTTAGATTAACTTGCTTTGGGAGAGTTCTAGGCGTCCATATGCTGGAATATATTGAGGAGTGAGCTTATTGAGCGTTGATTAATTAGAATATCTGAGCCTACCTCCTTTTGATAACTCTTATAATTCAAACATACAAAACTCAACAAGTCAACAAGAAATCCAGCGCATTTTGGGTCGCAACCAGGGCGTGGCATTTAGTATTGTCCCTTGATATAAAAGTGCGAGCATTATTGTCAAAAATTGTGAGGTTCTTCACCTCAAATTGGCGAATATACGAAAACGATGCGCGGGCGTCGCGAAGTCCCGCTGTGAGCGACCCGGCCTCGGGACTCGCCAGTTTAATTTATCGCGAACAATCACATTACCATATCACTAATATAATGCGGTCGAATCTGCGTATGGACCTTAAACGGTGTCTCGATTCCTTTGTTGTCCAAAATTTATGAATTCTGTTAACGCTTTCGTATCACGCCTGCAGTCGCGGCCCGTAGCTGGGATACTTTATGAGCATTGTTTTACAATCGTCTTACAAGGGATTTACACGGAACTGACAATATACTGAGATATTGGCACGCGCTCAGTTTGCACAGCTGCTATTATTCCGTGAACGTTTTTCAAATCCGCATTACAAAAGTAAATAGACGATTCCTTGCATTGAAACAAAAGGATCGCTGTTTTTTCCCTAGTTCTAGGGTTATTTAGCTATTCTTTATCCACGAGCCAACGTTTTCAGCTTTCAATTGCACCCTTTCTGGGTTTAAACGGTTTTAAACAATGGGTTTATGTGTTACCTCATTGCATGCAGTTGCATTTTATAACAGTACGGTACTGGCCTTGCTCGATCATAAACACTTAAGCAGAACTGGGTAACACAGTACATGAACTTCAGGCCACCATTGAACACCTTTACAATTACGAACCTACACGTAAATCAAGCAGAGCAATCAGAGAGCGGTGGCCCAGTGGAAACGGCCGCGACTTACGAATCGTAGGTCCGAGATCGTAGGTTCAAACCCTGACAGGCGCTTTACTTTGTGTAAATTATTTCATCACAACTGTTCTCAAAATAGTTAAAAACATCGTGAGGAAACCGGCGTGTCCTAGAACCAAAAATTCGAAGACATCTGACATCTACAAACCCGCACTGGGCTCGCCTGGTGGATTACGGCCCGCTCCCTCTGACAGCGAGGTCTGTGTCCCAGCAGTGGGAACATTATACGTTGATATGAGGTAAATAAAACTTGTGTGAAAATTATATGATAATGGCATCAAATATACCAGTTTACACTTACAAATCACGCAAAACAAAATCAACTTACTGCATTCTGATGTACTTACTTATTAGCCGTATAAAACATATGAAACGGCGCACCCCATAACCACCCATTACCCGGTGTCCCTACCCAGTTATTATTAACAGCAAAAACCCATCATATTAAAGTAATATTCAAATCGAGTCACAACAAAAGAATCCCATCTCGTAGCTCAGGTTTCAAAGCATGCGTGTACCATGGGTAACACAATACGCGCCCAACGCGTATGGGCCGGGAGCTAGGGAACCTCTGTATGTAAGTAAATTGATGTAACAATACACTAGTTTTTTTACACCCTCCCCGCTTGTATTACAACCCGGTTACCCTTTTTCCGAAAGGGCTAGGCAATTATTTGTATGTGCGGAATCATTTTTGTTAGAAATTATTAAATATAACTTTGATTCCCGTATTGTAGCATTCTACAAGCTCGCCAAAGCTTCACTACTTTACGAGACTTTTTGTATACGACTTGATTAATTTTATGGATTAAAACTCCCTTATCTACTATTATCTATGCGTCTTGCGTAGATTGACAATCCTCTACCAATTCACTTTGGTCACTGTAACTACAAAAATAACAAACATACTTAATGCATGCAATGCATAACTTGATGGTTTGATAAAATACCATAGTCGTTATTAAGTTTGGACGATCACGTCCAAACTTAATAACGAATATTATCTAAGGTCTGAAAAAAAACAAAAGATTAAACGCTTCCTTTTCATTTTTCAATATTTTTTTAATCTATGCAAAGCACGTACTTAATAAGCATTTATTATTAGTAGGGATCATGTACAATATGGGGCCGGGCCATTGTGAATCACCCAAAAGCGAGTTTCGATAGAGGCAATGAATAACAAAACGTTTAAATAGAATAACACGATCCATTGCGGCTTGTGCAAGCAATGATTGACACGTGATCCGAGCACCGTGTATTGAATAGCTCATTCAATTTGGTGACTTTTTAGGGTTCCGTGAAAAAAATATTCAAGTAAACTTTTATTAAATTCGTCAGTTTTTCCAGATTCAAAACTGAAATCCTGGAATGCCTTTTAAATCTCGGATATTTGTTTTATTCTTGGCTAGGTTTAGCTAAGCAAGGGTTTTCTACGTCATCCCTGAAGGGGTCAAACATTGTTTAAAGTATTATGCGGAGTACGCGACATCGTGGCCTTTACAGTCATAAATATATCGCCATATCCCTTGCCGTTGTTGTGGATTTAGGAATTTAGCAGAAAAATTTGCATGAAAAACAAGCTTTGACCGAAATTGCAGTTTCCTGATTATCTCTCTGATTATATCTATTATCCTATAGATATCACGCTCCGTAAAAGTCCGAAAGTTTTAGAATAAAGGATCTACTTAGGTTTAAACGATAAGATATACTTAAGAAATGTTTTTTTTTTTCATGTTAATGTTAACTACCAATTTGTTTTTATTTTTTAATTATTTAGAAGGTAATTGCTGTTATTCTTATTGTTATGAATGGATTACCAAAAAAAAAAATTGAACAACTATAATTGTAAATATCCTTTTTGGCTTTTAAATAAGTAAAACCATTAATGGTGCATGTTGTGTTAGCCTGTAAGTAATTATTGCACTTATAAATGTATGTAGGAATGAATATTGGTGACGGATTGACAGCTGATTGAATGTAAGAGCGACTATGATGTATGGAATGAACGAATGAAGAAATAGGGAACGGATGAAGGACAACTTGTAGATAGGACGTTGACTTTGTGATCTCGCTTACTTTATTGCTAATTTAATTGTTTTAATCCTTGGTTTTGGGAAATATACTTATTTTTGTTGAGAAACGGTGGTATCATTAAAGAGGACATCTCATGTAGATGTCCTCTTCAATGAAACCACCGTTTAGTTTAGTATTAGGAAATTATTTGTTAAATGTATTGTGTATACAATTGTTGGCTAACCTAAATAAATAAAGAAGTACCTGTATGTTTGAGAAAAGCTTCGACAACATGCTGGGAAAGCGCTATAAAGCTTATCCTAGCATCACTTAGCATGCAAAGTTTTGCGAGTATATGATTAGCATAAAGTCACTTTTCAGCAACAATAAATAAGTTCGATCTACATCGACGGAACCCCGCTGCCTACGACGTATTACGCTTCACCGAATTTTTTATTCAGGTATTTTTATTACCCCATTGTGGGATAAAGATTAGTCCGCAGCAACGCGGAAAATATTTAATAGAGAGTTAATACCACAATGGTTTTACGTTTGGCGAACGAATTGTGCACTTTTTACACGAACACCCAAGTTAATAAAAGTGATTAAGCTATTGTCACTTTTTATAAAATGGTTTTATACTAAACTTCGTGCTCACACAGTGAGTTTTTAAATCCTTTAGTGTTGATATAAAGTTTATGACAATTATACTTTGTTCAAACATTTCTTTAACAGTTTTGTTCTTTTGCTGCATGATCTTCGTTTAATAAATGTAGGTAAAGATTGACTACAAATCCAATGATATTTTAAGAGCGTAAATAAAAATACTGCAACGTAAAAGATAAAAATGTAAAGGTGGAATAAAATAATAATACCTACAGCTGTTTATTTAAATCGATAAGATACTTTTGTGACGCTAACTAAATCGCATGTATGCAAAGATAAGGATTCAGTGGGTATGCCGAAAGCCCAGTCCATTTCGCAGGCGTATGGTAAAAATGCGGTAGCCGGGCCTAAAAAACGTAAAGGGACCACCATGTAAATTATTTCACTGCCTGGCCAACTTGAATTATCGTACTCAAGTCGCAATAAAACTCCGACACCGGAGGTTTTATCAGGAATGAAGGAACATGTTGCCATATTTCATTAGGCCAACGGCAACGGTCCGCTTGTGTACGGGCGCAAAAATATTATATTAATCTCCCAAGTTACGGCGTTTTGCATCATTGTATCCCTTGTACAGTTGATATTTATTATGTTTGTGGAAGGAGTAGGCGCGACAGCCCCTTCCTGGCACCACGCTGCAGAATTTGTCACCGTTCTGTTTATACGCCATAAATAACAATATCAAACACCATTACCTCGTTTGCATTCATTTAAATAATAATGTCATTTGCGTGTTTTTAGAATAAATGGCACATAAAATTGATAGTGAAATGAGTTTTTTACAATCAAATTGTTATTCACTGCTTCCATTTTAATGAATTCCGTATAATTTACTCTTAAATTTTGCTATAATTATCTGCCTACCTGGTGTTTGAAAATTATTCTTTAAATATAATATTTAGATGTACAGAAAGATAAAACAAAGCATAAATTCAATAAAACGTAAATTTAAAATAATAAATAGATGTTTTAGCGAGTTTGGCAAAAATAAAACTCAGGTGTACAACAAGCTCGCCGTATACCCAGGCGAAGAATTTAATCACATGAGCCAACATAGCGGCCGGTATGCCGATGATATCTAGAGACGTTCATTGGCGGCACACGAACCGAACAAATTGGAAAGGCTGTCCGAACACAACAAATGTTACAATTGAAATTTCTAAGATGCTTCTAACATTTTTCTTAGTACGCGCACGTATTACTCAGCGGGGGATGTCACGCAGGCCCAGTCTTTATTACGAATGCGACGTAAAAACGTTTGTCACACCTTTTAATTGTATCACCGAAACGGTGCAATATTGGCGATGAACGTGACCCACCATTTACCAACTTAAGTATAGTGAGTAAATCAATTTGCATGAGAAATGAATATCTACAAATTACTGTAGTACTGTAATCGAAAGGAGATAAAAGATCGCCATGCGATACGAAACGTTATTCAAAGCTTTTGTCTAAGCTTTCTTTTAGACAATAGAATGGTGAAGTCCGTAACACATGTCGATAACCGATGAATGTCACTTTATCAATGAGTCATTCATCAATCACTAGTCAGCGTCTACAGCTAACCTTTCATTGTAGACAATGGTAACATATCGGAACTTTGTTACCGATCATGGTGTACAAGAATGCAAAGATTTGTAACGTCCGTCTATGTCGATAATTTAACAATCAGTCATTGTCGTGCGTTGTTAGGTTAGTTAGTTATTGGATGATAATAAGTTGCCAAAACCAATAGTGCGTGCATCTTTGAAAATACAGGCTTGCATGCACCCAACAAGTTTCAGAACCAATTTTATTTTCCTTAAAGAGTGTTGTAGATAGATTTCACTTAATTGTAACAAACATTTCTCTAATGTATAATATATCTGCTTCGAAGCCGGCCTAATTGAATGGGTCGCAATTAGCAGATGCTCGGCGTTCACCATTACTCAGCGGTGACACGGCATAGAGAGACGATAGAGAGGGGCGCAGATGTCGCCGGCGATTGTTTGCAAATAACAAAGTGAGCGAATGGTTCCGCAACAGTTTCTAATTGTGCCACGACAATACGTAATCTAACCGGTCCTATTCGATGGCACGTCGTGCGTCTCTGGAGCAGCACAATAAGGATGATGAGTGGACTGGCGTGAGCGCATTCTTCGAGTTCTTTTTTCTGGTGATGCTTTATTTTTAACTGACTTCTAAAAAAGGAGGAGGTTCTCAATTCGGATGTTTGTATTTTTTTTTTTTTATGTTTGTTCGCGCATTACTCCGTCGCTTGCCAACCGATTTGAAAATTTTTTTGTTGGATAGGGTATACTTCCCAAATGGTCCCATAGAAATTTCATCGAAAACGGTTTAGTAGTTTGGTTAAAAATTACAACTAAAAAGTGAAAAATAAAAACTTTTTTGCAAAAAAAAACAACCGACTTCCAAAAACGACACTACAAAGTGAAAGATAACTTTAATTTCGGAAGTCGATGGCAAACAACGAAAATGCGAGCCCAACGACACCGACTTCCGAAATTAAAGTTATCTTTCACTTTGTAGTGTCGTTTTTGAAGTCGGTTGCTTTTTTTTGCAAAAAAGTTTTTATTATGTACACAAAAGTTATAGAATGTGTTGAACGAATTGAAATTGGTGCATTTAGTTTAAATGAATAAAAGAGGATTTTATCCCCGCCAAAATCATGCAATTTGTATACCGTCTGTGTTTTCAGATCCCATCTCTATGCAAAACTTGCATAAAAATTATAATACAAGAAGGTAAATATATCGCGATAAATGCGATGTAAAATTCAACGAAGCATAAAGATGAAACTGAAGTATCGCTAACATAAAGTATTGGTTAGAGATAGTCAGTTCTAAATTGAAAAATATGTAGTGTAATAAATCTGATGCGGCTCCACGACACTTATGTTCTGCACCCCGTGGGTCCTGAATCGCCAGGTGCCGTTGTGAACAAATAAACCCGCGTTGGCTCTCTCGCGCGCCAAATTGCCCGTGTCGCGATCTGACGCACTACTAAGGGTTCCGTTCACGTGTAAAATCTCTTCAATTTACACGCTACAATTTAACCCGTCAGGGGTTAACACCAGGTAACATAACACCCCTAATGTTTAATGTGCGCATTAAGTTTTATTTTCTACATTATTCGTAAATAGGATTAAGTAAGGCCGCGAATCGTTTTACAAATCACCTGCAGTTAATATACTATCTGTATTGCGATCGTTCGTATCGTTGTGAAATTATTTTGTGGACACTTATTTGTTTTTGCTTACCTCGCAACTCAGAATTTGAAATCGCTAATGTTGATTACCTGAAACAAAAACAAATGTCATTAGTCATTAATGTTAATAGGAATATACTAACTCCTCAAAGTGTACACGAATAAATTACTTGGATAAATACTCTCGAGTACTTAACCCTAATTCTACGTCATTTCCGTTTTCGTGTATCCAGAGGACCCGACCGTACGCCAGACAGGACGTTAATTAGAAAATTATGTGGGAAATTATTAATAGGTCCGCCGTGTACCCGATTAGATAACAAACTAGTCCATTAGTCGACAAGGATAAAGTCTCGATAAACACGGAACCGAAGGGTTATAAAAGCTGTGGCTATTGTTTTAAGGTCTATAATGTATTTGATGGGGACTAATTCAAAAAGGTCCTTGGTGCATCGGAGGTGAGATAAAGCGGTAGCGAACAATACGTTGTGCGTCGCCGTCGGTCTGGGGGCGGGTTTGACGCGTGGTTGAGGAATGATCAACAGCGTGGAAATGACGACTTAATGGATTATATGTGTCCGCCGACACCGAGATAAGTGTCGCGCCGGTATCTGACCTGTCGCCGGAGATTAGGCACCGAAATTACAAAAATTAATAACATAATGGAAATCGACTACGGAATGATTTCACACACCGATGAACTCTGCCGATAAAACGAATAAAGTCAACGACGCAGTACATGTTACGGAGGATGTTCGACCTTATTCTTGGTAGTCACTTTTATGTATTACACTTACATATTTTATAAAGGGTTATGAATAACTAGCGGATGTATTGTTGTAAAATGTGTTAGTCATATTTTATTTACTCAAAACAGTTTTAATATAACTGTTTTAATGCCCAACTATTTAGATTGAATTTAGATTTGAATATTCCAGGTGAATCATAAGCTAGTAACCCACATCAAAATCATGGTGTGCCCACGCGAACAATCCAACACCCGGGCAGTTGCGTGTGGACGTGAAGCACGGTAAATTGAATACAGAAATTTTGATATAGCAGCCGTTGGCGACCCTCGAAATATACATTAAATAGCGCCACAATAACCAACGATTTACCGCCAATCTGTCCTTTTATAAACATAGGACAAGAAACGCCTCGCCACTTATGACAAAAAGTCGAAGGAGAGATCTCCCGCTGGCCTTTTGTTGTGAATGTCTCTAGGCGCGATCTGGACAAACTACCCGTGGGACTCGCTGTAAATTATCGAGGCGGTGTCATAGTGGGACGGACGCGATTCCTATTACAAAGCCATTTACGCTGTTTACATAAAGGAGGTGAGACGCGAATTCTATGGTCCCGACTGGTGCAATTGCAAATTTTCCGCTTCTCGCGTGTCAAAGGAGATAATTTATTGCAATTGAGATATAGCAGGCGCCTCGGGATCGGGCCACAACACCTCGCATAAATAGTACCGCGCGACGGACGCGCCACGTCCACCTATCATCCCGACACCAAATAAAATTATGATCATGACCATTTATTACACGAGATTAAGTAGAATATTTATCGTGAACTAGACCACGAATACATTTTCATTTCTTAAGAATAAAATTTTCAGTTGGTAGAGCAATACTTTATACCTTTAGTACAATTTTGGATGTGTGAAAGCAATAACAAAGTGTTAATTTTGGAAGGTATCGGTCACCAGATGATGCGCTATTGTTGTTCCAGTGATTTACTTGATAGATCATAAAGAAAATTCAGGGCACGTTCGTTAAATTTTTTGCACAACCGCAGGTGTGAATGAGCCCGACAATTAGCAACCAAGCGGACACAATAGAAACAGATGCGTCGTGCCTACTTATATGGCCACACCATACAATTTCGAGTGGTATTTTATTGTTACTTAATGGCACAGATATAAGAATACGAGAAAAATAAGAAACAAAACTCATAATAATACGTACGGAATAAAAACGTTTAGGTTATTGGTATAAATCATGAAAGTAATCTAATATAAGGTCCGACACAATTTTTTAAATCAAACGGCGTTTAACAAATTGGCGGCTACACAAAATGCATAATGTGCAGATGTTTAATTTGATGAGAGGTTTGAGGCTCAACGGCGGGAATTATATCAAAATCGTTTAACTGAATTAAAGGGTGATTAGATTGAGGTTACCTGGAAAGGGCAATTTCACTCGACAACTAATATGCAAAGGAATCAAAGTTCTCGCGTGCTGAACGCAGGAAACATTTAATATAAAATTAAATCAATGGTATTTCCTACCGTTTAAGCGCATTTAAATATTATTACACAGTTCAGAAGCTTTTGCAAGACATTTTAGTCCCTTAGGCGAGATAGGAACAAAAAGAACGTATGAGTTCAAAGAAGAATTTCTGAACAGAATCACTTCTTTGTAAATACTTAATTATGATCAATATGTTATCCTTTTAAAATTTTAAATGTTAGTCAAAAAAGTCTCAATAAAATTCAGCTTTACTAAACTTTTTGCTATAAGGTGCTAAACAATGCAATGCAATAATGAAAAAGCTTATATTGTAAATATTCCAATAAGATCTTGTTATAAAAACTTTTATAAAGGTACAACAATTTTTAATGTTTTAGTAGTTTAATCCAATTTTAACAAACCCGCTAAAGTAATTTCCAGCTACAAATTATTTTAACACGAAACATTGTAAGGATCTATAAAAGGCTACTGATGTTAATACCACACGATAATTAATACCTACCATTAATTTCATTAGCGATAGTGAGTAAACAGAATGTCAACAGTCATCAAATGTCTGCAATACAATTCTATCAACGGGAGTGTTAACAAGCAGCGACTGGCAGTGCGCCCGCGCACTACCTGGCCAGCTGCCTCGAGCCCCCACCAAACTATGCGCGCCTTACCCCGCTACCATCCCACTGTCCTGCTCACACACACCGTATCAAAGCTTGCTCCAACACCACAAAAAGCGGTTTCGGTCTATGGTGGTGTGCCCCACACGTATCTGTGTGTGTTCAGTGTATTTTTCTGACAAGCTTTGTGGTACAACCAATAGAGCCAAACGCGAAACAATCTTGAAGGCGCTTAATACGTTCTAGCTCTAGGCGTGAATTTACCTGTTGGAACGCGTGAACCGGCGCGGCCTTGTGCGCGAGCGCACCGCAGGTTCGACTGCGACTCAGTTCCACCCCAGACCTCTGCGTGGTCGCTCGCGTCACGTGCACCACGACTCAGTAGGTTGCGGACGCACGATCCCATCCAATTAGTGTTCTCGCGAGAAACGAGTTAAGTGGCCGGTTCGACTAGTGAAGTACTCGACTGCGAGGCGAAATAAAATGAACTAGTGCGCTGATGTTGCGATGTTGAAGTGGAATTATAGTGCGAAACGATGATAAATAAAACTATGTAATACAAAGTGATAACAGTGAAAACAAAACAATGTTCCTCACACGGTTTACGTGCGCCTTATTGGTGCTAAGCACCGCTATAACTGTTAGGGGTGCATCTTTATCGGCAGGAACACGTTACCAGGCTCCCGATGAATGCGGGTGGATGACGGATTACGATGGCTCAGGAGTTGCGTTACAGTGTAGGTTAAGAACTATTAACAGCGAGTTGGAGAACACAAACTTCAGTGCAATTCAACCGCATCCGACCGTCAGACTGCGGCTCGAATGCAGCGACGCGCTTTTCTTCCAAAGCAGTCTCGCTCCTGGTAGTTTCCGCCAGTTGATTGAACTGCGCGAGCTTACTATCGAGTATTGCAAGATCGGAAACCTTTCTGATAGCGCGTTCACAGGTCTGCGCGAATTAAGAAACCTGACGATAAGAACACACAATACAGATTGGTCCACAATGTCACTTGAAATAACTCCCAGCGCTTTTTCAAGAGACGTACAAAACTTGGAACGGTTGGATTTGAGTGAGAACAACATGTTAGTGTTCCCAGAGGGTGCATTGTGTACATTGAGAAACCTAGAATATTTGAATATGACTGGTAATAGAATGAGAGACATTAGTCATTTTCAATTCTCTTCAGCACATCGGCATCCGACGGAAAAATGCGGAGACAACCTCCTAGTTTTGGATCTTTCTCGGAATGTTATCGACACCATGCCACCTAATCTTCTATCAGGATTAAAAAGACTGCAAAAATTATATTTCCAAGGCAACGGACTGAATTCAATCGCTGACAGAGCTTTAGAAGGTCTTATCTCATTGACTACAGTAAGATTCTCGGACAATCAGCTTACCAGTTTACCTCCTGAACTATTCAGCGACACAAAAGAATTGAAAGAAATATACCTAAACAATAACACTATCACAGTACTTGCTCCTGGATTATTTAGCGATCTAACTCAACTTTTAGTGTTAGATTTATCATTCAACGAATTAACATCAGACTGGATCAATACATCCACTTTCTCTGGACTGAAAAGATTGGTGTACTTGGATTTCTCACACAATCGGGTGTCAAAGATGGAAATAGCACTATTCAGAGATTTACATAACCTGCAAATATTAAAAATGCAGGACAATTTTATTGAACACATTCCAGAAAATGTATTCAGCTCGCTAAGCAATCTGCACACATTAACATTATCAAACAATAGACTTACCAATATAGAGAGTTACGCTTTTATGGGCTTGCAAGTGCTATCTGTTTTGTCTATAGACAGTAATCGCATATCCAAAATACATCCACATGCATTAAGGAATTGTTCTTCTTTGCAAGACTTGCACATCAATGGAAACCGGCTCGATGAAGTACCACTCGCATTGAAAGAGATACCTCAGTTGAAAACCCTTGATTTGGGAGAAAATCTTATTGTAAGCATCGAAAATGCGTCATTCATGACAATGGAACAAATGTACGGTCTCCGATTAACTGAAAATAATATTGGCAATATCAGCAAAGGCGTGTTCGACAAAATGACTTCACTGAAAATTTTGAATTTATCAAGAAATAAAATTCACAAAATTGAAGCCGGTGCATTCGATGCAAACGTCAATTTGCAAGCAATACGACTGGATGGAAATTACTTGACAGACATCGGTGGACTTTTCGCGAAATTGCCTAATTTGGTGTGGTTGAACATTTCTGATAACCGATTGGAATGGTTCGACTATGCGATGATCCCAACTGGATTGCAGTGGCTGGATATTCACGCTAACAGGATAGCTGAACTTGGAAATTACTTTGAGATTGAATCGCAACTATCGCTCAGTACTTTCGACGCCAGTTCTAATAAGTTAACAGAAATAACTGGAAGTGCAATACCAAATTCTGTGGAAATGTTGTATTTGAATGACAATCTAATATCCAAAGTGCAATCATACACGTTTTTCAAAAAACCTAATTTGACACGAGTTGATTTGTATGGGAATAAAATAACAAGCTTGGACCCAAATTCTTTGAGAATATCTGCCGTGCCACAGGATAAAACCGTGCCAGAATTTTTCATTGGCGGTAACCCGTTGGAGTGTGATTGCACAATGGATTGGCTTCAAAAAATAAACGCTGGAAACAGAGCTAGAACGCAGCCTAAGTTGATGGATTTAGACAGCATTAACTGCAAACTGTTGTATAGTCGTGGAAATGCTCAAGTGGCTTTGATTGAAGCAGCGCCTCACCAGTTTTTGTGTAAATATGAATCTCACTGTCACGCACTTTGTCATTGCTGTGACTTTGATGCCTGCGACTGTGAAATGACTTGCCCTAACAACTGCACTTGTTACCATGACCCGTCTTGGTCTGCCAATGTTGTTGATTGTGCTAACTCTGCGTATGTGAATATGTTGCCGGAAAAAATACCAATGGAGGCCACAGAACTATACCTAGATGGTAATGACATCAAAGTTTTACCAAGCCACGCATTTATAGGCCGTAAGAAGTTGAAGATTCTGTTTTTAAATGCATCTAATATTGAAACGGTTCACAACAGAACATTTAATGGATTAAAAGAATTAGAAATACTACATTTGGATCATAACAGTATTTCAGTCCTCGAGGGACAGGAATTTGATGGGTTGGACAACTTACGAGAACTACACATAAATAATAACAAGATCAAGCGCATTGGGAAAGAAATGTTCAATCACATGACACGTCTGAAAGTGTTACACCTGCATAATAATAGACTTGTTACGTTGACAGTGTGGCAAATCAATCCTGCGATAACGGAAATTACACTTTCATTTAATCCGTGGTCGTGTGATTGCGAATACACTGAAATGTTTCGCGAGTGGACGAAGAGAGTGACCTCAATAACAGATCTGACTGACATCAAATGTATCTACTCGAAAGGGAATACAACTGAACTAACGGTTTATAACGAAAGCATGTATAGTGACCCAGACACTGGATTTAAAATTACAAGTGAAAATGGAACTATGTGCACCGGATTGCCAAGCATTAACAACAGTATCAACGGAAATTTGACAGCCACAAGAACAATAATTACTAACGAAGAGGTACAAGACTACATACCACTCCTGGTTGCCACTCTAGGATGTTTCTTATTTGTGTCGCTAGTGAGCATGATTATTTTCATATTCAGACAAGAAATGAGAGTATGGTTCCATTCTAAATTCGGTGTAAGACTATTTTATCGAGCCAGTGATAGAGAAGACTCGGAGAAGATGTACGACGCATTTTTGTGCTACAGTTCCAAAGATGAAGTATGGGTTACTGAGGAACTTGCATCCATGTTGGAGCGTGGTGACCCATCTTACAAACTTTGCTTACATTACCGCGACTTATCCGCCCACGTGACAGAGAAGATAAGACAAGCTGTTGAATCTTCGCGTCGTACAATCATGGTGCTCAGTGAAAACTTTCTAAGATGTGAGTGGGTGCGGTACGAGCTAAAATCGGCTCTCCATCAAGTGCTAAGAGACCGGCGAAAAAGACTGATTGTAGTGTTATTAGGTCAAGTGCCTCAGAAGGATTTAGATCCTGATATAAGACTGTATTTGAAAACAAATAAGTGTCTCCACGCGGACGATCGGCTGTTTTGGGAAAAGCTAAAGTTTGCGTTGCCTGATGTGCGCAATAATCAACGATGTCGCGGAATGCCGAGCCCGGTGGTGAGCGGCGGGCTGCCCATGCACCGGCACCACCATGCGCGGAACCACCTGGGCATGCTGCCGCAGCCGCCGGTGCACGGAGCGCACCCCGTGCTCCCCCCACACCCCTCCCATACTTCTCACCAAGTGCCACCGCGTGCGTCTCCTCGCACCATGTCCGTCCATGTGTAAAGTGTAAGTGAACTGTTCAATTGTGACTCTCAGTGAATGAACGAGGTGATTCATAAATATGCGAATGGAGTGATCAAAGACATTAAATAGAAGTGACCGTTGTTTTAAATTTGTGATGGCTAGTCGGTTAGCGTTTATGAACTGTACATAATTAAAAATACTTATAGTCATAGTAGTGTAAATACGCCTGATTTTGTAGATGTTTAAAGAATAAGCTTAAAAGAAATAATCTTTTAAGAATGTTAGGTATTAAAAGGTCTGTTATAACAACTTTGTTGTAATCACAATGTCTGTCATATTATATGTGATCTGAGCTTAACTAAATCGATGTATAAATAAATAGTTGTATGAGTTAGGCCTATTTAGGCTGTGTTTGTTGGGCAAAACTTGCCAACTACTATTAAATAAAATGGCAATACTGCCGCAATCTGTGATAAAATTAGATATAGTTAGCGTTCATTTTATATCACATTAATGTATATTTTGTATTTTAGTCTGAACTAAAAGAATATTTATTGTGGAAGACACATAATCAAAAAGCGTAAAATTGGAAAAAAATATAAATGAAAAATAAAATACAATTCAATCATAACAAGTTTCTTTTTACTTTTATTAGAAAGAAATCACCCACGTCCTTATCACAGTTATAATAACATGCACATTCAAACATTAGTTACGTACATGGTACATTATATTTTTCTGCATTATGGCAATTTGATCATAATTAATTTTAATTTTGCAGACAAACAGTAGGACATGAAAAATTTAAAACCACGATTTAAACATTTTCCGCCTTATTACAAAACAAGGTTTTTCTTTGGATCGATTAAACCACCAAGCCAGTTATTGAATTAAAAATCTAACTGTTATAGAAATGCAGTTCTTTATAGCTTAGTTCGGTTCTAAGTTGTAATTTTAGTAGTTTAAAGTATTAAGAACCTTGCCTAAATCGAAATAAAAATCAAAATACAAATAATGGCCCAAAGGTTTAGGCTAGAACTAAACTTGGATTTCGTTTTGTAATAAGACGGATTTTTTTTTTTATCTTACAAGACAAATACTGTTCTAAATAATTTTAAATCAAAAGTAAGTTATTACAAAACATTACAGTATTCATTACAGCATTCATTTCATTACAGTATTATATTAACTATATTCAGAAAAAACTGCGTCACATGCTAGATCATTTAATTAGTAATAATGACTACTCTCACACGATTAAAGTACATAAATCTTAATAGAAGTGATAACTTTTACATAACACTGTTTCAGTCCACACATTATTTAAAGTATTTTTGAAACACACACAAATTCCTATCAACTTAAATACTTGAAACCCAGAACGTGCATTTAAAAATATTATCAAAACAATATCCATGTGTTATTGTTGATGACAACAGGTAATTGTTCAACCTCATTTCATTTGCACCTTATGCGGCCTCACCCCATACTTAAAATTTGCATATAAATGGATAAGAATCCTTTTTGAAATCCAGATTAATTTATTTTAATTAGAATGTCCAATGTGACCATATCGAGAAGCTGCAGTAAATAATTGAACATCAGCTAAGAATAGCAAACGTCGTGCTTTTTATGAAAATACTTTTATAATGATTATATTTTTATGCATCTTACTAAAAGCAAACGTTGTTGGTAGTGAATGTTAATGGAATCAAATGAAACTTTAATTGAATCTCATATGAATTCAAAAGAGAGACGCAGCAAATTCAAGTAAAAGCGAAGAGATCTTAGGTCTTCTCTAGGGCCCAACATACATGACTTGCAATAACGTATTACTATACATTTCAGCACTCTACACACATTAGGTGACTACTTAAGGACATGCTAGTAAAATAGGTCGATATTAACATAGAACTAACTCAGCAATTAGCACGAATGGGCTGAATCAAGTGAAGCCTACGCATGAAACCAAATATTCTGTAAGTAATATTATACTAATGTGAATCTAGGCATATTTTACACATAAATTCCCCCCTTTTGTGTGATTATGACAATAATTACCATATAACACAAAATAAATAAAACTTAATGGCTTGTTAACACTTTTAAAATGACTTAAAAGGTATGGAAGGGTTATTGAATATTCTTTATTTTAATAATAACAACTGGTTGGCGCTGTGAAGTAATTAAAGCCAGAATTACAACAACTATACCCGATTAAGAATAAATTCCATAATTAAATTGTTCCAACCGTTGTTCATCTTCATGATTTATCCACAAGTTATTTATAAAAATAAAGAAGCTGTGTGTGTGAAAATTCTCAGTTGTTTATGATTGAAAATAAAACAGGATACATTCTACTGTGTACGGCAACAAACTAAAATCTCATATATTACAAAATCACTCTCCAAACACATTTCCATTTACCACCAACCTTATTTACCCTATAACTCTGCTATCAATAACAGCACACACGTATACTGCGCACTGTTCAACATTCCATAGAAATGAGAACTCATAGCTATACGTACCTAAGTGGGTAGGCGAGGGCATGCGAAGTTTTTTGCCACAGGATCAGTGGGGATCCGGCCGACGACCGCGGCCCTTCAATCTGAGGTAACGAGCCCCTGGCTCACACCTAAGCAGGCGCGAACGAAGCAACTGGACGTCCGACGCTTCAAGCCTCGCTCGAACAAAAGGATAGCGCGTTTACACCTTGTAAGCCGATTGGATTTACAAGCGTTTTACAGCCACGAGTCTTGCTTTCATTGTTGGGAATCATTATCGATGTAGCTGCTGAAATACTTTGATGAAGTTATTAAGTACTTAATGGTACAGTTAACGATGTTGACTAAGATATGGGTTAATGTTTTTCTTATTGGATTTACTAACGTAATGTTTGATGACACTCACATTGAGTTTTTCGTATCGATTACTTGTGCAAAGTATTTCCGCCATATTTTGATAATAAATATGACAAGACATATTTTTATCAGCGTTATAATAATGCCAGGAAAATTCAAATAGTTGATCATATCAGAATTTTCCAATTAGTCTACATTCTTACGGGGATATTACTAGGAAAAGGAAAGTCCGACGAAAACATTGCATTTTCAAATTATGATATTACTGTTGTAACACCATGGATTAATTAGTTGCAGTAGATTTTTAGTTTCCATTGCATCCTAGGGCGGAAAGTCTGTCCACAACTGGAACCAGTATCTATAGACAAGCAATAAAATCTTGCTAATTAAGATCCAGCTACATTTTTATTCTTCGTTAAGCAAGTTTCAGCGAATTTCAATGCATATGTGAGGTTAATGTCGGTGATAAAGAATTCTATTTATTAGATAATTAAATACCTTTAACCATGGTTCTATTTGCGGTAAGATTCTACAGTTTTCTGGGATGAGAAGGTGTCCATCTAACCTCTACTAGGAAAGGAAGGCTATACACGAGATCTGAGACTTGCGTGCCGTCTGTAGAGACAAGATTTCACTTTTAATTGTCTATCGTAAAAAAAATCGACCATTAACTCTGACATTAACAGAAAAAAAAAATGCAGCTCTGAGTAACTTTCTTTGTTTCTTTTCAGAGTTATCAAAAATACGGGCTGAATTTATTTAGTTCTGTATTTGTTTAGCCCATTGCGTCACAAACACACCTCTACTTCTCTAAGCTTTTGCGTGTATAGCCCCATAGTACCTATTTTCCGTAGTTCAAGGAATATCAATGCCCTCATAAAGGCGGTATACGGTAATAATGTATTGGATTCATTGCTTATTTGAGTATCGCAACTGCGTTGAATAATGATCGCTCACGAGTAGCATAGTAAATCGATCATAAAATCGATTCTCGCTGGTTGCAAAGAAAAATATGACGCGATAGCCTACTTACTATGAGATTATTCCTTTTATAGGTATCAAAATCTGTTTTACTTATGTTTAAATATACATTAGTGTCTTCAAAGCAAATAAACATAAAATTACATGATATACGTCTCAAAAGAGTCTCTAATATATATATATTTTATAGAAATCTTTCATAAATTGCTAAAGGCCAAAAATATCCGTAGTCTGTAGAGTTTCTTAGCTCGATGCATCCATCCGTTCCGGCGAGGGTAACGCTCTGCGCGGCCGCAGACCCCGAGCAAACGCATGCTGCGGTCAGCAAAGACCAACGCACTTCAAACAAAACTAATAACACACCACATACAACAGCAAATGATTCTAAAACACAGGCATGTCAAAACGCGTGACAGAAAATTAATTTACATGTCAGCAGTATAACAAGACTGTAATTTTGAAATTCGCAATGTCATGGTAATTGCGTACTTGTCAAAATATGTAATTACACACTTCAATTTTTTCGTCCGTTCCGGGTGTCAGCAAACCACTTCTAGGTATACAAACAATGAGAAATCGCAGCTTCAAACGCAAGTCGCCCTCTCAGTCACCAGCCTCCATAAATTAAGCTAGAGAATAACACACAGGTGAAAAAAAAAGTAAAAACGAGACGCCGCGCTGTGTACAACATTAATCAGAGCTCTGAGAAGGCGTAGAGAATTTATTTTATGATTGTTACAGCACCGATGAAACGTTAAAAATGCTGTTGGAGCTATATTGAAACATTCGATGCATTGTTCGAGCCCGATTGAGTCGATAAGGCACCGCGGTTCCGACTTATAGGCACACTATAGCACCTTGTTGATTTTCCAACGTAAACTGTCGGATACGACCCGCGCCCGTAACTAGTTTCTTTTTTATTAGTACTGGTTTAGTGTAGAACGGAACGCGACTCCGTATCGATCGTACGATTAAACCACTAGATATCATAATCACCGGTCTGCGCGTTTATCGAAAGTATAATCGGAGAGCGGCAATAAATTTGTCTCATTTTAATATCCTAGAGCGTGTAATGTACCGCCATAACCGTTCTCGATGTTTGAACTTAAATCTCATTAGAGACGCGAGGGGAAAAAAACCGGGCACTGAGCGGCCCGCGCCTGCCATACGAAAGAGTTCAACGAGGTGCCCGCCTCACCCGTATCCATAGTGTTTGTGGAGTTTGATCTACATCCAGCACTTCCTCAAATATTTAAATATTATTTTTTTAATAAAAATATATGAATTATTCACACTATTGCTTTAAATATTAAAAATGTATTGTTGTTGTTTTTTAATAATCCTATGTAAAAATGAGTATGGTCGGGAAAAAATCATAATTGATTTAATTCATTGTAAAAATGCACTAAAACTCTTTTAGCTGAAACTAAAATCTTTATTAAAACAATCGTTCTCAAAAACAATCAAAATAATCTTCCCAACAGACACATTCCCCACGCAATTTTTATATCAAATTAACTTTTTTTCGACTGGTTGTTAAAAGGCGGTACTGTTAAAACATAACGGTGCACGAAAGATGTTCGCAAAATCAGCTCCGACGATGTTGACGGAGCAGTTAAGCTTCACTATAAATACGAGTGTTAATCTCTCTCGTTAACGTTATGAGCGAACCTGTTATTTTGTACTGCTATTACGAAACCAAACAATATCACGTGCTGGCTTATAATATGTTCCGTTGTGACTCACCAAACTAACGATCTTCATTGGACGCGAAACAATTTTGACGCAAATTATACGCTGTTATAAGCAACAACGATAATTAAGTTGCCTGCATGAGATTAATTTGATTATCAAATTCTTATTTCAATTATGTTCACAGGCAGTTATTATTTCAACGAAGCTATTTGTTTTAACTACGTATCTTGAAATTAACGGATTATAATCTAGTCACGTCGTGAGACGAATGTACTTTGCATTAACCTCTTTCCGACATAAAAGCTACTACAATTATGAAAATGACTGCGGACCTATCACGTGTTGTGTTGTAACCGGACCGTAATTCTTAATAAACTGAACATGTTGGGAAACTTGTGCTTATAGCTAATTTATGGGTAAGTAACGAGATTAAATTCAGTTTCGAATGCTTGGGTTCTATACACCTTGCAGGTCGCATCTTAAAAATCTCCTTAATTCCCCTTCCAACTCAACAGACTTCTACTCCGACTTCTTTATTGTGCACGCGGTTTGGTTGTGGAATTTACTTCAACCTGACATTAGGGACTGCCAAACTGTTGCAGTTTTTAAAATAAGAGTGTAAGAACACTAACTTTCCACTTTATCATAGTTGCTTATTATGTATTCATTATTTTACATTATATACATATACATATTTTATTGATATTTATTTTAGAAGTATGTATGATCGTAAATAGATTCTCATATTGTATGTTTACATTTAAATTAGTGAATCGTTTTCTGATTTGTATGCTGAAAGAGATTTCCTTAGAAAACCTTTGTAGTACGTATTATTTTGTTCCGGACTTATTATAATACGACTGATACTGAAGTCACTTTTCGATAAACCAGTTGCTGTTAGTTTTGTATCAATTTACTGATAATAACATTGAACAACATGGTTAAACATAAATTTTAATAGGATTTAATACTACATACAAGATGTGCAAAATAGTTGGATTTCTATTAATGAATAATTTAACGATGGTCCATTTGAACTAGCTATTTGAAACTTCCTAGTTGTGGACAGTTAATTAGGAACGGCCATAGAAATGTCCTATATCTATGGGAACGGCTATACGCTACGGAATGATGATGATGTTATTAAAAGATATCAGAATTTATTGAACGAAATTAACAATACTTATTAAAAAAGGCCACTGCTTACAAAACTAAGCATTAATATTTTGTAGGATAACCCTTGCTTATAAAACTGTTCTGCAGCGACGGGTCATGAAATTTATTAAACATTTACAGGTTGCAACAGAAATAGTGCTCCAAGATTCGACAAAGGCATCATACAGTTCATTCAAATTACTCACCCTTTTAACAGCCACACTTTTTTTACTTCTCCCCATAGATTTTCGATCGGGTTAAGATCTGGGCTGTTTGCAGGCAAATCTACCACAGTGACTTCTCATCACTAAGAAACTTTTTTGATGAAGGAGCAGAGTGTTTGAGGTCGTTATCATGTTGAAATGTTCAAACTACAGACAACGTCTCCTCAGCATAAGGAAGCATAGTATCCTCCAATATTTGAATGTATTGAAATTAGTATAAAATGCTTTTAATCTTTTTAACTGGCCCAACACCATGTCCTGGGAAACATTCCCAAACTTTTATGTTTCCACCTTGCTTTACTACTTTTTTACGAACTTAGGATTAAATGGCTGCTTAGCCAATCGACGCACATACTGTTTACCGTCAGAACCTAGTCTATTTAACCCCCGACGCAAAAACGACGGGGTGTTATAAGTTTGACGTGTCTGTGTGTGTGTGTGTGTGTGTTTGTTTTAAGTACCATCCGAGGACGTGCGTATGAATACACAAGGCACGACCGAGGACCTTTTCAAAGCGAGGACCTTTTCGAGGGTCCTCGGTTTGACTTGACCAAAGATTCGTATTCTGCAAGCGATTTTGAGTCTTTCTATATACTTATTACGAAAAAGTTGTCTGAACCTCGGTTTGATCAAAAATATTCATAAGCATACACAAACATTGTGTATCCACCAGATGGTGCCACTCTCGCCTCATACACAGGCTCTTTACACTCATTTCACGTTTGTTGTATTATCCGAGGACCTATGTGTTAACTTTAACACAAAAGACCTCGGTTAGGTAGCTTTTCCAGACAATGTGTATTTAAGACCTCGGTTTGCTAGATTTTCCGAACAGTGTGTATTCTAGTCCTCGTTTCGATAGTTTTCCTCGTGTTTAGAAGACGAGTTATGTGCTATCATTTAAATAAAATTATGAAGGAGAAAAGCAAAGGTAGAGTGAATCCTTAAACAAATCGTTAGTAGCTACTAGGTGCACGAGGAATAATCAGGCTTCTTCTGTAGTATGTGCTAAGTACCTAGGCCTGCTTAGATTATACAACATTATGATTTGCACCACAAAATATTATATTGGCAGGAGCTGAATATGTGTGCTCTTCATAAAGAACCTAAAGTAAATGTCTTCCGAGCCGAAATGTCAGCAGCCAGATTAGAAGCAAACAAAAAGTACAAAGAAATAAAGAATATGAACGTACTAAAGAAAACAACATAAACTTTACTGAAATAGAATCTATTCTATTCATTTTAATAGTAGATTATTAACCAAGGGGATAAAGCAATGTCTTCTGTCACGGGTGACGATTTAAATCGCGCGCGTAACGAAGGACTTGAGGTTCACTCCCGAGCGTAGCGAGGGTGTTAAAAACTTAAATCACGAGCGAAGCGAGGGATTTAAGACGAGTCCTGAGTGTAGCGAGGGATTTAAGTTCACCCAAGACTAAGACAGCTTTATCACCGAGGAAAATACTCTATTTTTCGTACCATTTGCGAAAAAATTAACGCAATAATAATATGAGATAAGCATTTATTAAAAATAATGACAATTAAAAGTAAAAGTTAGCATTCGAAACATTGGTCCAATTATTGATAGAGAGAGTTACATTTTTGTTTGGTACATTTATTGTTGATGAGTTGATTTGAGTATTTCTCTGTTCTTGCGTCTGAGGAACTTGGCAAATTCCTAGACTAATATTTTTTTGTCGGAAAAGCAAAGGCATCGAGCTCATACGGCCTCGTCGGTTTTCGTAATTTTATTTAATAATCATAACTGCATAATAAATGCATATTCCTTTTTCAGAAAGATGTATAATGCTTTATATACAAACTCAGTGGTGTAAACACAGATGTAGTTCAGTATAAATTTCGGTAAGTATTCCAAATTTAAATCACATTCTCCCCCTAGAGGATGAATGAAATTCAGTACAATTTTCTTTCCCTGTTTTTAACAGATTAAAAATGACTATTGTTATGTTCGCTTTTTGTGGCATAGAATGTCACTTTTTTGAGCAAGTGGTATGAAAAGTTTATTTTAAAATGAATAGAATAGATCTTTATTTGCACAGAAAGTAGGTATAAGTTACAGATATTAAGTTTAAAATGATCCTTATACTAACTACCTTAACTAAGGCACGCAAACAGTTTTAGCTAAAAATGATCGGACACATACACTAAATACTTTTCTTTAATAGGGCGGTATCAGAACCACTAACAATTGGCATATTTTTATATTGTCTCCTGATTGGCCGGTTTCTATTTGTGGACATTTTATTAAACAAAAACAGCCACCTCAATAATATAAAGTATTCCCATCACTTTATTAATAATTTTAGGGACTTAAATACATACGCAGCTATCTGTTACTATTAAATTGCACACATACAGCGTTAGGTTAAAAATTACATACGCATCCACTAAGTATTTTGCATACTTTTTCTGCTTGTGGTTTCTAAGTTAATTGGCTATCTATCATAATGCCAAGGAATTTGGCAACTAGTACTTGGTTAACTTTTTGTCCATTATAGTGTAAATGTAAGACTTCTGGTGGAATCCATTGATAAAAATGCATTACATTAGTCTTTGGTATATTAATCATGAAATTATTTTGGTCAAGCCAGCGTATAATGTTTATTAACGTTTCATTTATGTCATGTTCGTGTGTTTTTTAGTAAATACATTTAATTAAGGCACTACTATCGTTAGCGAATAAGACCATAGGATGTTCAATGTGGCGAGGTAAATCATTAATATATAGCAAAAATAATAAAGGGCCCAGGACACTGCCCTGTGGTGCGCCATACCTAATAATTCTTGCCTTAGATAAATATTTTTCTTCGTGCTTACTTTTTAGACATATTCTAGATATTTCTGTGTGCTGCTTACGATTATTAAGGTATGATTTTAAGAGATTAAGTACATTTCCTCTGATGCCTATGATGTCTAGCTTTTTTGTAATAATTTCATCATCAACACAATCAAATGCCCTCGTCATGACCGTGAAAATTGCGCAAACTGGTACTTTTTTATCCACATTTTGCAATATAACATTTATTAAATCGTAAACCGCTGTATTTATACCCTTATTTTTTCTGAAACCCTTTTGTTCCGCACTTAAAACATTATATTTGGACAGGAAATTATTAACAGAGTTATAAATTATTTTTTCTATAACCTTAGAAAAAATGGGTATTAAAGTAATTGGTCTATAATTTGCTAGATCTTCTATAAAAAAAAGTCTAAAGTGGCTTTATTATCATCTGCCTAGCCTTTTCTCAACTATATTGGGGTCGGCTTCCAGTCTAACCGGATGCAGCTGAATACCAGTATGTTACATGGAGCGACTGCCTATCTGACCTCCACAACCCAGTTACTGGGTAATAATATAATAAATAAAGTGGCTTCATTATAATTGTTTTTAAACTATCCGGAAATACTCCAGTACTGATACATAAGTTAAGACACAGATGCAAGGCGATGTCGCCTGGTACGAATTTTACAGCCTTTGTTGATATACCAACATATCCAGTGCTACTTTTATTTTTTAATGATTGTATCGCTCTCATAATATCTTGCGGTACTACTGGGTGCATTAACATTGAGTTAGGGTTACTTGTCAAATTCGTAGTGTCCGGTGGTTTCGTCATGTTATTTTGTGTCTGGTCAATAAAATAGTTATTAAAAGCGTTTGCAACGTCTGTCGGATTAGTAATGGTATTATTTTGAACTTTATATGAAACAAATTATTTAACAAGCTTTTACCAACCTATAGAAATAATGATCAAGTTGCAACAATACTTTTGAGAAGCATGATTACAAAACTTACATAACAGTTATTAGAAAACGAGTCAAACAAAACGACAGAAACCATAATTATAAGAGATCAACATAATTTGGGCTAAAAACTTAACATAACATTACTTAACACAATGCTTAGTTAGAAAACAACAAAGAAATATTATCAAGTGAGATCAAAATAATTTGGGAAGCATGAAAACTTAATAACTAGCTATAAAATGATTAAAGATAAATCATTCATGTCAACGGCCTGTGAAATTCAAAAGTTATTGTTTTTTTCGCTAAATAACACAATGCGGGATCATGGAAACTGATAATAAAAAGGATTCATTGTTGTATCATCAGTTTTGATCAACGTATTTATTAGTTGTAAGTAGCGAAAAACGCAAGAAAAGAAAAAAAGGCAGGTGAGCTGACATGTGACATGTACCTTAAAGAAATAATGATCTTTGGTATAATCAACACTATATAGTTACATCACGTTTAATAAAACAAAATAGCAAAAATTCTTTGGAATAATCTATACCAGCATCTTTGAGATCTAGAATTTAGACTTCAGTTGTCTCTTCTTTAACCCGGCTTATCTGAAAAAAACGAAATACCTAATAACTTGATATTGTATTGAATACCTATCATGAAACTGAAGTCTCTGAATTTTATTCTGATTTATCTACTCATTTTAAACCTGAATTCTAGTTTTACTTTATTTTCGTAAGCTAAATTTAAAGACGATACTACCAACTATTAAGAAGTTCCCCATTAAAGAAACGACCCTGGCTGCAGGATCAGCACAAACTGGTAATTATTTTAGTTTTACAACTTAAACCTAACGCGTATGCTAAATTTGAAGACGCTGCTATCAACTGTTGAGGAGTTCTCATGACGAAATGACCCTGGCTGCAGCATCAGCACAAACTGGTAATTATTTTGGTGTTACTAGATAAACTTGAGGAGTTCCCTTATGGAGAAACAACCTTGGCTGCAGCATCAGCACAAACTGGTAATTATTTTAGTTTTACTACATAAACCTAACGCGTATTCCAGATTTGAATACAATGCTATTAACTGTTAAGGAGTTCCCTCATGAAGAAACGACCCTAGCTGCAGCATCAGCACAAACTGGTAATTATTTTAGTGTTACTAGATAAACCTAATGCGTATGCCAATTTTGAAGACGATGCTATCAAGTGCTGAGGAGTACCGTCATGTAGAGACGACACTGGCTGCAGCATGATACTATAATAATATATTCATTTTGAAGTTGTTTATATAAAATTAATAACTTACCTTTCCTCCACAGTAATTATACCCATCTTATTCGCGGTCCGCATCAACGACAAACGTAAAGACATCGACTCGTCCTCGCTTGGTACTTCGTTTTAGAAAAAGTGTGTAAGAAATAAATCGGAACATTCTACTAACATTGATATAATTATTATCTTACACGTAAAATGTTTTAGGTAGGTAGATTTTGCAGGTCCTCGGTTTGTACAAGTTCTACGCGAAAAACTGTCCTCGGTTTAGTGATATAAAGTCTAACACAACGTCCGCACTTTATACAAGCTATAAGAAATATTGTGTAAAAATACGTCCTCGGAAGGACGTCGCAGGGCTTACGTCACAGGTCCTCGGTTGGCTTACACAAAGTCCTCGTATGTGCATCGCTGGTCACATTTAGCAGTGTATTTCAGGTCCTCAGTATGATAGCCGAAATTCATACAGAAAAATGTTGAGATAGCATTATCCCAATAAGCTCATCACTATAGATTTACTCACCTGTCTCTTTCTATCTTACTCTAAAAGGCCAACGAGGTATTTAAACCAGTTTTTTGGAGGGACCTCGGTTCGTTCTAGTACTAACAAGGTCCTCGTAAGGGTGTCTGTACAAACAGGGGTGTGTGTGTGTGTGTGTGTGTGTATGTCTGTCTGTGGCATCGTAGCTCCCGAACGGATGAACCGATTTTAATTTTGTTTTTTTTGTTTGAAAGGTGAATTTGTCGGGAGTGTTCTTAGCTATGTTTGATGAAAATCGGTCCAAGATGGCCGCCGCTACAAAATGGCGGATTATATATTTTTTCACAACTCCCTCAATATGGGTATCAAATGAAAGGGCTTGACTAGTAGAATACTATACACTATGATAAATTTCAAATCCAAGATGGCCGCCACCACAAAATGGCAAATAACATTTTTTTTTTCACAACTCCCTCAGTATGGGTATCAAATGAAAGGGCTTGACTAGTAGACTACTATACACTATGACAAATTTCAAATCCAAGATGGCCACCACCACAAAATGGCGAATTAAAAAAACCTGATTAAATACTAAATTACCTGAATCTTAAAACGCAAGAAAATAATAGAAAAGAAATAATAAGGAGTCCCTACAAAAAGCATGAAATAAAAAATTAAATTAAAAATTTAAAAAACCCCCGACTACGTGAAACCCTATAAAAAGAAAAAAATAACCTTGAAATTATGACCCTACGTAAGTACGTATGAAATTTTTTTATCTTCACTTCGTCAGAAAATAATATATTTTTCCATTGACTTGCCGTCCAGTCGCCATAATTTCTGGCGCAATCCAATATTGCTTTTCTGTTCTTGAGGAGTGGTACTCTCCGGGCGATTCTTCCAAACAACATTGCATCCGTTAAGCGTATTTATACTTTACACGCTGATGCTCCTCCATTGCTAAGAACGTCCCTCCTTCTTATTTCAGAACCCTTCAATGGATCAGTCTTCGCTGAACGAATAATCAAAGCATCTTCACACTGTGTTGTTTTTGTACAGTTAGGTTTTCGAAGAACATTATTGGTAGTGTTGAATTTCTTCATGTGATTAACAGCATTATAAACCTTAGTATTGAAGCACTCCATATGACCAGCAATTTTTTATACGACCAATCACGTTCATACAGTGCCATAACCGTTTTCCAGGTTGACGGATCACAACTTAATGCACTTTTAGGGCTGATTTTTCCAACGCCAGATAGCTTTTATTCGAGGAATAAAATTGACGTTTGAAAGTTTTTGTATGAAAAACTGACAATACTTATTTCAAAATTATTCCTCGAATAAAGTTATCAGGTGATTGAAAAATCAGCCCTTAACTAAAGAAACGTAGGAGAAAGTACCTAACCATAGGATAGGCGGGAAATCAAAAACTGTGCTATTTGTTTTCGAAATTCAAAATTGAGCACAAATTTTTTTGGCGTTCCTAATTATTTGTCCAGCGGCCAGTACTATTGAAATACACTCAATTT